>NC_069468.1:20142656-20205156 GCF_026875155.1 Cherax quadricarinatus
ATTTCACCATCCATCTACCAGCTCATTTAATCATTTTTTTCTAAGTCATCCTGAAAGATTTACATTCATTTTTGTTATATACTTTACGTAAGATTTTTTTGCATCTTCCACTAACATTTTCTTAGTGTTTAATTCATTCTTTTATTCATATAAATAAAAAAACATGAATGAAAGTCATAATACCGTGGCTGCAGATGTAGTAGTAGTAGTAGTAGTAGTAGTACTAGTAGCAGCAGCGGCAGCAGCAGCAGTAGTAGTAGTAGTACTAGTAGCAGCAGCGGCAGTAGCAGTAGTAGTAGTAGTAGCAACAGCAGTAAAGTAGTAGCAGCAGCAGCAGCAGTAGTAGTACTAGTAGTAGCAGCAGCAGTAAAGTAGTAGCAGCAGCAGTAGTAGCAGCAGTAGTAGCAGCAGCAGTAGTAAAGTAGTAGTAGCATCATCATCAGCAGCAGCAGCAGTAGTAGTAGTAGTAGCAGTAGAAGTAGCAGCACCAGCAGTAGTAGTAGCAGCAATAGCAGTAGTAGATACCTATATTATCCACAACGTTTAGCCCATACAGTGGATGCCTTTATAAACCAAAGCGTTTTTCCCGCACAGGGAAGTGATCAAGCCCCTGGCATGGACGAAACGTTGTCGTTAAGAGAGGTATCAACTGTATCTAAGTGACATTTACTCAGCCTCCTCACCAACGACCAGCCTTTTGCTTACTTCTTGCCTCTTGCTTTTAAAACAAATTCTTTCTGCTCTTTTTTCCCGAAACAATTTAATTTATGAATGAATGATATTGAAGTAGGGAATTAAATTTTCCGCCTGATTCCTTCCGCACGTGATGAATTGACTGATTTTATTCTGATTTCTTAACATATAACCTTAGTGAAAAGTAGAACTCCAAGAACTTTCGTTATTTCTTACGTTATCAAGGACCAGCTGCTGCTTCTCACTGTAGTTACACTGCATGTTAAGATATCACTTTTTTCCTGTAATTTTATTTCATTCTTAAGCATCGGGAGATAAATTTTATTTTTTAATTTAGTCTGCAAATGAAAGTGGTACAGGAAATTTACTCGGAGACACTCATGAACACAGAGCACATCAAGCAAGAATATAAATTTTTGCAAGATCTACATTGTTCGGCAAATAGTTTATGGCTACTGTTCCTTTGCAATAATATTGCTTTGTGTTATTAATGTGGATGTTGCTGTTGCCCTTGTATTTAAGATGCATAATGTATATTATGTGTTTAATTTTATACGGATATTCGAACTTAAAATTTGTATTTCTTGGGAATCATATGGATGCATGACGTGGGACACTGATTAACCCACAAACTGGACATAACATTAGCCATTTCGGTCCTTCTTCGACTATTATCAAGTTATGTTTATGCTTCAAAATGGATCGAAGCTACGTGAAGGTTCATCTCAGATTTATGAATTAGTTGTGAACTGTTCTAGTCTCGGTACTGTGGCTTTTATTCTTCCAGTAATTCCGAATCAAACTGTTAGTAAATGGTATAGACAATGGGTCCCAATTTTACGCCCCTTCTAGGAAATGGATGCGGCCATCACAAGAAATTATGAATTTACTTTTATGTAGGTTCCACAATTCACGGTGTCAACAATTACAAAATATTTAAAGCAGTTTTAAACCAAAATCTTATCCCCCGCCTCTAACAACCACCTCACACTTGTAGTCAGTGCTGGTTTATCCTAGCAACAAATGCAGCACGTGCTACACCGCGGTGATGTCTACACTCTTTGTTAGAAATTGTTCTTGTATATTAAATTATTAGGTGTTAGGAACGATGTGAATACTCAAGGTACTCCTGAGCTTAACCCTCTGCGATTGTCTGGTTAATTACAATAACCTTACATTCGGTACTGAGTTACGGCTTGCTGTATGTATAATGTTAATATCGATCATTAAAAAGTGCGGCCCTCCTTTAAATTTGCCTTTTCAAATTGACGCTTTCATACTACAAAGTTGAGGACTACTGGTATAGACAATAGCACACTCTTGGGACGGAGACGATGACCAAGATAGTTAAAAAACAGACTATCCAAACCAGCTCTCCCCCAGGTCTCCACTTCAAGATCACGTCGCGTCCTTCAATAACGCCTCAAAGAAAACTTGTTGAATAGGATCGCCTTTGAGGAAGGTAGGAACACAAGCAAGTTTCCACCAGGCATGAATGTCAGTGAACTCAGAAGCAGGAAAAACAGGAGGGAACTTGAAGTCAGGAGAGCTGGTGCGGCTCTAGGGAGATAAGACATGCACCTGCCTCACTCTCACCCTCACCCACAAACATCAAAGATTACTGTGGCTCATTTTACCTTTATATATTCTCTTGGGGGCCAAGCCGAATGTAGTTCAGATTAATACTGTTTATAAAGCACAAAAGGGCTTATGTATTTTTTTTTTATAAATGTAGACCCAAAAAAGGAACCCCATTGACCATCACTTGTACCCTAGTTGTCTTTCCAGTAGTGCAGATTAATAGTGATTAGAAAATCCAAATGGGCCCATTTAATTTTACTAAGGCAGAGACCCAAAAAAGGAAACCACGTTGACCATCACTCGTACCCTGGCTGTCTTTCTAGAACTGCTCCTACATCAGCAGTCAAATAACATAATAAAACGCAGATAACTGTTGCTAAATTTCAGCCATGTGTGATATAAAAACTTATTTTTTTCGTAGGTAAAGGAACTGCTAAACCCCCTTGCAGCACCCACCTCTTCCCCCCCGTCTCAAGGCCAGCTTTGATCCCACTCTACAGGATGCCAGAATAGCATACCAGCACATCCTTCAGCGTTGCGAAAGAGGCGGAAACTCCAATGATTTACATACGCGACATTTGCCAAAGATCTTCCTTGCCTCTTCTACGATGCTGGAAGTGTCACCTTCACCTGGGCCTTCTGTCTTCTCATACAAATCTCTGCTTCACAGTTTTGATTATGCAATGCACAAAGTTTGCAGTCTGTCACTCAAGTATCTGAACAAGGAGAGAGCAAGGAAGCTAGCCATGAGGAAAGGTCATATAACTCAGTGCTCTAGTACAGGGTCTCCAACTTCAAATATTTATAAATAGGAAGACTAATAATCCCTCATTTTCAGTCACTTATTCATTTACATTTTATTTATTCATTTATATTTATAAGACTGATTTATTTCTTTGGCCCTTAAAAAATGTGTAAAATATACGATGTGGCCGCCAAAGTGAAAAGTTTGGAGACCCTGTTCAGGTAGTTTGGTCAATTTAGGTGTTTACTTTTATATATATATATTAAAGAGGGAAATAAATTTAGGTTGGTAGATATAGAGGTGGATGATTTTAGGCTGAAAATGTAACATGATTATCAATCCTTAATCAATTTTTTAGATGAAATTTTGTCTTTCAAATCGTGAATAAACAGAGGATTAAACGGGAGGTCGAACTGCGGTTCTGGCAGAACCAGGAGCAACACTGTACCACCGAGCCACCAAACTTACCAGTAGGAAGAGTTTAGAATCAGCACTAGTCCTCGTCCAGTCTTCTTATTCATCGACAGACTTTCATTACTGGCTATCAAGATGAAGATTAAGACACGTGCAACAGCTGGGTTTCTCTAGTGTTGAAACGTTTCACCTACACAGTGGGCGTCTTCAGTCAAATACAGAGGCAGCAGGTGCAGTAGTGAAATAAAGATGATGTAATCAGTCCATCAACATTGGAGAATAAATATTTTAGGTGGTCAGTCCCTCAGCCTGGGAAGAGTTCAGCTCTGATATCGTTCCAGACCAGACCAGACCATTATATATATATTATATATATATATTATATATATATATATATATATATATATATATTATATATATATATATATATATATATAATATAGAATGTATCTGCGCCTCCAGACGTCGTCGTTCTTTCGTGTATACCCTTTTATTTTTTACAATTATCTACACTTAATAATTTAGGAAAATTTAAGGTCACTGAATATAACCTAACGTAATTTTAAGTAACAAATATATTTTTTGTTGGCCTTTGATCTTATAGGAACTGAGTCACGTAAACGCGTTATAAAATGACCGCTTTATCCGAAGAACGGGTTGGTTTATAGCGGAGTTACATGGAAGAATAAACTCCACAAGAGAGAGCATAAAAAAACAAGAGGTTCTAATTCTCCCCAAATAAATTTGTTTCTGGTTCTGAGTTTCGAAATCAGACGAAACAAAAATGAAGCATTTTAACATGCAGACCAGAGCTGTGTTAAGAAAAAACTTCATGACTGTCATGCATACTGATGTATTTGTTTGACTTTGAGGTTGTTTTACGTGTTGTCTTGAAGCTCTTGCCACAGTTGAGGGATAGTTGTTGTATTGCAGCAACTTACCTGGATGTTAGGAAAGAGATTTGTAATTCACAGGATCGTCTGAATTGTGATGTCAACACACTACTGGCAAGACAGTGATTGAACGAATGACGGTGAGAGGGTTTCTTCCTTTTCGAGTCACCCTACCATTGTGGACAGTCGTTGTCCACCAAGGTATGGTAATTATCAAGGTAATTTTATTGGTTGTCCAGCTGGACAACCAATCAAATTAAATATCCAATTTATATTATAAATTGTAGATACACGACGTTCCAGCGCTCAAATTTCAAGACAAGAAGTTCTTAGCACAAACTAAGAAAAACCATCAACTAATGTATACGTTGTTGTATTTCATGAAGGAATAAACCCAGATAGTGAAGACTTGATCCTCCGTTTCCTTTCATAACATGGTCTAAAATCCGTTGTTCGTGAGAAGTTGATAACTTAATTACAAGTCTAAACATAGCGCCTCTGCGATATTGGCAGTGATAAATGAAGTATAACGTAGTATGACTAGATATTACGAAGTATAACTAAATATAACGGGGTATAACGGAGTATATGGGAATCTTTATTAAGGAAACGTTTCGCCACACAGTGCCTTCATCAGTCCAATACAAAGGAGTGGTAGCAGCAGTAGTACTAATAGGAGTGATACTGATGTAATAGTAATAGCAACAGTGGTAGTAATATTGTAAAATAGCAGTAGTGGTATTATTTGTGGCGGTACTAATAGTAGTGGTAATAACAGTAATGATAGTTATAATCTCAGCAGTGGTAGAAGTGGTAGTACTATTAACAGTGGTGGTAATAGTGTAATAGTAATAGTGGCACTAATAATAGTAGTAATAGCAGTAGTTATACTCTCAGCAGCAGTATAGACAGCAATAATAGCAATAACCTAAACAGCATTCTCCGGATTTTATCGTTGCGCTTCGCCATTCTTAGTATTTCTTTGTTAAAATTATTTTTGTTAAAAGCTGTAACGGACACCAAATCTATTACACTGAAAAATACTCAGATATTTGGTTGAGGATAATTATCTGGATATTCCACGCGCGCACACATTTTCGCTCAGTATTTCCCCGTAATTCTCTTGCACCCACGGTGGATCCTGATCGTGTTATCCGGGAAACAAATCACATTGGCCCGATGGGCGTTCAGGGAGGATGCTCGTAGCCTGATTGGCTGTCGAAATAATGCGCAAGAGTTTGTAAGTTTTATCAGTACTCTTGACTAGCTGACACACCAGGTCTACAATTAATATGAAAATATATCTGTGCCAAACACACACACACACACACACACACACACACACACACACACACACGCACGCACACGCACACGCACACACATACACATATAAATACATATGTCGTGCCGAATAGGTAAAACTGGTCACTTAGCAAGAACTCGTATAAAATTAATTCTTTTCTAAAATTTTCTCTTATATTTTAAAGATATTTTTTTAATATATGTTAACATAAAATTAATAATTTTTGTACCAAAAGAACCTTAGAAAACTTACCTGACCTTATAACATGCTCAATTTAATTTAGCGTAATCCAACTAAATGCATTTTAGATAAGTTTACAAAAATTTAATAATAAACAAACACAATAAAATAATTTTTTTTCGTTAGGTTCAGAATGATTTTTGCGAATTTATTGCATACACAAATTTTTGCTTGCCTTATTCGGCAAGAAGAGCATTGCTATTTAAGCTAAAATCGCAAGTTTTACCTATTCTGCACGACATGTAAATGGAGGAATTACCACTAAAAATTTAGTGTGTGTTGGTACATGATGCGTTGGCGTGACTTATACGAGTGCTAGCGTTGACGTATGTATAGCAGCATTAACGACGTGTAGTAACGAAACGTTGACGAATTACGCTTATACATTCCCTAGGTATCTTCATTTCAAACACATTTTTGAACCTTCAGCTCCAGATCCGGCCTTAGTAAGTGCCCAATTAGGAACAATTTTGATGGGTTCCATTTATGGAAAGCAATCAAACTGTGCACTTAAAAAAATGCGTGCAAGTTAATAGACCAAACAGATGTTTACCTGGAGTTTACCTGGAGAGAGTTCCGGGGGTCAACGCCCCCGCGGCCCGGTCTGTTAGCTACATTTTAATATAAAACTGCAGACATGTAAATCTATAAGTAAGAAAATTTGTTGAAGTTTAAACTGCAAATTTCAGAGTCAATGGATATAATCGCCAAACTGTTCAAATGTTCTTACTAAATTGATGATCTTAAATTTTGATTAGTTCCATCTTCTTACAGATGCCCTTTACTTTTTAATTCGTGTTGTTGTGTGTACTTGACAAGCTGAGAGTAGATTACACTGTAACGCGGGGCCCCCTAAGGCGCGGGGACCCCTTAGGCGCGGGGCCCTCATAGGCGCGGGGCTCAGTTGGGAGCAATCGGTCCAATCGCGCTAAGGCCGGCCGGTTTGCTCACTACTGAACTTTTGAAAATAGACAAGTATTATGCATGTGTGGAACTGGTCAGTGACATGTATAATTCCTGCTTGTAATATTACTGTATGTCACAACTGTGTGTTGTGTTCTCTCCCTCGGGAGCCAGAGACGGGTCATCGCAAGATTGAGACCCGTGCCAGGACTACGGTCTTGGCGAACATTATACATACATACACTGTGTGTTGTAGATGAAATGGTGTATTACTGACAAGTATAAAGATACAGAACACGCTTCACTCTTCGTGAAGCTATACACAGAGCGAAACGTTGTCCCGGTAAATTCTTCCTCACCCTGTCTGTCTCAATAGCTTAAGAGTTATGTAATACAGCACCTATGTGCTCTTAAAATAAAGTGTAAGTGTATGTGTACATTTTCTCTATAGTACTGCACATGTATGTGTTGGAAACATCTCGTGTGTTTACCTGGAGTTTACCTGGAGAGAGTTCCGGGGGTCAACGCCCCCGCGGCCCGGTCTGTGACCAGGCCTCCTGGTGGATCAGAGCCTGATCAACCAGGCTGTTGCTGCTGGCTGCACGCAAACCAACGTACGAGCCACAGCCCGGCTGGTCAGGTACCGACTTTAGGTGCTTGTCCAGTGCCAGCTTGAAGACTGCCAGGGGTCTGTTGGTAATCCCCCTTATGTGTGCTGGGAGGCAGTTGAACAGTCTCGGGCCCCTGACACTTATTGTATGGTCTCTTAACGTGCTAGTGACACCCCTGCTTTTCATTGGGGGGATGTTGCATCGTCTGCCAAGTCTTTTGCTTTCGTAGTGAGTGAACAACATGTGTATAGCATACTTCTAGCTAATCTTAGTTTGTGTATTGTTGGTGTATGACGAATATAATTTTTGGGTCTGGGTTGTATTGTTAATATCAGTACCGCATGCACAATGTCTGTGTAATATACAGACATTGCTGATGTCTGTGTCACGTATTCTGCTTTACTATATGTCTTGTATAGCCCTTTTATGTCTGCCGCATAGCGTTTTAATGTCAGGCACATAGCGGTTTAATGTCTGTCACATGGCGTTTTAATGCCTGCCACATAGCGTTTTAATGTCTGCCACATGGCGTTTTAATGTCTGCCACATAGCGTTTTAATGTCTGCCACATGGCGTTTTAATGTCTGCCACATAGCGTTTTAATGTCTGTTACATAGCGTGTTAATGTCTGCCACATAGCGTTTTAATGTCTGCCACATAGCGTTTTAATGTCTGTTACATAATATTTTAATGTCTGCCACATAGCATTTTAATGTCTGCCACATAGCATTTTAATATCTGCCACATAGCATTTTAATGTCTGCCACATAGCATTTTAATGTCTGCCACATAACGTTTTAATGTCTTCCACATAGCGTTTTAATGTCTGTTACATAGTATTTTAATGTCTGCCACACAGCATTTTAATGTCTGCTACACAGCGTTTTAATATCTGCCACATGCGTTTTAATGTCTACCACACAGCGTTTTAATGTCTGTTACATAGCATTTTAATGTCTGCCACACAGCGTTTTAATGTCTGTTACATAGCATTTTAATGTCTGCCACATAGCGTTTTAATGTCTGCCACATAGAATTTTAATGTCTGCTACACAGCGTTTTAATATCTGCCACATGGCGTTTTAATGTCTACCACATAGCGTTTTAATGTGTTGCGTATACTGTTTTAATGTCTGCGTTGTATACTGTTGATCCTGTTCAGTACCTGTTGTACATGGTTGATTTCTCTCATCTGATTTGCATGTGTAATTTTATTCAGTTCGCATCTCTGTTTTGGGTCAGCTGCTGCCTGTGTTGCCTGCAGCTGCTGTGCGTGTTGCAGCTGATCCTTGCGTTGCCTGCAGCTAGTGCTTGTGTTGCGTGCAGCTGCTGTTTGTGATTCATGTGACATGTGTATACTGTATAAATATTATTTGGTTATGTAGTTAGTCGCTCAGAAAATCGTTATTATTCCTCAAGGTTTTTATAGTAATATCTGTCTCTCCCTCTCTCTCCCTCTCTCTCCCTCCCTCTCTCTCTCTCTCTCTCTCTCTCTCTCTCTCTCTCTCTCTCCTCTCTCTCTCTCTCTCTCTCTCTCTCTCTCTCTCTCTCTCTCTCTCTCTCTCTCCTTCAGTCGTTGCAGGGACCTCCACATGAGCAAGTAACGATGCAAGGAGCTAATTACCCTCAGTGTTCCCTGCTACCTAAATATCTAGCCGTCTGGATCAGCCGGTTAACCGGGCGGTGTTAGCCGGATAATCGAGAGGTGTTAGCCGGATAACCGAGCGGGAACCAGCTCACTTTCCTTGTCTTCCCGACGGCCTCTACGACCAAGAAACGTGAAGTGTACTTATCCATTTGTGGGCGAAGGGGGTCGAGTCATGGCTTCTGGCCTCACTTGACCGCTGGCTGCGTGAATCCTGTCATACCCAGTCTTTAAACAATGTATGGTTCCTGCCCCTGCCGCTAACTTGAGGCCTTTGATACTTTTGATACCTTTGAAGAGTTTCGAGAGTTTATCTACTCTCTGAGCCCGGCCATGGGCCAGGCTCGTACCCCCAAGACTATACCCATCCTCTAAGTTGTTCACCGTTCGTTAGGAAACGCACGCTCATGACTGTACATTATGATGTCGAGAAGTTACGCGTAGATATAAATATATGTTAACCTAACTAATTTCCTTGGATAAGTTAGAATAACAAATACTGAAAGTGAAAAATTTAGAGCGTGCAAAAATGCACGAAGATCAGATTCGTCAAATAACATTTGAATGAGACACATGTTAAACACGTTTCACCAGGAAGGGGCTTTATCAGTCCACTACAGAGAATTTAGGAAGAATTTAGGATGTGGTCTGGGGTGATCAGTCCCTCAGTCTGGATGAATCTCAATATTATTCATCTAATTCTCGGTTTTATAAACCATTAATAAATAAAACTCGTTAAATAATTATTAATAATAGAATTACCGACAAAATGTTAGGTAAATGAACACTGATACAACTAATGTGACATTTTATTATTGCAACGTTTCGCTCTCCAGGAGCTTTGTTACACTAAGCTGGAAGACAGTGGACGCCCAGCTGATGTAAGCTGTGCTGGTAATCACCTCTTTCCTTGTTTTATAACTTTAAGCTGTTATATTAAGCTTAAGCAGTGTTTGTGGTGACATGTTGCGTCACTGACAATGTTATTGACACTGTGTTGCACACGGTGTTGCTCAGGTACTGTGTTGCACACGCAGTGTTGCTCAGGTACTGTGTTGCACACGCAGTGTTGCTCAGGTACTGTGTTGCACACGCAGTGTTGCTCAGGTACTGTGTTGCACACGCAGTGTTGCTCAGGTACTGTGTTGCACACGCAGTGTTGCTCAGGTACTGTGTTGCACAGCAGTGTTGTTCAGATGGTGCTTGATCAGTCTGCCTGTGATAGCTAGTTCTATGGCATAGGATACATACACTGAGAGGTGTATTTCTCTTAGTGTGTATACAGTGAGGTCTATTTCTGTGTATAAACAATGAGAGGTGTATTTATCTGTGTACATACACTGAGAGGTGCATTTCTCAGTGTACATACACTGAGAGGTGTATTTCTCAGTGTGCATACACTTGAGAAGTGTATTTCTCAGTGTACATACACTGAGAGGTGTATTTCTCAGTGTGCATACACTTGAGAAGTGTATATTCTCAGTGTACATACACTGAGAGGTGCATTTTCAGTGTGCATACACTTGAGAAGTGTATTTCTCAGTGTACATACACTGAGAGGTGTATTTCTCAGTGTACATAACTGAGAGGTGCATTTCTCAGTGTGCATACACTTGGAAGTGTATTTCTCAGTGTACATACACTGAGAGGTGTATTTCTCAGTGTACATACACTGAGAGGTGCATTTCTCAGTGTGCATACACTTGAGAAGTGTATTTCTCAGTGTACATACACTGAGAGGTGTATTTCTCAGTGTACATACACTGAGAGGTGTATTTCTCAGTGTGCATACACTTGAGAAGTGTATTTCTCAGTGTACATACACTGAGAGGATGTATTTCTCAGTGTACATACACTGAGAGTGTATTTCTCAGTGTGCATACACTTGAGAAGTGTATTTCTCAGTGTACATACACTGAGAGGTGTATTTCTCAGTGTACATACACTGAGAGGTGTATTTCTCAGTGTGCATACACTTGAGAAGTGTATTTCTCAGTGTACATACACTGAGAGGTGTATTTCTCAGTGTACATACACTGAGAGGTGTATTTCTCAGTGTGCATACACTTGAGAAGTGTATTTCTCAGTGTACATACACTGAGAGGTGCATTTCTCAGTGTACATACACTGAGAGGTGTATTTCTCAGTGTACATACACTGAGAGGTGCATTTCTCAGTGTACATACACTGAGAGGTGTATTTCTCAGTGTACATACACTGAGAGGTGTATTTCTCAGTGTACATACACTTGAGAAGTGTATTTCTCAGTGCATGTACACTGAGAGGTGTATTTGTGTATATACACTGAGAGTTTTCTTTAATACCGTTCTTTAGGGATCAAAGTATTCTTGTGTGTTGGTGAGGTTACATGCCTAAATGACCCTAGTGTAGTAGATAGGCTTGTAACCTCATTGCCCAGGGAAATACAGGCAGCAATAACCTCATTGATCAGGTGGACAGCGGGAGTGTCTGGCCACAAACAAACTCTGGAAAAGAATGACTGGTATATATATTTGTTATGTTAATTATATTCTTGATAGAATATTATCTCTTTATTGTCCTTCGTTAATGGTAATGTCATTCCAGTTACATTTTTTTACCTCACTGTTACTGAAATATAATTTGTGTGGGGCGATTATATTGAAATTATTAAGCGCACAAAGGCAGAAATTCCACAGGCTAAATTTTTTGTAACTGTCTGTCAATAATTTTTGATGAAGTTTGAGAAAATTAGGTTTTAAAAATAATTAACGTTAATACTCTTTGTTACCAGATAATGTAATTAATTCACCGTTCCCTCATTATTTTGATATGAATTTATTTCACGTATTTAATCGTAATTACCTTTTATATGTACATACTTGCCTTTGTACATATGAAAACAGTTAATGGCCTTGATGTTCATATATATATATATATAATATATATATATATATATATATATATTATATATATATATATATATATACACACACACACACTGATCTCTGGCCGAAGGATGGTCGATGCATGCAGGGGATGAGATGAAAAGCTGTAAGCCTTCTCCCTGAAAGCTGGCTGCCTTGATCAACGTCTAGCGTGAGCTGGGCGCCAAGGTATTGGCCCAGTGTGGTGAAAATGTAAAGCACTGCGTACCTTTGTTCCAAGGTTCGTAGGTTCGAGTCTCCTTAGGCCAGAGATCAGTGTTTGTGTATATTTCGCCTGCTCCTGCGAATTCCTTTCAAAATATATATATATATATATATATATATATATATATATATATATATATATAAATATATATATATATAAAGTTAATGGACAAGCTTGTGTTAATTAATAAAATTATCTCTCATAAATGATGTAAACATCGCGTTCTGCGATGTTTACATCACAGGTTTTGGGAAAATGCTGAAATGAGCTGTGGTATTTACAAGTTCCATGTGGCAATTGTGACTGTGTTACGTAGGGGAGAAGAATTGTTATAACTGTCTTCTTTATCAACATGGACACTCTGGAGAAAAAAAATGTTTCGCCCACATTGTGCGCGTTACCCAAGCAGATAAACATGGTGAGAGAGGATGAATCTATATATCGGGAGTGTAGAAAGGGTAGGTTAGGTAAGGTTTGTCAGGAAACAGTAAAGTGTTTTCAGGCGTGGGTCTCAGTCATATGATAACCCGCAACTGGAGTTTTTGGTCATCTGACCGAGGCCTTCCGCTGGCTTATCGGTCCACCCCCTTTTAAAAATTATAGTTATTATTATAACATTAAATTTCCTTATAGTCAGGTGAAGAGTTAATTGATGTCGTTGAAGCCTAAACCTTGGGTAGCTTAGGAAATATGTTTGTTAATTTTATTATTGAGAAGTGAACTCCAGTCCCTTCATAACCGTGTAAATATTTTGTCTAGGTGTTGTATAAATTTACCATTTTTCTCTATCACTTTGCACAGGATGTTGGTCTTGAAGGTTTATTATTATTATTATTATTATTATTATTATTTATTATTATTATTATTATTACTATTATTATTATTATTATTATTATTATTATTATTATTATATAGCACCTGGGTAATAGGAAAGGCTGAATCAAGATAGTGTCGGCAGCATCAGCGGATCCTTCTTGAAGGGTATTTGGGTTGGAGGTTTGCTCTGTGCTGGCGCTCCAGCCTCCAGCATCCTCGACGATACTTGGCTGGTCACATCCACTTTGATGTTGTCCAACTCGACACGTTCTTTATTTTCTCGCTTGTTTTCGTTAGCATTTGTTAGCTTTAGAATTGTTTTATTCTTCTTTCCTGCTCAGGTGGATGGTCTTGTGTGTCCAACACTGGAAACTTTCTCGTTCAGGTGGATGGACTTGTGTGTCCAGCACTGGAAGCTTAATCGTTCAGGTGGATGGTCTTGTGTGTCCAGCACTGGAAACTTAATCGTTCAGGTGGATGGTCTTGTGTGTCCAGCACTGGAAGCTTAATCGTTCAGGTGGATGGTCTTGTGTGTCCAGCACTGGAAACTTAATCGTTCAGGTGGATGGTCTTGTGTGTCCAGCACTGGAAACTTAATCGTTCAGGTGGATGGTCTTGTGTGTCCAGCACTGGAAGCTCGTGATCTCACATATTCCTTTATTTCTTAACGTATCTCACTAATTCGATCTTACTGATTATTCATCCTAGAGTACATTCATTATCTTTATTTTCTTATACTTTCCTTGTTCTCTTTCCTCATTTTCACCCTGTTCTTCCTTTTTACTTCCTTTTGCTTCCCCTTGGTTCCCTCATCTTACTTCACTTCTTATCTTAACCTGCTCCTAATATTTGTTAATCACCCTCTTCCTTTTCTTCCCACTGTTAACCATCACCACCACCACCTTATTAATCTTTTCTCCCTTTCTGCTAGCTTTCTCTTCTTGTTATTTTTTCCTCCTTCCACTGTTACCTGAGGTCAGATCATTGCAGAGGTTGGTGACTTGCACTCTCCCAAGTTCCTCTCTAGATCATTGCAGAGGTTGGTGACTTGCACTCTCCCAAGTTCCTCTCTAGATCATTGCAGAGGTTGGTGACTTGCACTCTCCCAAGTTCCTCTCTAGATCATTGCAGAGGTTGGTGACTTGCACTCTTCCAAGTTCCTCTCTAGATCATTGCAGAGGTTGGTGACTTGCACTCTCCCAAGTTCCTCTCTAGATCATTGCAGAGGTTGGTGACTTGCACTCTCCCAAGTTCCTCTCTAGATCATTGCAGAGGTTGGTGACTTGCACTCTCCCAAGTTCCTCTCTAGATCATTGCAGAGGTTGGTGACTTGCACTCTCCCAAGTTCCTCTCTAGATCATTGCAGAGGTAGGTGACTTGCACTCTCCCAAGTTCCTCTCTAGATCATTGCAGAGGTTGGTGACTTGCACTCTCCCAAGTTCCTCTCTAGATCATTGCAGAGGTTGGTGACTTGCACTCTCCCAAGTTCCTCTCTAGATCATTGCAGAGGTTGGTGACTTGCACTCTCCCAAGTTCCTCTCTAGATCATTGCAGAGGTTGGTGACTTGCACTCTCCCAAGTTCCTCTCTAGATCATTGCAGAGGTTGGTGACTTGCACTCTCCCAAGTTCCTCTCTAGATCATTGCAGAGGTAGGTGACTTGCACTCTCCCAAGTTCCTCTCTAGATCATTGCAGAGGTTGGTGACTTGCACTCTCCCAAGTTCCTCTCTAGATCATTGCAGAGGTTGGTGACTTGCACTCTCCCAAGTTCCTCTCTAGATCATTGCAGAGGTTGGTGACTTGCACTCTCCCAAGTTCCTCTCTAGATCATTGCAGAGGTTGGTGGACTTGCACTCTCCCAAGTTCCTCTCTAGATCATTGCAGAGGTTGGTGACTTGCACTCTCCCAAGTTCCTCTCTAGATCATTGCAGAGATTGGTGACTTGCACTTCCCAAGTTCCTCTCTAGATCATTGCAGAGGTTGGTGACTTGCACTCTCCCAAGTTCCTCTCTAGATCATTGCAGAGGTTGGTGACTTGCACTCTCCCAAGTTCCTCTCTAGGTCATTGCAGAGGTTGGTGACTTGCACTCTGCCAAGTTCCTCTCTAGATCATTGCAGAGGTTGGTGACTTGCACTCTCCCAAGTTCCTCTCTTGGATTTAAGTCACTTGGGTAAACTGAGGCAACTTGGGGGCTCAAGACTTTACAGTAGAAGACAAAGTCTTGATGGAGTCTACCTCGAAGTTGTTCCAGGGATCAACGCCCCCGCGGCCCGGTCCACGACCAGGCCTCCCGGTGGATCAGGGCTTGATCAACCAGGCTGTTACTGCTGGCTGCACGTAGTCCAACGTATGAACTATAGCCCGCCTGATCCGGCACCGACTTTAAGTATCTGTCCAGCTCCTACTTGAAGGCAGCCAGACAAGTGTGTTGAACGATAGTGACCTTACACTTGAAGACAAGAGAGACTAGTTGAAGAACAGGCTTTTACTGAGGCGACGTTTCGCTCTAGAGCTTCATAGAGCTTCATAAAATACCTGTACAGAGCTGATAAATTAGACACAAGTGCAACTCTTGGGTACCTTTATTGAGGATCGCTCTAGAGAGATCCTCAATAAAGATACCCAAGAGTTGCACATGTGTCTAATTTATCAACATGTCGGTTCTCTGAACCATTCATCTACAATCTGTACAGAGCGAAACTTTGTCTCAATGAAGGCAATGTTGCTTTTGTTTGAACATTAAATTGGTATAAAATACCGACAGATTGTTAGGTAAGACACATATGCAACAGTTAGGTATCTTTATTTCGAAACGTTTCGCCTACACAGTAGGCTTCTTCAGTCGAGTACAGAAAAGTTGATAGAAGCAGAGGAGACTTGAAGACGATGTAATCAGTCCATCACCCTTGCTTTTGTTTATCATTTATCTCGACAGTGAGTCATTTAAGTTGACCGTACATTATGTGTACTTGTACATATTCGACCGTACGTTATCATTGTACGTATTCGGCCGTTCGTTATACTTATACGTATCTGACCATACGTTATACTTGTACGTTTACGATCGTATGTCGGACGTGTTCGTATTCTACATTCAATTCGATGCAGCTTTATTACTTAAGAACATAAGAACATAAGAAAGGAGGAACACTGCAGAAGGCCTGTTGGCCCATACTAGGCAGGTCCTTTACAATTCATCCCACTAACAAAACATTTGCCCATCCCAATTTTCAATGCCACCCAAGAAACAAGCTCCGATGTGCAAGTCCCACTCAAATCCAACCCCTCCCACTCATGTACTTATCCAACCTAAATTTGAAACTACCCAAAGTCCTAGCCTCAATAACCCAACTAGGTAGACTGTTCCACTCATCAACTACCCTATTTCCAAACCAATACTTTCCTATGTCCTTTCTAAATCTAAACTTATCTAATTTAAATCCATTACTGCGGGTTCTCTCTTGGAGAGATATCCTCAAGACCTTGTTAATATCCCCCCTATTAATACCTATCTTCCACTTATACACTTCGATCAGGTCTCCCCTCATTCTTCGTCTAACAAGTGAATGTAACTTAAGAGTCTTCAATCTTTCTTCATAAGGAAGATTTCTAATGCTATGTATTAATTTAGTCATCCTACGCTGAATGTTTTCTAACGAATTTATGTCCATTCTGTAATATGGAGACCAGAATTGAGCTGCATAATCTAGGTGAGGCCTTATAATGATGTATAAAGCTGCAGTATGACCTCTGGACTTCTGTTGCTTACACTTCTTGATATAAATCCCAGTAATCTATTTGCCTTATTACGTACGCTTAGGCATTGCTGTCTTGGTTTAAGGTTGCTGCTTACCATAACCCCCAAGTCCTTTTCGCAATCTGTTATGGCTAAGTTCTACATTATTTAACTTATAAGTGCTAGGGTTATAGACACTCCGAGCTTCAGAACCTTGCATTTATCCACATTGAACTGCATCTGCACTTTTCTGACCAAGAGTAGAGTTTGTCTAAATCCTCCTGAAGTTCCCCTAACATCTACGTTTGAATCAATTATCCTACCTATCTTCGTGTCATCGGCGAATTTGCTCATATCACTAGCAATTCCTTCATCAAGATCATTGATATATATTATAAACAAACAACGGGCCCAAGACGATCCCTGCGGAACGCCACTTGTTACTGATCCCCACTCGGATTTAACCCCATTTATGGACACTCTCTGCTTCCTGTCTGTGAGCCATGACTCGATCCACGAGAGCACCCTCCCCCAATGCCATGAGCTGCTACTTTCTTCAACAGTCTTTGGTGCGGAACTCTATCAAATGCCTTACTAAAATCTAAGTAAACAATATCAAATTCTTTATCGTGGTCAACAGCCTCAAAGCTTTACTGAAGAAAGTTAATAAATTAGTTAGACAAGACCGGCCTCTTGTGAATCCATGCTGAGTATCATTAATCAAGCTATGCTTATCGAGATGGCTTCTTATAATCTCAGCTATAATTGACTCTAGCAACTTGCCTACAATTGAGGTCAGGCTTATTGGGCGGTAATTTGACGGTAACGACTTGTCCCTGTTTTAAAAATAGGAATTACATTAGCCATCTTCCACATATCAGACACTACACCTGTTTGAAGAGATAAATTAAAATATTAGTTAATGGTTCACAGACTTCCATTTTGCATTCCTTAAGAACCCTTGAAAAAACCTCATCAGGACCCGGTGACTTATTTTGCTTCAGTCGGTCTATCTGCTTCACAACCATTTCACTAGTGACTGTGATGTTACATAATTTATCTTCTTCTGATCCACTATAAAAATTAATTACCGGGATATTATTAGTGTCTTCCTGTGTAAAAACCGAGAGAAAATAATTATTTAAAATCGAGCACATTTCATTCTCTTTGTCAGTAAGATGCCCATAGTTATTTTTAAGGGGACCTATCTATCTCTGACTTTTGTTCTATATACCTGGAAAAAACTTTTTGGATTAGTTTTAGATCCCTAGCAACTTTAATTTCATAGTCCCTTTTAGCTTTTCTTATCCCCTTTTTAATGTCCCTCTTAAAGTCAATATACTGATTCATAAGATGACCCTCGCCTCTTTTGATACGCCTATAAATTCCTTTCTTATGCCCTAGTAGATATTTCAGCCTATTATTCATCCATTTAGGGTCATTTCTATTTGATCTAATTTCCTTATAAGGGATAAACGTTCTTTGAGCAGCATGTATTGTTGTTCAGAAAACTGTCATATTGATAGCTCTCTTCGTTACCCCAGTCAACAGATGATAAGTGTTCTCTAAGCCCATCGTAATCTGCTAAGCGAAAATCTGGGACTGTTACTGAGTTATCCCTACTATCATACTTCCATTCAATTCTAAATGTAATTGATTTGTGGTCGCTAGCACCCAGTTCCTCTGAAACTTCTAAATTATTAACAAGGGATTCATTGTTTGCCAGAACTAAGTCAAGCAGGTTATTTCCCCTTGTAGGTTCTGTCACAAACTGCTTCAAAAAAACAATCTGAACTACTTCTAAGAAATCGTATGATTCTAAATTCCCAGTCAAGAAATTCCAATCAATATGACTAAAGTTAAAGTCTCTAGAATTACTACATTATCGTGCCTTGTGGCCCTAACAATTTCCTCCCATAGTAGTCTCCCTTGGTCCCTATCTAAATTTGGGGGACGGTATATCACACCTAAAATTAATTTTTCATGCCCCTCTGAAAATTCTATCCAAACAGACTCTGTATGTGTTACTTCAGACTTAATACCCGTTTTTATGCAACAGTTCAAGCGATCTCGGACATACAATGCCACCCCACCCCCCTTCCCGATACTTCTATCTACTTGGAACAATTTAAAACCCTGAATGTGACATTCTGCAGGCATGTCCCGACTTTTTGAATTAAACCACGTCTCAGTAATGGCAAATACATTATGTTACCTGCACTAGCAACTAGTCTCAACTCGCCCATCTTATTCCTAGCACTGCGACTATTTGTGTAATAAACTTTTAATGACCCTCCTCTCTCTTTACCCTTCTGCTTTTTTTCTATTATTCCACTAAACCTATTACTGTCCTTGTCAATTAGTGCCACTGGCTTTCCAATATCCACCTCATTTTGCCTATTACTAGTTCTCCTAGTACTCATATTACTACTCTGCGACTTCACAGTTTTCCTGCAAAAACCCATACCTCTAACTAATCCTAGTTTAAAGTCCTAACAACCCCCTCAACTGAGTTAGCAAGAAAACCCACACCTGCCCTGGATAAGTGAACCCCATCCCTGGCATACATGTCATTTCGGCCATAGAAGTTGTCCCAGTTGTCAATGAATGGTACTGCATTATCCTTACAGTGTTTATCCAGCCAACAATTAATACCAATTGCTCTGGACAACCATTCATTACCAACACCTCTTCTTGGCAAAATGCCACATATAACAGGGCGCCCCCCTTCTTCCTAATCATGTCTATAGCTGTCCTGAACTTTCTAACTAAATCCTCACTTCTACGCTTGCCAACATCATTGCCTCCAGCACTGAGGCAAATAATAGGATTGATCCCATTACCGTTCATGATGTTGTCAAGCCGGCTAATAATGTCCTCCATCCAGCCCCAGGAAAGCATACCCTTTGTCTCCTACTCCTGTCCTTCAAGCAGAATGCCCTATCCATGTATCTAACCTGGCTATCCCCAACAACAACAATATTCTTACCTTCCTTGTTGTCGTTCGTCGTGACGATCCCAGTAGTAGACTCACATTCGTCGGGTAGCACCGAGAATGCGTTGGAGGTTTCCACGGGAGTTTCCACAGCAGTCTCTTTCTTCTTCATCGTTTCTGGCTTTCCATTCGTCTTCTTGATCGTCAACTTCGTTCGTCCCCTGCTGTCCAACCACTGACCACGATCCCTTCTTGACCTGAGGACTCGAAACAGGAGGACTACTACGAATCCTCTTGTTTTCTTCGGTCAGTCGCCGTATCTCCATCTTCGCTGCCCTCAATTCTTCCTTAAGTTGCTGGTAAAGTTGCTCGATGGAGGGCATCTTGGTTCAGTCCACGGGAGCAAACAAGACACTTCTTCACAGAGTTAAGTACAGGTCAGCACTCAAGAGCACACAAACAGGTCTTCACAGAGCTAAGTACACGTCACCACTGAACTAAGTACACGTCACCACTGAGCTAAGTACACGTCACCACTGCTAAGTACACGTCACCACTGTGCTAAGTACACGTCACCACTGAGCTAATAATAAGGTAAAGCGATTATTACAGAGAACAGTTATATAACTTTATTAAAGCAGTGTGAGACACTGTTAATTTATTGTTAGTAAATATTTCATTAATTCGAAAAAATATCATTTAAATTAATTATTTCATTAATTATTAATGTTTTTATTATTGTTTATTTTATTTAATCTGAAAGGCACACTTTTTTGTATATACCCAGTGTTCTAACTGTATATACCCAGTGTTCTAACTGTATATACCCAGTGTTCTAACTGTATATACCAAGTGTTCTAACTGTATATACCCAGTGTTCTAACTGTACAATAAAAAGCATCTCCCCTCGTGCGTCGTTGATCGAACCCCCCACCTCTTATTCCCCCCCCCAATACCTGTAGAGAACAAACCATTAGCGAGGGTTTATTGGTTAGTTTGTTGCCTGGCCAATGGTCTAAGTTGCACAGGCAATCGCCCTACTACGGCTGGGAATTGACTCCACCCAGCTGCCTCTGAAGCCGCCTCAGTGCAATGGTGAAGGCGCCTTAATGCCATTGAAGGGCTCTTGATCCCCTTCCCCCGGGGGTCAAACCTGATTACTTAATGACATAGTATAAACGCTGGTAATAGATACCGACAAGTTGGTTTTGAAAGATAGATAAGCAGTGTTTGCTAGTATATAGGAACACTGCAGTGGGCCTACTAGCCTGTACAAGGCAGGTTCTTATCAAAACCACACGTGTATTTGTCCACTCTTTCCCAAAGCTACCCAAGAATTTGCTTCAGTACCTCAGGTATTAATCATACCCAGCTCTTTTCACTCGTATATCTGTCCAATCTCTTTTTAAAGCTAACTAAGGTCTTCGCCTCTATTATCCTACTTGCCAGATTGTTCCACACATCGACAACTCCCATTGCCCAGGTGTTTGTGTAACGCCTACAGGCTTAGCGCTTTCCCTTGGAAAGTGGAAGAGAATTCTTTCTCAGTAAGCCATGCGTGTCGTAAGAGTCGACTAAAATACCGGGAGCAAGGGGCTAGTAACCCCTTCTCCTCTACACATTACTAAATTTAAAAAGAGAAACTAAAGGTTTTATTTTTAGGTCACCCTACCTCGGTGGCATACAGCCGGTTCGTTGAAAAAAAGCACACGTTTATTTTGAAATACAAACACTTGTATTACGTGTACTTTTTCAGCTGATGTTGACTCTACCTCATGACCCTACAACTTCTGCTCAACTGGCCTTAACATACACTACTTTAGCTGTTCTGACAGTCTGTCACATACGCTAATGAACATTAAAATGGTATAAAATACCGACAGATTGTTAGGTAAGACACATATGCAACAGTTAGGTATCTTTATTTCGAAACGTTTCGCCTACACAGTAGGCTTCTTCAGTCGAGTACAGAAAAGTTGATAGAAGCAGAAGATACTTGAAGACGATGTAATCAGTCCATCACCCTTAAAGTTTTGAGGTGGTCAGTTCCTCAGTCTGGAGAAGAGCATTGTTCCGTTGTCTGAAACAATATGAAGTTGAAGTGACTGTCACTTCAACTTCATATTGTTTCATACCATGGAACAATGCTCTTCTCCAGACTGAGGAACTGACCACCTCAAAACTTTAAGGGTGATGGACTGATTACATCGTCTTCAAGTATCTTCTGCTTCTATCAACTTTTCTGTACTCGACTGAAGAAGCCTACTGTTGCATATGTGTCTTACCTAACACATACGCTAATTTTGCTGTCCAAATAGATCACCACACGCCACTTTGGCTCTCTAAACAGATTCTCTGGTATACTACCTTAGTTGTCCAAGCTGACCATTACTTCGTATGATCTTTAAGCTCCTCCTGAACTGACACTCACAGATATTGTTCTCGCTGTCACGGGCATTTAATTGCTAGGCAGAATGTATGCATCTGTCCATGGAGATGTAACACAATCTTGAAGAAGGCATTTTTATAAATCCCAACCATGATAATCTAGTGGAATCCTTTGTAAATCGCATCAAAGATAATTTAGTGGAATCCTTTATAAATCCCATTAAAGATAATTTAGTGGAATCCTCTATAAATCCTTTCAAAGACAGTCTAGTGGAGTCCAGTATTTATTTAGTTCTGGGTAAAATTTGGCTTCCAGAGAGAGTATCACGGGAGTGTTTGAGGAAGTTGTTGATTCATTGTTGCTCGGCCCTGTTTACCTGGCGATGTTCTATGTTGGTTTACCGAGTGGTTATCCTGGGTTTATCCTGGGGTGTATCCTGTTTTAATTCTTAAACTTTAGAAGAAAACTCTGGCTCCGAGACTAGAATATTCCAGGAGAATTTAAAAAAAAAAAAATGTTACTTACCTCCTCTTTGCTGAGAAAGTGACTGATACAGACTGTTGACTTAGTGACTGTGTTTACTGACTTTCGGCCTCTGACACTGACGATAAAACTTCACCGGAGCAACTTGTAAGCGTACTTTTTGTGACAAAATGTTTATAGAATGAGGTAATGGTGTCTTGTAATAATGTTGGTAGAATTACCGACAATATGTAAAGTAAAAGGACACAAGTGCAACTAATGTGACATTTTATTGTGGCAACGTTTCGCTCTCCAGGAGCTTTGTCAAGCCGTTATAAACAGTACATGGACACAGAGGGTATACATAGGCTCAGAGTGAGGTGCAATACTAGAGGTAGTAGTAGTAGTGACATAAGTTGTAGTAGTAGTAATAATACAATAGGGTAGAGCAATTAACTCGTACATGAGTAAAAGGATATAAAAGCTATTACTTGGGTAACATAAAAATAGGTTAGACAAATACAGACTGGATAGAGAAGGCCTGTTTCAGTGTTCACTCTCTGTAATGTGCTTTGTGTAGTATTAACAGGAGAGACTATGTGATGGCAGGATTTACTGTTTTCAGGAGGATTCTTGCTAAGACTTCAGAGATGGTGAAGCTGCCTTTGTTTTGTTTAATTGTATTCGAAACAGCGATTAGTGCTGACTCGAGGCACTTGCGTCTGCGGAAATTAGTTTCTTTGATCATTAATTGGTTGTTCCTGAATTTCATGAGATGATTGGAGGCATTTCGGTGTTGTACACAGGCGTTGTTCAAGTTATCGTTCCTACATGCGTAAATGTGTTCATTGAGGCGGGTGTCGAGGTTTCTTGCTGTTTCACCTACATAAATCTTGTCGCAGCCTCCACAGTGGAGGCTGCGACAAGATTTATGTATTGTAGATGAATGGTTCAGAGAACCGACACGTTGTTAAATTAGACATGTGCAACTCTTGGGTATCTTTATTGAGGAAACGTTTCGCCACACAGTGGCTTCATCAGTCCATACAAAGGAGAAACTTGAAGAACAGAGGAGAATGAGTGTGTGTGATGAATGGTTTGAAAAACCTTGAGTCGATGTGGTCAGTCCATCAATCTTGAATAGAATACGGCATATGAGCG
The DNA here is from genome assembly GCF_026875155.1 of Cherax quadricarinatus. Taxonomy (NCBI): domain Eukaryota; kingdom Metazoa; phylum Arthropoda; class Malacostraca; order Decapoda; family Parastacidae; genus Cherax; species Cherax quadricarinatus. The sequence continues at coordinate 20,166,317 of NC_069468.1, forward strand.
GAGAAGGAGCTTGTAAACCGTAGGCAGGAGAGGTGCAGCAGTCGTAGGTGGTGTCACATTTGTCCAATGTGGAAGTAGGTCGTGCCCAAGGGTTAGGCAAGCGAAGAATTCCCAAGTATTAAGATCCCAAGAAGTTGTAGTGTCTGACAGGATTGTAGATGAATGGTTCATGTTCATTCTTCGTCTAACAAGTGAATGTAATTTAAGAGTCTTCAATCTTTCTTCATAAGGAAGATTTCTAATGTTATGTATTAATTTAGTCATCCTACGCTGAATGTTTTCTAATGAATTTATGTCCATTCTGTAATATGGAGACCAGAATTGAGCTGCATAATCTAGGTGAGGCCTTACTAATGATGTACAAAGCTGCAGTATGACCTCTGGACTTCTGTTGCTTACACTTCTTGATATAAATCCCAGTAATCTATTTGCCTTATTACGTACGCTTAGGCATTGCTGTCTTGGTTTAAGGTTGCTGCTTACCATAACCCCCAAGTCCTTTTCGCAATCTGTATGGCTAAGTTCTACATTGTTGTGCAAGACTGGTATACAATACCGACAAGATGAAAGTTAAGACACTTGTGCAACATCTGGTTATCTTTATTGTAGACGTTTCGCCATCCAGTGGCTTTATCAATACAAATTCTTGGACATAATAAGAAAAACGAAGAACTATATACAAAAAGATGAGGTAATCAGTCCCTCGGCCTTGGAGGTGGTGTTTAGAGCACCGTGGCTGTAGAGATTCAGAATCTCTACAGCCACGGTGCTCTAAACACCACCTCCAAGGCCGAGGGACTGATTACCTCATCTTTTGTATATAGTTCTTCGTTTTTCTTATTATGTCCAAGAATTTGTATTGATAAAGCCACTGGATGGCGAAACGTCTACAATAAAGATAACCAGATGTTGCACAAGTGTCTTAACTTTCATAAGTTCTACATTATTTAACTTATAAGTGCTAGGGTTATGGGCACTCCCGAGCTTCAGAACCTTGCATTTATCTACATTGAACTGCATCTGCCACTTTTCTGACCAAGAATAGAGTTTGTCTAAATAGAATAGAGTTTGTCTAAATCAAGAATAGAGCTTGTCTAAATTCAAGAATAGAGTTTTTCTAAATATTTCCTCCAATCATCTCATGAAATTCAGGGACGCCCAATTAGTGATCAAAGAAACTAATTTCCGCAGACGCAAGTGCCTCGAGTCAGCACTAATCGCTGTTTCGAATACAATTAAACAAAACAAAGGCAGCTTCACCATTTCTGAAGTCTTAGCAAGAATCCTCCTGAAAACAGTAAACCCTGCCATCACATAGTCTCTCCTGTTAATACTACACAAAGCACATTACAGAGAGTGAACACTGAAACAGGCCTTCTCTATCCAGTCTATATTTGTCTAACCTATTTTTATGTTACCCAAGTAATAGCTTTTATATCCTTTTACTCATGTACGAGTTAATTGCTCTACCCTATTGTATTATTACTACTACTACAACTTATGTCACTACTACTACAAGTACTACCACTAGTGTGTGATGAATGGTTTGAAAAACCGACATGTTGAAGATTGAGACACTTATGCAGCATAAGTGGATGATACCACTATGACCCCGCCTCCACCTGCTTCACATCACCTCACTACAGTATATAAGCCACGTCTACGGCCCTATGCTGTACATTCTACAAGATTGATGGACTGAACACATCGACTCCAGGTTGAGGGACTGATTACCTCATTCTCCTCCTCTCCTTACGCCTTCCTCTTTGTATTGGACTGATGAAGCCACTGTGTGGCGAAACGTTTCCTGAATAAAGATTCCCATATGCTGCATAAGTGTCTCAATCTTCAACATCACTACCACTAGTATTGCATCACACTGAGCCTATATATACCCTCTGTGTCCATGTACTGTTTGTAACGGCTTGACAAAGCTCCTGGAGAGCGAAACGTTGCCACAATAAAATGTCACATTAGTTGTACTTGTGTCCTTTTACTTTACGTAATGGTGTCTTGTTTAAGTGGTCAGACAGGCTTGGTCTCTGCTCACACCTAGATAAAACCACAGTTTTTAATCTTGGTCAAAGTGGTAAAATTAGTCGTTGGAAAGAGAGAGAAAATACAAACACTAGGGCATGTGTCTTTTTCATGGGCAGAAATAGGGAGTGGTTTAAAAAGACAGGGTCCTGGAACCTTGATCACTTATAACTTATAAAGGTTTAAAAATGGAGTATATAAAGGCGAAGAGTGAGATGTGAGTGAAGAATTCCATATTGGGATGAGGACACGTAGGCAATGGGATCATGTGACTCCCATGTTAAGTGGTTTATACCAGAAATAGAGTTCTCAGCACATAGCCTCTATGTGGACTCCCACGTCTTCTGTTGTCAGTCTTCCACATGTACTCTCTTGTACCTCTTCACACTAATATTATTCAAAGAAAAAAATATGTACGAATGGAAGATTTGCTTAAGTCATTGTCGTCCAGTCACTAAATTCATATTATAAATAAGTAAAGAAGTCGTAATAACACGATTGTAAACAAACCACGGAACAAGTGAGATCTGAACCTATGGCAAGTGGAGTTTTAGGACTTACTCGCCATGGGTTCAAACCCCACCTGTTCCATGGTTTGTCATATTATAAACTTTATGTAGCGCTTGCGAGCTAACTGCTGCTGACTACCTCCAGAAAGACAACCATTTTAAAAGGCAATAATATAGAGAAAAAAAGAGAATCTTTCATACAAGCAGTATACTGACAGTGACCAACACTGTTTTATACTAATAAAACACAGAAGTTTTGCTAGTTAAGATATCCAAGACATTTCATGAGATGTTTAGATATAATAATGTTAATATATCTCCTGAGTTGAGAAGTCGTCTGATAATTTACAGACGTAATTCCAGTTCCATTGCACTTCTGCTTGTGTAGAGAAATAGGGATGTTGGAAAGTGACTTGCGTCAAAGGTCACTGTCGAGGATAGTTGATACTAGGATTACCTTGGTGGGTCAGTAGTGGCATCCCTTGTAATCACAACTAGGTCAGTACACACCTGCAAATATGCAATGTTACGGAGAGAGAGAGAGAGAGAAAGAGAGAGAGAGATTTAAATTTGCAGATATACTATATTTTCATTGCATTTCGTGGTTGTGGAGAAATTGCTTATCACCCAACACAACTACGACTGTACTAGCAGATTAGTCCACTAGTTGTTCACCAAGGATAAATATTCTTGCTGGTGTCCTTCAAGCGAGGGGAAGGGGTACTTGAATGATACTGATGGGTTCTTAATCCATAGATTTAAAGGTTCCCTTCTTTTCTTCCCGTCAAACTTGATCACCTTCCATTCCCCAGGCTCTGCATGACACCTGCGGTTTTACCTGTCCCCCATAGCAACAATCTGTAACAATGTTGGTAGAATTACCGACTATATGTTAAGCAAAATGACACAAGGGCAACTAATGTGACAGTCTGTTGTGGCGACGTATTGTTTGTAACGGCTTAACGAAGCTCCTGGAGAGCGAAACGTTGCCAATATAAAATATCACATTAGTTACCCTTATGTCCTTTTATATAATCTAGCTCCTGTAACATAGCACATATTTTTATACCAGAATATTTCACGTTCTTTGAATGGTTGGCCACGTTCAATTTCACCTTTAAATTAATAATGCTTATTACGTACGCTCCAGTCGCTTCACATGTTGATCGGAATTACGCTAATACTAGAAAGATAAATGACAATATAAATATTAAAACATTTCCATCAATGTCCACGACTCATATATAACAAGAAAATTTATTTAAATTCCATAAAAAATTTTCGATTAAAATTAATTTATTCTCCACTTTTGAGTACTTAACACTGATTATAAATATATAATACAATAGCGCCAACTACGATTGTTTTTGAAGCCTTTAGCAAAATGTATATTACATATCTTCCACATGATGCCATCAAAATATGCAAATGGGGAACTTAAATTTAAATATATTGGAAGGCTCATAAATCTGACGCGTTTTTAATGAAGGATGTTATGGTGTGTTGTTTGTGTGAGTTGCAGGAGCAACAAGTTGACTGGTGAGAAGCAAAAGTCAGTACCCTGCAACGATTCACAGTTCAGAACACTGTGGTTGCAACAATTCACAACTCATAACACTGTGCTTGCAACAATTCACAGTTCAGAACACTGTGGCTGCAACAATTCACAGCTCAGAACACTGTGGCTGCAACAATTCACAGCTCAGAACACTGTGGCTGCAACAATTCACAGCTCAGAACACTGTGGCTGCAACAATTCACAGCTCAGAACACTGTGGCTGCAACAATTCACAACTCTCAACACCGTGGCTGCAACAATTCCCATCTAAACCCACAGTATCGTGTCTTGTGAACGATATATTTCCTGGTAGACTAAACACTTATTTTATTATCACTGGTATACAGTACCGATGAGTAGATGAATAAAACACGGGTGAAACACTTGGGTATCTATAGTGTCGAAACGTTTCGCCTACACACTAAGCTTCTACAGTCCAATACACAGGAGTTTTTCTCTCACTGTCTATAGCATTAAACACCTCTGTATACGACTGATGAAGACAGCTCTGCGTGTAAAATATTTCGACACTTGATATATCCAAGTATTGTAAGTTTAAGTACAAATACATAAATTATAATGCGTAAACAACGTATGCATAAATTACCCAAGATAACCCAAACAAGTCAAAGTGTGTTATTCATTAAGCTCGTGTTATCCTTACTTGCTGTATCTTAGGATAATTGAGCCTCCCTGGCGGGCACCAGGATGCAGCCTCGGCCAACATACATCAGATAAATGGCAAAAGTTTGCTCCCTCCATAATTCACTTAATAGTTCACTTGTCGACGACAAAGGGTGATGAGGGTAGTGGCGGCGGTAGCACTGTAATTAATTAAGTTTCTCATTGTTTTAAACTTAACCACTTTTGATGGATTACTCTTTAAAATGGCTTGAACACTTTCTTTAGACTTTCTTGAGTAACACTGCTAAAACACTCTATGTAATTTTCTTTACGTATTTTAATATTTTACCTTGGTGTGATATCTCATGTATGTATGTATGTATGTATGTATTATTATGTATTATTATTATGTATTATATATATATATATATTATATATTATATATATATATATATATATATATATATATATATATATATATATATATATATATATTATATTATATATATTTTTTTTATATTTGTGTTTTGTATGTGTGTGTGTGTGTGTAGAAAGAGATTCTATGGTACACAAATAACCCACACATAAAAGAGAGAAGCTTACGACGACGTTTCGGTCCGACTTGGACCATTTACAAAGTCACGGTATTGTGCATTTTTTTGTTATTTATTAGATTCTATGGGTTGGAAAAACTAGCTCTAGGCCTTTCGCACTGTCGTCAGCGCTTTCTCAGGAGCTTAGCAATGTTACAATGGTTACAGTAGGTAGGTAGAGTGGAAAATTCTCAGAGACAGGAAGGCAGTGTCACCTAACACTGAGCCAAGAATCACGTATAAACACGTGACTGCAACTACGTAAAAAAAAACCATGCAAAAATAAAGACATGAAAAACCTGAGCGTTTTCGTGTGTTAGCACACACACACGCACACACACACACACACACACACACAGTGACTAGTGTTGTGGTTTTTTATATATACATCCATCAACGGGAAAAATGCATGGTGTGTCTTGTTCATGTGGTGACCAACTTGGTGATATTTTACCTCTAATGACAATAGATGATTTGTATATTCATGAAGAATTTCGCATCATCTATACATTTGGCATAGTCATGCGACGAAGTCAACATAGCCTACAGTTTACACTTGACGTAGTCATGCGACGAAGTCAACATAGCCTACAGTTTACACTTGACGTAGTCATGCGACGAAGTCAACATAGCCTACAGTTTACACTTGACGTAGTCATGCGACGAAGTCAACATAGCCTAGACAGTTTACACTTGACGTAGTCATGCGACGAAGTCAACATAGCCTACAGTTTACACTTGACGTAGTCATACGACGAAGTCAACATAGCCTACAGTTTACACTTGACGTAGTCATACGACGAAGTCAACATAGCCTAGAGCTTTCACGGTATACACTAATAATGAATACATTTAGCTTACGAAGACTGGAGGTAGATCGAGATTACACTTGACTCCCTCACTGAAGTATTGTTTTACAGGTAAGAATTTTCTTATTTTTAAGTAAACAGGTGGATTATTAAACTGTCTTGTATGATGCAATAGGGCTTTCGAATCCTGGTTAGATTTAATGTTAATCCTGGTTAGATTTAATGTTAATCCTGGTCTGATTTACTGTTAATCCTGGTCAGATTTAATGTTATATTTGTATTGGATTTATTTTAAGTCCCAGAATTGTTCATTCTATCCTACTTTTAAAAGTGATCACACTTTCTCCAGTAACACTTATATTAGTCACAAATATGTAGGGTTTAGAGCTTCGCTATTATTGTATAATAATAAAAATAATAATAATAATAATAATAATGCGACATAAATGTGTAAATTAAACATTGATGTTATTTTTTTAAAAGGAGAAATTTTAAGTGTACGACACATGGTGGTCGTGATATATGGTAATGTAATGGTTCCTTATCTTTTGTATTGTAAAATCTTCCTGACATTGTTTAAATGACCATGCGAAAAATGAATGGCAGTTAAGCTTGATCCGAGGATAGGGAAAAATAGCTCTGATTCCTGGATCAAGAGCTCCTCAGCAGTGTTAAAGTACCCACCTTCAAGGATGCAGTTTTTGTTTTAAAGATATTTTAAGAATGATTATGTATTTTTTAGTTAAAGACAATTTTTTTTATTCGCCGGTATTCTCCCGACCCGGGTTTTTTCCAAGTAGTGGTGACCCGGCCTCTCCCGGCCAGGGTCTTTTCCAAGTAGTGGTGACCCGGCCTTGGCTCCCTATCTGGGGAGTGTCTCGAGACTTAAGTCTCCCATGGGAGGAGGTACAAGTACCCCCTCATCTTTGGGACCAAGTGTCCCCAGGCCTAGCCACAGTCCCCGCCCTCACGGGGCTTGCAGGGAGAAGCTAGGCCTCTTACCTGGAGTTTACCTGGAGAGAGTTCCGGGGGTCAACGCCCCCGCGGCCCGGTCTGTGACCAGGCCTCATGGTGGATCAGGGCCTGATCAACCAGGCTGTTACTGCTGGCTGCATGCAAGCCAACGTACGAGCCACAGCCCGGCTGGTCAGGACAATTTTATATATTTTCACCATTACTTTTATGAACAATGAGCAAAATTTTTTTTTATTATAGGTCTTTTAAAAGTGAAAAAAAAAATATTTCCTTATACCATGTTGCATATTTCATCTCGGATTTTGGTTGGTTAATGGAGTTTAAAGGTTGTCTGCTACACTAGGGCCATTAAACACAAACATGACCACATTTGGGATTAACGTAAAACTTTAAGAGTATATGTATAACCTGATATGTATATCCCTCCACGTATACCTACCATGTTGCTATACCTGTCATGTTGCTATACCTGTCATGTTGCTATACCTGTCATGTTGCTATACCTGTCATGTTGCTCTACCTGTCATGTTGCTATACCTGCCATGTTCCTATACCTGCCATGTTGCTATACCTGCCATGTTATATCTGCCATGTTGTTATATCTGCCATGTTGCTATACCTGCCATGTTGCTATACCCGCCACGTTGCTATGCCCGCCACGTTGCTATACCCGTCATGTTGCTATACCTGTCATGTTGCTATACCTGTCACGTTGCTATGCCCGCCACGTTGCTATACCCGTCATGTTGCTATACCTGTCATGTTGCTATACCCGCCACGTTGCTATGCCCGCCACGTTGCTATACCCGTCATGTTGCTATACCTGCCATGTTGCTATACCTGCGATGTTGCTATACCTGTCACGTTGCTATGCCCGCCACGTTGCTATACCCGTCATGTTGCTATACCTGTCATGTTGCTATACCTGTCACGTTGCTATGCCTGTCACGTTGCTATACCTGTCACGTTGCTATACCTGCCACGTTGCTATACCTGTCAGGTTGCCATGCCCGCCACGTTGCTATACCCGCCACGTTGCTATACCTGTCATGTTGCTATACCTGCCATATTGCTATACCTGCCATGTTGCTATACCTGCCATGTTGCTATACCTGCCATGTTGCTATACCTGCCATATTGCTATACCTGCCATGTTGCTATACCTCCCATGTTGCTATACCTGTCATGTTGCTATACCTGTCATGTTGCTATACCTGCCATGTTGCTATACCTGCCATGTTGCTATACCTGCCATGTTGCTATACCTGCCATGTTGCTATACCTGCCTATACGAGCATCAAGAGGGACATGCTCATCTGCATGTATATAAATTGTCAGGTCTTGTTAAGGTATACTTTCAACACTTCCCAACATTTGACCAAAGTAGTTTACACTGTAGAATGTAATTATTGTTGATGCAATGTTCATAATTTTAATAAAAACTCACAATAATAATATTTCTTGCAAGTGGTAAGTGACAGCTATGGTGAAGAATTTCTAAGTTCGTTTAGACGTAGTTATCTTAGCACCTGCAGAGCATTTAATTATAATAATAATAATGATAATAAATACTTCTATCAGAATGAAAGCTATGTTGAGGGTTTTCAAAGATTGTTCCTGTGTTGTTATGCTCACAGCAGCTAAAACACAGATAATTCATGGATACCTTCGTCTCCAGCAGTGCACGCACCCAGCCTTGCTCATTTGCACAAATCACGCATGAAGCAAAAGGTCTCTTGCATAATTAACACCATCGTGTTATCAGCCTACTTACCGCCCACTTTTATCACATGCGCCGAGATAACACCGTCAGCATCACCTACTGAATTGCATCAGCGTATCGCTTATACAGAGATGCCGAGCTGTTGCTAGTATCAGGTGATAAGAGCTTAGTATAGGTAAGGCTCAAACATTGGCGTCTTCACTAGCATAATAAGGAGTGTTAGGTAGTAGTGTTGCTGGTGTTGAATATCTGTTAGGTAGTAGTGTTGCTGGTGTTGAATATCTGTTAGGTAGTAGTGTTGCTGGTGTTGAATATCTGTTAGGTAGTAGTGTTGCTGGTGTTGAATATCTGTTAGGTAGTAGTGTTGCTGGTGTTGAATTTCTGTTAGGTAGTAGTGTTGTGGTGTTGAATATCTGTTAGGTAGTAGTGTTGCTGGTGTTGAATATCTGTTAGGTAGTAGTGTTGCCGGTGTTGAATATCTGTTAGGTAGTAGTGTTGCTGGTGTTGAATATCTGTTAGGTAGTAGTGTTGCCGGTGTTGAATATCTGTGAGGTGGTAGTGTGACTGGTGTTGGATATTTGTTAGGTAGTAGTGTTGCTGGTGTTCAGCATCTGCTAGGTAGTAGTGTTGCTGTTGTTGATTATCTGTTAGATAGTAGTGTTTCAAGTGATGCTATGTAACAGCGTTAATCAGTAGTGTTGCTGGTGCTGAATAACTGTGAGTAGTAGTATTGTTGTTTATTATCTGTTAAGCAGTAGTGTTGCTGTTATGTACCAGTGTTAGGTAGCAGTGTTGCTGATGTTGAATATCTGTTATGTAGTAGTGTTGCTGGTGTTGATTATTATATGTTAGGTAGTAGTGTTGCTGGGGATGTTATGTAACATTGTCAGAGCTGTAGCATATCCTTGTCAGTGTTGTACCATATCCTTGTCAGTGTTGTAGCATATCCTTGTCAGTGTTGTACCATATCCTTATCAGTGTTGTACCATATCCTTGTCAGTGTTGTAGCATATCCTTGTCAGTGTTGTACCATATCCTTGTCAGTGTTGTAGCATATCCTTATCAGTGTTGTACCATATCCTTGTCAGTGTTGTACCCTATCCTTGTCAGTGTTGTACCATATTCTTATCAGTGTTGTACCATATCCTTGTCAGTGTTGTACCATATCCTTATCAGTGTTGTACCATATCCTTGTCAGTGTTGTAGCATATCCTTGTCAGTGTTGTACCATATCCTTGTCAGTGTTGTAGCATATCCTTGTCAGTGTTGTACCATATCCTTGTCAGTGTTGTACCATATCCTTGTCAGTGTTTGTACCATATCCTTGTCAGTGTTGTACCATATCCTTGTCAGTGTTGTACCATATCCTTGTCAGTGTTGTACCATATCCTTGTCAGTGTTGTACCATATCCTTGTCAGTGTTGTACCATATCCTTGTCAGTGTTGTACCATATCCTTGTCAGTGTTGTACCATATCCTTGTCAGCGTTGTACCATATCCTTGTCAGTGTTGTACCATTATCCTTGTCAGTGTTGTACCATATACCTTGTCAGTGTTGTACCATATCCTTGTCAGTGTTTGTACCTATCCTTGTCAGTGTTGTACCATATCCTTGTCAGTGTTGTACCTATCCTTGTCAGTGTTGTACCATATCCTTGTCAGTGTTGTACCATATCCTTGTCAGTGTTGTACCCTATCCTTGTCAGTGTTGTACCATATCCTTGTCAGTGTTGTACCCTATCCTTGTCAGTGTTGTACCCTATCCTTGTCAGTGTTGTACCCTATCCTTGTCAGTGTTGTACCATATCCTTGTCAGTGTTGTACCATATCCTTGTCAGTTTGTACCCTATCCTTGTCAGTGTTGTACCCTATCCTTGTCAGTGTTGTACCATATCCTTGTCAGTGTTGTAGCATATCCTTGTCAGTGTTGTACCATATCCTTGTCATTGTTGTACCCTATCCTTGTCAGTGTTGTACCATATCCTTGTCAGTGTTGTACCATATCCTTGTCAGTGTTGTACCATATCCTTGTCAGTGTTGTACCCTATCCTTGTCAGTGTTGTACCATATCCTTGTGAGTGTTGTACCATATCCTTGTCAGTGTTGTACCCTATCCTTGTCAGTGTTGTACCATATCCTTGTCAGTGTTGTACCATATCCTTATGAGTGTTGTACCATATCCTTGTCAGTGTTGTACCATATCCTTGTCAGTGTTGTACCATATCCTTGTCAGTGTTGTACCCTATCCTTGTCAGTGTTGTACCCTATCCTTGTCAGTGTTTGTACCATATCCTTGTGAGTGTTGTACCATATCCTTGTCAGGTGTTGTAGCATATCCTTGTCAGTGTTGTTACCATATCCTTGTCAGTGTTGTACCATATCCTTGTCAGTGTTGTACCATATCCTTGTCAGTGTTGTACCATATCCTTGTCAGTGTTGTACCATATCCTTGTCAGTGTTGTACCATATCCTTGTCAGTGTTGTACCCTATCCTTGTCAGTGTTGTACCATATCCTTGTCAGTGTTGTACCTATCCTTGTCATGTTGTACCCTATCCTTGTCAGTGTTGTACCCTATCCTTGTCAGTGTTGTACCCTATCCTTGTCAGTGTTGTTCCATATCCTTGTGAGTGTTGTACCATATCCTTGTCAGTGTTGTACCCTATCCTTGTCAGTGTTGTACCATATCCTTGTCAGTGTTGTAGCTATATCCTTGTCAATGTTGTACCATATCCTTGTCAATGTTGTACATATCCTTGTCATGTTGTACCATATCCTTGTCAGTGTTGTACCCTATCCTTGTCAGTGTTGTACCATATCCTTGTGAGTGTTGTACCATATCCTTGTCAGTGTTGTAGCATATCCTTGTCAATGTTGTACCATATCCTTGTCAATGTTGTACCATATCCTTGTCAGTGTTGTAGCATATCCTTGTTAGTGTTGTAGCATATCCTTGTCAATGTTGTAGCATATCCTTGTCAGTGTTGTACCATATCCTTGTCAGTGTTGTACCATATCCTTGTGAGTGTTGTACCATATCCTTGTCAGTGTTGTAGCATATCCTTGTTAGTGTTGTAGCATATCCTTTGTCAATGTTGTAGCATATCCTTGTCAGTGTGTACCTATCCTTGTCAGTGTTGTACCATATCCTTGTCAGTGTTGTAGCATATCCTTGTCAGTGTTGTACCATATCCTTGTCAGTGTTGTACCATATCCTTGTCAGTGTTGTACCATATCCTTGTCAGTGTTGTACCATATCCTTGTCAGTGTTGTACCATATCCTTGTCAGTGTTGTACCCTATCCTTGTCAGTGTTGTACCATATCCTTGTGAGTGTTGTACCATATCCTTGTCAGTGTTGTACCCTATCCTTGTCAGTGTTGTACCATATCCTTGTCAGTGTTGTACCATATCCTTGTGAGTGTTGTACCATATCCTTGTCAGTTTTTGTACCATATCCTTGTCAGTGTTGTACCATATCTTGTCAGTGTTGTACCCTATCCTTGTTCAGTGTTGTACCCTATCCTTGTCAGTGTTGTACCCTATCCTTGTCAGTGTTGTACCATATCCTTGTGAGTGTTGTACCATATCCTTGTCAGTGTTGTAGCATATCCTTGTCAGTGTTGTACCATATCCTTGTCAGTGTTGTACCATATCCTTGTCAGTGTTGTACCATATCCTTGTCAGTGTTGTACCATATCCTTGTCAGTGTTGTACCATATCCTTGTCAGTGTTGTACCATATCCTTGTCAGTGTTGTACCCTATCCTGTCAGTGTTGTACCCTATCCTTGTCAGTGTTGTACCATATCCTGTCAGTGTTGTACCCTATCCTTGTCAGTGTTGTACCCTATCCTTGTCAGTGTTGTACCCTATCCTTGTCAGTGTTGTACCCTATCCTTGTGAGTGTTGTACCATATCCTTGTCAGTGTTGTACCCTATCCTTGTCAGTGTTGTACCATATCCTTGTCAGTGTTGTAGCATATCCTTGTCAATGTTGTACCATATCCTTGTCAATGTTGTACCATATCCTTGTCAATGTTGTACCATATCCTTGTCAGTGTTGTACCCTATCCTTGTCAGTGTTGTACCATATCCTTGTGAGTGTTGTACCATATCCTTGTCAGTGTTGTAGCATATCCTTGTCAATGTTGTACCATATCTTTGTCAATGTTGTACCATATCCTTGTCAGTGTTGTAGCATATCCTTGTTAGTGTTGTAGCATATCCTTGTCAATGTTGTAGCATATCCTTGTCAGTGTTGTACCATATCCTTGTCAGTGTTGTACCATATCCTTGTGAGTGTTGTACCATATCCTTGTCAGTGTTGTAGCATATCCTTGTTAGTGTTGTAGCATATCCTTGTCAATGTTGTAGCATATCCTTGTCAGTGTTGTACCCTATCCTTGTCAGTGTTGTACCATATCCTTTTGAGTGTTGTACCGTATCCTTGTCAGTGTTGTAGCATATCCTTGTCAATGTTGTACCATATCCTTGTCAATGTTGTACCATATCCTTGTCAGTGTTGTAGCATATCGTTGTGAGTGTTGTAGCATATCCTTGTCAATGTTGTACCATATCCTTGTCAATGTTGTACCATATCCTTGTCAGTGTTGTACCATATCCTTGTCAGTGTTGTACCATATCCTTGTCAATGTTGTAGCATATCCTTGTCAATGTTGTACCATATCCTTGTCAGTGTTGTACCATATCCTTGTCAGTGTTGTACCCTATCCTTGTCAGTGTTGTACCATATCCTTGTCAGTGTTGTAGCATATCCTTGTTAGTGTTGTAGCATATCCTTGTCAATGTTGTACCATATCCTTGTCAATGTTGTACCATATCCTTGTCAGTGTTGTACCATATCCTTGTCAGTGTTGTACCATATCCTTGTCAGTGTTGTACCATATCCTTGTCAGTGTTGTAGCATATCCTTGTCAATGTTGTACCATATCCTTGTCAATGTTGTAGCATATCCTTGTCAATGTTGTACCATATCCTTGTCAGTGTTGTAGCATATCCTTGTCAATGTTGTAGCATATCCTTGTCAATGTTGTAGCATATCCTTGTCAATGTTGTACCATATCCTTGTCAATGTTGTAGCATATCCTTGCCTCCACCCCATACAATATCTTCCCTGATCCTAGACTCCCTCACTGACGTCACAACCATCTCCTTGACTTTTAAAAACCTTTTGAGTCTTCATGCAGAAATTTAATTACACAATTTCATACAAATTCCTGATGTTTATAACCTAATTATAAACAAAGATTTTTCTTACCCTTGAAGCGTAACAATTAACATCTGCTACATGACTCGGGTAATAAGCTAAAGGCATTAATTAGCTCGAGCCTCCATTACCTGTAATCATCTGGCGTCACCTGCAGCTCGCCTGCTCCTGCGTACACGAAAATATTCGTGAAGTGCTACATACATATCTGTCTATCTATTTGTCTCTCTCTCTCTCTCTCTCTCTCTCATACATACATACATACATACATATATATATATATATATGTCGTGCCGAATAGGCAGAACTTGGGATCTTGGCTTAAATAGCAACGCTCATCTTGCCATATAGGACAAGTGAAAATTTGTGTATGCAATAATTTCGCCAAAATCATTCTGAACCTAACGAAAAAAATATATTTCACTGTGTTTGTTTAGTATTAAATTATTGTAAACAAATCTAAAATATATATAGCTGGGTTAGGCTAAAATAAATTGTTCTTGTTATAATAAGGTTAGGTAAGTTTTCTAAGATTCTTTTGGTGCAAATTAAAAATTTTTTTACATATCATTAATGAAAAATATATATATCTTTAAACGTATAAGATAAAATTTTAGAAAGGACTTAATTTTAAATGAGTTCTTGCTAATTGACCAGTTTTACATATTCGGCACGACATATATATATATATATATATATATATATATATATATATATATATATATTATATATATATATATATATATATATATATAATATATATATTATATATATGCATTTCTTTCTCTCTCCAGGTGTGTGCTATAGATAAGCGGGAGAAATTATACACAAGAGATAGGTATCCGAGGTGAATGGGAAGAGGTGCGTGCCACAGGTGTGTACCACACTCGAGTGGAAGTGACACAAGTGTAACAGGTGCGTGTAAACAGATGTAAAGTAGCTCAGTGAGATGGCAACTAAACTGACCTAAACTAAAATCTTCCTTCTTTCTTTCGTCGTTAAATATCCTTTGGAAAAAGTGTTGTGTTGAGCCTTTGTGACATTTTCTTCCACTGTGATGCATTTGTTACTGCTCTCGAAGGTAAGTTGCAAGACTCGCCGAAGTTACATTTATAAACAATATTTCGCCGAAATTTAGGCACTGAAGTTATTACATATCACCTGTATTTAAGTATGACATGTCTGAGGTTACAGTCAAATTGCAGACTAGAAAACTAACTTGTTTGACGTTAGTTTGCTTTCGAAAACGACTAAGAAACTAACTTGCTGTGTGTTAGACATGTAGTGAGCTGTGTGTCATGTATAGGGACGGAGAGGATAGAAGGGGTCAGGAGCTGTACTGTAACATGGAGATGTAAACAATTTGACGCTGGCTAGTATTTTGACACAAAAGTGCAGATATTGGAAGGGAGAGAGAGAGAGAGGGGGAGGAGGATAAAAGTGAGATGGGGAGGACGAGGGTGATGACTCCAGTATATTCTGTCACCCCCATTTCCCTTTCCTAACATTCCTCTTCCCTCTCTCTAACACACTTTCTCTCTCTAACACATTCCTTCCCCTGGACTCATTTGTTCCCCGTGATTCATCAGAAGGTCCAGGAATGGCTACCAAGGCGCCGTAACCAGGCACCACTGTACTCAGCAGACGTGTGGCTTCATGCCCCACGTGTGACGATGTCCTGGGAAAGTGGCAGTCCTAGTAGGTCCTACAGACAAGCAGTAAACTGTGTAGAACGCAGGAGAGCAAGAAACTGTGCAGGACTCAGGAGAAAAAAAAAACTGTGTAGGACTCAGTAGCATGTCTTTGGGCATAAGAATAGTTACTTTGGACATAAGAATAGTCACTTTGAAATGATCCCTTCCCATACACACACACACACACACACACACACACACACACACACACACACAGGCAGGATCCATACATAGCTTTAAGCAGAGGTATGATAAAGCTCACGGCTCAGGGAGAGTGACCTAGTAGCGATCAGTGAAGAGGCGGGGCCAGGAGCTCGGACTCGACCCCCGCAACCTCAACTAGGTGAGTACTAGGTGAGTACACACTCACAATTGACTAATGACCTGCTTACAGGTGCTCATGCCTCTCTCTGTGTGACTTCAATATTCAACTGACCGTGTACTGCATCTTAACTCTTTTCCAGTGCTTTTTCCTGGTGTATTTTCAGCGTTTTAATAATTGTTGGAGTGACTGACGTGAATCTCTCAGAAATTTTAGGGGCTGCTTTTATTATTAACCAATTGATGGGATTTGTGATTGATGGACAGTTTTAAACTAGTGTGTGTGAGCATTTGTTTTATTGCGTGTGTTTCATCGTGTGATTGGATTTTAGTTCAGTGTTAATTATAATACACTCTCAGCCTCTCACACTTTCCCAGCCTCTTTCCCACACCCTCTCTCACACACTTAGCATCTCTCTCCAACACTATCTCAGCCTCTCTTAAACACTATCTCCCGGTCTCTCACAAACACTCTCGCAGCCTCTCTTACTCTCTCTCCCCCAGCTTCTCTCAAGCTCTCTCTCCTCTCCCAGCCTCTCTTAAATACACACACTCCAGCCTCCTCCTCTCACTCTTCCTCAGTCTGCCTATTTTAAATGTCTGCACACAGCCCTCTTTTACTTTTAATTCTTTCTTTCCTTGCTTACACAGCCCCTCTTCCTCCTCCTCCTCTTGCTTACACAACCTCCTCCTCCTTCCCCTGCTTACACAACCTCCTCCTCCTCCTCTTGCTTACACAACCTCCTCCTCTTGCTTACATAACATTTTCCTTTTGCTTACACAACCATCTCCCTTCCCACCTCCCTCCTCCTCTTAGTATTGAACGCCAACTCAAAATTCGCTTTTCCTCAATATCTGTTCAGATGCTCATCATTGTGCTCTATATAAAAAAAAGTGCTCTCCAGCAGTAAACTGAAAGCATAATTCTTCGGTTGTAAGCTACAAGGAGTGTTCTCTAACAGTAAGGTACAAGCAGTGTTCTAACAGTGAACTACAAGCAGTGTTTTAACAGTCAGCTACCGGCAGTGTTTCAACAGTGAGCTACCATCAATTTTATAACAGTGAGCTACCATCAATTTTATAACAGTGAGATACCAGCAATGTTATAACAGTGAGATACCATCAATGTTATAACAGTGAGTTACCAGCAATGTTTTAACAGTGAGATACCAGCAATGTTATAACAGAGAGTTACCAGCAATGTTTTAACAGTGAGATACCAGCAATGTTATAACAGAGAGTTACCAGCAATGTTATATAACAGTGAGTTACCAGCAATGTTATATAACAGTGAGTTACCAGCAATGTTATAACAGTGAGTTACCAGCAATGTTATATAACAGTGAGTTACCAGCAATGTTATAACAGTGAGTTACCAGCAATGTTATGACAATGAGATACCAGGAATGTTATAACAGTGAGATACCAGCAATGTTATAACAGTGAGTTACAAGTAATGTTGTAACAGTGAGCTTCCAGCAATGTTATAACAGTGAGTTACAAGCAATGTTATAAGAGTGAGTTACAAGCAGTGTTATAACAGTGAGTTACAAGCAATGTTACAACAGTGAGTTACCAGCAGTGTTATAACAGTGAGTTACCAGCAGTGTTATAACAGTGAGTTACCAGCAATGTTATAACAGTGAGTTACCAGCAATGTTATAACAGTGAGTTGCCAGCAATGTTATAACAGTGAGTTACAAGCAATGTTATAACAGTGAGTTACAAGCAATGTTATATAACAGTGAGTTACCAGCAATGTTATAACAGTGAGTTACCAGCAATGTTATGACAATGAGATACCAGCAATGTTATAACAGTAAGCTACCAGCAATGTTATAACAGTGAGTTACAAGCATTGTTATAACAGTAAGCTACCAGCAATGTTATAACAGTAAGCTACCAGCAATGTTATAACAGTAAGCTACCAGCAATGTTGTAACAGTGAGCTACCAGCAATGTTATAACAGTGAGCTACCAGCAATGTTATAACAGTAAGCTACCAGCAATGCTATAACAGTAAGCTACCAGCAATGTTATAACAGTAAGCTACCAGCAATGTTATAACAGTGAGCTACCAGCAATGTTTTAACAGTAAGCTACCAGCAATGTTATAACAGTAAGCTACCAGCAATGTTATAACAGTAAGCTACCAGCAATGTTATAACAGTAAGCTACCAGCAATGTTATAACAGTAAGCTACCATCAATGTTATAACAGTGAGCTACCAGCAATGTTATAACAGTGAGCTACCAGCAATGTTATAACAGTGAGCTACCAGCAATGTTATAACAGTAAGCTACCAGCAATGTTATAACAGTAAGCTACCAGCAATGTTATAACAGTAAGCTACCAGCAATGTTATAACAGTAAGCTACCAGCAATGTTATAACAGTAAGCTACCAGCAATGTTATAACAGTGAGCTACCAGCAATGTTATAACAGTAAGCTACCAGCAATGTTATAACAGTAAGCTACCAGCAATGTTATAACAGTAAGCTACCAGCAATGTTATAACAGTGAGTTACAAGCAATGTTATAACAGTAAGCTACCAGCAATGCTATAACAGTAAGCTACCAGCAATGTTATAACAGTAAGCTACCAGCAATGTTATAACAGTGAGTTACAAGCAATGTTATAACAGTAAGCTACCAGCAATGTTATAACAGTAAGCTACCAGCAATGTTATAAAAGTTACAAGCAATGTTATAACAGTGAGATACAAGCAATGTTATAACAGTGAGTTACAAGCATTGTTATAACAGTAAGCTACCAGCAATGTTATAACAGTAAGCTACCAGCAATGTTATAACAGTAAGCTACCAGCAATGTTATAACAGTAAGCTACCAGCAATGTTATAACAGTAAGCTACCAGCAATGTTATAACAGTTACAAGCAATGTTATAACAGTGAGATACCAGCAATGTTATAACAGTGAGTTACAAGCAATGTTATAACAGTGAGTTACAAGCAATGTTATAACAGTAAGCTACCAGCAATGTTATAACAGAAAGCTACCAGCAATGTTATAACAGTGAGCTACCAGCAATGTTATAACAGTAAGCTACCAGCAATGTTATAACAGTAAGCTACCAGCAATGTTATAACAGTAAGCTACCAGCAATGTTATAACAGTAAGCTACCAGCAATGTTATAACAGTGAGCTACCAGCAATGTTATAACAGTGAGCTACCAGCAATGTTATAACAGTGAGCTACCAGCAATGTTATAACAGTGAGCTACCAGCAATGTTATAAACAGTGAGCTACCAGCAATGTTATAACAGTGAGCTACCAGCAATGTTATAACAGTAAGCTACCAGCAATGTTATAACAGTAAGCTACCAGCAATGTTATAACAGTAAGCTACCAGCAATGTTATAACAGTAAGCTACCAGCAATGTTATAACAGTAAGCTACCAGCAATGTTATAACAGTGAGCTACCAGCAATGATATAACAGTAAGCTACCAGCAATGTTATAACAGTAAGCTACCAGCAATGTTATAACAGTAAGCTACCAGCAATGTTGTAACAGTGAGTTACAAGCAATGTTATAACAGTAAGCTACCAGCAATGTTATAACAGTAAGCTACCAGCAATGTTATAACAGTAAGCTACCAGCAATCTTATAACAGTGAGTTACAAGCAATGTTATAACAGTAAGCTACCAGCAATGTTATAACAGTAAGCTACCAGCAATGTTATAACAGTTAGTTACAAGCAATGTTATAACAGTGAGATACAAGCAATGTTATAACAGTGAGTTACAAGCATTGTTATAACAGTAAGCTACCAGCAATGTTATATCAGTAAGCTACCAGCAATGTTATAACAGTAAGCTACCAGCAATGTTATAACAGTAAGCTACCAGCAATGTTATAACAGTGAGCTACCAGCAATGTTATAACAGTAAGCTACCAGCAATGCTATAACAGTAAGCTACCAGCAATGTTATAACAGTAAGCTACCAGCAATGTTATAACAGTGAGCTACCAGCAATGTTATAACAGTAAGCTACCAGCAATGTTATAACAGTAAGTACCAGCAATGTTATAACAGTAAGCTACCAGCAATGTTATAACAGTACACTACCAGCATGTTATAACAGTGAGCTACCAGCAATGTTATAACAGTGAGCTACCAGCAATGTTATAACAGTAAGCTACCAGCAATGTTATAACAGTAAGCTACCAGCAATGTTATAACAGTAAGCTACCAGCAATGTTATAACAGTAAGCTACCAGCAATGTTATAACAGTAAGCTACCAGCAATGTTATAACAGTAAGCTACCAGCAATGTTATAACAGTGAGCTACCAGCAATGTTATAACAGTAAGCTACCAGCAATGTTATAACAGTAAGCTACCAGCAATGTTATAACAGTAAGCTACCAGCAATGTTATAACAGTGAGCTACCAGCAATGTTATAACAGTAAGCTACCAGCAATGTTATAACAGTGAGTTACAAGCAATGTTATAACAGTAAGCTACCAGCAATGTTATAACAGTGAGTTACAAGCAATGTTATAACAGTGAGTTACAAGCAATGTTATAACAGTAAGCTACCAGCAATGTTATAACAGTAAGCTACCAGCAATGTTATAACAGTGAGCTACCAGCAATGTTATAACAGTGAGTTACAAGCAATGTTATAACAGTAAGCTACCAGCAATGTTATAACAGTAAGAGCTACCAGCAATGTTATAACAGTAAGCTACCAGCAATGTTATAACAGTAAGCTACCAGCAATGTTATAACAGTTAGTTACAAGCAATGTTATAACAGTAAGCTACCAGCAATATTATAACAGTAAGCTACCAGCAATGTTATAACAGTAAGCTACCAGCAATGTTATAACAGTAAGCTACCAGCAATGTTATAACAGTTAGTTACAAGCAATGTTATAACAGTAAGCTACCAGCAATGTTATAACAGGAAGCTACCAGCAATGTTATAACAGTGAGCTACCAGCAATGTTATAACAGTAAGCTACCAGCAATATTATAACAGTAAGCTACCAGCAATGTTATAACAGTAAGCTACCAGCAATGTTATAACAGTAAGCTACCAGCAATGTTATAACAGTAAGCTACCAGCAATGTTATAACAGTAAGCTACCAGCAATGTTTGTAACAGTGAGCTACCAGCAATGTTATAAACAGTGAGCTACCAGCAATGTTATAACAGTAAGCTACCAGCAATGCTATAACAGTAAGCTACCAGCAATGTTATAACAGTAAGCTACCAGCAATGTTATACAGTGAGCTACCAGCAATGTTATAACAGTAAGCTACCAGCAATGTTATAACAGTAAGCTACCAGCAATGTTATAACAGTAAGCTACCAGCAATGTTATAACAGTAAGCTACCAGCAATGTTATAACAGTAAGCTACCAGCAATGTTATAACAGTAAGCTACCAGCAATGTTATAACAGTAAGCTACCAGCAATGTTATAACAGTAAGCTACCAGCAATGTTATAACAGTAAGCTACCAGCAATGTTATAACAGTGAGCTACCAGCAATGTTATAACAGTAAGCTACCAGCAATGTTATAACAGTAAACTACCAGCAATGTTATAACAGTAAGCTACCAGCAATGTTATAACAGTGAGTTACAAGCAATGTTATAACAGTAAGCTACCAGCAATGCTATAACAGTAAGGCTACCAGCAATGTTTATAACAGTAAAGCTACCAGCAATGTTATAACAGTGAGTTACAAGCAATGTTATAACAGTAACTACCAGCAATGTTATAACAGTAAGCTACCAGCAATGTTATAACAGTTACAAGCAATGTCTATAACAGTGAGATACAAGCAATGTTATAACAGTGAGTTACAAGCATTGTTATAACAGTAAGCTACCAGCAATGTTATAACAGTAAGCTACCAGCAATGTTTTAACAGTAAGCTACCAGCAATGTTATAACAGTAAGCTACCAGCAATGTTATAACAGTAAGCTACCAGCAATGTTATAACAGTGAGCTACCAGCAATGTTATAACAGTAAGCTACCAGCAATGTTATAACAGTGAGCTACCAGCAATTGTTATAACAGTGAGCTACCAGCAATGTTATAACAGTGAGCTACCAGCAATGTTATAAACAGTGAGCTACCAGCAATGTTATAACAGTGAGCTACCAGCAATGTTATAACAGTTAGCTACCAGCAATGTTATAACAGTAAGCTACCAGCAATGTTATAACAGTAAGCTACCAGCAATGTTAATAACAGTAAGCTAACAGCAATGTTATAACAGTAGCTACCAGCAATGTTATAACAGTGAGAGCTACCAGCAATGTTATAACAGTAAGCTACCAGCAATGTTAAACAGTGATCTTACAAGCAATGTTATAACAGTAAGCTACCAGCAATGTTATAACAGTAAGCTACAGCAATGTTATAACAGTAAGCTACCAGCAATGTTATAACAGTAAGCTACCAGCAATGTTATAACAGTGAGCTACCAGCAATGTTATAAACAGTAAGCTACCAGCAATGTTATAACAGTGAGTTACAAGCAATGTTATAACAGTAAGCTACCAGCAATGTTATAACAGTAAGCTACCAGCAATGTTATAACAGTAAGCTACCAGCAATGTTATAACAGTGAGTTACAAGCAATGTTATAACAGTAAGTACCAGCAATGTTATAACAGTAAGCTACCAGCAATGTTATAACAGTTAGTTACAAGCAATGTTATAACAGTGAGATACAAGCAATGTTATAACAGTGAGTTACAAGCATTGTTATAACAGTAAGCTACCAGCAATGTTATATCAGTAAGCTACCAGCAATGTTATAACAGTAAGCTACCAGCAATGTTATAACAGTAAGTACCAGCTATGTTATAACAGTAAGTACCAAGCATGTTATAACAGTGAGCTACCAGCAATGTTATAACAGTGGCTACCAGCAATGCTATAACAGTAAGCTACCAGCAATGTTATAACAGTAAGCTACCAGCAATGTTATAACAGTGAGCTACCAGCAATGTTATAACAGTAAGCTACCAGCAATGTTATAACAGTAAGCTACCAGCAATGTTATAACAGTAAGCTACCAGCAATGTTATAACAGTAAACTACCAGCAATGTTATAACAGTGAGCTACCAGCAATGTTATAACAGTGAGCTACCAGCAATGTTATAACAGTAAGCTACCAGCAATGTTATAACAGTAAAGCTACCAGCAATGTTATAACAGTAAGCTACCAGCAATGTTATAACAGTAAGCTCCCAACAATGTTATAACAGAAGTACCCATCAATGTTATAACAGTGAGCTACCAGCAATGTTATAACAGTAAGCTACCAGCAATGTTATAACAGTAAGCTACCAGCAATGTTATAACAGTGAGCTACCAGCAATGTTATAACAGTAAGCTACCAGCAATGTTATAACAGTGAGTTACAAGCAATGTTATAACAGTAAGCTACCAGCAATGTTATAACAGTGAGTTACAACCAATGTTATAACAGTGAGTTACAAGCAATGTTATAACAGTAAGCTACCAGCAATGTTATAACAGTAAGCTACCAGCAATGTTATAACAGTAAGCTACCAGCAATGTTATAACAGTGAGCTTACCACAATGTTATAACACTGAGTTACAAGCAATGTTATAACAGTAAGCTACCAGCAATGTTATAACAGTAAGCTACCAGCAATGTTATAACAGTAAGCTACCAGCAATTTTATAACAGTAAGCTACCAGCAATGTTAATAACAGTTAGTTACAAGCAATGTTATAACAGTAAGCTACCAGCAATGTTATAACAGGAAGCTACCAGCAATGTATATAACAGTGAGCTACCAGCAATGTTATAACAGTAGCTACCAGCAATGTTAAACAGTAAGCTACCAGCAATGTTATAACAGTAAGCTACCAGCAATGTTATAACAGTGAGCTACCAGCAATGTTATAACAGTAAGCTACAAGCAATGTTATAACAGTGAGCTACCAGCAATGTTATAACAGTGAGCTACCAGCAAGTTATAACAGTGAGCTACCAGCAATGTTATAACAGTAAGCTACCAGCAATGTTATAGCAGTAAGCTACCAGCATGTTATAACAGTAAGCTACCAGCAATGTTATAACAGTTAGCTACCAGCAATGTTATAACAGTAAGCTACCAACAATGTTATAAACAGTAAGCTACCAGCAATGTTATAACAGTGAGCTACCAGCAATGTTATAAACAGTGAGCTACCGCAATGTTATAACAGTGAGCTACCAGCAATGTTATAACAGTAAGCTACCAGCAATGTTATAACAGTAAGCTACCAGCAATGTTATAACAGTAAGCTACCAGCCAATGTTATAACAGTAAGCTACCAGCAATGTTATAACAGTAGCTAACCAGCAATGTTACAACAGTGAGCTACCAGCAATGTTTATAACAGTGAGCTACAAGTCGTGTTTTAAAAGTGACCTTCAAGATATGTTCCATTTTGTTCCATTTTGTTTAGTCGTTGTTGAAAGCTACTTGCGCAACATTGGAATCTGTTACTTAAGTGGCTGACTTTGTTGCAGGGAAACAGGAAGTCATTAAGAACTTTGCACTACCAGTTGTGACTGCAGCGTGTCTTTGTAATTGTGTGTCAGGGCCGTGCTGGGAAGACCTGCTCAAATTCATATCATACTGGACAGGGCTTAATTACTGTACTCTGCCTCCTCCTCCAGCTTCCTCTCCTCCCCCAGCATCCTTTCCTCCCCCAGCTTCCTTTCCTGCCCCAGCTTCCTTTCCTGCCCAGCTTCATCTCCTCCCCAGCTTCCTCTCCTTCCCCAGCTTCCTCTCCTTCCCCAGCTTCCTCTCCTTCCCCAGCTTCTTCTCCTCCCCCAGCTTCCTCTCCTCCCCCAGCTTCCTCTCCTCCCCCAGCTTCCTCTCCTCCCCCAGCTTCCTCTCCTGCCCCAGGTTTCTCTCCTGCCCCAGCTTCCTCTCCTGCCAGGCCTCTTCTTCCTACCTGGAGGTTACCTGGAGGTTATTTCGGAGATCAACGCCCCCGCGGCCCGGTCCATGACCAGGTCTCCAGCCTCTCCTTCCCATCCTCCACCCACACTAACCTACCCATGTAGTCCCTAGCCTTCTTTCCTCACCAGTCTTTCCCTGTAGCACATACACACACAAAACTCTGGCTGTGAAAGAACTTGTATCCTGTTATCTGTTCCTGTCACTAGAGAAACACAGCGACGTAGTATCTTAGTTACTCTTCCATGACATTTTTATCAATTTTAAGTATTAAGAGTATTATACTGTCAGGGTGCCACAAATCCGGATGGCCTCTGACACTTTAGGCACTGGCGTTGTACTTACACGAAGTAGAGAGAGTAATGAAAACGTCACGTATGTATGCAAGTACGTCAGTACGGTGTGTACTTACCACAGTGTGTAGTATGTACACATTTAATAACATGTAGTTCAAGTCTTACTGACAAAGGAAGAATCTAATCCATATGCAAATTACAAATTACAGTGTTAAATAAAATTGCTTTTAAAAATATTATTTCTCAGTTACTGGTAAAAACACAGTGTCAGTACACTGGAGATAATCTCTCATAAAAACAGCGTCAGTACACTGGAGATAATCTCTCATACAAAATGCCAGTACACTGGAGATAATCTCTCATACAAAATGCCAGTACACTGGAGATAATCTCTCATACACAAAGCTTCAGGGATGTTAGGTCAGTTTTTAACCATACCCCCGGCCGGGATTGAACCCGCGGTCATAGAGTCTCAAAACTCCAGCCCGTCGCGCTAACCACTAGACCAGCTAGCCACAATAAGATTCATCCAACTAGGTATATTTCTACACCATAGGAAGTGAAGGGACTTGAGCTAGAGTTCGTCACGGCCACGCTAGCTGGAGATTCGTCTGTAAAAACTTGCATTTGTGGTCACAGAGGTGCCTGTGCTAACCTTCCTATGGTGTAGAAATATACCTAGTTGGATGAATCTTATTGTGGCTAGCTGGTCTAGTGGTTAGCGCGACGGGCTGGAGTTTTGAGACTCTATGACCGCGGGTTCAATCCCGGCCGGGGGTATGGTTTATTTGCAATCGTGTCATTACGATTTCTTAAGTCAGTTTTTAACCAGTTCATTTGCTACCAAACAAGGGTAATAATTTATGTGCACAGTACATGAGAAGCAGCGACACACCTCACCTTACTGCAAGGTGATGGTGTTGAGTTGGGAGGTGACTACCTTAATGTAGTAGTAGTTAGTGACAACCACCCTACAGTTAGTGACAACCACCCTACAGTTAGTGACAACCACCCTACAGTTAGTGACAACCACCCTACAGTTAGTGACAACCTCCGTAACAATTAGTGACAACCATCGTACAGTTAGTGACAACCACCCTACAGTTAGTGACAACCACCCTACAGTTAGTGACAACCACCCTACAGTTAGTGACAACCTCCGTACAATTAGTGACAACCATCGTACAGTTAGTGACAACCACCCTACAGTTAGTGACAACCACCCTACAGTTAGTGACAACCTCCGTACAATTAGTGACAACCATCGTACAGTTAGTGACAACCTCCGTACAGTGGTAGTCACTATATTTCTGTCTCATCTGAACCGAAATGTTGAGATGACAATTCAGTACGTGGTGTGTGTGTGTGTGTGTGTGTGTGTGTGTGTGTGTGTGTGTGTGGTGTGTGTGTGCGTGCTTTTTCATTTCTCTCTCTCTCTCTCTCTCTCTCTCTCTCTCTCTCTCTCACACACACACAAAAAAAGATATGATTAATTTTGCATTTTTACACAATATAACATAAGTTTTCTTATTTACATGATAACCTGTACAGGTGTTCCGTATATACGTAATATAATCTGACAGAAGAGTGTCTGATGTGAAATTTCGTGTCTGGAGTAACGCGAATTACATTTGTCGTAAGTATGCTTTCTTTTTTCTCTCTCTGGCACAACCATCAACGTAATAAATATTAAATGTCCGACAGTAGGCACTACACGTCTGAGTTATATACTTCACCTGCTGAAGGTATTAAAGATGACCCTCCACTGTCCCTTACTTTCCTCTGTCCTGGACTCTGGGCTCGCATGGCAATAATCTTGTGTAGGAAAGTAAGCCTGCAGGTTGTGTACTTTCCCGTGTAGCGCTGGACGCATGGTGATGGTTATCGTGTAGCAATGGACGAATGGTAATATTAGGAGCGTAAGATTAGTAGCACACTGTTATAGGCCTAACTGCCTATGCTAGGCAGGTCTCACACTCATGATAATAGGTTTGGGTTTCAGGACCTGCTTGGTAAGGGCCATTAGGACTGTTGCAATGCTCCTCCATTCTTATGTACCTGTCTAATTTACTTTAAAATCCTACCCAAAGTGTTTATAGAGTTGGACGCATGATAATATTACCGTGTATTGCTGAACGCATGATGTAACCGTGTATTGCTGGGTGCATGATAATATTACCGTGTATTGCTGGACGCATGATAATATTACCGTGTATTGCTGGACGCATGATAATATTACCGTGTATTGCTGGACGCATGATAATATTACCGTGTATTGCTGGACGCATGATAATATTACCGTGTATTGCTGGACGCATGATAATATTACCGTGTATTGCTGGACGCATGATAATATTACCGGGTATTGCTGGACGCATGATAATATTACCGGGTATTGCTGGACGCATGATAATATTACCGTGTATTGCTGGACGCATGATAATATTACCGTGTATTGCTGGACGCATGATAATATTACCGTGTATTTCTGGACGCATGATAATATTACCGTGTATTTCTGGACGCATGATAATATTACCGTGTATTGCTGGACGCATGATAATATTACCGTGTATTTCTGGACGCATGATAATATTACCGTGTATTTCTGGACGCATGATAATATTACCGTGTATTTCTGGACGCATGATAATATTACCGTGTATTGCTGGACGCATGATAATATTACCGTGTATTTCTGGACGCATGATAATATTACCGTGTATTGCTGGACGCATGATAATATTACCGTGTATTGCTGGACGCATGATAATATTACCGTGTATTGCTGGACGCATGATAATATTACCGTGTATTGCTGGACGCATGATAATATTACCGTGTATTGCTGGACGCATGATAATATTACCGTGTATTGCTGGACGCATGATAATATTACCGTGTATTTCTGGACGCATGATAATATTACCGTGTATTGCTGGACGCATGATAATATTACCGTGTATTGCTGGACGCATGATAATATTACCGTGTATTGCTGGACGCATGATAATATTACCGTGTATTGCTGGACGCATGATAATATTACCGGGTATTGCTGGACGCATGATAATATTACCGTGTATTGCTGGACGCATGATAATATTACCGGGTATTGCTGGACGCATGATAATATTACCGTGTATTGCTGGACGCATGATAATATTACCGTGTATTGCTGGACGCATGATAATATTACCGTGTATTGCTGGACGCATGAAATTCCATATAGCTGATGTAATTCAGTTTTCCCAAGGCTCGTTCTGGGTCACTGCAAGTGACCCAGAACGAGCCTTGCCACCAGAACGAGCCTTGCCACCAGAACGAGCCTTGCCACCAGAACGAGCCTTGCCACCAGAACGAGCCTTGCCACTAGAACGAGCCTTGCCACTAGAACGAGCCTTGCCACTAGAACGAGCCTTGCCACCAGAACGAGCCTTGCCACCAGAACGAGCCTTGCCACCAGAACGAGCCTTGCCACCAGAACGAGCCTTGCCACTAGAACGAGCCTTGCCACTAGAACGAGCCTTGCCACCAGAACGAGCCTTGCCACCAGAACGAGCCTTGCCACCAGAACGAGCCTTGCCACCAGAACGAGCCTTGCCACCAGAACGAGCCTTGCCACCAGAACGAATTTGCCACCAGAATGAACTTGCCACCCTTCCTCTCTTAGCAATTATTGTACAATCCCCCAGGTTCTTCCATATGTAGAGCCCCGAAAGAGTTGGCTCCCCATTCCCCTAAAACTCCAATAACCCAAAATGTTGACCTCTCAAAACACTGATTCCCCCCATCATAGCACAGTTGCATTGTAGTATAATTGTGAGGAAGCTTAAAACCTGAAGCATCATAACCAAATGTATCCTAACCTAACCGAGAAATTTGCTGAAAACGTTTGTGAGAATAGCCACATCGACCTTTTTTTTTTTCATGGGAGTTAAGAAAATTTGTACACTAAGAGCAATTTGTCTTGTCTCTCTTGCCACTTCAGTACAAAAACGTACTTATTTGTGCTGTATTTTAGTGTATTTTGTCCTATACACTTACGTGTTATTTAACAGTGAAAAATAATGTTCTTGATTATCGTTTTACATTGATGTTTGAGTTACTTTCTCCTTAACCTTGATTGACCTTTCAGTGAGGGGGTGTGTCTGCTGGTGAAGGGTTCTTGATCCAAGTAGTTGGAAGTATTTTTCCCATCCTTGCCTCAAAGCTGATCGCTTCCCATTCCTCAAGCGCTGTATGTGCCCCCTCCGGGTTTTACGCTTCGATGTGAATGCAAAAATCATGTCTTTGATGCGAGTATGTAAGCACGAGGAGAGGCTAAGCTTGTATCTTATTACAGAAATACATCTATCATTTAACTTTTTAAAATTCCCGAAGGGTTTAGCGCACAACATCTTCTGTCTGTTTATTCCACCTAGCACTCAATGGACGTATTTTCCAGTACTCTGTTCGCCAGTGGTATGTTAAATGACGAAAATTACACATGTGCAACATCTGGGTACCTTTATAATAGACGTTCCGCCAACCAGTGGCTTTATCAATACAAATTGTCCTTAAATTTGCTATTTTTTCTGCTGTTTTATCTATTATTACCATAATTGGTGCTGTTTCAGTTATTATTAACGTTATTGGTGCTGCTTCAGTTATTATTAACGTTATTGGTGCTGTTTCAGTTATTATTAACGTTATTGGTGCTGCTTCAGTTATTATTAACGTTATTGGTGATGTTTCAGCTATTACTACCGTTATTGGTGCTGTTTCAGCTATTACTACCGTTCCTACTGTTGTTTCAACTTTGCATTTACGCTAATAAATTTATATTTCTCAGTTCCGTAATCCATTTTTTCGCAAGTGTTCTTACGTTCAGTATTTTCATTGTGTGTGTGTGTATGTGTGTGTGTGTGTGTGTGTGTGTGTGTGTGTGTGTGTGTGTGTGGTGTAGCTCAGCTGGGGGTCTCTCTCCAGAGCACTTTGGCACCAGTAAAGTGTGATATTAAAGTGTACACCTGGTGCCTTAAGTAAACGCAGCAGTGGTGAGCCTGACAGGTGTGACGAGTTGGCAGGTGTGTGACGGTGGGATATGTTTGATGATGATAAAGCGTGGTTAGTAATGGCAGGTGGGAAAAAACTGGAAGTAGATGTGAAGGTGGAAAGAACATATAGGTAGATGGAGGTGGGAGGAAACATTGAGGTGGAGGGAACGTGGAGGTAAGAGAGGGGTGGTAGCAAGGACAAATGTTTCAGTGACAGATGTCAACATCTCAGTATATAAGTTGTTTGTTTATATTGTAGGGGTCCTTAGATGGTGATCGCTTTGACGACAAGTTATATGTGGATCACATCTAATGACTTTTTTGTAGGTGTGTGTGTGTGTGTGTGTGTTTGTGTACACTTGTATTCAGCTATTCATAGCTTCTGGTCTCGCCTCTTAACGCACTGAAACTCGTTGTTTATCTTCACCTCTTCTTTAGTTCGTTCCACTGCTTACTATTCTGAGACAGACAAAATGTGTCACACCTCTGAGGCTCGTGTGTGTGGCTTTGGTTGTCATATTTGTCCCCTGGCATCCTCTCGTCGACTCTCAGCCCTTGTCCACTGTATCTAATCTGAGAATTTTCTATACTATGATCATGTCTCCCCTAGTTCTCGCTGCATCTCTGTCGTAATTTAGCACACCTACAACATGTGCGACACACCATCATAGCTGCAACATAGATATGGCAACACATGCTATCTCAACAACAATACAGACCTTGTGTTGCACACGTATTTACCTCGTAGAGCAATTTAGGTTTTACAATAGTTTTACCAAAGTTTAGTACTGGAAAAGTTTCCTTGGTTTAAGGGGGAGTAGTTTTACCTGGCGCTAAAGTTGATATTGACTTCTTTACGGAATAATACTAAAGTTTTGTCGATGTTGAGGTCACACTTTGGGTTCTTGTTCGTACTCCTGATATTTCTTTATGCCGTTGGAGCTATACCAAATTTAAGAACTAAAATACTTTCCTGTTTGAGGGAAAAATAGTGAAAACTTTCCTGGCCTCTGGCAGCCGGAGAGCATTAGTATGCAAAAGACCTCCTCATATTCCTGCTCCCTAGGAAAGCATCGGTCTTATTTGACTTAAGCATTGGATCATACTGTTCCCCGGCTGTGCCCTCCTGCACAGTGGAAACGAAATGTGAGTATTATACACACGGGTGTTCGCAGGGCTGAAGAGAAGTACATCAGTGGATCGATGTTGCTTGAGAGCAAGAGAAATTAAAATTTGTCTGTTTTTCTGTTGAAGAGCAGTGCTGGTGTTGCAGCTGCTATTGTTCTTGCTATTGCAAGTGAAGAATTGTAAACCCAGGAGGATTAATAACTCGGGATAAACCAAAAGAGAGATGC
Organism: Cherax quadricarinatus; assembly: GCF_026875155.1. NCBI lineage: Eukaryota > Metazoa > Arthropoda > Malacostraca > Decapoda > Parastacidae > Cherax > Cherax quadricarinatus. The sequence goes on from NC_069468.1 coordinate 20,198,056, forward strand.
ATGCATTTCCATTGAGGCTCCTTAGACTCTCTCTTATACGATGCTATCCATTACTAAGGAATGAATAATAGGTTTGTACTGCAACTGTATATGGGCAGCAAGGAGAGCTGCCTACCCGTCTCACCTAGCGCAGGCTTCAAACCCGGGTCCCTTCCTTTGTGACCTGAGCGCTGTATCAGTGACGTACGGGCTACTGTTACTTATGCTGGAGATGCTTTTACTACTACTACTGCTGTTGCTACTCCTACTTATGTTGTTGCTACTGGAAGTGTTGCGGTAGCTACTGGTGCTGGTAGTGTTTCTGGTAGCTACTGATGCTGGTACGCTTGATGGTAGCTACTGATGATGGTACTCTTGCTGGTAGTGTTTCTGGTAGCTGCTGATGCTGGTACTCTTGCTGGTAGTGTTGCTGGTAGCTACTGATGCTGGTACGCTTGATGGTAGCTACTGATGATGGTACTCTTGCTGGTAGCTACTGATGCTGGTACGCTTGATGGTAGCTACTGATGATGGTACTCTTGCTGGTAGCTACTGATGCTGGTACGCTTGATGGTAGCTACTGATGATGGTACTCTTGTGGTAGCTACTGATGCTGGTACGCTTGATGGTAGCTACTGATGATGGTACTCTTGCTGGTAGCTACTGATGCTGGTACGCTTGATGGTAGCTACTGATGATGGTACTCTTGCTGGTAGTATTTCTGGTAGCTGCTGATGCTGGTACTCTTGCTGGTAGCTACTGATGCTGGTACGCTTGATGGTAGCTACTGATGATGGTACTCTTGCTGGTAGCTACTGATGCTGGTACGCTTGATGGTAGCTACTGATGATGGTACTCTTGCTGGTAGCTACTGATGCTGGTACGCTTGATGGTTAGCTACTGATGATGGTACTCTTGCTGGTAGCTACTGATGCTGGTACGCTTGATGGTAGCTACTGATGATGGTACTCTTGCTGGTAGCTACTGATGCTGGTACGCTTGATGGTAGCTACTGATGATGGTACTCTTGCTGGTAGTATTTCTGGTAGCTGCTGATGCTGGTACTCTTGCTGGTAGTGTTGCTGGTAGCTACTGATGCTGGTACGCTTGCTGGTAACTACTGATGCTGGTACGCTTCCTGGTAGTGTTGCAGGTAGCGACTGCTGCTGGTACGGTTGCTGGTAGTATTGCTGGTAGCTCCTGATGCTGGTAGGATTGCTAGTAGCTACTGATACTGGTATGCTTGCTGGTAGTGTTGCAGGTAGCTAGTGATGCTGGTACGCTTCCTGGTAGTGTTGCAGGTAGCGACTGCTGCTGGTACGGTTGCTGGTAGTATTGCTGGTAGCTACTGATGCTGGAAGGCTTGCTAGTAGCTACTGATGCTGGTACGCTTGCTGGTAGTGTTGCAGGTAGTTACTGATGCTGGTACGCTTGCTGGTAGTGTTGCTGGTAGCTACTGATGCTGGTACGCTTGCTGGTAGTGTTTCTGGTAGCTGCTGATGCTGGTACGCTTGCTGGTAGTGTTGCAGGTAGATACTGATGCTGATACGCTTGCTGGTAGTGTTGCAGGTAGCTGCTGATGCTGGTACCCTTGCTGGTAGCTACTGATGCTGGTACGCTTGCTGGTAGTGTTGCATGTAGCTACTGATGCTAGTACGCTTGCTGGTTGTGTTGCAGGTAGCTACTGATGCTGGTACGTTTGCTGGTAGTGTTGCTGGTAGCTACTGATGCTAGTACGTTTGCTGGTAGTGTTGCTGGTAGCTACTGATGCTGGTACGCTTGCTGGTAGTGTTGCAGGTAGCTACTGATGCTAGTACGCTTGCTGGTTGTGTTGCTGGTAGCTACTGATGCTGGTACGCTTGCTGGTAGTGTTGCAGGTAGCTACTGATGCTGGTACGCTTGCTGGTATTGTTGCTGGTAGCTACAGATGCTGGTACGCTTGCTGGTAGTGTTGCAGGTAGCTACTGATGCTGGTACGCTTGCTGGTAGTGTGCTGGTAGCTACTGATGCTGGTACGTCTTGCTGGTAGTGTTGCAGGTAGCTACTGATGCTGGTACTCTTGCTGGTATTGTTGCTGGTAGCTACTGATGCTGGTATGCTTGCTGGTAGTGTTGCTGGTAGCTACTGATGCTGGTATGCTTGCTGGTAGTGTTGCTGGTAGCTACTGATGCTGGTATGCTTGCTGGTAGTGTTGCTGGTAGCTACTGATGCTGGTATGCTTGCTGGTAGTGTTGCTGGTAGCTACTGATGCTGGTACGCTTGCTGGTAGTGTTGCAGGTAGCTGCTGATGCTGGTACGCTTGCTGGTAGTGTTGCAGGTAGCTACTGATGCTGGTACGCTTGCTGGTAGTGTTGCTGGGTAGCTGCTGATGTGGTACGCTTGCTGGTAGTGTTGCAGGTAGCTACTGATGCTGGTACGCTTGCTGGTAGTGTTGCAGGTAGCTACTGATGCTGGTACGCTTGCTGGTAGTGTTGCTGGTAGCTGCTGATGCTGGTACGCTTGCTGGTAGCTGCTGATGCTGGTACGCTTGCTGGTAGTGTTGCAGGTAGCTACTGATGCTGGTACGCTTGCTGGTAGTGTTGCAGGTAGCTACTGATGCTGGTACGCTTGCTGGTAGTGTTGCAGGTAGCTACTGATGCTGGTACGCTTGCTGGTAGTGTTGCTGGTAGCTGCTGATGCTGGTACGCTTGCTGGTAGTGTTGCTGGTAGCTACTGATGCTGGTACGCTTGCTGGTAGTGTTGCAGGTAGCTACTGATGCTGGTACGCTTGCTGGTAGTGTTGCAGGTAGTTACTGATGCTGGTACGCTTGCTGGTAGCTACTGATGCTGGTACGCTTGCTGGTAGTGTTGAAGGTAGCTGCTGATGCTGGTACGCTTGCTGGTAGTGTTGCCAGGTAGATACTGATGCTGGTACGCTTGTGGTAGTGTTGCAGGTAACTGCTGATGCTGGTACCCTTGCTGGTAGCTACTGATGCTGGTACGCTTGCTGGTAGCTACTGATGCTGGTACGCTTGCTGGTAGTGTTGCTGGTAGCTACTGATGCTGGTACGCTTGCTGGTAGCTACTGATGCTGGTACGCTTCCTGGTAGTGTTGCAGGTAGCTACTGATGCTGGTACGCTTGCTGGTAGTGTTGCAGGTAGTACTGATGCTGGTACGCTTGCTGGTAGTGTGCAGGTAGCTACTGATGCTGGTTCCCTTGCTGGTAGCTGCTGATGCTGGTACGCTTGCTGGTAGCTACTGATGCTGGTACGCTTGCTGGTAGTGTTGCAGGTAGCTACTGATGCTGGTACGGTTGCTGGTAGTGTTGCAGGTAGCTACTGATGCTGGTATGCTTGCTGGTAGTGTTGCAGGTAGCTACTGATGCTGGTACGCTTGCTGGTAGTGTGCAGGTAGCTACTGATGTGGTACGCTTGCTGGTAGTGTTGTGGTAGCTACTGATGCTAGTACGCTTGCTGGTAGTGTTGCAGGTAGCTACTGATGCTGGTACGCTTGCTGGTAGTGTTGCAGGTAGCTACTGATGCTGGTACGCTTGCTGGTATTGTTGCTGGTAGCTACAGATGCTGGTACGCTTGCTGGTAGTGTTGCAGGTAGCTACTGATGCTGGTACGCTTGCTGGTAGTGTTGCTGGTAGCTACTGATGCTGGTACGCTTGCTGGTAGTGTTGCAGGTAGCTACTGATGCTGGTACTCTTGCTGGTATTGTTGCTGGTAGCTACTGATGCTGGTATGCTTGCTGGTAGTGTTGCTGGTAGCTACTGATGCTGGTATGCTTGCTGGTAGTGTTGCTGGTAGCTACTGATGCTGGTATGCTTGCTGGTAGTGTTGCTGGTAGCTACTGATGCTGGAATGCTTGCTGGTAGTGTTGCTGGTAGCTACTGATGCTGGTACGCTTGCTGGTAGGGTTGCAGGTAGCTGCTGATGCTGGTACGCTTGCTGGTAGTGTTGCAGGTAGCTACTGATGCTGGTACGCTTGCTGGTAGTGTTGCTGGTAGCTGCTGATGCTGGTACGCTTGCTGGTAGTGTTGCAGGTAGCTACTGATGCTGGTACGCTTGCTGGTAGTGTTGCAGGTAGCTACTGATGCTGGTACGCTTGCTGGTAGTGTTGCTGGTAGCTGCTGATGCTGGTACGCTTGCTGGTAGTGTGATGTGGTACGCTTGTGGTAGTGTTGCAGGTAGCTACTGATGCTGGTACGCTTGCTGGTAGTGTTGCAGGTAGCTACTGATGCTGGTACGCTTGTGGTAGTGTTGCAGGTAGCTACTGATGCTGGTACGCTTGCTGGTAGTGTTGCAGGTAGCTACTGATGCTGGTACGCTTGCTGGTAGTGTTGCAGGTAGCTACTGATGCTGGTACGCTTGCTGGTAGTGTTGCTGGTAGCTGCTGATGCTGGTACGCTTGCTGGTAGTGTTGCTGGTAGCTACTGATGCTGGTACGCTTGCTGGTAGTGTTGCAGGTAGCTACTGATGCTGGTACGCTTGCTGGTAGTGTTGCAGGTAGTTACTGATGCTGGTACGCTTGCTGGTAGCTACTGATGCTGGTACGCTTGCTGGTAGTGTTGCAGGTAGCTGCTGATGCTGGTACGCTTGCTGGTAGTGTTGCAGGTAGATACTGATGCTGGTACGCTTGCTGGTAGTGTTGCAGGTAACTGCTGATGCTGGTACCCTTGCTGGTAGCTACTGATGCTGGTACGCTTGCTGGTAGCTACTGATGCTGGTACGCTTGCTGGTAGTGTTGCTGGTAGCTACTGATGCTGGTACGCTTGCTGGTAGCTACTGATGCTGGTACGCTTGCTGGTAGTGTTGCAGGTAGCTACTGATGCTGGTACGCTTGCTGGTAGTGTTGCAGGTAGCTACTGATGCTGGTACGCTTGCTGGTAGTGTTGCAGGTAGCTACTGATGCTGGTACTCTTGCTGGTAGCTGCTGATGCTGGTACGCTTGCTGGTAGCTACTGATGCTGGTACGCTTGCTGGTAGTGTTGCAGGTAGCTACTGATGCTGGTACGGTTGCTGGTAGTGTTGCAGGTAGCTACTGATGCTGGTTATGCTTGCTGGTTGTTTGCAGGTAGCTATGATGCTGGTACGCTTGCTGGTAGTGTTGCAGGTAGCTACTGATGCTGGTACGCTTGCTGGTAGTGGTGCTGGTAGCTGCTGATGCTGGTACGCTTGCTGGTAGTGTTGCAGGTAGCTACTGATGCTGGTACGCTTGCTGGTAGTGTTGCTGGTAGCTACTGATGCTAGTACGCTTGCTGGTAGTGTTGCAGGTAGCTACTGATGCTGGTACGCTTGCTGGTAGTGTTGCAGGTAGCTACTGATGCTGGTACGCTTGCTGGTAGTGTTGCAGGTAGATACTGATGCTGGTACGCTTGCTGGTAGTGTTGCTGGTAGCTAGTGATGCTGGTACGCTTGCTGGTAGTGTTGCATGTAGCTACTGATGCTGGTACGCTTGCTGGTAGTGTTGCAGGTAGCTACTGATGCTGGTACGCTTGCTGGTAGTGTTGCAGGTAGTTACTGATGCTGGTAGTGTTGCTGGTAGCTACTGATGCTGGTACGCTTGCTGGTAGTGTTGCTGGTAGCTGCTGATGCTGGTACGCTTGCTGGTAGTGTTGCAGGTAGTTACTGATGCTGGTAGTGTTGCAGGTAGCTACTGATGCTGGTACGCTTGCTGGTAGTGTTGCAGGTAGCTACTGATGCTGGTACGCTTGCTGGTAGTGTTGCAGGTAGCTACTGATGCTGGTACGCTTGCTGGTAGTGTTGCAGGTAACTGCTGATGCTGGTACCCTTGCTGGTAGCTATTTATGCTGGTACGCTTGCTGGTAGTGTTGCTGGTAGCTACTGATGCTGGTACCCTTGCTGGTAACTGCTGATGCTGGTACGCTTGCTGGTAGCTCTGATGCTGGTACGCTTGCTGGTAGTGTTGCAGGTAGCTCTGATGCTGGTACGCTTGTGGTAGTGTTGCAGGTAGCTACTGATGCTGGTACGCTTGCTGGTAGTGTTGCAGGTAGTACTGATGCTGGTACGCTTGCTGGTAGTGTTGCAGGTAGCTACTGATGCTGGTACGCTTGCTGGTAGTGTTTGCAGGTAGCTACTGATGCTGGTACGCTTGCTGGTAGTGTTGCAGGTAGCTACTGATGCTGGTACGCTTGCTGGTAGTGTTGCAGGTAGCTACTGATGCTAGTACGCTTGCTGGTAGTGTTGCAGGTAGCTACTGATGCTGGTACGCTTGCTGGTAGTGTTTGCAGGTAGCTACTGATGCTGGTACGCTTGCTGGTAGTGTTGCAGGTAGCTACTGATGCTGGTACGCTTGCTGGTAGTGTTGCAGGTAGCTACTGATGCTGGTACGCTTGCTGGTAGTGTTGCAGGTAGCTACTGATGCTGGTACGCTTGCTGGTAGTGTTGCAGGTAGCTACTGATGCTAGTACGCTTGCTGGTAGTGTTGCAGGTAGCTACTGATGCTGGTACGCTTGCTGGTCGTGTTGCAGGTAGTTACTGATGCTGGTAGTGTTGCTGGTAGCTACTGATGCTGGTACGCTTGCTGGTAGTGTTGCTGGTAGCTGCTGATGCTGGTACGCTTGCTGGTAGTGTTGCAGGTAGTTACTGATGCTGGTAGTGTTGCAGGTAGCTACTGATGCTGGTACGCTTGCTGGTAGTGTTGCAGGTAGCTACTGATGCTGGTACGCTTGCTGGTAGTGTTGCAGGTAGCTACTGATGCTGGTACGCTTGCTGGTAGTGTTGCAGGTAACTGCTGATGCTGGTACCCTTGCTGGTAGCTACTGATGCTGGTACGCTTGCTGGTAGTGTTGCTGGTAGCTAATGATGCTGGTACCCTTGCTGGTAACTGCTGATGCTGGTACGCTTGCTGGTAGCTACTGATGCTGGTACGCTTGCTGGTAGTGTTGCAGGTAGCTACTGATGCTGGTACGCTTGCTGGTAGTGTTGCAGGTAGCTACTGATGCTGGTACGCTTGCTGGTAGTGTTGCAGGTAGCTACTGATGCTGGTACGCTTGCTGGTAGTGTTGCAGGTAGCTACTGATGCTGGTACGCTTGCTGGTAGTGTTGCAGGTAGCTACTGATGCTGGTTACGCTTGCTGGGTAGTGTTGCAGGTAGCTACTGATGCTGGTACGCTT
>NC_069468.1:20210156-20227656 GCF_026875155.1 Cherax quadricarinatus
ATTAAAGGGATGATGAACTGGTGACAGTAGATGATGAGGTGTTCAGTCTATCAGCCCTGTAAGGTGTTCAGTCGTCCAGGCTTAATAATCTACTTTTCGGCTTTTGTTTACTATTATTGATAAGTAAAGACACATGTGCAACACGAGGTAGTTTTATTTGGCAAAACGTTTCGTCTGCTCTGCAGGCTTCGTCAGTCGAATGAGTTTTGTCAATTGATTCGTTGTATTGCATATGTGTTGTTAGCAACTTGTCGGGTATACCGTTGCTGATATGTTATTATTGCAATATTTTGTTACAGTAATGATGGTACACTCTTCAGTGCACTGGGAGAGGTGTGGTGGTGAACGTAATGGTGAACGTAGTGGTGAACGTCACCTGGATAATTGTCACTAAATGTACGCGCTGGCAGTCTTACCTTCACTCTTGTTTATCCAGCAGCCGCCTCTCAGGTAATCCAATTGGCATTTTATCTCCCGGGGCCGTCGTCCCGTTCCTCTCCTCCCTCATTGTTCCTCTTTCAAATCCGAGATTACATTTTTATCAATTACTCCGGTAAGGTTTTACGCAGGACTCTTGCAATCTTGGGATGAGAGAGAGAGCTGTGTTTGCCTACCATTTCTCTGATCAGGAATGATTCCCACAGTGGAAACTTTCAGGGAGATTATGGTGCATCTTGAAGTTCCCTGAGAGAAATGTAAAGACGTGTCTTTGTTATCTCAGTAATAATATTTTGCATACTCGTTGGATCATTTTTTTTTCACTCATTCAGGAGACTGATTATTGCTCGGACTTTTGTTATTCGAAAGATTTTTTTTTGTCGATTCTTTGGCACTTTCTCGGAGAGATTGTGAAATTTAATTACAAATATATGTTCACTGGGGATCTCTAGAATTATTCCCACTAGGTTACAACATGGCAGGTTAGGTTAGTTGCCTTATGATTAGTTATACTAATTCACTTGATATTCTTACGCACGATATCAAAACGATTTTTAAGAATAAATAAATATATATATATATATATATATATATATATATATATATATATATATATATATATATATATATATATATTCCCTTCATTTCAGCCGGCTACAGCAAACCCTCAATTCTCTTGTTTGGAAAACATGAAATTCAATCATCAGAAGGTGTTCAGCAGGGTGACCCACTCGCTCCATTTCAATTCTGCTTGGCAGTAAGAGAACTAACTTCCAGCCTACGCAGTGAGCTCAATATCTGGTACCTGAATGACGGCACTCTGGCAGGTACTGAAGAGTCCCTGGTGGGGGACCTACAACTGGTGAAAACACAGGGAGAAGACTTGGGACTCATCCTCAACCCCTCCAAGTGTGAAATCATCACAGCGAACCAGGAAATAATCAATGCTGTGCAAAGAATCCTCCCGGAAGTCTCAACTACCACTCCGTCCAACTGTACCCTCTTGGGGGCACCGCTGGGTCACCAGGCCATCGACACTGTCCTCAGGGACAAGTTGAATGACCTGATGAGAGTGGAGGAGAGAATAAGCGATCTTGATGCCCATGATGCTCTGTATCTCCTCACAAGGTGTCTTACTATGCCAAGACTCACTCACTTCTTGAGGTGTGCACCCTCTTTTGACAACCCAACACTCGATGAATATGACGCACACCTGAGATCAACTTTTAAGAAGGCACTGAACCTGTCACTAGAGGATGAGCAATGGGATCAGGCAACCCTCCCAGTGCGACTGGGAGGTATAGGAGTGCGCAAAGCAGCGCATGTTGCTTTACCTGCTTTTCTGTCTTCGTGTTTGGCTTCCAGTGCATTAGTCAAGAAGATAGTTCCCGAACGCTTGAGAGACGTGGTAGGAGCTCAAGACCCCAGGTTTACTGAAGCAGCGATTCGGTGGGACACCCTTACAGACTCCTCCAGTAGACCAGTTCCTCCCAAAGAGCACAAACAGTCCCACTGGGACAAACCGATCATGGAAAAAGTCGCCAACACAATGCTCTCCAATGCTTCAGGAAAGGACAAAGCTCGTCTCCTGGCAGTGAAGGCACCACACTCAGGAGATTTCCTATTAGCTGTTTCCAATTCCTCCTTGGGCACCCGTCTCGACCCACAGGCCATTCGGATTGGTGTTGCTCTTCGCCTAGCCGCCCTCATCCTCACCGAACATAGGTGTATTTGCGGCAGGGCGACAGCTGATCAATTCGGACTTAATGGTCTCGTGTGTCACACAGCAGAAGGGAAGTATGCCAGACATGAGGTTAATGACATCATAAAAAGAAGCCTCGCCACAGCCCGTTGCCCAGCTCAACGGGAACCCCAAGTACAGAGGTCTGATGGAAGTCAAAAGCGTCCTGATGGAGCCACTATGGTACCCAGGAAGGATGGAAAGCAGATTGCCTGGGACTACACCTGTGCTGCCACATTGACAGACACCTACTTGCCATACTCCATAGTGGAAGGGGGTGGAGCTGCCAGCCACAGGGAGACCCAGAAGATCCGAAAATATGAAGACCTTCCCCCTTGCTATAACTTCATTCCAATAGGGTCGGAGACCCTTGGAGCATGGGGCAAGTGTGCTCTAAAGTTCCTCAAAGAGCTGGGTGAAAAGCTCACCATAGAAACCAAGGACCACAGGGCGACCAGCTTCCTCTTTCAGAGACTCAGTGTTGCGATCCAGAGAGGAAATGCCTGCAGCATTCTGGGAACGCGGCCCACCGCAGGGGAGCTGGACGAAGTAATCGAGATGTAGCTCTGAGTTACCTATGTTGTTTTACTTTCTGTTGTATTTTTGTGAATGTTTGGCCAATGTATTTTGTCTTTAAATAAAACGTACTTGAAATATAGGGGGTGGTAGGAGAAAATTCTCAAACAGCTTCAGGGAGAACCTTGAGTTTTCCCTGAAGCAAGTTTATTCTTTTCTCTGAGGATGAGGGTCCCTAGGACAGTTCTAGAGGTGGTACCTTCTTATATATATATATATATATATATATATATATATATATATATATATATATTATATATATATATTATAATATATATATATTACATGTCGTTTTGGTCTGAGTGATGGTTAGAGCGTCAAGTGATTTTCGCTCACCATGAGGCGGGCCAAAAGGACATGGGTTCGAGTCCTTGGCTAGTCACAGTGTTATTGATTAATATATATATATATTATATATATATATATATATATATATATATATATATATATATATATATATATATAATATATATATATATAATATATTCGTGGATTGGGTCCGGTGATGTGTCGAAAGTTTAGATTAGAGCTTCAAGGATAATAGTCTCGTACACCTAGACCCGCTGTACACTCCTCTCCTTAAGACACTTAACGTTATATATCTTAGGTTACTCAGTGACCTTTTTTCCCATTATTTCTCAACCCGAGCGCCTTTCCCAGCTTCCCAATAAGCTGTTGGTGTCGCCAAAAAAGATTTCCCTGGCGTGCGGTGCCCAGTCGTCTGTGAGAATGGGCAATTCCTTGTGGGGGATACATTGTACTAATTTGTCTGTGAGGTTTTCCTCGGGGAATGCTGAAGTGAGATTGCTAAGGCATAAACAACACAGCTAGATGTTGTTGCTGCTGCTCTTAGACCTTTCGTGCGTTAATATACATACTGATGTAGCTATTATGTCTGTGAATACTATGGTATCGCTGAAGACTCAGCTTGTGTGTGTGTATGTGTGTGTGTGGTGTGTGTCTGTCTGTCTGTCTGTCTGTCTGCCGTGTCTGTGTCTCGGTTCTTATTTTTTCTTTTTCCTCTTTTTTCTCCTTTTTTTTTCTCCTCAGTTCTTCATTCCATTACAAAGAAATACTGAAGACGGTGCAAGAAGTGTTGAGGTAGTGTTGAATTCCTCGTCGTTGATGTTGCACAAATGCCTTACTGTTGAGTCCCTCGGCCTTGATGTTGCAAAAGTGTCTTATCACCTTGTTGATATTGTATACCAGTAATAACAGTGATAATTTCTTGTCCTCTGTATTGCCTACTAAAAAAGATTTACTTCTCTGTTTTCGCAGCTGAACGTTGCGTAGGAATAGATACAAATCCACGTGTAGCAGCACAAGCCTTTGTGACAACGTTTCGCGCTCGTTAGGGCGAAAAGTTTTCCCCCATAAAGATTTCTTCTGGTACATGTGCTTCAACCTTCATCTATTTCTTCTTTGCCTCTTTTTATCTTCATCACAATTTTCATATTATCTCTCCTCCTTTTATCTTGCATTACTTGCAGATTCATCATCAGTCTTCTCTAGTTTATGCTCTTCCAACTGGATGTTAAATTTTGGGTCTGTTATGAATACCTGGATGTATAAGAAAAGCCAGCTTTCCGTTATCCACGTATCTGGAAGATAATTTACTATCGGCCAGTTTAATATTGGAGAATCTCTATAAAATATCCATGATTTCTGGTGATAATTTGTTTTTCTGTGACCCTAAAAGTTTTGTATAATTGTTCTCAGAAAATTACCACAAAAAAGGTCTCTCAACGGCCTTTTGTTGTTTTTATTTTGGTTATTTAGTGTTTTGAGAAAATTACCTCAAAAAAAAGGTCTCTCAGTGGTCTTTTGTTGTTTATTTTAGTTATTCAGTATTCTCGGAAAATTACCACAAAAAAGTCTCTAGGGCCTTTTGTTATTTTCATTTGTTTAGTTACTCAGTGTTCTCAGAAAATCGCCACAAAAAAAATACTCTTTGGGGGTCTTTTGTTGGTTTCATTTGTTTACATCACGTGACATTTGTCAGCATTAAATTGCATTTATCTTCATTTCCTTTGCTCGTAATGAAGTCTAGACGAGCCAAGAAGAGATAAGGAAATTTTTCACCCCATTACAACCCAGGGTTATACTGCGTCTCGACCCGCTGCGTAACTTGCGTCTCTCTTCTTTAATTATTTCCTATCTTCGTCTCTCGTTTCAGATGGTTCAGTTAAATTTTCTGATGTGGTATAATATCTGGATTAAAAAACAAATCACACTAGAGGAGCTTTATAAAGCACTTACGGAAATAAATTAAAAAAAAAAGCATGCAACTAATGTAGGGTGTGTGTTTAATAACCTTTATTGCCTTTATGAAGGCTAATATTTCGGGGGGAGAACTGAAGGTGCAGTCCTTGAATGGAATAAATTTAATATTGGGAAGGAATGTTGGTATCAGTATAGACCCCGTATATGAAGGTGTTGTAAACAAGATCAGGAAGACTTCAGTCTGCAGCCCGAACAAGGTCAGGAAGCCTCAGTTTTGAAGTGTAAACAGTGCTTGGAAGACTTCAGTCTGCAGCCTGAACAAGGTCAGGAAGCCTCAGTTTGAAGTGTAAACAGTGCTTGGAAGACTTCAGTCTGCAGCCTAAACAAGACAAAACATTAGTACTAGGAAGACCGCAGGACGAGAAGACTTCAGTTTACATCCTAAACAAGGCCAGGAAGACCTCAGTCCCCAGAACATTCTTACGATAGTAGGCTTCGCTAGCGAGACTGGGATTTTGAAGGATGCTGCTTCTGATCACGGAACCAGGAGCAATGACTCGACGCCTGCAAATGTAAACTTCTGAGAACGCGTTGGAACCATCGACAATGAAACTAAATGCCTGAAACTGCTTGTAGATAGTTTCCGAAACCCATGAATATTATTCCAATAGCAGCAACAAAGCCCCAGTAAGTGACTTTTGACATTCACGCATCGGTGATCACTGATATTGTGTATCTCTCTTTAAGATTTAAGTTTGAAATTCATTCTTCTCTCTCTCTCTCTCTCTCTCTCTCTCTCTCTCTCTCTCTCTCTCTCTCTCTCTCTTTCCTCTCCTGTCTCTATACAAGGTTTCACAACGTTAGGTTAAGGGTTCCTTCGTTTGTGTACAAACTAAGAGCTGTTACCTATATCTGCTCATTTTAAAGCCTTTTTATTAAGTACATACGAATAGGATGTTAAAAGAATGAAGTTGGAGCCATCTGTGGGTGGGCGATTTCATTTTATCATCTGACTTTATTCGTTGATGTAACGTTGTACGAACATGCTCCAACTCAAGTTATCCTAAGAATAAATGATAATCAGATGAAGTGACGTTCTTGAGAAGGTTACAGCCAGAGTTGTAGTTGTCTTTTGCTGCCCGTCTTATTGTGTATAAGCTCACTTCTCGGTGTCCTCGAGTGAAGCCAAGTGAGAAATCTTAACAAAATTGGTTTTGTACAGTAAGGGCCCCTCACATCTCTACGGTGTTCAAGGTTTCTGATGAAGTGGCAGTCTGTTTCAGCCGGGTCCAGACGTAATAAGACGGGAGGCAGACAATCAAAAAAAAAAAGTGAAGCATACTCAGTAAATATACAACTTCTAAAACCGTAAATATACAACCATCATTGCACAAGACCGTGGCCCCACAGTACAGATGTTGGAGAGGAGTCCCCTCCTTCTTCTTCTACGGGGAAAGTAGATGAATCCAGGACGGGTGGCCCTGGCTTGGAACTGAGGATTAAGTGCAGCCCCGAACCTGCAAAAATTGAAAAACAAAACCCCCCAACAATTCTAAAACCAAAGGGAATTTGGGGCAAATTTTGCTTGGGGCATTTTGAAAGCATGGAATAACAGGGGAAAAAATGGGAATGCAACTTTGCCCACCCCAAAAAATGAGCGCCCCCCTTAAAAGGGATGTGTCGTTTTCTTCCTGTCTTTCTTCACCCAAAAAGGCCATCCTGGGTCCTCCAAAGCGTGTTAAACTCGAGTGCCCTGCATCCCACTAAAAGGGCCCGGGAGGCACAAACCCCACAAGCAAACAATTACTACACAACCCAACTCCAGGATTTTTTGTGGAAAAACAAAAAAGAAAAGGGAAAGGGAAATAACAAAATGTCCACCACCTTGGAGCCTTGTTGGACTGGGGGCGCGCAGGCCCCCAGGGCCCTCCAGAATTACAACTCTGAGCCAAAAACAAAATCCCCCAACAAACCAGAATAAAACCCTCGTTCATTTTTTGCAATATCGGGCCTTAAGCCATCCACCAAAAAAAAAATCCCTTTTATCAGGGTAAAGGAGTCAAATGAAAATGTTGCAGCCTTCCAGAGATCACACAAAAGATCATTTTGCAGTGAAATTATAAGTGGTTCAACCTTTTTTAGATCACAGAAAAACAGGCAAAAAGGGGGGGGTTTGGCCTTTATGCAGAGTCCCTTATTGCACGGAGTTCTGAACACCAAAAATGGGGTGTTAAAGTTCTATCAATAAAGATCGAGAACCAAAACCCTGTCATTGGGTTGTATACAACCACCAAAGCAACCTCCAAATTTAAAGGGGAACAGCTATGAAAATTGATTACTGTTTGGAAAACCCTTCCACTCCACCCCAAACATCTTATGCTTGGGATTTCAACCTAAGGCTACAAAATGGAAAAATTTTCAAAAAAATTTTATAGCTAAACAACCCCCAGGGGTACGCAGAGAAAGGTCCCCCACATGAGCTACTAACCTGTAAAAAAAACACACCTTAAGCCAGCAGATGGGACCAAACAAGACTAAAAACAACTTGCCTTATCTTCACAAATAATGGGACCAAAAAAGGACAAAAATATCAAAAAAAACAAATTTCCGACCCAAAACCTAATCGAAGTCCAACGTACATCAAGGGGTCCTGATCGCAGAATGCATGTACTGGAAGGTGTCTTAACAAAATACAATTAAAACAACAAAACATCAACTGGGACCAGGTAAACCATGCCCCTAAACGAAACATTTTGGGGAAATGTCTTAAATGACATGGACCAAAAACCATCCCTTGAAAGGACCCCCTGGTAGCCATAGCATGTTCTGGGCAAATCCCCTAAGAAAGAAAAAAAGGGGAGAAAACGGAGAGAAAAAACGCTCCCTTAAGAAGCGACGAAAGTCACGAGTCCTCAGGGTCTAGAAACTGATACACAAAGGGGGCGCTGACCAGGAAGGGGAAAACTATCGAATTTACAAATGACTCTTCCGGGCCCGGAGAGGCGGGAGGAGCTTAAAGCTATTGTGAAATTTGAAAGAAATTCAAAAATATTTCTTTTCATATGCCAAAAAAAAGGCAAAACCAATTAAAATGGGGCCCTTACTCAGACAGGATGGGGCTTTCACAGATACAACAAGGAAATGAGTGAAATATTGAAATCCCAGTCGACTCTGTGTTTTGTGAACCACTATCGGTCGGGGTCGCGACCCCAATGATTTTTTCATGAATACCTCAAAAAACCCCTAAAAGTTTCCAGATTTCCGCATTTTCCCCCAACTCGATTAGATTTCAAAAAGCCCCTTTATAACAGCCCCAAACACTCAGCCCCGGGCCCAGACTCTGAAATCTGTTTTCATTAAAAACTCAAGAAACCCCTCTCGCGTCCCAATCACTATGGAGGGAGCTTGGACATGGGTGAAATTCCACAGTCACTAAACGACGGGTATAGCCCCACTCCTAAAAGGGGGCAGAAAGCATTGCTAAGAACTATAGACCAAAGCTCGCGTCCAATCAAAAAACTTGAAAGGTGCTAAAAAGCGGGTTGCAAATCACCTGATTCCAAAATCTGACAATCCAGGGGGAACTTTGGGTTTGGGGAGGTCGCTCCTGCCTCTCCAACTACTGGATCACTATGACAGGCCTTGGGGTGACGGAAAAAAATCAAATGCAGATGTAAAATACCAGACTTTGCAAAAGCATTGACAAATGCGACATGGGGGTAATAGCCCCTAAAATACTGCTAAAGGAAAACTGGGAAGTGGGGGGATGGATCTTCACTTCCTAACAAATCGCCCCAAAAGTAGGGTCAACAAGTTAAATCGGGGGCTGCCATAGTGAAGAGCTCGTTACGGGGCACAGTACCGCCCCCCTCTTATTCCTTATCCCATATCAACAAAACAAGATATACACCCCGAGTTATCCTTTGCATGAACTAGGGGCTGCATGAGGCTGTCATCTGCTGAGGGCCGGTTAACCTCCAAAAAGAATAAACAAAAATTTTCCTGGGGAACGGAAACAAAATGAGGTAAAAGGGGCAAATCAAAAATATGGAAATTTTGGAAGGTTAACTTTACAAAACCATTAAACCTTTTCTTTCCCCCAGGGGGAAAAAAAAAGAAAGGCCTTTTGGTTTTTTTTTAAATTTGCGAAAATTCCACTTTTTCAAGGTCAAAAGGCCAAACCAATCCCTTAAAGGGAAAATGAGAGATAAAAAACTAAAAGAGAATGCCCGCCATTTTAAGGGAAAAAAAACCTAAGGGCCTTTTTTTCTCCTAAGGCAAATAAACCCTGCTGTAATTAAAAACCCCTTTAAAAAGAGTGAAATGAGATCCTTTTTTAAAAATTTTTCTCCGTAAAACGCACATTAAAATTCCTTCAAAACATAAACCAACTGGAACGCTTTACGCACAAATTTTTGGGGCCTTAATACTTCGTTTGGAAGCCAGGGGAAAAAGGGGGGGAGAAATATATAATTACACTTGGAAAAACTGGAAGGAATGGTCCCAAATCTGCACACAGAAATCACTCCCTACGAAATAAAAACTGGGGGAGGCGATGCAAAAAACCCTCAATAAAAAAGTAGGGGCACCATTGGTAACAAGGGAAAAAACCAAAGTTCCGGGCCCAAACGTTTAAAACCCCCCCCTCAAGCATTAGGGGAATTTCCAATAAACCCCTGGTGCCTTCAAGAGAGAGCGGACAAGATACCTAAAGTCGGCGGATCACCGGGGTTGGCCGTAGTTGGCGCTTGCGCCCGCAGTAAACACCAGTTTATCGGCCCCATCCATCAGGAGGGCCCGGCCATGGACCGGGCCGCGGGGGGTTGATCCCCGGAATAACCTCCAGGTAACCTCCAGGTACTCAAGGTCTGAGATCACTTCTGCCTCATAGTCTTGCAGCCTCTACTGTAGAGCAGATGTGAGATACGTCTAAGTGCTGAAGGCTTCCTGGCCACCTTGTTTGCAAGATTTACTACGTTGTTCTTCATGGTCAATTTGGAATCAAATTTCACCCCAAGGATATCAACCATCAACATCATCCCCGGGTACCAGCACTCTCCCTTTCGTTCCAAAACCTGCTCCAGTATTACCGTCATCGTGCCTAGAGACCATCATTTGTGTTTTCTCAGAAGCAAATGTAACCTGTCATCGTTTTCCCCCAGTCTGATAATAGCTGTAAGCTGGTGATTGATGTGAGTGAGACTATCTTTGTTTGTCTCTCTCTCTCTCTCTGTTTTGTGTTCATATACGCTACATTATCCATTATATTAGTATTATATTAGAATTACCCGAGTAATCTCCATGTTTATTATCAGAACACTGGAGGGAGAAAATAATACTACTTTTATCGTGGACCTAAAAATGGCCATAGACTACCCCGGCAGTGTTAGATATTCGCCAGATCGCATCATGGACAAGACAGGCTGGGACTACGCCGGCGAACCAAACTGGAACTGGAACTGTCAGATGTTGTCCCAGTAAATGTTTAATCTGCAAATAATGTCTTCTTCACATTCTGTCTCCATTACACGTTTCCGTTTTGCGGGAAGACTCTGCAGCCTCCTCTGAGGCTGTGGGTCCCTACTTAACACCGGGGGTGGTAGTGCATTCATACCTGTTTATAATGGATGATGATGGATGAAGAAGCATCCGAAACATCAATACAGTGAAAATCGTATGATGATGGTATTCCTGACGGCCTTGTTCCTGCTTTATTCAGTCAAGAATCCTTCTCCACCTTTAATGTGTCTTGTTATTATGCGTGTGTGTGTGTGTGTGTGTGTGTGTGTGTATGAAATGGGATATTCACCACAAGCATGAACGCATAAGCGTTTCACTCTGTGTAGAGCCATGCCTTACTAAAGCTCTACATAGAGCGAAACATTGTCCCAGTATTAGCTCGCTTGGCAACCCAGGCGTTTGTTTTCACACTGCGATTGCTACAAAAACGTTAAACCAGCCTAGGTTTTATCCCTTATATGGACCAAACCATTTACATGGTAAAAATATATATTTTTAACTTTTGTTGCATAAAAATATTAGGATAATATATTTCTTGTGCAGGTCTTTTAATTTGCACCAAAATTAACTTGATCCTTTCTCGCAAATTTAATATAATACAATATTACCTATAGTAAGTTAGTATTTATCATCAGTTCATTATATTAGTTTCGTTATACGTAGACTAAGTTCAGTATAGTTATAGCAGAAGTAATGGTTTTTATAATTACGAGGCGCCTGTAGGGACCTCTGGGAAATTTTAGGAGTGTCTTTTTTAATTTAAAAACTTAATAGGATTGTTATTTGATGCTGGTTATTTTAACTTGGTGTGATTGCATTTATTTGTTTTCAGTGTTTATGTTCGTTTCTTTTTTGTTTGTTGAGGTTATCCTTATTTTATTGTATGTGTTGTATGTTTTATTACGGCTTTGAGCACTGAGTGACCTTCGAGGTTAGAGTTCTTAATGTCACAATCACAAACAGAAGAAGTGAGTATAAGCTCGATTTCCATTCAAAAATTAACCTTGCTGAATAAGCCAAGACTGCAAGTTTTCCCCTAAAAGCACAATACGTATCCAGAGTAGTGTTTCTCTTGGTAAACTAGATATAAATAAATTCGCGCTTCTAATGTACCCAAGCTGATAAAATCCCATGTTTATGTAATGTAATCCCCGGCTGACAGTCCCTGAGAGAAGGCTTTCTTGACTGAAGCATAAATCATGATCTAAACTTAAGCTGGTTTGGACAGGAGGCTGGGTGCTGTTAGTCTTGTGGCCACCTGCTGTGAACCCTGACACTGTTAGCATGTTGCAGCGTTCCATAAAGGGAGTGTCAGTAGCAAGGAAAATACTGATAGGTCTGTTTTGAAGGTGATATACTGAAAATACGTAGTGGAGCCCCAGCCTGTCCTTCTGCCCTCGTTTAAGCCTAGTCGGAATCTGAGACGGAAGACCTCCATGAGGCCTCACGTGACGTCAGGCTAGCAAGGGAGCCTTACTATATAATGGTATTACACTGTTAAGTAAACCAACTGTTATACTATATAATGGTATTACACTGTTAAGTAAATTTAAGTATAAACACGAAAACTGTTATACTACATCCTTATTACTCTGTTAACAGATTGGTTTACTTTAACGAGTTAGTCGTCAGTGCCACAGTTTCCAGTAATTTTTTTCTGCATCACCATAATGGTAAACAGTACCGTCGAGACGAGGACACAGACGCACGTGAAACACTTGGGAATTTTGAGTCAGCCAGGCTGAGGGACTGATTACCTCATCTTTCTACTGTTTTCGTGTATCATCTCTGCACGGAACTGAAAAAGCCAGTGACAAATGAAAATTCGTAGGTGTTTCACATGTGTGTATTTTCTCATTTTTTTCTTTGTAATGGTTTGATAAACCCACTGGTGGGCGAAACGTCTCCAAACTAAAAATACCCAAGTGTTAAAAGTGGAAAGGTTCATATTGTGTGTAGGTCTGGATTGCTACTCTTGAACCCCTGGAAACACAAGTTTCTCTTCTTACCGAAGTGATGGGCAGGATTCTCTTGATGGATAGGATTCTCTTGATGATGGGCAGGATTCTCTTGATGGGCAGGATTATCTTGACGGGCAGGATTCTCTTGGTGATGGGCAGGATTCTGTTGGTCTTGCTGCTCTACGGACGGGCACCGTAGAGTGTTCGACCAGTAAATGGAGTATAACAGCTGATGCAAGAAGTTGACCTCATAACACTGCATGGACATGCCTACGGGTTATGTAGACACCAACCTATATTGCATAGCTTTGTTTTGCATTAGTCTTGACTCTTACACCGAGACAGCCACTCTGGTGAGAGGCGAGAACTTGCATGTGTCCAAACATGCATTTATTGTCGCTCCGTTTCGCTCGCGCATTAAAAGTTACAAAGTAAAGGTTGTCCAAATGATAGCAAAATTACTCATAACGTTCTTTGGACGTACCCGGGTTATTTTATCACCAACCTAATTGCAATCTTTGTTTTCATTATCTTGACCTGACCCGCGGAGCACTCTGGGATGAGACGGAAATACCATGCAAAACATGCATTTATATGTCGCACTTCAGTCTATGCATGAAATTAATAAAGGCATAATACAAGCGAATCGTTTTGTCCAAATAGAGCTTTTAATGCAGTCTAGTGTCATTGGAACAATACCCTTATTTTTTCCAAACATAGGAAATTTGAACACTGGGACCTGGTCCCATTGGCCGGGCTTCAGAGTAGACTCTCAGAAATCTCTTCAAGGTATTTCAAAGGCACATCAGATGAGAAATCAAAAATTCAGGCGATATTCACTGGTCTATCTGAATCTGTTTGGATCAATTTTTTCCCCATAAGGATTGAACACCTTAGGGACCCGGTAGAATTATGTGAGGTTATTTTTTCACAAACAGTTTAATGGAACTTTTACTCGGAAGCTGACGGGATGGTTTTATTTGGGTGCTTTAACACTGAGTTCAGAGTTTGCTAGTGTTGCATAGAACTTGCTAGTTTATAACCTCTGAGCAGGAGTCCGTCTCTTGGCGCTGAGACTACTCCCCTACTTTCACACTACTACTACTCCAGTATTACCTCTGTCACTACCTCTCCACTTCCTTCTTTCTCTCTTTGTCCCGTCTCTGTCTCCCTTGCCTGTATATACTGGCTCCCTCACCCTCGTGTGTTAGTGTGACTTGTAAATGGTCCAAGTCGGACCAAAACGTCGTCATAAGCTTCTCTCTGCTATGTGCGAGTTATCTGTATATTTAATTGTAATCAGCGCTGAATAATCACTCAGATTATAACGTTCTATATGTATCAAAAACACCTACGAGCGTGTCGAAGGGGAAAAAAAATAGGTAGGTTTTACTGAGGGACAATGTTAGCAAACGCTTTCCAAAATCATCGATCTGGGAATGGTTGTGGACGGTCGTCAGATATTCCAGACACAGTTTCAACGAATGAAGTTGGTAAATAGGAGTCAACTCCCTCAGCTGCTGAAGTGCCATTCTCGGCTACGATATTTTCTTGCTGCTACGTGAAATATTTGTTGGGTGCTGAGGCATGTTGGCATGCTGCTTCTCCCTGCCCGTCAACATGAGACGCTCTTGTACTGGTGATGTCTGCTTGTGTGATGCTTCCTGCCCATCAGGAAGACTTATACTGGTGTTGTCTGCTTGTGTGATGCTTCCTGCCCATCAGAAAGACTTATACTGGTGTTGTCTGCTTGTGTGATGCTTCCTGCCCATCAGGAAGACTTATACTGGTGTTGTCTGCTTGTGTGATGCTTCCTGCCCATCAGGAAGACTTATACTGGTGTTGTCTGCTTGTGTGATGCTTCCTGCCCATCAGGAAGACTTATACTGGTGTTGTCTGCTTGTGTGATGCTTCCCTGCCCATCAGGAAGACTTATACTGGTGTTGTCTGCTTGTGTGATGCTTCCTGCCCATCAGGAAGACTTATACTGGTGTTGTCTGCTTGTGTGATGCTTCCTGCCCATCAGGAAGACTTATACTGGTGTTGTCTGCTTGTGTGATGCTTCCTGCCCATCAGGAAAACTTATATTGGTGTTGTCTGCTTGTGTGATGCTTCCTGCCCATCAGGAAAACTTATACTGGTGTTGTCTGCTTGTATGTTTCAATCTCCTATCGGGAAGAGACGCCCCTGTATTGCTGGTGTCAGCTTGTATGTTCCTCTCTGCCAATCAGGAAGGCTTGTAGTGCTGGTGTTTGCTTGTACATGCCACTCTGTCCTTCAGGAAGACTTATGGTGCTGGTGTCTGCTTGTACGTGCTTCTCTGCCCATCAGGAAGACTTATGGTGCTGGTGTCTGCTTGTACGTGCCTCTCTGTTTATCCGGCAACCTTTCTTCTTAGTACTTCATTTGTTTTCTAACGCTTTTGCCTGTCTGTTTCTGAACAATATTCACCATTGCACGTTTCGAACAGTTGTCAATCTTTCTCATCAGCTTGTCGGTAATGCATACGTTATATAATGTGCCTTGGCTTAATTTCTCTGGAAACCAAACACTGGTGCCACTATGACCCCGCCTCCGCCTGCTTCACCTCACCTCACTACAGTATATAAGCCACGTCTACGGCCCTATGCTGTACATTCTACAAGATTGATGGACTGAACACATCGACTCCAGGTTGAGGGACTGATTACCTCATTCTCCTCCTCTCCTTACGCCTTCCTCTTTGTATTGGACTGATGAAGCCACTGTGTGGCGAAACGTTTCCTGAATAAAGATTCCCATATGCTGCATAAGTGTCTCAATCTTCAAACCAAACGCTGGTTGAATGTTTGCCGCACCTCTCGTTCACTTGTTTACATTGTTATGTATGATGCAGTGGTGTGATGAAAAGTTCCAGTCCACTGTCAGGGTAATGAAACATCTCTCAGCGCACTGTCAGGGTAATGAAACATCTCTCAGCGCACTGTCAGCGTAATGAAACATCTCTCAGCGCACTGTCAGGGTAATGAAACATCTCTCAGCGCACTGTCAGCGTAATGAAACATCTCTCAGCGCACTGTCAGCGTAATGAAACATCTCTCAGCGCACTGTCAGCGTAAATGAAACATCTCTCAGCGCACTGTCAGCGTAATGAAACATCTCTCAGCGCACTGTCAGGGTAATGAAACATCTCTCAGCGCACTGTCAGGGTAATGAAACATCTCTCAGCGCACTGTCAGCGTAATGAAACATCTCTCAGCGCACTGTCAGGGTAATGAAACATCTCTCAGCGCACTGTCAGCGTAATGAAACATCTCTCAGCGCACTGTCAGCGTAATGAAACATCTCTCAGCGCACTGTCAGCGTAATGAAACATCTCTCAGCGCACTGTCAGCGTAATGAAACATCTCTCAGCGCACTGTCAGGGTAATGAAACATCTCTCAGCGCACTGTCAGCGTAATGAAACATCTCTCAGCGCACTGTCAGGGTAATGAAACATCTCTCAGCGCACTGTCAGCGTAATGAAACATCTCTCAGCGCACTGTCAGGGTAATGAAACATCTCTCAACCCACTGTCAGCGTAATAAAACATCTCTCAACCCACTGTCAGCGTAAATTTAAAAAATCTCTCAACCCACTGTTCAGCGTAATAAAACATCTCTCAAACCCACTGTCACGTAATGAAACATCTCTCAGTCCACTGTCAGTGTAATAAAACATCTCTCAACCCACTGTCAGCGAAATAAAACATCTCTCAACCCACTGTCAGCGTAATAAAACATCTCTCAGTCCACTGTCAGCGTAATAAAACATCTCTCAGCCCACTGTCAGCGTAATAAAACATCTCTCAGTCCACTGTCAGTGTAATAAAACATCTCTCAGCCCACTGTCAGCGTAATGAAACATCTCTCAACCCACTGTCAGCGTAATGAAACATCTCTCAGTCCACTGGGAAATTGAAGTCAGGACCTGTGAGGTATTGTAGGAATTATATATGTGACTCTGGGGATGGTAGCAGCCCGAGGTATATATCATAATATTGATGATACAGAAAAGTTGACGCATAAGACACATGTGCAACACTTGGCTATCTTTATTACCGAAACGTTTCGCCCTCACAGTAGGCTGGAAGGCTGGAAACAGTAGCGGTAGCAGTAGTAGTAGTAGTAGTAATACTAGCAGTAGTAATATTAGTAGTGGTAGCAGTAGTAGAAGTAGCAGCAGCAGTAGTAACAGTAGTAGCAGTAACAGTAGTAGTAGTAGCAGTAGTAGTGGTAGTAGTAGCATTGACGTGATCAGTTCGTCTCACGTATACTGAAATCGTCAGTTCATCCAGGTCGCCAAGAGCAAGTCTGGTTGACTACTCAAGCACCAGATAAGTCTGACCCCAGGCCGGGCTTGAGAGTAGGAAGACCCTCGAGAATAACCACAGGTATGTCACAGACAATCGTATGCGCCTGCATGAGCTGGAAGGTCAGTACAGTGTTTATTTTCAAAAGAAAGCGTTAAACCCGTAAAGGTTAAACGCGACTGGGGAATGGAAGAAAGGGGCAGCAGCAATTCCTTACATCAAGACCCCTTCACCAGCATCAAGGTCAGAAACTTCCTCAGCGTTGATGTAGATGGGAAACACAATGAAGAGATAATAATAATAATAATAATAATCACTCAGTGGAAGAAGGGCATTAGTACTTGGTCTATACTAATTAGTTTGCGATATTTAAAGTCTATCCAATACACATTGTTGATGCATTGTGATATATACACTCAATGTATATACTTTAAGATATAAACACTTTTTACACACTGGCCATCTCATTCCGAGGTGACCCGAATGTGTCTCTTCTTTTTCGGGTCACTTTTCCTCGGTGGGTGATGGTCGGTGTTACTAAAGTATACACTTCGTATAAACACTCAGTGGCCATTTTATTAGGTATAACTGTACACTTGCTCGTTAATGCAAATACCTAATCAGCCAGTCACTCGGCAGTTTTTCAATCCCTAAAAGCATGCAGACATGGTCAAGAAATTTAGTTCAGACCAAACATCAGAATGGGGAAG
>NC_069468.1:20232656-20382656 GCF_026875155.1 Cherax quadricarinatus
GACTGTAGCTACAAGGAAACTAAGGCTATAAGAAATTTATTAACTCAATATGTCTATAAACAGAGAGAGAGAGAGAGAGAGAGAGAGAGAGAGAGAGGAGCAGAGGCATCAGCTAGACTACAATTTGTCCTCAATCTATTCAGTCAAAGATAATACGAAGAAGCTATGAAAACCATTTTAATGTTAGAATCACCAGGTGTTTCCCAGGGTGGGCAAGACGAGCGTGGAATCCTCATCTGAGCAAACGTGTCCAGAACCTAGAGAAAGTTCAGAGATTCACTTCGATATAAAGGAAATTTTTAAGCACAGAGGAATGACCTACGAGCAAAGACTAAACTAAGCCTTACAAAACTAGGAGAGGAAAACCAGGGAAGACACGATTGTAAAGTACAAGATACTTGTGCCACTCCATAAGACCGAGAGAAACAGACTGAGTGGAAAGTACCAAGGATAGACAGCAAAGACCCAGCTGAATCACAGATATATTAGTAAGCACTTCGTCAGTCCAAGTGTGGTCATGAAGTGGTAGAAACAAGTTCCATACACAGTTTTAACAGTAGGTATGGTATGGTCCATGAAACTAGGAATATAGTATAACCATTCATGAGCAGGTGAGATGCAGGGCCAGGAGCCTAGACTCGACCCCTCACAACCACAATTAGTGAAGTACACACAGGCACTTACACTATAAATGTTACTTAGTAGTCACGCCTTAATGTAACTTTTAATGTTCTTGAGAGTCATGTTTATATGTGTTGCTCTGAGATAAGCCTCTCTGACGTACGCCCTCAACGTAAATTAGGACACACATTTCATTTACTACACAAGGCACTATTTAAAACTTGAAGCTTTAGTGTGCTACCAACACGTTAATGGAGGCTCTATTGATTGATACAAAAATGTAAAATCGTGAATGTTCACTTTGATGCCACACCTATTCATCATCAGTTCCATTTTCGTATTCATTTAACTGCTCTGACACTCATGTGAGTGCGTGTGCGTATACTCACCTCTTTGTGCTAGTAGAGGTAGAGTCTCATCTCCTGGCCCCCTGTCGTTCAAAGTCGCCGTTACTAGGTTTACTCTCTTAGCGTAATTAGCTATGTCATATATATATATTATAGATAGATAGATACTGCCTCTACCACTTAAGTGTCCAGATCTTTCCACTTGCTGAGCACTTTAATGCTGAAGAAATACTTCCTGACATCCCTTTTATGTGATTCATCTTTGTCTTCAGCTAACAACTGTACTCTCGTGTATATCTATTTTATCTCCTCTCGAACAGCCATTGTGTGTGTTAGTTACTGGTTGTCAGAGGCACTTGTCGATATACACTTGGTCCTTGTTTCGTGTGTGTTTACATAAACACCAGTTTATACAGGGATTTTTTTTCTCGAGGGTATGAAGGTCCCTTACTCATATTAATGATTTATTTCTTCAATTTATAATTTTATGTTGCATTATAAACCATCATCTCGCAATATTATATTGCATAATTCGCTTTTCCTTGCATAACTAAGAAAGTCTTTCAACTTGGACATAAAATCCTTAGTGTTGATGGACTGATTACATTATCTTCATTTCACTACTACACCTGCTGTCTCTTTTTGACTGAAGAATCCTATTGTGTAGGTGCAGAGCCAAGGAAACCTGAAGTACATGTAATACTCTGATTTCGTTGTTTTTATTAGGTTTAGAAAGACGCGTCAGCAGACACTAGGATCCTGGGATCTGGATCACTTCTAACATACTCTCCGCCTATACTCGTTTTCTAATAATGTCCTAGTGTTTGCTCACGTGTCTTCTAAACCAATTTATCTGTATCAGTTATCTGTTTTACTGTTTTAACTGCACGAATCCACTCGTACTAGTAAGGAGTGACTTTGTGTATTTGTTGTATCGTATGTGGCCATTTTTCGAAGCTGTCCATAGACGTGTCAGTATTTAATACCATTATCTCTGTGTCAGACACTGCTGTAGAAATGGATCCTTCACATAGAACTCTCCATAGTCGTAGCTCAACATGTCAGTCCACGTTTCACCCTTTTTCTTCCCTCATTGTTTCGCTGTTTCTTCGGCACTTTTCGTTGAAACACGATACAACGTCATTGCGTTATATTTCTGTTACAACCTTGCAAGATGGAAGGATGTTAGGAAACAAAATGGGCACTTTGGAAATGGTCCAACACAGACCGAAACGTTATCGTAAGTTCCTCTCTTCTATGTGCAAGTTATTTGTGTATGGAAGGATGTTAAATGTTCCGCGAGAGACTCTGAAGTGTCCCTGTTTGCAGATGATGTGAAGTTAATGAGGAGAATTAAATCAGATGAGGAGCAGGCAGGACTACAAAGAGACCTGGACAGGCTGGACGTGTGGTCCAGCAACTGGCTCCTCGACTTGAACCCTGCCAAATACAAAGTTATAAAGATCGGGGAAGGGCTTAGATTAGAGAAACTTTATGTCTAGATTTATGAGAGGTCACCAGTGAAGTTTTGCATTTGTAAACAAGTTTAGACACACAGGGAACAACTGGAGAGAAGAGTTGGAATAGGCGAGTTGTTTGAATTTCGTATAGATGCGCAGTGTGTCAGATGCGCAAGATCCACTCCAGGGGAACAAATTAGCGACTGAGGTTTTTCAAGCTAATATTTCTGATAGAGCTAAAAATGTTTAAGGAGACAAGATGTGGTATCCTCCTCCTTGTGAGAAGTGAGCTAACTTTTGTACAAACGATCAAACCTGACCGTTGGCATGTAGATATGCGGAACGCAGGCAGCAACAGAAGAGTTGCAATAATGTTAGTAGAATTACCGACTATGTTAGGTAAAAGGACACAATTGCTAGGTAAAAGGACACAATTGCTAGGTAAAAGGACACAATTCCAGGTAACGGCTTTGCCAAGCCGTTACCTGGAGAGCGAAACATTGCCACAATAAAATGTCGCATTAGTTGCACTTGTGTCCTTTTACCAGACAACAGAAGAGTTGATAAGGCAGTGAAGAGGACAGTGAGGATTGGGTCCTGGTTGAACAGGTAATGGCACTCTACGTGTAATCAAGGTGCTTCTCAAGGTGCCACACATGAGAAAATAACTTTGTTAATATTAGCAGGAAAATACTTAGGCATCTAGGAGGTGTGAAGTCCTGACCCTCCATAGACCAGCCGAGAGTGTCAACACTTACTTTTGCTTGGCCACCTTTCAAGGGTGGATAGTGGTTAAAGACTCTTGTTTTCAAGGAACTGGAACTGCCCTGCCCTTGGAACCTGATTATCTTTCATCCTCCTTGAACTGTATGACCTTATGAATTTAGCGCTCCCCCATGAATATAATAATTTTGCCTGATCATTGGAAGTGTTGTCTTGACCAGTCTACCAGTTGTCTTGACCAGTCTACCAGCTGTCTTGACCAGTCTACCAGTTGTCTTGACCAGTCTACCAGCTGTCTTGACCAGTCCACCAGCTGTCTTGACCAGTCCACCAGCTGTCTTGACTAGTCTACCAGTTGTCTTGACCAGTTCACCAGCTGTCTTGACCAGTTCACCTGCTGTCTTGACCATTCCACCAGCTGTCTTGACCAGTCCACCAGCTGTTTTGACTAGTCTACCAGTTGTCTTGACCAGTCTACCAGCTGTCTTGACCAGTCTACCAGCTGTCTTGACCAGTCCACCAGCTGTCTTGACCACTCCACCAGCTGTCTTGACCAGTCCACCAGCTGTCTTGACTAGTCTACCAGTTGTCTTGACCAGTCCACCAGCTGTCTTGACCAGTTCACCTGCTGTCTTGACCAGGTCACTGTATTGACAAGTCCACTAACTGTCTTGACCAGACCACCAGCTGTCTTGACCAGTCCACCAGCTATCTTGACCAGTCCACCAGCTATCTTGACCAGCCCACCAGATGTCTTCGTCTAACCAATCTAGCTCTGATGATAGAATAACTTTTCGTGGAGACTGGAAAGGCCTGGCTTATTCTGATACACTTGAGTGATCACATATATCTGGGAAACTTTGCGTCCCCATTGTGAGCCTCTGTAAATTTTTTGTAACTACCTCTTGTGGGATGGTTATGACATTGAGGTGTATAATCAAGTTATCAAATCATATTCTCAGTTTTTCTTTCTCCTTCCTCTCTGAAGACTTCCCCTTAAACTTTCAAGACTCGCAGCACTCTGCATCTTCCCTCATAACTTAAAACACTTCTTCCCTTAACTCAGTCTATACTAATGGAAATAAGGCACTTTGATATTTTTGGGGTTTAGCCTAGGTAATTTACACTGTGTATGATAATTGTACTTAGGTGTACCTGTGTCTAAATAAATTTGCCACCACCCACCAAACCTTAACAAAACACTTTCTTATCCATCCCACTCTTCCTCCCACTAAACCCCTTCGTCCCTCAATCTCACCCCCCGTTCGTCCCAGACCGTTCCTCCACCATCCCAACTTTGTCCCAGCGTGGCGACAGATGCCCCGCAGTATTTGTGTGGTGTTGCCTGCTGCATCGCCTGGCCGGCCAACATTTACACAATGGCGGCTTGAGATTGCCTCCTCCATCTTGTCT
The DNA here is from genome assembly GCF_026875155.1 of Cherax quadricarinatus. Taxonomy (NCBI): domain Eukaryota; kingdom Metazoa; phylum Arthropoda; class Malacostraca; order Decapoda; family Parastacidae; genus Cherax; species Cherax quadricarinatus. Next base: position 20,237,221 of record NC_069468.1, read on the forward strand.
TTATTACAGCACGCTCATAGTCGAGGTATTGATTGTTGCTTCCCGTGTTTGTTTGTGAGTGGGTGGGTGCGTTGGGCCAGGCGTATGTGTATGTATGTACGCAGTGAATTAGGGTGCGCCTAGTACCTGGTCTTAACGCCACATCTATTAAGTTATCAAATCTCACAGCATCACTAAGATTTTATGGAGTGTATTAACACCTTAATGTACACTCTTGTACTAGATTTAAAAGCTTTTTTGTGAATAGAACTGTTGCAAACAGAGCTGTTGCAAATAAAACTGTTGCAAATAGACGTATTGCAAATAGTATTATAACGAACTAGTGCGACTAGTATTTTGCAACGAGAGCTATTGTGAATAGCACTATTATCCTACTCGAACTGGACAAAATAAAGGTTGGGTATAGACTATGCTGTTGAATAATAATTATCTGACAGATTATCATCTGTTTAGTTTTAAAAGCTAAACAAGAGATGTCACCTTAAATAGTTCACGAAACAGATATCTTAGTTCTCTACATTGGTTCCATCACCAGGGTAACACCGCCTCTGTTTCTGTTGCTTTCTTAGTTTCAAAATGAAACAATAGCTTCTTCTTTAGAAAAATAAACACGGATGTAGTATAATGTATAAAAGGACACTTTTATTTCTGCTTTTATTGACATTATGACGCTTTTATTTTCACCTCAGGGACGTTGTTTCCTTCTATGGGAATGTCTTGATGCTTGTGAAGGGCTCTTGATTTCAAGAATTAAAGGTACCTTTTATCTCTTCCTTAAATCGAATCTTATTATCTGTCCTTAAGATAAGATTTTGTTCGGATTTTTAACCGCGGAGGGTTAGCCACCCAGGATAACCCAAGAAAGTCAATGCGTCATCAAGGACTGTCTCTTATTTCCATTGGGGTCCTTCAATCTTGTCCCCCAAGATGCAACCCACACCAGTCAACTAACTAGGTGAACGGGGACAGCAGGTGTAAGGAAACACACCCAGCGTTTCTTTACGCTTGCTGTCCGGGGTTCGATCCTTACAGAGGATCGAACCCCGGACACTCAGTGTGTGAGGCGAGAGCGTTGCCTGCCAGGCTGTGTGGCTTCTACTGGTGGGACGACTTACACAAGTACACAGTATCGAAATCTGTCACCACTGAAATAAGTAGACTTAATTCCCTCGAGGATCCTGTTCCCGCGCCTCACTGTCGACGGAAAACACATTCTATTTGTTTTCATTATTTTGTTTTCTGGTAGTATAATATATATATATATATATATATATATATATATATATATATATATATATATATATATATATATATATATATATATATATACACACACACACCACACACACACACACACACACACACACACACACACACACACACACACGGACTCACCCCGCAACCTAACTAGGTGTACTAGGTGAGTACACACACACACACACACACACACAGCTTCCTCGTTCAGGGTTCGAAAAACAGTTTCTGTATGTTTCAACCTTGAACATGTTACCTTCGTTATTATTTATTTAGGCTATGAGACTACCTGGAGGTTACCTGGAGGTTATTCCGGGGATCAACGCCCCCGCGGCCCGGTCCATGACCAGGCCTCCCGATGGATCAGGGCCTGATCAACTAGGCTGTTACTGCTGGCCGCACGCAGTCCAACGTACGAGCCACAGCCCGGCTGATCCGGCACTGACTTTAGGTATCTGTCTAGCTCTCTCTTGAAGGCAGCCAGGGGTTTATTGGCAATTCCCCTAATGCTTGATGGTAGGCTGTTGAACAGTTTTGGGCCCCGGACACTTATGGTGTTTTCTCTTAGTGTACCAATGGCGCCCCTACTTTTTATTGGGGACATTTTGCATCGCCTGCCCAGTCTTTTACTTTCGTGGGGAGTGATTTCTGTGTGCAGATTTGGGACCATTCCTTCCAAGATTTTCCAAGTGTAGATTATGATATATCTCTCCCTCCTGCGTTCCAACGAGTACAAGTCAAGTGCTTCCAAGCGTTCGCAGTAGTTAAGGTGCTTGACAGAACTTATACGTGCAGTAAAGGATCTCTGTACACTCTCTAGATCTGCGATTTCACCTGCTTTGAATGTAGATGTTAATGTACAGCAGTATTCCAGCCTAGAGAGAGAACAAGTGATTTGAAAAGGATCATCATGGGCTTGGCATCTCTCGTTTTGAAAGTTCTCATTATCCATCCTATCATTTCTTTACACGTGCGATCGTGGCACTGTTGTGATCCTTGAAAGTGAGATCCTCAGACATTACTACTCCCAGGTCCCTTACATTATTTTTCCGCTCTATTGTATGGCCGGAGTCAGTAGTATACTCTGTTCTAGTTATTATCTCCTCCAGTTTTCCATAACGGAGTAGTTGGAATTTGTCCTCATTGAACATCATATTGTTTACCGTTGCCCACTGGAAAACTTTGTTTATATCTTCTTGGAGGTTGACCGCGTCCTCAGCAGATGACAGCCTCATGCAGATCCTAGTATCATCCGCAAAGGATGATACGGTGCTGTGGTGTATATCTCTGTTTATGTCTGATATGAGGATAAGGAATAAGATGGGGGCGAGTACTGTGCCTTGTGGAACAGAGCTCTTCACTATGGCAGCCTCCGATTTAACTCTGTTGACCACTACTCTTTGTGTTCGATTTGTTAGGAAGTTGAAGATCCATCTCCCCACTTTCCCAGTTATTCCTTTAGCACGTATTTTATGGGCTATTACGCCATGATCGCATTTGTCAAATGCTTTTGCAAAGTCTGTGTATATTACATCTGCATTCTGATTTTCTTCCAGTGCATCCAAGGCCATGTCATAGTGATCCAGTAGTTGTGAGAGGCAGGAGCGACCTGCCCTGAACCCATGTTGCCCTGGATTATGCAGATTTTGGGAATCCAGGTGATTTGCAATCCTGCTTCTTAGCACTCTTTCAAAGATTTTTATGATGTGGGACGTCAGAGCTATTGGTCTATAGTTCTTAGCTAATGCTTTGCTGCCACCTTTATGGAGTGGGGCTATATCCGTTGTTTTAAGTGACTGTGGAATTTCACCCATGTCCAAGCTCCTCCTCCATAGTGTACTTAGGGCATGCGAGAGGGGTTTCTTGCAGTTCTTAATGAAAACAGAGTTCCACGAGTCTGGGCCCGGGGCTGAGTGCATAGGCATGTTGTCAATGGCTTTTTCGAAATCTATTGGAGTTAGGGTAATGTCGGAAATCTGGCATACATTTATGGAGTTTTGAGGCTCATTCATGAAGAAATCATTTGGGTCGTCGATCCTCAGACCGATTAGTGGTTCACTAGTGTGGTGATGACATGCAGCCCTATCAATTATGTTTTTCTCAAATGATAATAGTTGTCTCCAATATTTTCTAAAGGCGCCTGTTTGTTATTAACTCGGATATTTCAGGATTGGTTGACCAGTCTACAGATCAAGACCTAGTACATGAAGTGCTGTTAGTGGATGGTGCGAGTCGGGGCTCCAAGCAATGAACGGGCAGATGCCGAGGCGAAGGCTGCTGTATGAACTGCTTTGTACAGCAAGTTCTGGAGTGACTATTTTGGATCAAGTACTGGGTTGCGTGATGGGAAAGTGACATTCACTGTCAGACCTACAGAAAAGCAACAGGAATGAATAAAGACACAAATGTAGTTTAATGTTATACTGCATTTCTATCTTCATCCATCGTGTCGGTATTTTATACCATTTCTCTTCATTAGCAGGAATCATCACTTCCAGATGATTTTTCTGTTGCTCGAGTTTGGAACATACCCACCTCACCCATGCACACCCATGCTGACTAAAATACTCATTTTGTTACTATCTCCCAAGTTTCGGCATGGGTTATAATCACCAGGATATCCACAGTGACCTCCGGGAAATATTAAGGAAAATCTTGCGCGTTTGATGGAAGGTGGCGATTGTTGGCATGGAGAGCCGCTAGTGTTTGGATATTTGGTGTTTGGGTGTTGTGAGAGCGAAGTACCTCTTCACAACTAACCCCCAAATTGAAAATGGAAACTAGACGACCTTGGAGTCTATTCCGGACCATCATCAAGTCGCGACTTGATAACCTCGTCTAGTTTCCATTTCCAGTTGGTGAGTTAGTCGTGAATTGTTGCAGCCATGGTGGTGTGACTTTTATTCTTGTCGGAGCAACACCAGTTGTATATCATCCTAAACTTTGCTCTCTCCTCCTCTGATTCATAGTTCCTCGAGATGTATAACTAGCACGTCTCCCAGGGGAGATGTATAGCTAGCACGTCTCTGAGTGGACGAGATGTATAACCAGCACGTCTCCGAGGACGAGATGTATAGCCAGCACGTCTCCGATGGCGAGATGCATAGCCAGCACGTCTCCGAGGACGAGATGTATAGCCAGCACGTCTCCGAGAACGAGATGTATAGCCAGCACGTCTCCGAGAACGAGATGTATAGCCAGCACATCTCCCAGAGGACATGTATAACAAGCACGTCTCTCAGAGGACACAAGCTCCGACTGAAATGTATTTAGTTTTTTTTCTTTTGTTAGGAAATTGCATCGTAGTCTTGGATTTCGATTCAAACGCATCTTACTCCTGTTTAAACTTGGGGCGGCGGGTCGCGGGTTGTCTCCAGAAAGTTATAATGAACAAAATCTCTTCGAAAAGTAGGACAAATACGTGTGCTGAAGGAAACCCAGAAACTCGTAAATGGGGGGAAAAAATAGTTTTTGAGAACAGAGCAAACGTACGTACAGGCAGAGTAAATGAGAGTAAAAGAGGGAAGACCAGTACAAGCCGAAGAAAAGTATTGGAAATTGCAAATAACCCAATCATCGAAATGCCAGAGAAAAAGTGTAAATAAAAATCTTTATCATGAAGCTTGAGGTATTATACATCCCTCGGGAAGAAGATCAAGAAAAAAAGGGTCTGAAAAACACAACCAGTGCCGAGGTGGGATTGAAGGGGATATAGACAATCAAATACACACAGAGAGAAGAGAAAAAGAGAGAGAGAGAGAGGAGGGGAAAAAAGAGGTAGGGGAGTCGGTCCAATATTGGCAGTGATGGGAGTAGTAACTGGACCGACGCGGAACATGTTCCGTGGGGAGTGGGGGAAGTCATCCATATTGTATGCGAGGTGGATGTGTGGGTGGGGGTCAGAAGGTGGGTGTGGATGGAGGGTGACAGAGTGGGTATGGATGTATGTGGATGGGGTGTAGTGTGTGTGTACTCGCCTGTTTGTGGTTGCAGGGGTCTATTCACAGCTCCTGGTCCCGGCTCTTCCATAGTCGCTACTAGGTCCACTCTCTCCCGGTACCAAGAGCCTTATTGTACCTTTCCTTAAAGCTATGTATGGATCTCATGTGTGTGTGTGTGTGTGATGGCTGAGGAGCTAGTGCACACACACACACACGCACACACGCGCACACACACACACACACACACACACACACACACACACACACACATGCACACACACACACACACACACACACACACACACACACTCATACACACACACACACACACACACACACACACACACACACACACACACACACACACACACACGCATCACTTCTGACTACAACCTTGAGATCCTCATACAAACTCCGGTTTGTACGAGAAGTGTTCAACTCCAGCTCCTGGGCTGTCTTTTGATGGACATGATCCATCTCTTGAATCTGTTAATCTCCATAGCTGACGAAACAGGCAGAATTCAAACCCCTGGGACAAGCCAGTCCCAGAACAAGCAGGTCATTGCTAGGTGTTCATGATCACGGTATGATTTTGCTAGTCATACCATCCTTGACTCTCTCCTTCTGTACTTTATTCGCGTCTAAATCACTGACTCACGTCTAAATCACTGACTCACGTCTAAAACATTGACCCACGTCTAAAATATTGACTCACGTCTAAAACATTGACCCACGTCTAAAACATTGACTCACGTCCAAAACATTTGCAACAAGCTTGGCTATCTGTGGGCATCGACTAGTGATGACACTCATGGCATATGTCACTAGCAAAGTGAACATGTCTGATGCAGTCCGGCTTAGGCGTTGTTGAGGCGTTAATCGTTGATGGGTTTCCCGTTAGTGATCTGAGCATTGATGTTGTTTTATATGTTATTGATGACATGATTGTTTTAAATGTTGTCGTTGATCAGATGTTATATTGATGACCTGAGCTTTGATGTTTAAACATTGGCTTATGACGTTTTAAACGTTGATTGATATTGGTTTGAAGGTAATTGCTGGGTTAAATGCTGTGGTTTATTGTCTTAATGTTTTTTATGGGCTAAATGTTAATGATTTGAACGCTGATGATGTAAACATTGCTACTGACATGGGAGCTCGTTGATGACCTGTTACGCTATGGGTGGGAGATGCCTGCTGCTACGCTGGATAGCGTGGGCGTATCTGTTGGTGGGAGATGCTTATTCGCACTTCTTATCGCCTGTGTGTGGGGGATGGAGGTAAGGGATGGGTGTGGCGTCTATCATTAATATGTTAAATGGGTGTGATGGGCGTTTGTGTGGGCGGGTGATGTCTCCCACTGGTGATATGTGAAGCGGGCGTGATGACCAGCGCTTACGCCACACCAAGTTGGGTCTTGCATTGATTTCCTATGATGGTGATGTTTTGTTTTCCAATAAGCGGTGACAGCAGCCCCCCCGGAAGAACTGCACGATTGTGTGTGTGTGTGTTTACCTAGCTGTTCTGAGGGAAGGAGGCCGGGGGGAGGTTGAGTTCTAGCTCTCGGGCCCCCCTGGAACATTGATTAACTGGTGTAGCTTGCTCCCTGACCTTTCGGGAGCTCTGTCATATCTGCTTTTGAATTTAAGCAGCGGGCTGGTCTCCCCTCCCTAATGCATTCCATTTGTTCCAATACTCTGAAGGAATTCTTATGTTTTCCTTTACCTTTCATTTTATGTTTTCCAAATGTGATGTTTGCGTGGTTTATTTCCCTCCCTCTCCCCTGGTTGTATTTGCGTAGTTAAATTTGCCTGTGTTGAGCTTCAGCTCTTGGGCTCACCTTTTCACTCTTCGCTCGACATGATCTGCGTTCAAAAACAGACACAGTACCGTCGCTGGAAAACTATACAAAAAGCTCGCACTGAATAGTCCAGGATGGACGACATTTCGGTCCATCCTGGACCATTGTCAAGTCATTTACGTTTTTGGTGAAATAATGTATGTTATTTGTGTTATGGTGCCTCGCCACTCCTCCCCGGCGCCAGTTTTCACTACTTGGTATTAGCTGTTTTTTAACTTATAATTTTTTTTTATCGTTCCTTTAGTCTGTTTACATAGTGTCGTAGTGTCTTCTAGTCTTCGTCAATGAATATTCTCCTAATGTAGCAATTTATCCCAAATGACAGGTTGTTTACGTGTATTAGGGACAATGTTTACTTGGAAGAGAGCCTTGTGGTTCTCTGCTGGTTAATCACCTATCCTGCGTATCATGACTTGATAAAGCTCTGTACTGAACGAAACGTTGCCAGATTTAAGACTTGATCTGCATGCTATGTTTGTTTACAGCACTTCGAAGCACCAACGGCCCGTCAAACTATACTTATCGTTCCAGACCATGGGGCTGAAGTTTTCTCCAGACCGAGGGACTGACCACCTCGATACTTTTTCTCCAAGGTTGGATTGATTACATCATTTTTATTTCACTACTACTGTTCCATCTGTATTTGACTGAAGAAGCCTACTGGTAGGCGAAGAGTTTCATTGATAAATATACTTGTGAGTCTTTATCCTCAACTGTCGGTATTTTATACCATTTCCATCATGTTCTGTGTTATTAGTATTTTAAAAGTTTTTCACTAGTGGCTTTGTTGTTAGTCTTGATGTTGCACGAGTTGTTTATCCTCTCTGTTGATCTGCTGTTTAATGTTTCTGTTGCCTTAAATGTCTGAACTACACTAGCAGTTTTCCAGGAGTCTGGTAATTCAGTGTTCTCAGTGTTGTACTGAAGGATCTTGGCATGTGATTATCTTAGGGTTTCTGCACCACCTTTAAATACCCAAGGAAATATTGTGTCTAGTCACATCGATTTCAGTGTGTCCAATTGTATTAGGAGTCTTCTACTCCTTGGCCAATGCTAAGCCGGTCCTGCTCTCACACAAACTCACACAATCTTGTACCTTTCTGCTCTTGCTGTTCCAATGCTTGTTTTTCAGTTCTGGTCAGTTTGTTGTGCCTCTGTCTATGTCAGCTCTTGTGTCGTCCTCTTGGTTCTTGTGTGTATTATTACATTCAGGTTTTGATTGCCAAGAACGATGCCTTTAAATTTTCTTTTATTCTCTTAACTTTCTCTTGAAAGGCGTTATTTCTGATTAGCGTACTTGCCTTTGAGTCAGTGTACGTAGTTACCCTCTGCTGCATGTGTGTCCAGTTCCTTCCAGTTCTTTACCTTTAAAGAAGTGCTTCCTAATATCTTCTTCGGTTTGCTTCGATGCTCGGCGTTCCCTGTGTATTCTGGTTCCAGATCCTTCCCTCTACCTTAGTTACATCCCAGAGATTTTCCATGTGATTTTTGTCTCCTCGAGATCTGCATTCTTCTAGTGACATCATTTGTGTCTCAGCTGTTGTTTTTATATACCATGATTCTGGAGGAAAATGTTTGGAATTTGAACTTTGTTATATATGACTAGGTTAGTATTTCACTCTATTGCTGTGTATATCTAGGTTATTTTTCCACGCCGGTGTGTGCATGGTAAAGTTATTGTTCCACGCTGGTGCTGTGTATAGCGAGGTTATTGTTCCACTCTACTGCTGTGCTGTTAACGATTGTTCTCCCGTCCCTAAAGCGAAAATAGTTACATATGCAATATCGTTTCTATATTTTCTTAACCCTGAAGTTTTTACCTCTTAAAGGGATGTGACACGAGTATTGTGAGTGACATGAAGTCAACTAAAATGTGATAAATTCGGGGTTTTCTGAAGAAAGGTAAGTTTTCTAATCTTGTCTTGTACACAAGATTATCGTACCTAGTGAACTATACACTCTGGTGGGTCGTGAAATAGAATTGTTGTAAACCTCTCACTTTACTGATGATTGTTATTTTATTATGTTCATCAGTATTTACTATAAATTGACTAGAACGATTATATTTTAATATTTGTCTCCACGGAGTCCAGTATACCAGGATATAACATGAGTATTTCCACAAGTATACCTCTCCAGGGTTACTGAAATTATCCTTCTCTGTATAATATTTATTCATGACACAAATGTTGGAATTTACACCAAAATACTACCTCGCCATCTTAGACAACCAGGAAGCAGAGATTTTCTATACATCTCCACTGTACATGTTTATTACAAGAATGCGTATACATCTAAAATATTCATATGATTGTATACATACACACAGTCCTGCCTTTTCAGTATAAACTTGTGTTAAATACGGAAACTGCATCTAAAATGTACATAGGATTGTACACAAGCATAGGAGTCCAGTTAACAGGTGGAAGAGGCAGCGAGTAGACATACTTTCTCGCAACTTGACGGGAGGCATCCTCGGCACATAACTTCGATATGTGTTTTAAAATCCTCTGCTGTCTGTGTTTCTCGTGTGCTTCTATGTTTAAAGCTCCTTTTATTATTATTATAATCAAGGGGGAAGCGCTAAACCCATAGGATTATACAGCGCCTGAGGGGGGATTTGGAAGGTATTCAGGTTTAATTCAGGGAACTGGAGAACAGATTCAGTTCCCTAGATAAAGGGCCCCTCACCAGCATCAAAAGCTCCCTTGAGAGGAACATTGGTATAACAGTCATTTCATTCAGTTACTAGTTAAAGGTAGAAACATCTCTGCTTCCACACTCAAAACCTTAGTGTGATCTATCTTTCCCTATCACTGCTGTATAGCCCTTGTGGCTTAGCGCTTCTTTTTGATTATAATAATAATAATTTCCCTATCACTTAACAAGTGCTGTAGTGTTTAGTGTTTGCTACTGAATCTCGGATCGATAATTGCTGGCTACCTTGTGGCGGGATGTACAGAGTGAACGATATCATTTCGTTTAAAAAGATAGGAACAATATGAGATTGAAAAAAAATTGAGAGGGTAGGAGAGCTGTCGTGGATGTATGTGACCAAGTGGAGGCACAACACTACAAGGATAACTGTGAATCTGTAAATGCATATCGAAAATTTCTCTCTCTCTCTCTCTCTCTCTCTCTCTCTCTCTCTCTCTCTCTCTCTCTCTCTCTCTCTCTCTCTCTCTCTCTCTCTCTCTCTCTCTCACGCGCCCCCGCACCATGAACTTAGAAACATTGCGCAGCACAGATCAAGTCGTTTACAAAAAGGCGAAGTGGCACATATTTCACCATTTTTGTCCCATGTATCCAAGGTGACAGCTGTGGCCGCTCCCTCGCGGAAAATCCTGCCCCCTCCCCCTCCCAGTAAAAGTGACCCATGTGCTAAAAATAAAAAAAAATAGCTCATGGATACGGAGGTCAAAAGGTCACCAACTACCGGGACACACGCCACAGGTCACCTAGCTTAGCCTTTCCTCCCATCCTCTCTCTACAACTTTACTGAGGTAAAGCATTTTTCATTTTGCTAAAGGACTGCGGGTATGAGACCATAGACACTGATCAGCGAGGCTGTCTACAGGTGCAGTACGTAACAAGTCCCTTAAGACGTTCAAAAGTGGGAATATACAACGCAGAAAGAACTAGGCAGGAACCACGGAACCTTATGAGGTCCTTGACTTAACTAAATCACACACACACACACACACACACACACACAATATATATATATATATATATATTATATATATATATATATATATTTTATATATATATATATATATATAGTGAAGGGATTCAGGGAAACCGGTTATTTTTATATAGTCGGACTTGAGTCCTGGAAATGGGAAGTACAATGCCTGCGCTCTAAAGGAGGGGTTCGGGATATTAGCAGTTTGGAGAGATATGTTGTGTATCTTTATACGTATATACTTCTAAACTGTTGTGTTCTGAGCGCCTCTGCAAAAACAGTGATTATGTGTGAGGTGAAAGTGTTGAATGATGAAAGTATTTTCTTTTTGGGGATTTTCTTTCTTTTTGGGTCACCCTGCCTCGGTGGGAGACGGCCGACTTGTTAAATATATATATATATATATATATATATATATATATATATATTATATATATATATATATATATATATATATATATATATATATATGCAATAAAATCACAGTAAACAGGTGATATCACAATATGCAGAAGAACCACTGTGAAAGAACAACGAAATTCCAAGTGCTTTCGTGACTTTTCACATTATCAAGGAACTATAAAAATAAAAGGTTAACAGGATGACATATAAGGACGAGACTACACCTCGCTGCCACCCACAACACCACCTTACTTTTATGATGATGTAGGTAGGCAGTCAGTGATCCCTGAAACACAGCTTATATTCTCCCCAAAAATTTGTCTAATGTACCTTAAATTCTTCCCAAGTTTTACTAATTATAAATGAATCCAATTTATATAAACCAAAAGAAATATTCGTATTATTTTATAAACTAATTTAAATGAAACATGACTCTATTATATTCCTGTCGACCATGGACTTGCTTAATATAACTTTCTTAGCCTTTCTAAAATCAATTTGATGGTTAAAATCTCTCACATGAATAAACAGAGCATAAAAATCTTAACGAGATAATCTATGTTCACAAACTCGAGTCCTGAACTTTCTGAGATTACTTCCTATACATCAAGTATCACTATTAGAACAAGTGAACTGATGTGCTACACGTGAGTACAGAGGGACTCCAACAGGATCCCTAAACCCATAATGAATTTAAATTTTATTTGTAGGTAACAAACCTGTTGTAACTTAGAATACTTGCTTTCTAATATAACTCTCATGTTCATAAAATGGAAGTTTAATGTAGGAACGGTAATTAGGAACAGTAATTAAAGTTTTTTTTTTTTGAGAATTGTTTGAGAACTTAAAATTATCCAAGAATGATATCAGTATTTTCTTGACATAATGGCAGTGGATAGCTGTTACTTGAGAAAAATTTTCTGCAAGAATTTAACTTCACTATGAAAGGCAGACCAAGAGGAACGTAGTGAGTAGCAACAATTGATTATCTTTTTATACTTTCTTGAATGATCGTACAAAGGGTAGAAAGTGTAGACTTAATCCTAGTATATATATATATATATATATATATATATATATATATATATATATATATATATATATATATATATATATATATATATTTTTTTTTTGTCTCATAAACACGCTAGATAACAGGGATATCTTGCTACTCCAACTTACACTTTGGTCACACTTCACAGACACGCACATGCATATATATATATATACATACATCTAGGTTTTTCTCCTTTTTCTAAATAGCTCTTGTTCCTCTTTATTTCTTCTATTGTCCATGGGGAAGTGGAAAAGAATCTTTCCTCCGTAAGCCATGCGTGTCGTATGAGGCGACTAAAATGCCGGGAGCAATGGGCTAGTAACCCCTTCTCCTGTAGACATTTACTAAAAAAGAGAAGAAGAAAAACTTTTTAAAACTGGGATGCTTAAATGTGCGTGGATGTAGTGCGGATGACAAGAAACAGATGATTGCTGATGTTATGAATGAAAAGAAGTTGGATGTCCTGGCCCTAAGCGTAACAAAGCTGAAGGGGGTAGGGGAGTTTCGGTGGGGGGAAATAAATGGGATTAAATCTGGAGTATCTGAGAGAGTTAGAGCAAAGGAAGGGGTAGCAGTAATGTTGAATGATCAGTTATGGAAGGAGAAAGGAGAATATGAATGTGTAAATGCAAGAATTATGTGGATTAAAGTAAAGGTTGGATGCGAGAAGTGGGTCATAATAAGCGTGTATGCACCTGGAGAAGAGAGGAATGCAGAGGAGAGAGAGAGATTTTGGGAGATGTTAAGTGAATGTACAGGAGCCTTTGAACCAAGTGAGAGAGTAATTGTGGTAGGGGACCTGAATGCTAAAGTAGGAGAAACTTTTAGAGAGGGTGTGGTAGGTAAGTTTGGGGTGCCAGGTGTAAATGATAATGGGAGCCCTTTGATTGAACTTGTATAGAAAGGGGTTTAGTTATAGGTAATACATATTTTAAGAAAGAGGATAAATAAGTATACAAGATATGATGTAGGGCGAAATGACAGTAGTTTGTTGGATTATGTATTGGTAGATAAAAGACTGTTGAGTAGACTTCAGGATGTACATGTTTATAGAGGGGCCACAGATATATCAGATCACTTTCTAGTTGTAGCTACACTGAGAGTAAAAGGTAGATGGGATACAAGGAGAATAGAAGCATCAGGGAAGAGAGAGGTGAAGGTTTATAAACTAAAAGAGGAGGCAGTTAGGGTAAGATATAAACAGCTATTGGAGGATAGATGGGCTAATGAGAACATAGGCAATGGGGTCGAAAAGGTATGGGGTAGGTTTAAAAATGTAGTGTTAGAGTGTTCAGCAGAAGTTTGTGGTTACAGGAAAGTGGGTGCGGGAGGGAAGAGGAGCGATTGGTGGAATGATGATGTGAAGAGAGTAGTAAGGGAGAAAAAGTTAGCATATGAGAAGTTTTTACAAAGTAGAAGTGATGCAAGGAGGGAAGAGTATATGGAGAAAAAGAGAGAGGTTAAGAGAGTGGTGAAGCAATGTAAAAAGAGAGCAAATGAGAGAGTGGGTGAGATGTTATCAACAAATTTTGTTGAAAATAAGAAAAAGTTTTGGAGTGAGATTAACAAGTTAAGAAAGCCTAGAGAACAAATGGATTTGTCAGTTAAAAATAGGAGAGGAGAATTATTAAATGGAGAGTTAGAGGTATTGGGAAGATGGAGGGAATATTTTGAGGAATTGTTAAATGTTGATGAAGATAGGGAAGCTGTGATTTCGTGTATAGGGCAAGGAGGAACAACATCTTGTAGGAGTGAGGAAGAGCCAGTTGTGAGTGTGGGGGAAGTTCGTGAGGCAGTAGGTAAAATGAAAGGGGGTAAGGCAGCCGGGATTGATGGGATAAAGATAGAAATGTTAAAAGCAGGTGGGGATATAGTTTTGGAGTGGTTGGTGCAATTATTTAATAAATGTATGGAAGAGGGTAAGGTACCTAGGGATTGGCAGAGAGCATGCATAGTTCCTTTGTATAAAGGCAAAGGGGATAAAAGAGAGTGCAAAAATTATAGGGGGATAAGTCTGTTGAGTATACCTGGCAAAGAGTTATTATTGAAAGAATTAAGAGTAAGACGGAGAATAGGATAGCAGATGAACAAGGAGGCTTTAGGAAAGGTAGGGGGTGTGTGGACCAGGTGTTTACAGTGAAACATATAAGTGAACAGTATTTAGATAAGGCTAAAGAGGTCTTTGTGGCATTTATGGATTTGGAAAAGGCGTATGACAGGGTGGATAGGGGGGCAATGTGGCAGATGTTGCAGGTGTATGGTGTAGGAGGTAGGTTACTGAAAGCAGTGAAGAGTGTTTACGAGGATAGTGAGGCTCAAGTTAGAGTATGTAGGAAAGAGGGAAATTATTTCCCAGTAAAAGTAGGCCTTAGACAAGGATGTGTGATGTCACCGTGGTTGTTTAATATATTTATAGATGGGGTTGTAAGAGAAATAAATGCGAGGGGTCTTGGCAAGAGGCGTGGAGTTAAAAGATAAAGAATCACACATAAAGTGGGAGTTGTCACAGTTGCTCTTTGCTGATGACACTGTGCTCTTGGAAGATTCTGAAGAGAAGTTGCAGAGATTGGTGGATGAATTTGGTAGGGTGTGCAAAAGAAGAAAATTGAAAGTGAATACAGGAAAGAGTAAGGTTATGAGGATAAAAAGATTAGGTGATGAAAGATTGGATATCAGATTGGAGGGAGAGAGTATGGAGGAGGTGAATGTATTCAGATATTTGGGAGTGGACGTGTCAGCGGATGGGTCTATGAAAGATGAGGTGAATCATAGAACTGATGAGGGGAAAAGGGTGAGTGGTGCACTTAGGAGTCTGTGGAGACAAAGAACTTTGTCCTTGAGGCAAAGAGGGGAATGTATGAGAGTATAGTTTTACCAACGCTCTTATATGAGTGTGAAGCATGGGTGATGAATGTTGCAGCGAGGAGAAGGCTGGAGGCAGTGGAGATGTCATGTCTGAGAGCAATGTGTGGTGTGAATATAATGCAGAGAATTCGTAGTTTGGAAGTTAGGAGGAGGTGCGGGATTACCAAAACTGTTGTCCAGAGGGCTGAGGAAGGGTTGTTGAGGTGGTTCGGACATGTGGAGAGAATGGAGCGAAACAGAATAACTTCAAGAGTGTATCAGTCTGTAGTGGAAGGAAGGCGGGGTAGGGGTCGGCCTAGGAAAGGTTGGAGGGAGGGGGTAAAGGAGGTTTTGTGTGCGAGGGGCTTGGACTTCCAGCAGGCATGCGTGAGCGTGTTTGATAGGAGTGAATGGAGACAAATGGTTTTTAATACTTGACGTGCTGTTGAAGTGTGAGCAAAGTAACATTTATGAAGGGGTTCAGGGAAACCGGCAGGCCGGACTTGAGTCCTGGAGATGGGAAGTACAGTGCCTGCACTCTGAAGGAGGGGTGTTAATGTTGCAGTTTAAAAACTGTAGTGTAAAGCACCCTTCTGGCAAGACAGTGATGGAGTGAATGATGGTGAAAGTTTTTCTTTTTCGGGCCACCCTGCCTTGGTGGGAATCGGCCAGTGTGATAATAAATAAATATATATATATATATATATATATATATATATATATATATATATATATATATATATATATATATATATATATATTGTCGTGCCGAATAGGCAGAACTTGCGATCTTGGCTTAAATAGCAACGCTCATCTTGCCATATAGGACAAGTGAAAATTTGTGTGTGTAATAATTTCGCCAAAATCATTCTGAACCTAACGAAAAAAATATATTTCACTGTGTTTGTTTAGTATTAAATTACTGTAAACAAATCTAAAATATATTAAGGTTAGGTTAAAATAAATTGTTCTTGTTATAATAAGGTTAGGTAAGTTTTCTAAGATTCTTTTGGTGCAAAATTAAAAATTTTTACATTAACATTAATGAAAAAAATATATCTTTGAACGTATAAGAGAAAATTTCAGAAAGGACTTAATTTTAAATGAGTTCTTGCTAACTGACCAGTTTTACATATTCGGCACGACATATATATATATATATATATATATATATATATTATTATATATATATATATATATATATAACATACTGGTAGTCTCCCACCCAGGCAGGGTGAACCGGAAAAGAAGATAAAAATTTTTTTGGCTTAAATATAATGATTGCACTTTTCAGTGATCATCTTCAGGGTTTGTCGGAGTTATATCAGTGCAGTGAGTGGTGGTGTATAGTGGTGCAGGTGTATAGTAGTGCAACTATACACCAGTTAAGCAGTTACAGGTGTACGGCCAGCGTACACACTACACAATATACTGACACAGGGTTGGGATGGCAGAGACTGAGTCGATGGCGGTAGGAGTTTAGGGAGCGTGTGTTGGGGGAAGCGTGCGGAAGGATGTGGTTGTCGTGAAGAAAAAAGAAGTTTGATAATATCTGTGAGGAAGGCTGTGACATGCTACCCTCACACACTATCTTCATGCCTGGCTGCTGCACACACAGTGTGGTTGATCATCGTCATGTACACACCACTCGCCTGCGTGTCGCTTTACCACTTTAAGTTTATTCCTGAATAAGGTATTGTACACTGTCTCTTGAAGAGACCGGGACAGGTAACCCGCGGAGTCTTAGCGTCAAGTTTAGACCATCTTCAAAGCCTTCAGCGGTATTCTCCTTTTCCTTCTTCCTTCTCCTTTTCCTCCTCCTCCTTCTCTTCCTCCTCTGCTCATCTTTCTCTTTTGCATTGCTGCATGTTCCATCCATTTTTGCTTTCGACACTAGGAGAGGTAGTTATTTAAGGCAAACAAACTACTACTGTTCTGATTTATGAGGCGTGATCTTGTGTGTGTGTGTGTGTGTGTGTGTGTGTGTGTGTGTGTGTGTGTGTGTGTGTTGTAGCCTTGGTCTCCCAGGCCCTCTCATGTCTGAAGGATACATTCTACTCACACTTAATGTATTCTCACTCTTTCTGGCCTCTATACATTATTTTATCATAGTTCGTTTTTTAAACATTGTGAGAGGAACTTAGCATAATTACTCCTTAGATAAGACAAATGATGATTTGAACCTCGCTTATACTTGGTGGCTGGCAACCTGTCACTTAACTGGTGGTGCCAGGAGGGGTTGTTTTAGGAGGGTAGTGCCAACAGGGTGCACACAGGTTTTGTGGCATATCTTAATGTGCTTACATCTGAACGGAAACAAATCTGTGCAGGTGTGAGCTGTATGTCGTGTGTGTGGCTCGTGAGCTGGGGGTCGTGTGTGTGGCTCGTGAGCTGTGGGTCGTGTGTGTGGCTCGTGAGCTGTAGGTCGTGTGTGTGGCTCGTGAGCTGTAGGTCGTGTGTGCGGCTCGTGAGCTGTGGGTCGTGTGTGCGGCTCGTGAGCTGTAGGTCGTGTGTGTGGCTCGTGAGCTGTAGGTCGTGTGTGTGGCTCGTGAGCTGTAGGTCGTGTGTGTGGCTCGTGAGCTGTAGGTCGTGTGTGTGGCTCGTGAGCTGTAGGTCGTGTGTGGGGCTCGTAAGCTGTGGGTCGTGTGTGTGGCTCGTGAGCTGTAGGTCGTGTGTGCGGCTCGTGAGCTGTAGGTCGTGTGTGGGGCTCGTAAGCTGTAGGCCGCGAGTGTGGCTCGTAAGCTGTGGGCCGCGAGTGTGGCTCGTAAGCTGTGGGCCGCGAGTGTGGCTTGTGATTCTGATCCTAGTACGCTTCGCAGACTCAAAAAAAAAAAATACGCCTTATATATGAATAATATACAAAACAAACAAACAGACGTAGACGACGCATGCGCAACACTTGGATGTCTTTATTGTGGAGAAAAAGTGGCTTTTTTAAATTAATAAACCACAGGTTGGCGAAACGTCTCTTCACTAAAGATACCGATGTGTTGTATGTGTGTCTTATTCATCCATTAGCTTGTGTATAACTGAGATAAGAACCTTTAAAGAATTCTTAAAACGTTCGATAACTCGGTTTTGTTAAGTTCTAATGAACTTTAGCTGTCGAAGCGCCTAAAGCATAGTAGCAGTAGTAGTAGTAATAGTAGCAGTAATAGTAGTATCAGTAATAGTAGCAGTAGTAGTATTAGTAGCAGTAATAGTAGTACTAGTAGTAGTACTACTAGTAGTTAGCGTAGTCGTGCTGTTAAGCTCCGTACGGAGCCGGTTATGGCGTGACATCGCACTTACATGTTCGTACTAGAGTAGTATGGGTTTAGTCGATTGTGGATACGTAGGACAGGAAATAGTTAGACAGTCCTGAGTGTTTCTATTGGTTAACCTCTAAAATCGAGTTTACTTAGTTCAGTAGTTGAAATACTGACACCCTAGTGTTCTATACTAACATTGTAGGTTAGGTTAGATAAGGTCGTCAGAAATCAAGTGTTTCCTGACGCGGGTCTTAGTCATATGGTCACCTGACCGAAGCCTTCCACTGTCTTACCAGTGGACGGTCACTGGTACACGGCTACACACACTCCACTCTTTACTGCTGTTGCTGCTATAAAATATACAAATATTTAAGATGGTTTTAGTAATGAGAGAAGGTGTCTAGGAGAGGAGGAGGAGAGAGAGAAGGTAGAGGAGGAAATGAGAGGAAAAGAATAGGAGAAGAAGAGAGAGAAAGGGGGAAGACAGGAAGGAGAGTAGTTAAAATAAGGGGTGTAATAAGGGATAAATGGAGCGTGGTGATGTACATCTGTGGAATGTTAGGAATGAAGATGTGTTCAACTGATGAGTGAACATGTGTTTAGCTGATGAACATGTGGCTAGCTGACGAGTAAACATTTCACATAGGGGGCCCCACTTTGTCGGTGGGGGCCACACACAGGGGGCCCCACACAGGGGGCCCCACTTTATCGGTGGGACCACACACAAGGGGACCCACTCTGGGCCCTCACCTCTGGCAAGACGACACCTTGACAATTATCGCCAAATATTTTTTTTCTTCTCATATTGGATTTTAGGGATCGTATTTAAAAACCTGTGGTGTGATTGATGGGGGTGTGAGGGAGGGGTGTTTGATTGATGTTGATGGTGTGTTGATGATTGATGGTGGTGTGAGGGAATGGTTTTTGGGTGTTTGATGGGGGTGTGGGGGATGGTGCTTTGATGATTGTGGGGTGTGAGGATGGTGGGATTGATGTTTTGTGGGGGTAGTGGTGGTTTTTTGATGGTAGGATTAGTTGTGGGGTGTAGGTGGTGTGGGAGGGTCGGATAGTTTGGGGGCAGTGGTATTTTTTTAGTTGGGGGGCAGGTGGTGGGTTAAGGTTGTGGCGTGTTAGGGATGGGTGTTAGGTGGTTGGGATGTTGTCCGGTTGAGTTTTGGGGTTTCCCGGGTGGTGGGAAATTTGGTTGGGGGGAAGTTGGTGGTTTCTTTTTAGGGTAGGGTTAAGGGTTGTGGCAACGGGGGTAGGGAAAACGGTTGGCACGGTGGTAGGGAAAAAGGGTTTGGGGCAACGGTGGTGGGGGTAAGGTTGGGGCAACGGGGTAGGGAAAGGGTTGTGGCAACGGTGGTAGGGTAAGGGTTTTTGGGCAAGGGTGGTAGGGATAACGGTTGTGGCAACGGTGGTAGGGATAACGGTTGTGGCAACGGTGGTAGGGGTAACGGTTGTGGCAACGGTGGTAGGGATAACGGTTGTGGCAACGGTGGTAGGGATAACGGTTGTGGCAACGGTGGTAGGGATAAGTTGGGAAACGGTGGTAGGGAAACGGTTGTGGAACGGTGTGGGGGAAAGGGTTTGTGGAACGGTGGGGGGGTAAGGGGTTGTGGCAAGGGGGTAGGGATAAGGTTGTGGCAACGGGGGTAGGATAACTTTTGTGGCAGGGTGGTGGGGAAAACGGTTTGGAAAACGGTGGGGATAAGGGTTGGGCAAGGTGGTGGATAACGGTTTGGGCAAGGGTTTGTGGGGAACGGTTGTGGCAAGGTGGTAGGGTAGGGTTTGTGGCAACGGTGGTAGGGATACGGTTGGGGCAACGGTGGTGGGGGAAAGGGTTGTGGCAACGGTGGTGGGGGAAAAGGTTGTGGCAAGGGTGGTGGGGGTAACGGTTGGGGAAACGGTGGTGGGGGAAAACGGTTGTGGAAACGGTGGTGGGATAAGGGTTGGGGCAACGGTGGTAGGGATAAGGGTTGGGGCAACGGTGTAGGGAAAACGGTTTGGCCGGGTGGTAGGGATAAGGGTTTGGGGCAACGGTGGTAGGGAAAACGGTTGTGGAAACGGTGGGGGGATAACGGTTGGGCAACTTAGGGATGGTTTTTGGAACGGGTGGTAGGGTAAGGTTGTGGCAAGGGTTTGGTGGGGAAATAAGGTTGTGCAAGGGTGGTGGGGGTAAGGTTGTGGCAACGGTGGTAGGGTAACGGTTGGGGCAACGGTGGTAGGATAAGGGTTTGGGGCAACGGTGGTAGGGTAACGGTTGTGGCAAGGGTTTGTAGGGAAAGGGTTGGGGCAACGGTGGTGGGGTAAGGGTTGTGGCAACGGTGGTAGGGATAACTTTTGTGGCAACGGTGGTGGGGTAAGTTGTGAAAAGGTGGTGGGGAAAACGGTTGGGGCAACGGTGGTAGGGGTAACGGTTGTGGCAACGGGGTAGGGATAACGGTTGTGGAAAAAACGGTGGTAGGGGTAAGGGGTTTGAAACGGTGGTGGGGAACCCGGTTGTCCCCCAACTTAAAATAACTTTTTTGACAACGGTGGTAGGGAAAAAAGGGTTGGGGCAACGGGGTAGGGAAAAGGGTTTTGGGCAACGGGGTGGGAAAAACGGTTGGGAAAACGGTGGTAGGGAAAGGGTTGTGGCAACGGTGGTAGGGAAAAACGGTTGTGACAGCGTGGTGGGGGTAAGGGTTGTGGCAACGGGGTAGGGTAACGGTTGTGGCAAGGGGGTGGGGATAACGGTTGTGGCAACGGTGGTGGGGATATGTTAAGAAAAATGAAATTTTTATCTTTTTAATTAGACATAAGAAGAATAAATACATATGCAGCTTTGCTTTTCATCCAAATATAAAGGGGAGAGGTTGGTAAGGGAGGAGTGTTTGAGGAAATCAGCCCCTCCCCTGGAATCGATGTGTCTAGTCCTCCTTTTATGATTCAGGCTGAGGGGATATTCCTCAAAAATCCCCTTTCCCTTTCCCCCTCTGCTTGTATTGGATAAAGAAGCCACTGTGTGGCGAAACGTTTCCTTAATAAAGATTCCCATATGTTGCATAAGTGTCTCAATCTTCAACTTGTCGGTTTTCAAACCATTTATCACACACACACTTAAGACATAATGTAAAATACAGGGATGTATCACCTGTATGGTGGTGGTGGTGGGCTGGTGGCTGAAACTCCCGCTTCACACACGGAGGGCCCGGGTTCGATTCCCGGCGGGTGGAAACATTTCAACACGTTTCCTTACACCTATTGTCCTGTTCACCTAGCAGCAAATAGGTACCTAGGTGTTAGTCGACTGGTGTGGGTCGCATCCTGGGGGACAAGATCGAGGACCACAATGGAAATAAGTTAGACAGTCCTCGATGACGCACTAACGTTCTTGGGTTATACTGGGTGGCTAACCCTCCGGGGTTAGAAACCGAACGAAATCTTGTCTAGAACTGGACTGATGATCTTCATACTCAGAGAAGAGAATAAATGTTATTCAGACAAAACTCAAAATTCTTCCCGGAGCTGTTTCAATATTTTTCTTCTGCTACTACCTATATTCTATATAAACTTTATTTAAAATGTATATTAGTAACACTTGTTAATGGAAACACTTGTCGAGTTTATAATTGAATCTTGTGACCCCGAGACACCACATGTCGAAGAAAAAAAAAAATCTCCGGTATATTAAAAACACGAACCAAAATACTATTTTCTGTTTCCTCTCGCCTGTATATTTATCTTCCTGCTGGATTTAGTCCACTTTTGTGAGGCCGTCGAAACTCAGTTTTCTTAGATAGCATTCAAGTTGTCAGTGAAACCTTCATACTTTCGTAGCACTGTACTGGCACTGTACTGGCACTGCACTAGCACTGTACTGGCACTATACTGGCACTGTACTGGCACTGTACTGGCACTGTACTGGCACTGTACTGGCACTGTACTGGATGCAGAGATGTATTGCCAACGCGAGTGGATATAAAGACATGATATGCAGACCAACTTTTATAGAGCTCACACCTGAACGAATCGAGGTAATAATATAATAATAATAATAATAATAATAATAATAATAATAATAATAATAATAATAATAATAATAATAATAATTCAAATCATTGTATGTAAAGCATACAATATAAACCTGTTTTGCATTTTTTTTCTACAAGTGGTCACGCAGTCTTATGATTTTCTTCTGTAATATTTCTTGAATTATTCACATCTTAGATATTGTTTGCTGGTGTGTTGATTTTTGCCTCTCTGTTGATGTTGCTTTTATCACATAATCTGTAAATACAGAGCTGCTAGCTCCTTGAACCTTCGTTGCTTTCTTAACAGTGGAACGAATATTGACAACTTGATTGATCAAAGACCAGGCCGCAATTTGCGGACGGAGGATCGAGCCTCTACCTGTATTTGAGCTGAATGACTCTCACTTCATTAAATACAATACTTTGTGAGTGGTTCTGCTGTACTTGGTCTCTCGGGCCAGTTCATTGCCATTGTGTGGCAGCGGTGTGTTTCAACAGGTGTCTTTGTTGACATTAATCTCCACGAGTGCCATTATGTCTTTCACCCTTTGAGCTTATTTGCCTTGTTTGCGATTCTGTCAGCATTTGTGTACAGAACGTTAAAGTTGTTCATGGACTGAGGTGGAGTTGTGGGCAGTGGTAGAGGGCTGGGGGAGTGGGACGGTGGAGATTGTTTTGGATAGTGTGGGAGGGGTGTCAGGGTGATGCAAGGAGAGATGGGAAGGCAGTTATATAAGATTATTGGACTTGTCATATACTTCTGAATCAACATTAACCTATACTACATCTCTTCCTGATTCATTCTACATATTCACTACTCTCACACTGAAAGAATCTTCATTAAGACCTTCCTCATTTCAAATATTTTTTTTAAGTTCCCTTAGTTTACTAATTTTTCAAGTAGTTTTGTCGTTATCTACTCTGTGTATCTCTTGTCTTAGTCGCAGCATTTACGAGATCATCCTCGTAGTAAACATCGAGTCTTTCTCAGTTTTACTTATAAGCCTAGCGAGATGAGGCTCCATGCTTGATGCCTCGTACTTCAGAGTGGCTCTCATTTATGTACAGTAATAATGCAGGTTTGTTTACAATCTTGAAGATTATAGATTTGTCAGCGTCACATGTGGCGCCTATATTATCTTGGTTACATCCTCAGTCAATAGGTTGGAGTTAACTCCACCCTTTCATACTCATTTTTTTCAGATTCACTGAGCCTCCTTCCTTTCAGATAACATTACGTATTACTCTGGCCTTGTTGACCAGGCAAACACCAGACGAGCCTGGCCATGGCCGGGCTCAGAGAGCAGAATAACTCTCGAAACTCTTCAAAGGCAAAGACCTCCTGTCTTCTATTCCCATCCACTGAATGTGCTAAATTGAATACCAGCAGTAATATGTTGAGCCATTTCTTTCTCTTATTAAAAGTCTTGCTGCAACGTTTTGCAGGCCTTTTTTGTGTACATTCTTATCGTTAGTTTGGTATCACTCGATAACATTAACATGTACTAGTTTGTTCTCCCCGGTAGGTAATTTATGTAAATTTATCAGGGAGGGTATGGATACCAGGACTGACTTTTTAAGAGTAAAAAGGCACAATATCGTGACTGAAACAATACGTAAATAAACGGTACATAGAATGAAACTTGTAACGATGCTTCGGTCTGACTTGGACCAGTTAATGGTGTCAAGTTACTGGTCCAAGTCGGACCGAAACGTCGTCATAAAGTTTCATTCTCTTATGTGCGGGTTATTTGTGCATTGACACTCGTGCTACTCCACTTGTCAGAGCTTTCCTTACTGACACACCACCACTTATTAGGGCTTTCCATTACACCATCTTGCTTGTTAAACCTTTTCATCCTGACACCAGCTTTCTGACTACAGCTGTGCCTTCTTTTTGTAATATCTTTTTATCTGTATATTGGTATACCCTCCCAGTTATTCCTGCCTGTTTTTTTCCAGCCTGTTGATTAGTCTCCTGTGAAGGGACGATGCAAAAGACCTTTTGATAAATAAATGGTAACTCATCCTTATCTTTCCGTAACGCCTGTGATGCTAATGTGAGAGTAGTGAGAATGATGTACATAGCCTATATATACTGGATTCTTAATTGATTATGCTGCCCCCATGTTAGTATTAGTTAAGGAAAATTCTCTCCGGCACTTGGAGTTAATGCAGAAGCCCTCAGAATTATTTGCTGTCCTGAATCTACCAGGGTTCTTAATATGAGGATGGGGCCCTGGTGTTACTAGTATCAGTGATAGTATTAATGGAATTAACATTGTACTTGGTATTAGAATGTTAAGAAATTAACCATTGTCATTGTAAATCTTCCTAAATGTCTAAAAGTAAATACACACAGATGTAAATGGGTTGTGAAAACATGTAATTATATTAAATTTTATAACCTGCATGAACTGTATGACTGTAGACAAAAGCATTTCACCCCTCCATGGAAGTTATATTCATTTAATATTACATACCGGGAAGACCCTCCGAAGAAGCTCATCGTTAGTAATCCCATACTTAAATCACTTGCAATTTATCGCTTAACTGTTAGTAACAATTTACCACAAGTTGTATACACTAATCTCAGCAGGAGTCTACTGGTAGGGCTGCGTCTACACTTATTTACACCTCCCTTGATAGGAACTATGTTGACTTAGGCATAAACATTAATAATCGAGCATTTTCACTACCAATTTAATTGTTTGCCATACTAATGGCGCTAAAGTTAACTTATGACGCTGTTCTTGACTATGATTATTACTGATTCTGTGTCGTCACTGAAGGCTTTTTGACTCACATAATGATATAACGTGTTCATTGGAGAATCCAGATATAGGTACTCAAAAATCCGAGAAAAGGGAATTAATGTACAATTGTTATGGATTCCATCACGCACCTTCATTATGAAGTTGATAAATTTTCCAAAAAAAATTACCTTGAAGGAAAATATAGAATATCACTTTGATGTGTCTTTGTCTAGTATTAAGAATAATATTAAGAGAGAAGCAAATAATGAAACTGAATGTCATATGAATGAAATTAGAAGTCCAAGACTCACTGTGATAACATGACCGTAGATTAGTACGTTTGTGCAAGAATGGTATATAATACCGACAAGATAAAAATTAAGACACATGTGCAACATCTGGGTGTCTTTATTGTAGACGTTTCGCCATCCAGTGGCTTTATCAATACAAATTCTAGGACACAACTGAAGACAGTAGGACTATACAGAAGATGAGTAATCAGTCCTCAACTAGGAGTGGGTGCGAAGAGCACAGACTATGGTGCTCTTCGCACCTACTCCTAGGTTGAGGGACTGATTACCTCATCTTCTGTATATAGTCCTACTGTCTTCAAGTTATGTCCTAGAATTTGTATTGATAAAGCCACTGGATGGCGAAACGTCTACAATAAAGATACCCAGATGTTGCACATGTCTTAATTTTTAGATTAGTACGTTTATAAAGCAACTTGCAATGTGAACAGACTGACTGATGTTGTAGTGGCCAGACTTAGACTTGGTTACAAGTACTTCTGGCAGTTTGGCAGACACACACATGATGATCAAACTAAATGCAAAACATGTGGCCAGCACTATGGTAACTATCTTAACCACTGTACTTAACTGTCCACTTATTGAGGAATATAGAGATAATAACCTATGTGACATGTCAAAATATCGTATTAGTGAAAATAAAATACCGGTTATATTAAGCAAATTTTGTGTATTTCCTAAAATTGTTTACAACAGGCAAGTCAACTGTAAATATAAATGTACATATACTGCTTTTTAACCCTTTCGGGTCCTAATTCCTAAGCGTTTTGTGTATCATATGCTCTTGCGCTACCGTCCACAGGATGGATATGAGGTGCACAATAAACTAGCCGCTTCCGCAGCAAAATCTAATCTTTCCGTAATAATCTTCTATATTGTATCAGAATTCATTTCCTATAGGCACATGATTTTTACCCCCGTGTTTTTGAAACTTTTTACCAATATTATCATCGAAGTGGATCCTACGTGTAGCTCTTCTTGTCTGCTCCTCTTTTATTGAAGAACAAAACTGCAGTTTCCCGATCTTCGTGTAACTCCGGGTTACTGGGTGACGTAGGATGTCTGCTGCTTCCTTCAGTATCCATTGAGACATTTTGTCTTTACCCGTTACACAACAAGCTTTTATTGGGACGACGTTTCGCTTGGCGTAGAGCTTTATCAAGTCTCGGAGCTCTAGATACAGCAAAACGTTGTTCTTATAATAGATTGTTCTACAACTGGTGTTTTCTTGACTACTGTTGGTAGTACATGTAAACTCTCGAGGTAATTTCTTAACTCTTCTGTAGTTGTGTATTCACCTATATGTGGTCGCAAGGGTCGATTCACAGCTCCTGGCCCAGCCTCTTCGCTTGTGTGTGTGTGTGTGTGTGTGTGTGTGTGTGTGTGTGTGTGTGTGAGAGAGAGAGAGGAAAGCATCAGTAGCTTTATCGTAAACTTAACAACATAGAAAAGCTACCAAGGGACTGATATGAAGCCAGAGTTCGTTAATGAAGTCTCCACTAGTTCCTTTTCTTTTTTGAGAAATAACGAGATAAATATTTCCTCAATACGAGTGAAATGTTGACCGAGATCTCTAAGATACTTGTGTCTGTTTGACGAGGACCTCTTTCAAAGTTATCCATTATTTGTAGCTTTGAAGGTACACAGAATAAACACACACACACACACACACACACACACACACACACACACACACACACACACACACACACACACACACACACACACACAAACCCACATATGTGTTAAAATACCGAAAGTGTCTAGCACAGGAGGGAAGGGGGGGGTAGTAGGGATCTGGGAGTGATTACAGACAAAAGATGGCCGCCAGAAGTCACATAAATATAGGAGCGAGAAAATAATATGCTCTACTGTCAAACTTCAAAATAACCTTCAGATATATGACTCTGTAAATGATAAAAAAAGTTGCGCACAATATGCGGTAGACTAAAACTATGCAGCGTCAAACATATATAGATAAAACAGAAGGAAAAATGTAACCCAAGAAGTGTCCTTGACTAGTACGAAGACATGGTAACTTTTATTATTATTATTATTATTATTATTAGTTGTTGTTGTTGCTGCTGCTGAAGTTATTATTATTGTTATTTTTATTTTAGTTATTATCTGAAGTGCTGAAGCTTCGTGGGTGTCCTTTAAAGTAATTAGCGTAATGAGCATTTGTTGGTCAGTCTTTCCATCATCAATAAAAGAGAAAAGCTCTACTTTCGTGGCTTCATAAGTACAGTAAATAATATACAGAAGACTGTGTGGCTTATTAACACTGTGAACAAGAAGAATAGAACCAATTAAGCATTTAAGCTACTGGGAACATCTCAGTACATGAACCGCACTTTTTGTAGCGAAGGAGATGTATGATAAATAAATAGATGATACTTGAGGGCCTAGTCTCACTACTATAACGTACTGGAGTTAGTGAAGTGTAAAATAAACCCAGATGAAGCAGGGACGCCACGGGCACAATAAGAGAACACTGTGTCAACATCCGTGGTCCAAGACCATTCAACCTGGTACTAGTAGATAACAAAAATATTGCCGAAACGTGTTTAGAAACCTTCAAAACGAACAGGTAATCAAATGGAAAACTTGTCCTCAAGCTGAACTACGAAGATAGAACATCTCTTTAAACCAGTCAGAGGTATATCTACACCCAGAAATAGGAGACGTAGGAATACAGAGACAAATGACCATGCATTAATTCCACTGACTCAAACGCTAGTAGAACAACACTCAAGTGTGTGCAAAACATACCTATTAATTATCAGAGATTTCATCAACAGTGTTGATAGATCGGGATCCACTAAAAGGAATGGGAGACATGTGTGACTTTATAAATGGTCCAAGTCGGACCGAGACATCGTCGTAAGCTTTTCTCTATGTGCGGGTTATATGTGTATTGTTCCAGTATTTGTGCCTTTCTGTTCTTTGTGGAGAACTAAACATATGTAAAGGACCCAGCATGTTTAGGAGTCCACAAGAATGAGATAAAAACTGAGAGCAAGACCGGATCTGGTATTTACTTATAACGTATCAGATACAGGAGGATTATGCTAGTGTTTCCTGAGTAGTCAGCAGTTTTTACAATACTGACAGATGGATATCTTGCAGAAGCAAGATTCACATGAGGAGAGTAAAGGATAACCAGGAGTATCAGAATGTTTGTAAGAGGAAACACGACTAGGGTAAGATTTCATATGAGGAGTTCCAGTGTGAGAGACGACTAGGGTAAGATTTCATAAGAGGAGTTCCAGTGTGAGAGACAACTAGGGTAAGATTTCATAAGAGGAGTTCCAGTGTGAGAGACGACTAGGGTAAGATTTCATAAGAGGAGTTCCAGTGTGAGAGACGACTAGGGTAAGATTTCATAAGAGGAGTTCCAGTGTGAGAGACGACTAGGGTAAGATTTCATAAGAGGAGTTCCAGTGTGAGAGACGACTAGGGTAAGATTTCATAAGAGGAGTTCCAGTGTGAGAGACGACTAGGGTAAGATTTCATAAGAGGAGTTCCAGTGTGAGAGACAACTAGGGTAATATTTCATAAGAGGAGTTCCAGCGTGAGAGACAACTAGGGTAATATTTCATAAGAGGAGTTCCAGTGTGAGAGACAACTAGGGTAATATTTCATAAGAGGAGTTCCAGCGTGAGAGACAACTAGGGTAATATTTCATAAGAGGAGTTCCAGTGTGAGAGACAACTAGGGTAATATTTCATAAGAAGAGTTCCAGCGTGAGAGACAACTAGGGTAATATTTCATAAGAGGAGTTCCAGCGTGAGAGACAACTAGGGTAATATTTCATAAGAGGAGTTCCAGTGTGAGAGACAACTAGGGTAATATTTCATAAGAGGAGTTCCAGTGTGAGAGACAACTAGGGTAATATTTCATAAGAGGAGTTCCAGTGTGAGAGACAACTAGGGTAATATTTCATAAGAGGAGTTCCAGCGTGAGAGACAACTAGGGTAATATTTCATAAGAGGAGTTCCAGCGTGAGAGACAACTAGGGTAATATTTCATAAGAGGAGTTCCAGCGTGAGTTGATAAATAAATACTTTACACTGATTTCTGTTCCATTTCACATTTTCACCGACGCTTAGTCGCCTTTCAGGTGTTACAGATCACACTAGGTTGTCTTGACAGTTTCAAGGTGTATTGACAGATTCTTTACGCCACTTTGCGTGTTTTATGCTCCCATTACAGCTGCCTAGAGACAACTTGTTAAGTGTTGTACGTCTCTCTGACAGACATTTCGGGCTGCTAAGTCAGACACATGTGCAACAGTTAGGTAACTATTCCGAAACGTTTCGCCTACATGGCAGGCTTCTTCATTGGAGTACAGAGGAGGTAGCAGAAGCCGACTGTGTAGGTGAAATGTTTTGGAATAAAGTTACCTAACTGTTGCACTGTCTTACTTATCAACTGGTCGGTATTATATACCATTATCATATTCACTTTAGGCTGCCTTGGAAGTCACTACAGGCTGTCTTGGAAGTCACTACAGGGTGCCTTGGATGGCCCTACAGGCTGTCTTGGAAGTCACTACAGGCTGCCTTGGATGGCCCTACAGGCTGTCTTAGATGACCTTACAGGCTGTCTTGGAAGTCACTACAGGCTGCTTTGGATGGCCCTACAGGCTGTCTTGGAAGTCACTACAGGCTGCCTTGGATGACCCTACAGGCTGTCTTGGAAGTCACTACAGGCTGCCTTGGATGGCCTTACAACCTGCCTTGGATGGCCCTACAGGCTGTCTTGGATGACCTTACAGGCTGTCTTGAAAGGCACTACAGGCTGCCTTGAAAGGCACTACAGGCTGTCTTGGAAGGCACTACAGGCTGCCTTGGGAGGCACTGCAGGCTGCTTGGGGAGGCACTACAGGCTGTCTTGGATGACCTTACAGGCTGTCTTGGAAGGCACTACATGTTACTACGGAATCCACTACAGTTTACCTCGTCAGCATTCTTACTAGCCATCCTCACATCTACTTCCCAGGTCACAGCCAGGTCAGACGGGCGGCCACTTGGTCTATCCACTCAGGCTGTGGGGGACGGAGGAGGTGGGGTTGGGGGTTGAGAACAAACTTATTAGTTACCTCAAGTTAATTCCCGTCAGTGGCGGGGATTATATTGGCTCTGAAACTCTGTAAACGAACGCGTAAAGTCGCTTTGAAATGCTGGGCCTGTGAAGCTAATGGGTGCGTTTTGTAAATATATGTGTCTGGTGCCTAGCTTGGTGTGTGTGTGTGTGTGTGTGTGTGTGTGTGTGTGTGTGTGTGTGTGTGTGTGTGTGTGTGTGTGTGTGTGTGTTGAGGAAAGGTGGGAGTGAACGTGGGAGAGAGATAAGGACAAGAGGAAGGAGGAGAGAAAGAGACCACTACGTACAGTTTCTATTATTAATAGCTCATTTTAACCATTCGACTCAATGAAAGCATCTTAATCTTCTCATCAGTAAGTGTGGTGGGTTTCCTAAGCCTGCATACACACACACACACACACACACACACACACACACACACATACACACACACACACACACACACGCACGCAGTACGGCTCTTGGAGCAAGGATAGAGTGGACATAGTAGCGACTATCAAAGCGGCAAGGCCAGAAGCTATAACTCGACCCCTGCAACTTCCCATAAGTGAGTACAAACACAGTGATTGGCCAATAAAAAAAACATTAAAATCGGAATTAATAAGTACAGGAACCATCAGAATTTAAAAAATATATACAATGAACAGAATATTGAAGGTAATAACAATAGGTACGCGAAAACTGATAACATACACGTACAGGATGGAATATAAAGAACTAAAAAGAAGACCGGGGAATGAGTATAGAAAACTAAGAAAGGAAGAAAAAATAGAAAAATGCATAACTGAAGCTGCAAATGTGATTCCAGTATAGAAGATGGGAAACAGTATACAGTAAACTACTATGCTGACCAGTATACTGTCTAGGACGCTAGTAGAATACTAGGAAGGCGTACTAGTACATCTAGAGAAATGTACACGAGATAGATCCAGTAAATACAACCCGCACATAGAATGGCACGACGACGTTTCGGTCCGACTTGGACCATTAACTAGTCACTGGTCCAAGTCCGACCGAAACGTCGTCATAAGTTTCATTCTCTTATCTGTGGGTTGTGTATTGTTCCAGTCGCCTTTATTTTTTTTTCTATATATCCACTAGGCACCGGACAGGCACCTAACGTCAGTACCTGACCAACAGCCTGGTTGATCCGACCCTGATCCACCATGAGGCCTGGTCTCAGGCCGAGCTGCGGGGGCGTTGACCCTCGAAACCTCTCCAGGTAAACTATGAGAGAAAAACACACATGTGTAACACCTGGGTATCTTGAATATGGAATGTTTCGCCCACCAGTAGCTTCATCAGTCCATCAGACGTAAAGCAGGAGTTTCAAGATTTTGTTGGAGACTGTGGATGACGTGAAGCAATAGTTTGAGGGGATCAGTCCCTCAGTAGTTCCATACAGACGACTGTTATTTATAACGGAAGAACAAAGACAATCGGACAGAGGAATCCCTAGAGAAAAGACTAGAATGATGGAACCTACCTGGAGGGTGTACCAGGGGTCAACGCCCCCGCGGCTCAGTCCTTATCTAGGCCTCATGATGGATCACGGCCTGATCAACCAGGCTGTTACTGCTGGCCGCAGTAACAGCCAGGTTTGCTTAGGCATTCCATCTCCAGATAACTGGGATGTAGGATAGTTACTACTCAGGGTGAATGTGAGTTGCTGATTGATTGCCTGGGTCAGTGATTGATGGTTTGATTGATGAATAGGTTGTTTTGTTGACTGAATGGTTAGTTGGTTACCAGGTTGTTGACTGGTTGGTTGAATGACTGGTTAATTGTATGATTAGTTGGATGATTGGTTGGAGAATTCATGAAATGGATGGATGAGTGGTTGGTTGGATGATTGGTTGATCGGATGAATAGCTGGTTAGATAATTGGTTGAGTGAATGGTTACGATTAGCTGGTTGAATGTTTGAATTATTTTTATGGTTACCTTGGATAATTGGTTGATATATGGTTGATTTTTTCAGTTAATATATCACTTGATTAATTAGCTGAGTGTTATTTGATTGAAGTGTTATCGGTTATCATGACTCAGTGCTGTGTGCTAGATGAAGTAGCGAGTTATCAATTATCAGGACTAAAACCAGTATCGGTTGTTCTGATGGTTATCTTGTTCCCCCAGAAGTAAGTCCTTGGTAATTAGGTGCACGTGGGCGATTAATATGTTAAATTATAATGAGTTCTGTTAATTGGGTCGGAGGTAATGCCATCGGAGGTTATTAAGTCGTGAGCGGCTGGGGTGGTGATAGTGTTGGTGGTGGTGGTTGAGATGATGTAGTCGCCGTGGTGGTGGTAGTAGTAATAGTAGTAAGGAAGCAGTGTGGCTTGTGGTAGTAATAGTAGAAGTAGTCGTAGTCGTAACAGTAATGAAGCAGTGTGGCTTGTGGTAGTAATAGTAGTAGTAGTCGTAACAGTAATGAAGCAGTGTGGTTTGTGGTAGTAATAGTAGTAGTCGTAACAGTAATGAAGCAGTGTGGCTTGTGGTAGTAATAGTCGTAACAGTAATGAAGCAGTGTGGATTGTGGTAGTAGTAGTAGTAGTAGTAGTAGTAGTCGTAGCAGTAATGAAGCAGTGTGGCTTGTGTTAGTAGCAGTAGTAGTATGGAAGCGGTGTGGCTTGTGGTTGTAGCTGAGGTGTTGCTGGTAATAGTCTACTACTCTTTGACCTGAGTTAGACACCGTGATTTCTGGACACGAGGAATCAGACGCGTCTGCGGCAAATGGATATTTTTATTTGAACATTTTAGCCAATTAGAGGCTTGGCGAAACGTCATCAGATAAGGATACCCGAGTTTTGCACACGTGTTCAATTCCTCATCTTGTCGGTATTGTGGACTGTTATTGTGGCGATAATTCTGAACATGGTCTTGTTGAAGAAGACCAGAAGTGAGTCTCCATAGTGTAGGGAGGGACTGATTACACCAAACTCTTCCTTTATCTTCCTCCCTTCTCTTCACTGGACCGACGAATTCACTGGCTGGCGAAACGTTTCCGGAATAAGGATACCCAAATGTTGCACAAGTGTCTCATTTATCAACTTGTCGTTTTTCTAAACCAATTATTCGAAAAGTGTATTCTCAAGGCTGAATTAAGTTTGCTTTCTGCACTCAGGGATAGGAAAAACAATTCTATGTATTGTTTTAGTTAAGACAGGATTCTGAAAGAGATCGTTGACGTTAGTTAGGGAGCGTTACAAGGCCGCTCCCAGAGTTATACCCAGGTGTATTGCAGAGAGTATTGAAGAGCAGACGGGAGAAAAGCAGGCTTTTATTGTGACAACGTTTCGCTCTGTGTAAAGCTTTATCAAGTTTACAAGGCTCTACATAGTACGAAACGAAAATTATATTCAACAAAAATATATCTGTCGTGTCGAATAGGTAAAACTTGCGATTTTGGCTTAAATATTAACGTTCTTCTTGCCGAATAAGGCAAGCGAAAAAATTGTGTATTCAATAATTTCGCAAATATTCTGAACCCAACGACAAAAATATATTTCATTGTGTTTGTTAAATTATTGTAAACTTATCTAAAATATATTTAGCTGGATTAGGCTAAATTAAATTGCGATTATAATAAGGTTAGGTAAGTTTTATAAGGTTCTTTTGGTACAAAATTATTAATTTTTACATTAACATAAAAAAATATATCTTTAACATATAAGAGAAAATTTTAGAAACTTAACTGTAAACGATTTCTTGATAATTGACCAATTTTACCTATTTAGCACGACATTTTATATATATATATATATATATATATATATATATATATATATATATATATATATATTGGTAGTGAGGAGAGGACGAATGATGGGTACTTGTGTAATGAGGGAGGTAAAGTAACTGACTACTTCTTCGAGAAGGGAGAGATTATTTTTTACTGCAAGGCTAGTGTGTGGAGTCCAGGGGTCGCAAATCTTCCAAATATTGTCTAGAGAGAGAGAGAGAGAGAGAGAGAGAGAGACGAACGAGGAAAAGGAACAAAAGAAGGTCAATAAGAGAAGAGAAACTGCAAGTCTGCCTGGAAGGTGTAAGACGCAGAGTTTCTCAATGTGAAGCTCACTCATTTCCTTGACCAAAGTTACTGAACGGGGAAGTTGAGAAAGATTATGTGAGTGTGCAGCAAGAAAAGTGTGTTGGAGGGGCAGCACAAGTTGTAATGTTCTGGGGGAGAGACGAGAGGTAAGTCTGATCCTCCTCCCCCATAAGGGAGCACCGAGAACACCAGAATGCGTGAAAATACCCATTTTCTATAACCGATTTATGTATAATGATGGACTGTATAGTTATGTTAGTAAGATACAATATTTTGTTTATGGTATTTTATAGAGTAGGCGCTTCATGATGTACCGTCCTCCTCGTCTTATACCTTTGTCTGCATCAGGGTGTAGCAGCCACTGGCTGGCGAAATGTTTCGAGAATAAAGATACCAAAGTGTTTAATTTATCAACTTGTCATATACCTGGAGTCTACCTGGAGGCTTATGCACAAATAACCCACATATAGGCAACAGTAACAGCCTGGTTGATCAGGCCCTGATCCACCATGAGGCCTGGTCACAGACCGGGCCGCGGGGGCGTTGACCCCCGGAACCCCCTCTAGGTATAGGAGAAGCTTACGACGACGTTTCGGTCCGACTTGGATCATTTACAAAGTCATAAGCTTCTCACTATGTACGGGTTATTTGTCAAAGTTTACAGTTTATAATTTTATCTTTTTCCTCCAGCCTACCACTTTATTTTCGGAAGAAGTTATTTCTAGCACATGATCGTCATTGCTTCTTCCTGAGTTGACAATTATGATCTATGTTCTTCCTGCCGATGGTGCTAAGTAATTTTTGTTATTCTCTCGTTTATTTTTAATGAACTTAAGTATGGCTTTCTCATCCCCTTTTATATAATATATTATATATATATTTATATATATATATATATATATATATATATATATATATATATATATATATATATATATATATATATATATATATATATAATGTTAATGTTGCAGTTTAAAAACTGTAGTGTAAAGCACCCTTCTGGCAAGACAGTGATGGAGTGAATGATGGTGAAAGTTTTTCTTTTTCGGGCCACCCTGCCTTGGTGGGAATCGACCGGTGTGATAAAAAAATATATATATATATATATATTACAGATACTAGAACGTTTCGCCAATACAGAGAATGTTGCACAAGTGTCTCATTCATCAACGAGCAACTAGAATATTGCTTGTTATTCTAACTAGCAGATCGAGGAAGCTGTAAGATTTTCTTCCCTTAGTGAGAGGAAGTTTTCCGTCAACTTAGCTTCCAGATTTATCTTAATTATCAAGATCGATTTACACTGTGTTTAACCAGTTAGCTGCAGCAAAGAATTTAGCTTTTTAAGAAACTTTCATTTTAGCTTTCTCAGCATTATTTTTTTTTTAAATTATTATTATAATCAAGGGGGAAGCGCTAAACCCGGAGGATTATACAGCGCCTTAGGGGGGGGATGTGGAAGGCATTCAGGCTTAATTCGGGGAACTGGAGCACAGTTCCAATTCCCTAATTCAAGAGCCCTTCACCAACATCAAGGAACCTTCCTTGAGTTTTTTTTTTTTTTTTTTTTTTTTTTTTTACAGAAATTGACCATAGTTTTTTAAGCAGATTTTGAATTTATATATAATTCTAATCTCGATTGCAATGGCCAGTGGAATACCACCTCAAAATCTATGGACACAACATACATACCCTGGACTTTTGATGAAAGGTGGAGGAGGGTGTCATCATCCGTCTGTACAATAAGGGTCATCAGTGCCAAAACAGTGCCACTCAGTTTTTCACCGTATTTTTACTGGGTACGTTCCTTGTATGTATTCTGTATATTCTGACTCTTGTATACACTTCTCGCTCTCTCCAAATAAAAGCCCTGGA
Source organism: Cherax quadricarinatus (assembly GCF_026875155.1). Lineage (NCBI taxonomy): Eukaryota > Metazoa > Arthropoda > Malacostraca > Decapoda > Parastacidae > Cherax > Cherax quadricarinatus. Next base: position 20,273,633 of record NC_069468.1, read on the forward strand.
AACCCTCTAAAATTTTGTTTTGAAAACTCTACATGTCAACAGTGAGGTTTTTTCTTCTTTTGTTGATCTGAAATGAAGCTCCCTGTTCCATCAGTGTATTGGAGAGGCAAGAGTAACGGGAAGTAGACTCGTATATTTCGAAGCAATGAGGTGCCGCCTTCTGTTATCGATCCTACAGGTGTTTTCCGTATTTCCTCCTGTTCTTGCCCACAATACATTAGTGACACTAGTCATTCCTTTTTTCGAGAGACTTAAGGAACACAAAAACACTGTCATCCCCACGAGCCCCTTTGGGGCGGGGCAGATGGCAGACCAGAGGCCTAGCTTCTCCCTGCAAGCCCCGTGAGGGCGGGGACTGTGGCTAGGCCTGGGGACACTTGGTCCCAAAGCCGAGGGGGTACTTGTACCTCCTCCCATGGGAGACTTAGGTCTCGAGACACTCCCCAGATAGGGAGCCAAGGCCGGGTCACCACTCTTGGAAAAGACCCGGGTCGGGAGAGTAGCGGCGAATAAAAAAAAAAAAGCACAATACCGTGACTGGAACAATACACATACAACCCTTACATGGGAGAGACGAGATTACGACGACGTTTCGGTCCGACTTGGACCATTTACAAAGCCACACAAGGAACGCAAATGAAGTGTTCATTATTCGCACACTAGTAAATAATTTCGATGTTATAGATTATAACTAAGCCAGAGTTAGCTTCGAGTCTTCATAACTAAGCCAGAGTTAGCTTCGAGTCCTCATAACTAAACCAGAGTTAGTCTTCACCTACGTCAATCTCTTAACTTATCTTAATATACAACTTACTTAAACATAAATTTTATCCCAACTATTTTTTGTAAATATTAGCTTCTTGAAGTACACTGATAATTGCACTAATGTTCAAGACGTTCATAAGGTGACCTGACCTGAGCCAACTTGTTATCGTTCACTATGTTCACTTTGTCTCTCACAACGAAGTATTCGGGACGAACCGAAACGTTAAATATTTATTCTAAATTTCTGGGCCTCGTGATTTCACCCAGACACGGTATTGCATCTTTCTTAGAAAAGAAGGAAATCTTGAAATATTCCCGTGTGTGTGTGTGTGTGTGTGTGTGTGGTGTGTGTGTGTGTGCGTAATTCCTCTTGGTCAATATCCAGCATCTTGACACTTTCACTCTAACAGATGAATGTTTTTTTGCGCTCTCTCTTGGTTACCTCGCGTTATTTATCTCCCAAACTTTCATCTTTTCGGCAGAACTCTGAGAGGAAGAGAGTCTTGCTCGTGCTTTCACTTGTTCCCCTTCAACACTTTCGCTACTCGGTTTCTCTTTTTTTATCTTAATATTTTTCATTTAAAAATCCATTCATTGGACATTTTCTCTTACCATAGTTTTTACCTCATTCTACAGTCAGCTTTTTTTTTTAATTTTTAAGATTTTCAAAGGTTTTCGTGTATTACATCGACTTTCAGGGTTGGATTATTGTTTGTGATGTGTAGTCACCGATTTTATTGAACGCGTCGGGGTATTGTTTCCGTGCGATAACTACAGAATGCTGCTTCTGATCGGCTTCAAACGCTCAGCACTGGTGTAACTTGCTTAAAGAAAAGTTTGAATTGCTACTAGGCTGTGGGGCGGTGTTGGCGGTGTATGGTGTTTAGGGATGTTAGGGAATGAGGTTATAGGAGACAGGGAGTACATCTATGATTTCCTGTTTCTCCTCTAAGTTATAATTGTAACCTTAATTTTTAAAGGGATGGACCGGTAAGCCAGTGGAAGGTCTCGGTCAGATGACCGCAAACTCCGGTGGCGGGTCATCATATGACTGAAACTCGCGTCAGAAAACACTTGTCCTGCTTCCTGATAAACCTTACCTAACTTGTTCACAAGCATCTAATCCAAACAGAAGTTACATTCCTTATTTCACTTTCCCAAACATATCTTTTTTTTTAATTTAAAATTTTAACTCTTTTCTTAATCGATCTATTCGTCCACTTTCAACTTGCAAAATAAACGGATTCCACATTCAATCGTTGTTCTACCTATAACTACAAAGGTAATATTTAAACATAATCATTCTAAAATCATGTGACTATTTACAAGCAGTCCCGTAAATACAATTCTACATTCGTTATACTCGATACTCCTCTCTATAATTAAAATATTAGGTGCTACTGTATCCTCAAGTTAATTACATTGCTCTGGCAACATTGAGTAATACATATCCCTTCATGTTGTGCTGGAGGCAAGAAGACTAGGAGGGTATTATTTGATTATATCAAGATTAAAACACCGTGATTAGCCAAGCACGGACATAAGGAACCTCAAGTATACAAACCGTGATCCAGTAGATAAACATCCATTGGTGTCACCTTAATACACCTCAACATGATAACAACTCGATCGTGACAACTGGCGAAGTGGAGGATATGATATAAAGGAAAACCGTCATGCAGATGACTTGGGAAGCCTCAGTTTTGAAACTGATTGGCAGGAAAAACGTGCGTTGGTTCACGTTAATCATCAAATCAAACACGAATGTGAGACAGTCACGCTGAGTGAGGATATGAATAAGACTCTCATGAATGAACTTGGGTATCTTATTATTGAAATGTTTCGGCAGCACAACTGGCGTCTTCAGTTTAATGCATGCGAATACAACACTAGAAATAATTAGTCTGACGTGATCACAGCTGATCACGTCAAAACTACTACTATGCAATCTTATGTCCATGTAAACGTGTAAACTATAAATCAATAACATACACCGAATGGAAAGTTTGAACTCAGCGGCAAACTGTCAAAACTACAGCTACCTATCCACTGTACTGTGCTGGTCTATTAAGATAAACCTAATATTTTTATTACTATACGCCAATGGTCTGCTAGTTTACCTGGAGTTTACTGAGAGAGTTCGGGGTAACGCACCCTGCGGCCCGGTCTCTGTGCACCAGGTCTCTTCTGAGAGTGCTTGCCACAGAGTCGAGGTCTCTGTTGAGTGAGTTGGTGTCACCATGCTACCCTGGCTGAATGCTTAGAACGTAAGAATAATAGAACATGAGGAAAAAAGGAGCACTGCAGCAGGCCTACAGGCCCATGCTAGGCAGGTCCAAGTCACATACTGGCCCAAGTTCAAACTAGCTTATACTAGACAGGTCGAACTCACACACCACCCACACCAACTCTTACACCCATCCAATTTATACATAAAGCTACCCAGAGTTCCCCCTTCCCCCAACGACGCTACCTCTTAGTTTGTTCACTCGTCTACAACTCTTTCGCCAAACAATACTTGCCTACACCTTTCTAAATCCACATTTCTCCAACTTTCATCCGTCGCTGCGAGTCCTGCCTCGGGTGGATACTTTCAATACGTTATTTATATCCTCGTTATTTAATCCTTCGCTTGTGGACCTGCTGTGGCCGACACCTAATATCTTAACACTGTGGATAACATAACGGTGTTGCAAGTTCCTGCGTGACCGAGAACATGATCACATGCATAAGGAGACATATATAAGGAGCCATACACGTCACAGCTTCGTCTCACTGTGATCAGAGATCCTAGGCTCGCGAGGAATATTCTTGGGTTACAAACTCGCTAAGAAAACTAGTAATCCATGATCAACCATTTGCTTTTTGACGGTATGCGGTACCGATAATTTGATAAGACACCTGTACAACACCTGGATTTTTTATGGTGCCGAAGTGTTGCACATGTCTTATTTATCAAATATTTTCTTGTTGCATCGTGACTACCACGATTACAAAAAAGCAATGTAACCGCCACTACCATTCCCACACTTCTACTATCACCACAACCACTATCACCACAACACTACTACTATCACCACAACACCACTTCTATCAACATCTCTACCTTCACCACTACCATCACTGTCACCAACTAGCACCGTTACTATCACCACCACCACCACAGCCGCCATCACCACAATCAGTATCCCCATCCACAATGATCACTACCACAAACACAGAGCATTCAGTATCACCACCGCAGTAATCACCACCACAGCCGAGAGAAGCAGCCTACCATACAGGCGAAACGTTACATGACAAAGATACCCAACTGTTGCACACGTCTCACTTACCAATATAACTACGACGATAATCACCACCAACAACAACGCTACCTTCACTACCACACCCTCTCCACTGCTTCCTGTCCTCACCAGCCTGGCCACGGCCGCCAGACCTGGTACGCGAAACAACCACAAGGTAAACTGCCCCTGTTGTGTTCTCTGTTAATTCCGGTGTAATGTTGCCGCCTAATTTATCGCTCTACATTAACCCCAGATGACGTCATATTATCAAGTTTAACACGCAGCTGTCGAGTATTAAAAGCTGTTCCCTCAGTGGGCTGTTTTAAGTGGTGCTCCCGCCTCACACTTTCTGCCCCTCTCAACTCCACTTTCCTCCTTTAATGAGCCCTTTCTATCTTCTATATTAGAGAGAGTATTTTCTAAGCTACGCAGCACCACTAACATATTCCCACTTCTTTCTTAATCCCTGTAAGTACTCTTATGAAAAAGTGTAGCGAGAAGCTCAAGCAAGTTGTAAAGTGTTGCGTAATGTTGTCTAATGTAACTTTAGCCCTAGAGAGGTATACTTATAACCGTAGTCTACATTCGTTTTATCCGGGTATGCTGTATCAAGTGAGGATAAAGATTAAAATATAATCGTTTTTAATGACACTTTATTATCGAGACCGAGGAACATGTCAAGCAACAATAATTGTAGTGAATATGAGGTTACTCACAGCTTTATTTCATCACTCACACTTGTGAAGATATGTATAACTGGTATTAGTAATGTTTGTGTTGACTTTCAGTTTTGATCATATACCTGGTATTATTTTCATATCGTTTGTCTCGTTACCGAGTTTTTATGTTGTGTGTTTAACATAGAAACAGCCATTTAGAAACACACACATATACACACATGCATGCACATACAACAGGCCTAGTGTCTAATCAACATGTGCCTAGGACCAAATGGTAACTAACTAACCTTTCCTCATGAGTACACACACACACACACCTACCTATGTACCTACCTACGCACGTACGTACGTACCTACCTACCTTGAATGTCATTTAGAGCTCAGTTTCGAGTGTAATAATAACACCTGGAATGCGGTACTGCTGAGTAAGACATGGAAGGAAATACGAGGTGAAGAACCTACCTGAGCGGTACTACAAGGTTAGAACACAAGTTCATGACTAGGAGAGATGATGGAAAACATTGAGACAGCGCCCTTTTTACTCACAGATGGAGGTAAAAGCGAAAATTAAAAAAAACAAATGAAAATCTATAGAGAGCGGAGGGGGACAGAGATCAGAGAGAGAGAGAGAGAGAGAGAGAGAGAGAGAGAGAGAGAGAGGAGAGAGAGAGAGAGAGAGAGCAGTATGACAAGAAATAGGAAGATAAGCGGCAGTTTTTAATGACTTAGCAGCACGAGTTTAGGAAATGAAGGTTGAAGGTCAGTTTTAAAAGGAGGATTATGGGGGAAGTGAATTTAATTAGATACTTGAGTGGATGTATCGTCTGAAGGAGATGTATCAGCGGATAGATGAAGAAAAGAAAGTAGAACGAGAAATCTAAAGAAATAAGTTACTCAGTGAATGCAAAAAAAAAAAAAAAAAAAAAAAAAACAACAGAAGTGGTCAAGGTCCCAGGACCGAAACGTTTTCCAATAAATATGTCCTAGTGTTTGCTTACGTGCCTTTTCAAACCAATTTGCCAGTATCTATTACCAAGGTTTATACCAAAAACAGGAATGTGCTGGTTATGACATTGTTATTGTGTGGGTGTTAAGAATGATCCTTGAACATTGCAGTAAGGACGGAGTGAGGAGTGGCAGCAGTGGATGTGTCTTATCCCATAACATTGGTATTCATAATACGCACAAAATAAAGAATAAGAAAGACGATCTAATGGTACGAAGTATATAATGGGAAGGGCATAAGAGGGTTCAGAGAGTCGGGTCATATAAATTGAATTATGCAAACAGATGATTGCTTGAGGTAGATAAATGTGTAGTGAAAGGAAGTTGCAAGACAAATATGAGGAAGAGCTGGGGGGATGGTATGGAAGAGGTTTTACAAGATAGGGGCTTGAACACACAGCAGGCGTGTTTAAGAGTATTTTACTGGGATGGAGACGACTGGACTTTACGATCTGATGTGCTGTTAAAATATGTACGTAGTAATATCTGTATAGTAAATCAAGAGAAACTGATTAAGTGAACTTCCTGTCTGGAGGTGGGAAATCCAGCTCTTATACTCCGTGATTTGGTTCATTGAATCATCACAGGATATTCTGACTTAACTCTTGTGAAAAGACAGACGGAAAGCGGAAGACTTAAAAAACATCTCCCTGTCGTGTCGGTATTTTATACCATTTCTCTTCATACAATGGTTGTCTTTCCTGCGTTAGTGCTTCTTCAGGAGGATATAATAACCACAGTTAAAATTTAAAGCTGTTACATGGGCTTTTAGATACAATTCCATATCATCAGAGTAAAAAAAAAAAAAAAAAACTTTGCCGAACCGTTTCGAACCATGCCAGGGCGTGGACAGAGGCAGTATGACAGCCCTCACATTGTCGCGTCACCTTACCTATGATAAAAAAAGTCATGTGTGCAACACTCAGGTGTAACACACAACAACACCATAGAATCTTGGCACAGAGGATGCCTTCTGTTACCTGTTTGCTAACTTCTGGCTCAACTTTTGGACGTGGCCTACTGCCACTAGTGGGCCTTGCCCATCTGTGACGGTCCCTTCAACTACTACATAAGCGACCATCTTCCTACCTGCGCTTCGGATTCACCCAGACAATATTGGCGAACAATTTTATCTAGTCTGAGGGAATGATTACCTCGTTTCTACTGCCTCCAGTTGCAACACATTCAATTAACATCAGTATATTGAACTAATGAAGCCACTTGTGGGCGAAACATCAGAATAAAGCTACCCAGGTGTTGCTCCTGTCTCAGATGCATGCAAGTGTACAATATATTTACTTCAAAAATCTTTGCTCTAAAGTTTGCATGATTATCGAAAAAAAATCACATTTAGATAATTTTTTACTTGGCGTGTCTTGTAAGTTTAGTTATGTAAAACCTTGCGCTTGTTTTGTTGTGTGTTGGGACGACTCTCTCAACACAAACATTTTAATGTCAGACTTTGGGATCCCCAGTGTTCCTTTGTTCTATATATCTGTTTTATTTACATTTACATTGGAATACGCAATATACGTGCATATATGAATGCACAATGTGTGTGTACACTTAAATGCACAGTATGCGTGCACACATCAGTGCACAATATCAGTGCACACATGAATAAACAGGATACGTGCCCACTGATGTACCCCATACGAGTACGAACTGGCGTACAGACTCAAATACGTAATACGCATAAATGCTGCAATACCCTGCGCCTGTGTTTTTTAATTTCATAAGCTGAAGCAGCAGGTGTTACTAAAGATGTTCATTACAACAAGTTATGTTCTTACAGGTGTTTTGCTCACTAGGTGATACATTCTTACAGGTGTTTTGCTCACTAGGTGAGACATTCTTACAGGTGTCACTGTGACAGTGCCAGATGTAACAGGGACAACCCTGTATCTGAATGTTTTCGCTTATTGTGCCTTTGTTGACAAGTGAGAGAGATGAGATAGACTTTCTCATATGTATGGTTGATTTTAGAATGGTGTGAGGGAGAGGTGGTGTGAGGGAGAGGTGGTGTGAGGGAGAGGTGGTGTGAGGGAGAGGTGGTGTGAGGGAGAGGTGGTGTGAGGGAGAGGTGGTGTGAGGGAGAAGTGGTTGAGGTAGAGGTGATGTGAGGGAGAGGTGGTGCAAAGAAAAGGTGGTGCAAAGAAGAGGTGGTGCAAGGAAGAGGTAAAGTAAGGAAGAGGTGGAATAAGGAAGAGGTGGAATAAGGAAGAGGTTGTGTAAGGGAGAGATGGTGTGAGGAAGAAAAGGGCGTGGATGTGTTAGTGAGATGAAGAAAAGTGTATTAGGCAGGTGATGTAGCGTAGATAAGGCAGAAGATGAGAGAGAGAGAGAGAGAGAGAGAGAGAGAGAGAGAGAGAGAGAAGAGAGAGAGAGAGAGAGAGAGAGAATGTAGTACTTGTAGCACGGAGGTAACGAGGTCTTGTAAGTGGGACAGGAGGTGAGTAATTTGGGGGAAGGATTGAAATAGGAGACTGGGTGAAGAAAGAGGAGGAGGAAGAACTGGAATAGCAGAAGGTATTGCTAATTATGGAACATGTGGCGTAGTGTGAGGAGTATTAGGAGGCAGAGAGAGAGAGAGAGAGAGAGAGAGAGAGAGAGAGAGAGAGAGAGAGAGAGAGAGAGAGAGAGAGAGAGAGAGAGAGAGAGAGAGAGATGCGTTTGGGTACACACACACCAGGTATTAGTAAATACCTGGTGTTGAAGTAATAACAAACATAGCTACAGGAGAACCAGGATATCCCATGGGATAAAAATGTCTCTCTCATATTCCATCAGGCAGGATAGTTAACATAGATAACATAGTTAACACGTTAAAATGTGTCATCCTGAGCTGGGATCCCAGACTTCAGTAGGGCAAAGAGGATATCGTCATGTATTCCATTAAGTTGTACCTGTACTTGTCTAAGTTTTCATTACATTAATAGTTCACGAGCAACTAGAGCCTCGAAGGTTTTCTTCTAACAGAACTGGAGTTACTTTTACTTAAAAGGATGAGTGGTTAAGGAGAGAGAGGTGGGAGGAGCGAGTAGTTCAGAGGTAAAATGCTTGCGCCTGACAAGTTGGGATATAAATTGCTTGCCAAACTGCGGGTCCCATGTCGTTACTTGGCTATCGCCCCTCCTGTAATAAATCCAGCTAGGTAGACAAACAGGGTAAATGTTGTCACTCGCAGCGTGGTAACTTAGTGAGCTGCAGGGATAGCAGTGAGCGGTGAAATGGGTATAAGCGAAGAGCAAGATGAGAAATAGAGGCCAGCAGCGAGATAAGAGATGAGAGAAATGAGCTGTGAGATAGTGTGGGAGGGAGGGAGGTGGAAAACAGTACGGATGTAAGACAAGGAAGACTCTTAGGAAAGTTTATGTAATTATTTGCAACTTATGTTAAGAAAACAATAATACCTAACCCATCAGCATCACCGAAGACTGTTTATGGTTGGGGGGTAGGAGAAAATTCTCAAGCAGCTTCAGGGAGAACCTTGAGTTTTCCCTGAAGCAAGTTTATTCTTTTCTCTGAGGATGAGGGTCCCTAGGACAGTTCTAGAGGTGGTACCTCCATATATATATATATATATATATATATATATATATATATATATATATATATATATATATATATATATATATATATATATATATATATATATCGCAAATACATCTGATATATATCAAATGGAATATGAGAGGTACTTGGGTGCTAGGGACAATGTAACCCTGTATGCGTTATTCAGTTTTAATGCACTTTTTCAATCACATTTGCAAAAAAAGAAAATAACAATGTATGAAGGAGCTATATAAGAGAGTTGACTGCATATCATACTACCTGGCTTTGTTGGGTCATCCTGGGTTAAACAACTCTGTGTGTGTCATAAATTAGACACTTGGTGTAAATATCTTTAAAGATGTCGTTTCTTGTGTTAATCAGCCGCTCAGACTTTGTTTTCTTCAATCAGATGTCCTTAAATCACCTTTCTTAGCCAAGCCAGCGTGATCACTCAGGATGGATAACCATGCCAGTGAAGAAATGAATGAAGAATAATGTTGACCTAGTGCACCCATCTCGCAAGATGGTGTTCAGTGTTCATACACTGGAGTGTTCATGCATGGGGAAACTCTAAGAGCATTAGTTTCATACAGCATCTTGGGAATGGGAAGTAATATGTTGGATTCAAGGATACGGAGGGTAGTTGTAGTTCCTAAAATCAAGAAGTCTTCACCGGCATCAAGACGCAGTCATTAAAGGGCATGAAGTGCAAGTAAGTTTATTCAGGTATACACAAATACTGTTACATAGATTATCATACACAGCAGCACATGTGTAGAGAAACTATGATAACCCAAAAAAGTCAGTGACTTATTTCCATTGGAAGTGTCTCAGTTCTCACACTCAGATATGCACCAAGCGTTCCACTCTGGGTACAGTAGCTGGAAACCTCTAAAATATTTAATTCCAGCAGAGCTGGAATTACTCCAGTGTTCACTGTGTTAGCAAAATTGAGCACATCAGCACTGTGCTACTAAGAGGCGGTGTACGTAAGTTTTATATACTGTAAGAGGGGCTGAGGGCTAGCCATCTGCTTGGAAGCGGGGGCTGGAAGCCTCGCCTTTTAGCCGTATTATCATTATTATCAGACGTGCCTAACGATATTATGGGCGTTAATGGAGATTATTTTCGGAAAAAATGGCATGGTGATACCGACAAGATGTGGAAAAAGACACTTATGTATAGTTCAGGATATTTATTACAAGAAACGTTTCGCCACTCGTGGCGAAACGTTTTCCTACATTATTTTAGTCCTCAGCCCCTCTCTGCCTCACAGTGTAGCCGCTACTGTGCTACACTATTTTATAAGATAGCTCTAGTTCCCACTCTGTGACTTTGTAGTTTATAAGATAGTCACAGAGTGGGAACTAGAGCTATGTTTCTCCTCTCATATTGTATCACAGGAGATGGGTTCTCTTGTTTATGATAATGGGGGATAGGGAAAGACCTGGAATTGTACTCCCCCCAAACTCGCTAAGGGGGTTCTCCTCCACCTCCCCCCCCCCCCATTTTTATCACATACCCAAACCCCAACTCTATATTTTCACGACTAGTCTGGCATTCAGTGGTGACCTAGCAACTTGTTTGTATATGCAGGAGGCACCGCGCCCCCTCAGCCGGTGCTATTCATACATATCCACGACTAAATTTCCTGGATCACAGCCTCGCGTCCGCCGAGAGAGAGAGAGAGAGAGAGAGAGAGAGAGAGAGAGAGAGAGAGAGAGAGAGAGAGAGAGAGAGAGAGAGAGAGAGAGAGAGAGAGAGAGAGAGAGAGATACAATATATTGCACTCAATTTTTTTATTCATTTTTTTTTTTTTGGCCTTTCGTTTTTTATTTTTGTGAGAATGTTAGCTCAAGCGACGGATGTTGTGAATAACTCTTGTGCGCTTTAGTACCTGGTGACTGACTGTTGTGTACTTGCATGGGTCGGGTCATAGCTCTTGGCCTCGTGTGTGTGTGCTAGCGCTGGGTCAAGAACCACTGGCATGTATGCTAGCTTATCATTGACTTGTTCTTGTATTAATTTCTTCTCTAATCGTGGGAAAATGAACGTTGTTATCGTAGTGCCGACGTTGTTGTTGATACGTTCCCTCAGGTAAGTAGGTTCCTGGAGGGTATTCTGGGGGTCAACGCCCCCGCGGCCCAGTCCTTGACCAGGCGTCCCGGTGGATCAAGGCTTGATCAATCAGACGTAGTCAATTGATCAATCGTAGTCCAACGTACGAACCACAGCTCGGCTGGTTGGGTACTGACCTTAGGTATCTGTCCAGCTCTCTATTGAAGGTAGCCAGGGAGGTCGGTAATTCCCCTTATGCATGGTGGGAGGTTGTTGAACAGTCTTGGCCCCCGGACACTTATTGTGCTGTCTCTTAATATACTATTGATGCCACCAATGTAGATTCAAAGATTAAATTCCATGCAAACATTAAACGCGTGCGTGAACACACACACTAACACACAACTGTATGCTCGTTGACATATACATTAAATCAAACGAATCACGTTTCATTTGTTCTGGTCTGAATGCACATATACATATAAAATAAGTCACATGGGGGAAATGCAGCTGCCAAAGCCTTTTGGATTGTTTCCAGCGCTTCGTCAGGAGCTTCGAAAGTAACAAATTAATGACTGAAATGGAAAAATTTCATGAGGTCGACTATATTAATTATTTTCTCCTGATGGTATAAATTATATTGCTTATTCTTTTTGTTTTACATATCTTGACCATTATCTCTTGGTGTTAATTATGTTACTAACATTAAACGTTGTCTGTTTTTCAGGTAAGAGTATGATGCAACAACATCAGAAAAACGGTACGTAAACATCAAATGTTATGGCACGTTTTTTGGATGGGGAATTAATGTGCATAATAAAATTCACATTACCATGAGTCCAACAGTTCACAACTAACCCACAAATGTCATCTGTTTTTTTTCAGGTTGGATTAGTTGTGAATTGTTATTAAATGCTTATCCAGCTGGATGTCTGATATATCCTATTAAAAATTACTGTTTCTGATAGTTGGATTAGTTTTGTTGATTAGATTTTTATTAATATTTTTATCTAAGGAACAGGAATCTTGATTTTTTAAAGGCGTCTTTGTGTGTGTGTAGCTTTTGTGTGTAAGAAGTAGTAGAAGAAGAAAGAAAAGTGACGGAACACAGTGGTGAAGTGAGAAGTGAACACAGTGGTGAAGTGAGAAGTGAGCACAGTGATGAAGTGAGAAGTGAACACAGTGATGAAGTGAGAAGTGAACACAGTGGTGAAGTGAGAAGTGAACACAGTGGTGAAGTGAGAAGTGAACACAGTGATGAAGTGAGAAGTGAACACAGTGATGAAGTGAGAAGTGAACACAGTGGTGAAGTGAGAAGTGAACACAGTGGTGAAGTGAGAAGTGAGCACAGTGGTGAAGTGAGAAGTGAACACAGTGATGAAGTGAGAAGTGAGCACAGTGGTGAAGTGAGAAGTGAACACAGTGGTGAAGTGAGAAGTGAACACAGTGGTGAAGTGAGAAGTGAACACAGTGATGAAGTGAGAAGTGAACACAGTGATGAAGTGAGAAGTGAACACAGTGGTGAAGTGAGAAGTGAACACAATGGTGAAGTGAGAAGTGAGCACAGTGGTGAAGTGAGAAGTGAGCACAGTGGTGAAGTGAGAAGTGAACACAGTGGTGAAGTGGGAAGTGAACACAGTGGTGAAGTGAGAAGTGAACACAGTGGTGAAGTGAGAAGTGAACACAGTGATGAAGTGAGAAGTGAACACAGTGATGAAGTGAGAAGTGAACACAGTGGTGAAGTGAGAAGTGAGCACAGTGGTGAAGTGAGAAGTGAGCACAGTGGTGAAGTGAGAAGTGAACACAGTGGTGAAGTGGGAAGTGAACACAGTGGTGAAGTGGGAAGTGAGCACAGTGGTGAAGTGAGAAGTGAACACAGTCGTGAAGTGAGAAGTGAGCACAGTGGTGAAGTGAGAAGTGAACACAGTGATGAAGTGAGAAGTGAGCACAGTGGTGAAGTGAGAAGTGAACACAGTGATGAAGTGAGAAGTGAACACAGTGGTGAAGTGGGAAGTGAACACAGTGGTGAAGTGGGAAGTGAACACAGTGGTGAAGTGGGAAGTGAACACAGTGGTGAAGTGGGAAGTGAACACAGTGGTGAAGTGGGAAGTGAACACAGTGGTGAAGTGGGAAGTGAACACAGTGGTGAAGTGGGAAGTGAACACAGTGGTGAAGTGGGAAGTGAACACAGTGGTGAAGTGAGAAGTTAACACAGTGATGAAGTGAGAAGTGAACACAGTGGTAAAGTGAGAAGTGAGCACAGTGATGAAGAGAGAAGTGAACACAGTGGTGAAGTGGGAAGTGAACACAGTGATGAAGTGAGAAGTGAACACAGTGGTGAAGTGGGAAGTGAACACAGTGGTGAAGTGAGAAGTTAACACAGTGATGAAGTGGGAAGTGAACACAGTGGTGAAGTGGGAAGTGAACACAGTGGTGAAGTGGGAAGTGAACACAGTGGTGAAGTGGGAAGTGAACACAGTGGTGAAGTGAGAAGTTAACACAGTGATGAAATGAGAAGTGAGCACAGTGGTGAAGTGAGAAGTGAACACAGTGATGAAATGAGAAGTGAACACAGTGGTGAAGTGAGAAGTGAACAGCATCAAGGAGCCTCACTTGAGGGGTGAACAAGTAGCACAGTGGTGCAGTGAGAAGTAACACAGTGAGAATGTGAAGTGACACAGTGGTGACAGTGAAGTGACACACTATCAATTGGATCTTGGGTACCACAGTAGCATCCATCCATCAAGTAAGGCAATTATCCCATACACAGTAACAAGACATCCCACACCATCTTCAGAGTGCTGAATGTACTTCCCACTCCAGAACTACAACATCCCCACCCATCATTCAGAGTGCAGGAACTGTACTTCCACCTCCAGGGACTACAACATCCCCACCCATCCTTCAGAGTGCAGGACTGTACTTCCCACCTCCAGGACTACAACATCCCCACCCATCCTTCAGAGTGCAGGAACTGTACTTCCCACCTCCAGGACTACAACATCCCCACCCATCCTTCAGAGTGCTTGAACTGTACTTCCCACCTCCAGGACTACAACATCCCCACCCATCCTTCAGAGTGCAGGAACTGTACTTCCCACCTCCAGGAACTACAACATCCCCACCCATCCTTCAGAGTGCAGGAACTGTACTTCCCACCTCCAGAACTACAACATCCCCACCCATCCTTCAGAGTGCAGGAACTGTACTTCCCACCTCCAGGACTACAACATCCCCACCCATCCTTCAGAGTGCAGGAACTGTACTTCCCACCTCCAGGACTACAACATCCCCACCCATCCTTCAGAGTGCAGGAACTGTACTTCCCACCTCCAGGACTACAACATCCCACCCATCCTTCAGAGTGCAGACACTGTACTTCCCACCTCCAGGACTACAACATCCCCACCCATCCTTCAGAGTGCAGGGACTGTACTTCCCACCTCCAGAACTACAACATCTCTACCCATCCTTCAGAGTGCAGGAACTGTACTTCCCACCTCCGGAACTACAACATCCCCACCCATCCTTCAGAGTGCAGGAACTGTACTTCCCACCTCCAGGACTACAACATCTCCACCCATCCTTCAGAGTGCAGGAACTGTACTTCCCACCTCCAGGACTACAACATCCCCACCCATCCTTCAGAGTGCAGGAACTGTACTTCCCACCTCCAGGACTACAACATCTCCACCCATCCTTCAGAGTGCAGGAACTGTACTTCCCACCTCCAGGACTACAACATCCCCACCCATCCTTCGGAGTACAGGCACTGTACTTCCCACCTCCAGAACTATAACATCCCCACCCATCCTTCAGAGTACAGGAACTGTACTTCCCACCTCCAGAACTACAACATCCTCACCCATCCTTCAGAGTGCAGGAACTGTACTTCCCACCTCCAGAACTACAACATCCCACCCATCCTTCAGAGTGCAGGACTGTACTTCCACCTCCAGGACTACAACATCCCCACCCATCCTTCAAAGTGCAGGCACTGTACTTCCCACCTCCAGAGCTACAACATCCCCACCCATCCTTCAGAGTGCAGGAACTGTACTTCCCACCTCCAGGACTACAACATCCCCACCCATCCTTCAGAGTGCAGGAACTGTACTTCCCACCTCCAGGACTACAACATCCCCACCCATCCTTCAAAGTGCAGGCACTGTACTTCCCACCTCCAGGACTACAACATCCCCACCCATCCTTCAGAGTGCAGGCACTGTACTTCCCACCTCCAGGACTACAACATCCCCACCCATCCTTCAGAGTACAGGCACTGTGCTTCCCACCTCCAGGACTACAACATCCTCACTCATCCTTCAGAGTGCAGGCACTGTACTTCCCACCGCCAGGACTACAACATCCCCACCCATCCTTCAGAGTGCAGGCACTGTACTTCCCACCTCCAGGACTACAACATCCTCACTCATCCTTCAGAGTGCAGGCACTGTACTTCCCACCGCCAGGACTACAACATCCTCACCCATCCTTCAGAGTGCAGGCACTGTACTTCCCACCTCCAGGACTACAACATCCTCACTCATCCTTCAGAGTACAGGCACTGTACTTCCCACCTCCAGGACTACAACATCCTCACTCATCCTTCAGAGTAGAGGCACTGTACTTCCCACCTCCAGGACTACAACATCCCCACCCATCCTTCAGAGTACAGGCACTGTGCTTCCCACCTCCAGGACTACAACATCCTCACTCATCCTTCAGGGTGCAGGCACTGTACTTCCCACCGCCAGGACTACAACATCCCAACCCATCCTTCAGAGTGCAGGCACTGTACTTCCCACCTCCAGGACTACAACATCCTCACTCATCCTTCAGAGTACAGGCACTGTACTTCCCACCTCCAGGACTACAACATCCTCACTCATCCTTCAGAGTACAGGCACTGTACTTCCCACCTTCAGGACTAAAACATCCTCGCTCATCCTTCAGAGTGCAGGAACTGTACTTCCCACCTCCAGGACTACAACATCCCCACCCATCCTTCAGAGTGCAGGCACTGTACTTCCCACCTCCAGGACTACAACATCCCCCCATCCTTCAGAGTACAGGCACTGTCTTCCCACCTCCAGGACTAACCCACATCTCGATCAGCACTGTCTTCCACCCAGGACTAACATCCTTTCAGAGTCAGGCACTGTGCTTCCCACCTCCAGGACTACAACATCCCCACCCATCCTTCAGAGTGCAGGCACTGTGCTTCCCACCTCCAGGACTACAACATCCCCACCCATCCTTCAGAGTACAGGCACTGTGCTTCCCACCTCCAGGACTACATCCCCACCCATCCTTCAGAGTACAAGCACTGTGCTTCCCACCTGCAGGACTACAACATCCCCACCCATCCTTCAGAGTGCAGGCACTGTGCTTCCCACCTCCAGGACTACAACATCCCCACCCATCCTTCAGAGTGCAGGCACTGTGCTTCCCACCCAGACTACCATCCCACCATCCTTCAGAGTACAGCACTGTGCTTCCACCTCCAGGACTACAACCCACCATCCTTCAGAGTACAGGCACTGTGCTTCCCACCTCCAGGACTACAACATCCCCACCCATCCTTCAGAGTACAGGCACTGTGCTTCCCACCTCCAGGACTACAACATCCCACCCATCCTTCAGAGTACAGGCACTGTGCTTCCCACCTCCAGGACTACAACATCCCCACCCATCCTTCAGAGTACAGGCACTGTGCTTCCCACCTCCAGGACTACAACATCCCCACCCATCCTTCAGAGTACAGGCACTGTGCTTCCCACCTCCAGGACTACAACATCCCCACCCATCCTTCAGAGTACAGGCACTGTGCTTCCCACCTCCAGGACTACAACATCCCCACCCATCCTTCAGAGTACAGGCATGTGCTTCCCACCTCCAGGACTACAACATCCACCTCTCAGCAGCACGTGCTTCCCACCTCAGCTCAACTCCACATCCTTCAGAGTACAGGCACTGTGCTTCCCACCTCCAGGACTACAACATCCCCACCATCCTTCAGAGTACAGGCACTGTGCTTCCCACCTCCAGGACTACAACATCCCACCACCATCCTTCAGAGTGCAGGCACTGTGCTTCCCACCTCCAGGACTACAACATCCCCACCCATCCTTCAGAGTGCAGGCACTGTGCTTCCCACCTCCAGGACTACAACATCCCCACCCATCCTTCAGAGTACAGGCACTGTACTTCCCACCTCCAGGACTACAACATCCCCACCCATCCTTCAGAGTGCAGGCACTGTACTTCCCACCTCCAGGACTACAACATCCCCACCCATCCTTCAGAGTGCAGGGACTGTACTTCCCACCTCCAGAACTACAACATCCTCACCCATCCTTCAGAGTGCAGGCACTGTACTTCCCACCTCCAGGACTACAACATCCCCACCCATCCTTCAGAGTGCAGGCACTGTACTTCCCACCTCCAGGACTACAACATCCCCACCCATCCTTCAGAGTGCAGGCACTGTACTTCCCACCTCCAGGACTACAACATCCCCACCCATCCTTCAGAGTACAGGCACTGTACTTCCCACCTCCAGGACTACAACATCCCCACCCATCCTTCAGAGTACAGGCACTGTACTTCCCACCTCCAGGACTACAACATCCCCACCCATCCTTCAGAGTACAGGCACTGTACTTCCCACCTCCAGGACTACAACATCCCCACCCATCCTTCAGAGTGCAGGGACTGTACTTCCCACCTCCAGAACTACAACATCCCCACCCATCCTTCAGAGTGCAGGCACTGTACTTCCCACCTCCAGGACTACAACATCCCCACCCATCCTTCAGAGTGCAGGCACTGTACTTCCCACCTCCAGGACTACAACATCCCCACCCATCCTTCAGAGTGCAGGCACTGTACTTCCCACCTCCAGGACTACAACATCCCCACCCATCCTTCAGAGTACAGGCACTGTACTTCCCACCTCCAGGACTACAACATCCCCACCCATCCTTCAGAGTACAGGCACTGTACTTCCCACCTCCAGGACTACAACATCCCCACCCATCCTTCAGAGTGCAGGCACTGTACTTCCCACCTCCAGGACTACAACATCCCCACCCATCCTTCAGAGTGCAGGAGCTGTACTTCCCACCTCCAGGACTACAACATCCCCACCCATCCTTCAGAGTGCAGGCACCATACTTCCCACCTCCAGGACTACAACATCCCCACCCATCCTTCAGAGTACAGGCACTGTACTTCCCACCTCCAGGACTACAAGATCCCCACCCATCCTTCAGAGTGCAGGCACTGTACTTCCCACCTCCAGGACTACAACATCCCCACCCATCCTTCAGAGTGCAGGCACTGTACTTCCCACCTCCAGGACTACAACATCCCCACCCATCCTTCAGAGTGCAGGCACTGTACTTCCCACCTCCAGGACTACAACATCCCCACCCATCCTTCAGAGTGCAGGAACTGTACTTCCCACCTCCAGGACTACAACATCCCCACCCATCCTTCAGAGTGCAGGCACTGTACTTCCCACCTCCAGGACTACAACATCCCCACCCATCCTTCAGAGTACAGGCACTGTACTTCCCACCTCCAGGACTACAACATCCCCACCCATCCTTCAGAGTGCAGGAACTGTACTTCCCACCTCCAGGACTACAACATCCCCACCCATCCTTCAGAGTGCAGGCACTGTACTTATCCCACCTCCAGGACTACAACATCCCCACCCATCCTTCAGAGTGCAGGCACTGTACTTCCCACCTCCAGGACTACAACATCCCCACCCATCCTTCAGAGTGCAGACACTGTACTTCCCACCTCCAGGACTACAACATCCCCACCCATCCTTCAGAGTGCAGGCACTGTACTTCCCACCTCCAGGACTACAACATCCCCACCCATCCTTCAGAGTGCAGACACTGTACTTCCCACCTCCAGGACTACAACATCCCCACCCATCCTTCAGAGTACAGGCACTGTACTTCCCACCTCCAGGACTACAACATCCCCACCCATCCTTCAGAGTACAGGCACTGTACTTCCCACCTCCAGGACTACAACATCCCCACCCATCCTTCAGAGTACAGGCACTGTACTTCCCACCTCCAGGACTCGTCAGATATACTTAAAATCCAATCCAAATGAAGTGTAATATTGCGTTTAATAACATATTCAATTAGTCGCAATTTTATAACACACAGAAATATGAAATATAATGCACATGTGTGTTATTAAGAGCAAATATAATGTAGTTTGCTATCTTATAACAGCTTACCCTTTATCAGCTGCACGGTGGCAAAACACAAGATGAAATCATCGCTACTTCTAGCAGGTAGAGCTTAGTGTGAGGCTAGCATGGCGTAATCGGTGCTTCTAGGATTTAGAGTTTAATGTGCAGCTGTCATATATGTAATATGTAGCTCTCACATATGTAACCACTGTCTTGTTTGTAACTATTTTCTTGAATATATGTAGCTACCCTCTTGATTGTGTGTAGTGATCTTGCATGTAGCCACCTTCTTGTATATATGTAGCTATCGTTTTGTATATATGTAGCCACATTCTTATGCGAAGCCTCCTTGAGCGTAGTTACCTCATGTCTGAAGAACATCTTCTGTCACAGAATAATTCACTTTTTCACTGGCGAGTGATTTCGTCTGTGTCGCCGGGGGCGGAGGAAGCCAAGCATTTCATCTTGGAGATAGATTAAGAACCACAGTTAGATCATGCCACTCGTGGGGTAAAGAGGGAGCGTTGGGGGGTTTACGTGGGGAGGATGTGGTGAGGGTTTTCCAATTCTGCCTATCACCTTGGAGGAGGAGGGGAGGAGTTGGTTATTACAAGGGATCTCTTGTTCCTTCTACCTTAAGGAAGGAAAAAGAGCCCATGGGCCTAATTTTACACTACTGCTAGCTTCCTGCAAGTTAAAGTGGGTTGCTGCTGCTATGGGCTAATTGAAATTATTTGTAAAGTTGTAGACACTTTGTGTAAATGGCTTAGAAAACCGACTAGTTAATAAATGAGGCGTTTGTACAACATTTGGGTATATTTATTCTGGAAACGTTTTGCCAGCCAGTGACTTCTTCAGTCCAGCGCACAGAAAGGTGGAAGATGAGGAGGAGTTTGAGGTAATCAGTCCCTCAGCCTGTAGTCGATGCTCACCTGAGGAGTAGTCTCTAGCTCGGACACGTCTCGTTGCTCTTCCCGCCCTGCCTACCCTCCGGGCTTCCCGTCAGGGGGTTAGGACCTAGTTTGAAGGCACACCGGGCTTTACGTCAGCACCCTGGCAAGGACCATGGGATGCAAGGCAGTCCCAATGCCCCATCTGGGCAAACAACCTAGTGTGATGCCTTCCCGGTCTCGTAACCACCCCAGTAGTTGCCTTACCTTAAGTATGTTTCCCATTACACCGGGAAGATAGCAAACCCTGACCAAAGGAGTATTATCAGAGCTGAACTGAATGGGATCCTCCCACCTACCTACTCACCCTCTGACCAGCCCAGTTATATACCTGAGGGGTGTTATGGGGATCTACGCCCCCGCGGCCCTGGCCATGACCGCCGGTCCACGACCACCTCATATATTTATATATCATTCCCCTGAGTATACAGTGACTAATTCTTCTTGTTTATCAATGTAGCTCTACTGCTTGTATAAAAAATATTGAATATTATCAAGAGCTAGGCTTCAGTGATCTGTTAAGATGTAGAAGACTTCGCATCCCCTTCCCCGCATGACACTACGTTCACGGTGACCGTAAGAAGACTGTTTACGGTGGGAACACCGTAGAAGGGTAGCCATTGGCGGCCGAGCTCCCGGGCCAGGTCTAAAGTTTGCTCAGAATTTTTACGACCGCGCTGAAAAAATATCGGCGAGGAAGTTTAACACATGCAATATTTCCCGAGAATGAGTTTATGTTTGTGTCACGTGTGGGTACGAGGCTGATGGGGGGGTGAGGTGAAGAGGGAGGAAGAAAGAGAGAGAGAAAGAAAGAGAGAGAAAGGGAGAGAGGTTGACAGGTTCAGAGGCAATCATACAGGCTTTCATAAACTGATTATATCTTATGAAAACATTTTGCTCGATTCACGAAATCGTAATAACACGATTGGAAATAAGCCAGGAAACGGATGAGGGCTTCAATGACTCACTCGCCAGGGGTTCAAACCCCACCCGTTCCGTGGTTTGTTTTGTTTGGTTATACCCTCGACATTCAGCAGATAAGTACTGCACTTCCCACCTCCAGGACTACAACATCTCCACGCATCCTTCAGAGTACAGGCACTGCACTTCCCACCTCCAGGACTACAACATCTCCACGCATCCTTCAGAGTACAGGCACTGCACTTCCCACCTCCAGGACTACAACATCCCCACGCATCCTTCAGAGTACAGGCACTGCACTTCCCACCTCCAGGACTACAACATCCCCATGCATCCTTCAGAGTACAGGCACTGCACTTCCCACCTCCAGGACTACAACATCCCCACGCATCCTTCAGAGTACAGGCACTGCACTTCCCACCTCCAGGACTACAACATCCCCATGCATCCTTCAGAGTACAGGCACTGCACTTCCCACCTCCAGGACTACAACATCCCCACGCATCCTTCAGAGTACAGGCACTGCACTTCCCACCTCCAGGACTACAACATCCCCATGCATCCTTCAGAGTACAGGCACTGCACTTCCCACCTCCAGGACTACAACATCCCCACGCATCCTTCAGAGTACAGGCACTGCACTTCCCACCTCCAGGACTACAACATCCCCATGCATCCTTCAGAGTACAGGCACTGCACTTCCCACCTCCAGGACTACAACATCCCCACGCATCCTTCAGAGTACAGGCACTGCACTTCCCACCTCCAGGACTACAACATCCCCATGCATCCTTCAGAGTACAGGCACTGCACTTCCCACCTCCAGGACTACAACATCCCCACGCATCCTTCAGAGTACAGGCACTGCACTTCCCACCTCCAGGACTACAACATCCCCATGCATCCTTCAGAGTACAGGCACTGCACTTCCCACCTCCAGGACTACAACATCCCCACGCATCCTTCAGAGTACAGGCACTGCACTTCCCACCTCCAGGACTACAACATCCCCATGCATCCTTCAGAGTACAGGCACTGCACTTCCCACCTCCAGGACTACAACATCCCCACGCATCCTTCAGAGTACAGGCACTGCACTTCCCACCTCCAGGACTACAACATCCCCATGCATCCTTCAGAGTACAGGCACTGCACTTCCCACCTCCAGGACTACAACATCCCCACGCATCCTTCAGAGTACAGGCACTGCACTTCCCACCTCCAGGACTACAACATCCCCATGCATCCTTCAGAGTACAGGCACTGCACTTCCCACCTCCAGGACTACAACATCCCAGCATCCTTCAGAGTACAGGCACTGCACTTCCCACCTCCAGAACTACAACATCCCCATCCATCCTTCAGAGTGCAGGCACTGCACTTCCCACCTCCAGAACTACAACATCCCCATCCATCCTTCAGAGTGCAGGCACTTAATGTGTCTTACGAACACTTCAGCACTTACCCAACCATTTACACGATGTGTTATTAAAGTGCTATCTCTCTACACTTTTTTTTTGATGACTGTTTTTCTTCCACCTTTTTTTTAGCGAGACTGTTAAAGCGACTTTCATATTTTGTTGAGTCTTCCCTATATACAAAAGTACACACAGAAAGTCGCACCTAAACAAACCGTTAGGCCCAGACGAGGCTGTTTATTTGTTTGAACCTTAAAGTTGCACAAACAATGTTATTTAACGGCCAATGAGGGAAAACAACAAAAAAAGATTTCTTCTATTGATGTCTGTTTACTGATATATACTTATTGATGTATGCTTACTGTCTGTAAGTTAGAAAAATAACTGGGTGATGTTCTTTATGAATAACTCATTTAGTAGTTTCGTAATCTTTATGTTGGAAATGGTATAAAATACCGATGAGTTGATGACTAAGGCACATGTGCAACAGTTGGGAATTTTTATGAAGAAACGTTTCGCCTACACAGTAGGTTTCTTCAGCCAAATACAGAGGTAGAAGAAGGTGACTGAGGAAGCTTACTCTATAGGCGAAACTCTTCAACAATGTCTTAATCATCACAATCTTCGGTGTTTGAGGAACGGGATGATTTCTCCCTCACTATTGTAGGAGGAACGTGAAGACCCGCACCTCACTGCTGTGGGAGGGACAGGAAGACCTGCACCTCACTGTTGTGGGAGGAACAGGAAGTCCTGCACCTCACTGTTGTGGGAGGAACGGGAAGTCCTGCACCTCACTGTTGTGGGAGGAAGGGGAAGTCCTGTACCTCACTGCTGTGGGAGGAACGGAAAGACCTGCACCTCACTGTTGTGGGAGGAGCAGGAAGTCCTGCACCTCACCGTTGGGGGGTACAGGAAGACCTGCACCTCACTGTTGAAGGAGGAACGGGAAGACCTGCACCTCACTGTTGCAGGAGGAACAGGAAATCCTACACCTCACTGTTGTGGGAGGAGCGGGAAGACCTACACCTCACTGTTGTGGGAAGAACGGGAAAGTCCTGCACCTCACTATTGTGGGAGGAACAGGAAGACTTACACCTCACTGTTGTGGGAGGAACGGGAAGACTTACACCTCACTGTTGTGGGAGGAACGGGAAGACTTACACCTCACTGTTGTGGGAGGAACGGGAAGACTTACACCTCACTGTTGCGGGAGGAACGGGAAGACTTACACCTCACTGTTGCGGGAGGAACGGGAAGACTTACACCTCACGGTTGTGGGAGGAACGGGAAGACTTACACCTCACTGTTGTGGGAGGAACGGGAAGACTTACACCTCACTGTTGTGGGAGGAACGGGAAGACTTACACCTCACTTGTGTGGGAGGAACGGGAAGACTTACACCTCACTGTTGTGGGAGGAACGGGAAGACTTACACCTCACTGTTGTGGGAGGAACGGGAAGACTAACACCTCACTGTTGTGGGAGGAACGGGAAGACTAACACCTCACTGTTGTGGGAGGAACGGGAAGACTAACACCTCACTGTTGTGGGAGGAACGGGAAGACTTACACCTCACTGTTGTGGGAGGAACGGGAAGACTTACACCTCACTGTTGTGGGAGGAACGGGAAGACTTACACCTCACTGTTGTGGGAGGAACGGGAAGACTTACACCTCACTGTTATGCTGGATTTGTTGAGCCATAAATTCGTCTCCACTTGACGAGAAAACATTTTTCGATAAGCTTTTCTTCTGTCTTACCAGCTTGAAGCATAGCA
The DNA here is from genome assembly GCF_026875155.1 of Cherax quadricarinatus. NCBI lineage: Eukaryota > Metazoa > Arthropoda > Malacostraca > Decapoda > Parastacidae > Cherax > Cherax quadricarinatus. Next base: position 20,298,276 of record NC_069468.1, read on the forward strand.
AGGATAGAGGAGCCAGCTTGAAGCATAGCAAGGATAGAGGAGCCAGCTTGAAGCATAGCAAGGATAGAGGAGCCAGCTTGAAGCATAGCAAGGATAGAGGAGCAGCTTGAAGCATAGCAAGGATAGAGGAGCCAGCTTGAAGCATAGCAAGGATAGAGGAGCCAGCTTGAAGCATAGCAAGGATAGAGGAGCCAGCTTGAAGCATAGCAAGGATAGAGGAGCCAGCTTGAAGCATAGCAAGGATAGAGGAGCCACCTTGAAGTATAGCAAGGATAGAGGAGCCAGCTTGAAGCATAGCAAGGATAGAGGAGCCAGCTTGAAGCATAGCAAGGATAGAGGAGCCAGCTTGAAGCATAGCAAGGATAGAGGAGCCAGCTTGAAGTATAGCAAGGATAGAGGAGCCAGCTTGAAGCACAGCAAGGATAGAGGAGCCAGCTTGAAGCATAGCAAGGATAGAGGAGCCAGCTTGAAGCATAGCAAGGATAGAGGAGCCAGCTTGAAGCATAGCAAGGATAGAGGAGCCAGCTTGAAGTATAGCAAGGATAGAGGAGCCAGCTTGAAGCATAGCAAGGATAGAGGAGCCAGCTTGAAGCATAGCAAGGATAGAGGAGCCAGCTTGAAGTATAGCAAGGATAGAGGAGCCAGCTTGAAGTATAGCAAGGATAGAGGAGCCAGCTTGAAGTATAGCAAGGATAGAGGAGCCAGCTTGAAGCATAGCAAGGATAGAGGAGCCAGCATGAAGCATAGCAAGGATAGAGGAGCCAGCTTGAAGCATAGCAAGGATAGAGGAGCCGGCTTGAAGCATAGCAAGGATAGAGGAGCCAGCTTGAAGCACAGCAAGGATAGAGGAGCCAGCTTGAAGCATAGCAAGGATAGAGGAGCCAGCTTGAAGCATAGCAAGGATAGAGGAGCCAGCTTGAAGCATAGCAAGGATAGAGGAGCCAGCTTGAAGCATAGCAAGGATAGAGGAGCCAGCTTGAAGATAGCAAGGATAGAGGAGCCAGCTTGAAGCATAGCAAGGATAGAGGAGCCAGCTTGAAGCATAGCAAGGATAGAGGAGCCAGCTTGAAGCATAGCAAGGATAGAGGAGCCAGCTTGAAGCATAGCAAGGATAGAGGAGCCAGCTTGAAGCATAGCAAGGATAGAGGAGCCAGCTTGAAGCATAGCAAGGATAGAGGAGCCAGCTTGAAGTATAGCAAGGATAGAGGAGCCGGCTTGAAGTATAGCAAGGATAGAGGAGCCAGCTTGAAGCATAGCAAGGATAGAGGAGCCAGCTTGAAGTATAGCAAGGATAGAGGAGCCGGCTTGAAGTATAGCAAGGATAGAGGAGCCAGCTTGAAGCATAGCAAGGATAGAGGAGCCAGCTTGAAGTATAGCAAGGATAGAGGAGCCGGCTTGAAGTATAGCAAGGATAGAGGAGCCAGCTTGAAGCATAGCAAGGATAGAGGAGCCAGCTTGAAGCATAGCAAGGATAGAGGAGCCAGCTTGAAGTATAGCAAGGATAGAGGAGCCGGCTTGAAGTATAGCAGGAGTAGAGGAGCCAGCTTGAAGCACAGCAGGGGTGAAGAGCACCGTAGTCTTGAAGTCTGCGGTGCTCTTCACCAACTCTAAGGCTGAGTGACTGATTGCCTCGTCTTTTGTATATAGTTCCACAGTCTTCATATTATGTCCCTGTATTGATAAAGCCACTGGATGGCGAAACATCTACAAATAAAAATACCCAGATGTTGCGCATGTGTCTGATTTTTCATCTTGTCGGTTTTACACACAATTTATGTACAACGAGTGTAAGTGGAATATTCACTCAGTCTCAGGAACCTGAGATTGAGTGAACCTCTGGTTTCATTTTTTTTTTTTTTGTAATAAATGGTAGTGTAGTGAGGAGTGGGAGTCGCCCCATGTTACTCAGGGATATTACATTCGGAGTTCAAACCCCCTGTGACTCTTATAGCCTCATGGATTTTTACAAATAAAAATAAACCACGGAACTGGTGGGGGCTTGAACCCATGGCAAGTGAGTTCTTTAAAGCTCACAGGCCAGTGCGTTAACCACTAAGCAGCTGGCTACAATAAGATTCATCCACCTAGGTATATTTTGTTGGTACTCTGAAGATCTGTTTTTGACATTCCTTTTGGTACCTTCCAGGACCTTGGGTAACTTTTGGTACCTTCCAGGACCTTGAGTAACTTTAGGTACCTTCCAGGACCTTGGGTAACTTTAGGTACCTTCCAGGACCTTGGGTAACTTTTGTACCTTCCAGGACCTTGGTAACTTTAGGTACCTTCCAGGACCTTGGGTAACTTTAGGTACCTTCCAGGACCTTGGGCAACTTTTGGTACCTTCCAGGACCTTGGGTAACTTTAGGTACCTTCCAGGACCTTGGGTAACTTTTGGTACCTTCCAGGACCTTGGGTAACTTTTGGTACCTTCCAGGACCTTGGGTAACTTTAGGTACCTTCCAGGACCTTGGGTAACTTTAGGTACCTTCCAGGACCTGGGTAACTTTAGGTACCTTCCAGGACCTTGGGTAACTTTAGGTACCTTCCAGGACCTTGGGCAACTTTTGGTACCTTCCAGGACCTTGGGTAACTTTAGGTACCTTCCAGGACCTTGGGTAACTTTTGGTACCTTCCAGGACCTGGGTAACTTTAGGTACCTTCCAGGACCTTGGGTAACTTTAGGTACCTTCCAGGACCTTGGGTAACTTTAGGTACCTTCCAGGACCTTGGGTAACTTTAGGTACCTTCCAGGACCTTGGGTAACTTTAGGTACCTTCCAGGACCTTGGGTAACTTTAGGTACCTTCCAGGACCTTGGGTAACTTTAGGTACCTTCCAGGACCTTGGGTAACTTTAGGTACCTTCCAGGACCTTGGGTAACTTTAGGTACCTTCCAGGACCTTGGGTAACTTTAGGTACCTTCCAGGACCTTGGGTAACTTTAGGTACCTTCCAGGACCTTGGGTAACTTAGGTACCTTCCAGGACCTTGGGTAACTTTAGGTACCTTCCAGGACTTGGGTAACTTTAGGTACCTTCCAGGACCTTGGGTAACTTTAGGTACCTTCAGGACCTTGGTAACTTTTGGTACCTTCCAGGACCTTGAGTAACTTTAGGTACCTTCCAGACCTTGGGTAACTTTAGGTACCTTCCAGGACCTTGGGTAACTTTAGGTACCTTCCAGGACCTTGGGTAACTTTAGGTACCTTCCAGGACCTTGGGTAACTTTTGGTACCTTCCAGGACCTTGAGTAACTTTAGGTACCTTCCAGGACCTTGGGTAACTTTAGGTACCTTCCAGGACCTTGGGTAACTTTAGGTACCTTCCAGGACCTTGGGTAACTTCAGTATTCAACACTTAATATTTTGTAGAAGCTGGAGGATATTTGAATTGTGTATTTATTGGTATATGAGATTGTTTCAGTTGAGTGTTTGTGCTCCTCGAAGATGGTACCCAGAGGTTAGTGACAGGCTCTTGGTCTTAGGAATTAGAATTAGCCTTTCCCTCCTCGGATGTAATTTGATTATCTTACGGTATTGGTACATTCTCCCGAAGATAATAATAATAATAATAATAATAATAATAATTATAATAATAATTATAATAATAATAATTACGTAAAAAGGGTGAATATAGAAGAAAAGATAATTTGCTATATAGAGCTGAATAACCATATTCCCAGTGTTCCTTAAATTTTATACTCCCTTCCTCCCTCCCTTCCTTCCTCCCTTCCACCCTCCCTTCCTCCCTTCCACCCTCCCTTCCTCCCTTGTTTCTTTCCTTCAAGATAGTAAATCTCTTCGTTCCTGACCTCTCTTTCCTGAATTGAAATCTGGAATGTTTAGGATAATCTGATTTAAATCTTATTTTTTCCCTCCAAGTTTTTACGTGTCCCCTTGAAAAAGAAACATAAAAGGATAAAATCATGACACATGACTCGGCTGGGCTCGTGAATTAATGTCTTGTCGCAGGGCGCCAGTGTGGAGATGTTTGACTCTTCTCTGGAGAGCAGAAAATAAAAATATACCTTTCATACTGTTTCTCTCTCTCTCTCTCTCTCTCTCTCTCTCTCTCTCTCTCTCTCTCTCTCTCTCTCTCTCTCTCTCTCTCTCTCTCTCTCTCTCTCACACACACACACACACACACATACACACACACACACACACACACACAAGTATGAGTTGTTGGCTCAAAAATTTAATATATATATATATATATATATATATATATATATATATATATATATATATATATATATATATATATATATATATCAATAACACCACTGCGCTAGCCAAGGATTCGCATCCATGTTGTACTGGCCTGCCTCATGGTAAGCGAGAACCACATGACGCTTTAAACCACAGGACCACCCAACCCTAAAAGACTGGTGCAGCCAGCACAGAGCTAGCTGTTGGGCCACCATCCGAGGGCATACGGAGCTCGTGAGGCTAGTACACCAAACAGGGATGAGAATGAAATTAGCTTAGAAGCTCCCACACCTCCGTATGCCCTCGGATGGTGGCCCAACAGCTAGCTCTGTGCTGGCTGCACCATTCTTGTAGGGTTGGGTGGTCCTGTGGTTTAAAGCGTCATGTGGTTCTCGCTTACCTTGAGGCAGGCCAGTACAACATGGATGCGAATCCTTGGCTAGCGCAGTGTTGTTATTGATCAATACCACTCGTTCGTGGTTACAATAATATATATATATATATATATATATATATATATATATATATATATATATATATATATATATATATATATATATATGGGTTAATAAGTTCACTTATGTTTCAGTGGGTATAATGCGTTTAGCACTGTGTTACAGTGAAGTTGGTGGAGTGTTGTCAGACAGTGAAAGATGCACCAACTACTAGTTCCTGCTACCTGGCTCACATACCCTTGTATCCTTTTACCTGAGTAATCCGGAACTGCAGCCACACACTACATTCAATAAGGGTCTCCCTTCTCCCTCCTGCTGCCTTTTTCTTCCTGTCCCTTTACGCCTCTTTTTCACTTTCATCCCTTCCTCCCCCTTACCTTCACCTTCCTACCTCTCTCGTTCCCACTTCTATCCCTTCATCCCTGTCTTCCTGCATTACCTCCTTTCACCAGCCTTCACTCTCTTTCCTTCTACCTCTCTTCATATTCCCCTCCTTTCACTCTTCCTTCTCGTCTCCCTCCCTCCCTCCCTCCCTCCCTCCACAAACTATGCCCACCTCAACCAGTCATATTTCATCCCCTAAAATTGCTCTGTTGAAAGTTGTAATATTTACCAGAGACAGTGGTTACCTTAAGTCAGTATCGGATCAGCCGGGATGTAGTTCCAACGTTAGACTACATGCGGCCACCAGTAACAGCCTCGTTGATCAGACCCTGATCCACCAGGAGGCCTGATCACGGCCCGGGTTGCGGGGGCGTTGATTCCCTGAATACCCTCCAGGTTGGTAGACTCCGGGTAAAGTCCTTCTATACTGACAGATGCTTTTAGCCAACCAATGCTTTATCCAAATATTAATTAGGAAACTACGTGTACTCACCTAATTGTGGTGCAGAAGTCGAGACTCAGCTCCTAGCCCCGCCTCTTTACTGATCGCTACTAGGTCCTCTCTCTGCTTCCTGAGCTTTGTCATACCTGTGTGTGTGTGTGTGTGTGTGTCGTTGCCACACCAGTTGTGAACGTAGTGACCACATCAGCTGAGGCTATGAAATAAGGCCTCCGGAAACCTCCTAATGGCTTTAATAGATAGGAAACCTGGAGGCGTGATCGACATGTAGCCTTCATTTCACGCGTTATTAGAGCCGATGTCATTAATATCTTTCCTCAGTAGTGGTAAGATATAATCTCTCTCTCTCTCTCTCTCTCTCTCTCTCTCTCTCTCTCTCTCTCTCTCTCTCTCTCTCTCTCTCTCTCTCTCTCTGAGCCGTCATACAGTAGTCTCAGCAAGACTCTTCGCAAGGGGTGTTAGGGGCGCACCTCACGTAAATTACAGTCAGAACCCGTGTGAGTGAGCGGTATCCAGGAGTTTTCAATCTAAGTTTTTGAAGCGTCCATTACTGTTGAGGAGTTCAGGAGGAAGGAAGGAAGAAAGGAAGGAAGGAAGGAAGGAAGGAAGGAAGGAAGGAAGGGATGAGATAAACACCTCTCTCACGCATACTGAGGAAATTACCCATCGTGAGCAACCGCCGGACTGTTACCACTAATATTAAAATATCTGAACTAAAATAATTTTCAAATGTTTTTTTAAAAATACGAGAAATATTAAAAAAAGAAAAATATACTTATAAGTTTTAAACTGTATAAAAGTATGAACATTAAAATGGTATAAAATACCGACAGGTTGTTAGGTAAGACACATATGCAACAGTTAGGTATCTTTATTTCGAAACGTTTCGCCTACACAGTAGGCTTCTTCAGTCGAGTACAGAAAAGTTGATAGAAGCAGAAGATACTTGAAGACGATGTAATCAGTCCATCACCCTTAAAGTTTTGAGGTGGTCAGTCCCTCAGTCTGGAGAAGAGTATTGTTCCATAGTATGAAACAATATTGTTTCATACTATGGAAGACTGAGGGACTGACCACCTCAAAACTTTAAGGGTGATGGACTGATTACATCGTCTTCAAGTATCTTCTGCTTCTATCAACTTTTCTGTACTCGACTGAAGAAGCCTACTGTGTAGGCGAAACGTTTCGAAATAAAGATACCTAACTGTTGCATATGTGTCTTGTATAAAAGTATATTGAGCAGATTAAGAATTTTTTAAAAATATCAGGAAAACGTCAATTGTGAGGAACGGTGCCTAGAATAACTTGATGCGGCAGGGCTTTTGATCCATGAACATACTTATCTACGTTCATGTTATCATAGTGGGTTATAGATCTACTCGGCTTCTAATTGCATTCCTATTACATTCACTTTCGTTATTTATTTCTCTCCTAATATTATTCGTAATGCGGGCACGATTAAAACAGTAGCGCTCAGCAGTAGCAACAGTAACAACAGTAACGCTCATCAGTAGCAACAGTAACAACAGCCTGAACCTTGCTAGGTCGGCATGGTACAGTCGTTAACACACTTGACTGATAGTGTGATGAATGGTTTAAAAAACCGACAAGTTGAAGATTGAGACACATATGTAACATATGGGAATCTTTATTCAGGAAACGTTTCGCCACACAGTGGCTTCATCAGTCCAATACAAAGTACAAAGGCGTAAGGAGAGGTTTTTCCAAACCATTCATCACAACTGTCAGACACTGCAGCATCATGGGATCTTGTTACAAAGAATTCTTCAACACTTGTTCAACCTTTGGACGAAGACCTACTTCGACTAGTGGATGGTACCACTATGACCCCGCCTCCACCTGCTTCACGTCACCTCACTACAGTATATAAGCCACGTCTACGGCTCTATGCTGTACATTCTACAAGATTGATGGACTGAACATATTGACTCCAGTCTGAGGGACTGATTACCTCAAACTCCTCCTCTCCTTACGCCTTTCTACTTTGTATTGGACTGATGAAGCCACTGTGTGGCGAAACGTTTCCTGAATAAAGATTCCCATATGTTGCATAAGTGTCTCAATCTTCAATTTGACTGATAGTGTTAGTAGTCTTGCCATGGGGTCGAACCTCACTCCTTTCAGCGAGAGAACAACAGGATCTTAAACAGTAGTAGTAGAAGGAGAGAAAACGGTAATGCCAGCAACGTCTAGACCGTATTAGGGGTGGAAGTGTGTTGGGGCCTCCCCTCTCCTCCCCATCAGCCTGTGTTGGGGATGTATCCTCACGATTTTAACATTATCACCTCCCTGATAAAGAAGAGATGTGGTTATCCTCCTCCTCCATCATGATTATCCTGCTCCTTCATCTTGGTTATCCTCCTCCTTCATCTTCTTTATCCTCCTCTACCATCTTGGTTATCTTTATCCTCCATCTTGGTTATCCTCTTCTACCATTTTGGTTCTCCTCCACCATCTTGGTTATCCTGCTCCTCCATCTTAGTTATCCTCCTCCTCCATCTTGGTTATCGTCTTCTACCATCTTGGTTCTCCTCCTCCATCTTGGTTATCCTCCTCCTTCATCTTCTTTATCCTCCTCTACCATCTTGGTTCTCCTCCTCCATCTTGGTTATCCTCCTCCTTCATCTTCTTTATCCTCCTCTACCATCTTGGTTCTCCTCCTCCATCTTGGTTATCCTCCTCCTTCATCTTCTTTATCCTCCTCTACCATCTTGGTTCTCCTCCTCCATCTTGGTTATCCTCATCTACCATCTGACTGACCCGCCCTGTTGCTCTGACCTCACCAACCCTCCCTACCAAGCTGAGCGACGCCCGGAAGTCCCTAACATCCGGTCGTGTTCCGCCGGAACTCCTCCGAGATGAACTAGTTTCCAAAATAACAAAAAACAAATCTTTTGGAAAAAAAGAGAAGCCGAGAAATTTTTAAAGACAACTTTGACCTTTTTTTTTTCTTTCGCAAATACCTAAGCAACTTTGAAATAGATCTGTCTGTTAGAATAATTATATTATGCAAATTAGCTGCAAATGTATTTGGATTTTTACTTTGAGAAGGAAGAAGGAAGTTTTTTGGAAAACGAGTTCCTTCCTGGGAAGGAAGGAATGCCTGGGGTCTGGGACCTAGAACTGGAGCCTCGCTGGCGGCTTACCGACAAATTATCAACCCACTTATAAGTGAAATAATGGATTTTAATTGGTCGGTGTATATACAAGGTGTGTATTATTATTATTATTATTATTATTATTATTATTATTATTATTATTATTATTATTAATCATAATATCATCTTATCAATTGTTGACTTATTGACCTGGAGACTTGCTAATAACTAGTTGGCACCTCCAAAGTGAGCGTGTTAGATAGGAGTGAATGGAGACGAATGGTTTTTGGGACCTGACGAGCTGTTAGAGTGTGCGCAGGGTAATATTTTATGAAGGGATTCAGGGAAACCGGTTAGCCGGACTTGAGTCCTGGAAATAGGAAGTGCAATGCTTGCACTTTAAAGGAGGGGTTTGAGTTATTGGCAGTTTGGAGGGACATCTAAACTGTCGTGTCTAAGCGCTTCTGCAAAGACAGTGATTATGTATGAGTAATGGTAAAAGTGTTGAATGATGAACGTTTTTTCTTTCTTTTTAGGTTTTTCTTTCTTTTTGGGTCACCCTGCCTCGGTGGGAAGCGGCCGACGTGTTTATATATATATATATATATATATATATATATATATATATATATATATATATATATATATATATATATATATATACTAGTGTGAACACGAAAAGGAAATGAGATACTTTGTGTGCCTGGAGGGACACATTCGTACCTCAGAAGGTAATAGCAACTTACCTATCCTTAGGTGGCGCCTGGTAATATCATAAGGTATTTACATCCTTGTTTCCTCTCATCCCGCACTCCAGTCTCCTCTTTCTCCTTTACCTTACTCTTCTGTCTCTCTTTTTTACCTTATCCTCATCTATCTCTCTCCTTTACTTTAGTTTCCTTTACCTTTCCTTTATTTTACTCTCCTCTCGCCTTTATCTTATTCTCCTCTCTCCTTTACCTCTACTCTCCTCTTCCCACTTTCCTTACTCGTCTCTATCTTTGTCTAATCCTACTCTTTTCTTGCCTCACTCTCCTCTCTTTTTATCCCCCCTTAATTTCACCCTTCTCTCCCCTCACCCTAATTCTTCATTTGCCCTTTTTCTCACTTTGTCTGTCCCATTCTTTCCCTTCCCTACCCTTCCCTCACCCTGCCCTACTCTTCCCACACCCTACCCTACCCTTCCCTCACCCTGCCCTACTCTTCCCACACCCTGCCCTACTCTTCCCTCACCCTGCAATACCCTTCCCTCACCCTATCCTACCCTTCCTTCACCTTCCTTCGCACTCACATTCCCTCTCATCCACTTTCCCTTATTCTTCCTAACTTTGATGGAAATTAGACACGTGTGCAACATCTGGGCATCTTTATTGTAGACGTTTCGCCATCCAGTGGCTTTATCAATACAAATTCTTGGACATAATTTCTTTGATAAAGCCACCGGATGGCGAAACGTCGACAGTAATGATACCCAGATGTTGCACATGTATCTAATTTTCATATTGTCAGTATTGTTATACCATTCGTGCACAGCTTGCAATTTTTCTTCACTTTCTCCCTTCACCCTCTCAACTCATATTGTACCCTGACACCTCCCCACTCAGTAGTGATCGCACCTCCTTTTCCCCTCTCCGCTCCCCACCTCTTCCCCTCCTCACGCCCACTCCGCGTCCCTGCCACCTCCAGGGTTTAATATAGGCGGTGGGCGGGTAAGGTGTGGTATGCTGGCATTTTGGCAAGGTAGTCAAGAGGGTATGACGAACGCATACCACATTTACCGAGGTATGTAAGGGTATACTGCCCTGAAGTGCGGAGGTGGGGGAGGCATGAGGGAGATAAAGGTGAATAAAGATGGCAAGGGAATAATGAAGAGGGTTTGAAGGAATACGATAATGGTATACAATAACGACATGTTGATAAGTAAGACACATATGCAACAGTTAGATATCTCTATTCCGAAACGTTTCGCCTACACGGTAGGCTTCTTCAGTCAAGTACAGAGGAGGTAGCAGAAGCAGTTGAGATGTAAAGACTTTGATTTGAAGTGGTCAGTCCCTCAGTCTGGAGAAGAGGTTTGCAAAACTCCTGATGTCCTGGACTGCACGTTAAGCGTCTCTTTCCACAAGAATAGGTTTATCTGTCGTGAATTCCGAGAGGTCCAGCACCAGGTCTTCTGGGTGATGGCTTGGTCAGTCAGGGTGTGGTAGCTGCAAGCAGTCCAGAGGACGCACCATAGCTAGGCTGTTGGGTTGTGATGGCTTGGTCAGTCAGGGTGTGGTAGCTGCAAGCAGTCCAGAGGACGCACCATAGCTAGGCTGTTGGGTTGTGATGGCTTGGTCAGTCAGGGTGTGGTAGCTGCAAGCAGTCCGGAGGACGCACCATAGCTAGGCTGTTGGGTTGTGATGGCTTGGTCAGTCAGGGTGTGGTAGCTGCAAGCAGTCCGGAGGACGCACCATAGCTAGGCTGTTGGGTTGTGATGGCTTGGTCAGTCAGGGTGTGGTAGCTGCAAGCAGTCCGGAGGACGCACCATAGCTAGGCTGTTGGGTTGTGATGGCTTGGTCAGTCAGGGTGTGGTAGCTGCAAGCAGTCCGGAGGACGCACCATAGCTAGGCTGTTGGGTTGTGATGGCTTGGTCAGTCAGGGTGTGGTAGCTGCAAGCAGTCCAGAGGACGCACCACAGCTAGGCTGTTGGGTTGTGATGGCTTGGTCAGTCAGGGTGTGGTAGCTGCAAGCAGTCCGGAGGACGCACCATAGCTAGGCTGTTGGGTTGTGATGGCTTGGTCAGTCAGGGTGTGGTAGCTGCAAGCAGTCCGGAGGACGCACCATAGCTAGGCTGTTGGGTTGTGATGGCTTGGTCAGTCAGGGTGTGGTAGCTGCAAGCAGTCCGGAGGACGCACTATAGCTAGGCTGTTGGGTTGTGATGGCTTGGTCAGTCAGGGTGTGGTAGCTGCAAGCAGTCCGGAGGACGCACTATAGCTAGGCTGTTGGGTTGTGATGGCTTGGTCAGTCAGGGTGTGGTAGCTGCAAGCAGTCCAGAGGACGCACCACAGCTAGGCTGTTGGGTTGTGATGGCTTGGTCAGTCAGGGTGTGGTAGCTGCAAGCAGTCCGAAGGACGCACCATAGCTAGGCTGTTGGGTTGTGATGGCTTGGTCAGTCAGGGTGTGGTAGCTGCAAGCAGTCCGGAAGACGCACCACAGCTAGGCTGTTGGGTTGTGATGGCTTGGTCAGTCAGGGTGTAGTAGCTGCAAGCAGTCCGGAAGACGCACCACAGCTAGGCTGTTGGGTTGTGATGGCCTGGTCAGACAGGCTGTGCTAGCTGCAAGCAGTCCGGAAGACGCACCACAGCTAGGCTGTTGGGTTGTGATGGCTTGGTCAGTCAGGGTGTGGTAGCTGCAAGCAGTCCAGAGGACAGCAAGGCTGCTAGGTTGGTCACGAACTGACTCAAGGAACTGAGATTGTGCTTGTGTGTGAGAGGTCACAAGTACAACAGTGGTTGAGGCGGTGCACAATGTAACAGTAGTACATAAAAAAATAATTTTTTCCCCCCGAAGCGGCTGTTTTATTGTGTCTTCACACTATAGTTCTCTCAACTGCATTTTAAGGGGAAACAAAGCTAGATGTTAATATTTTTATATGAAATTAAAAAGCTTTGATATTTCTAAGAATTTTCACGTCTTTTTGAGTTTATAGTTTTTAATAAGACACGAATAACCCGCACGTAGGAGAAAGACACTTATGACGACGCTTCGATCCGACTTGGACCATTTACAAAGTCACACTGTAAATGGTCCAAGTCGGACCGAAACGTCGTCGTAAACTCCCCTCTTTTATGTGCAGGTTATTTGTGTATCGTTCTAGTCACGGTATTGTGCCTTTTTTTGTTATTTGGATCATTAACTAGTCACACACTAACACGAAGGTAAGAGGCAGTGTGTGACTAGTTAATGATCCAAGTTGGACTGAAACGTCGCCAAAAGCTTCTCCTATGTGCGAGTTATTTGTGTATTATTCCAATCATGGTATTGTTCACTTTATTCTTTATTTTTAAACATTTTTAATATTTCCACTGATGATGGTAACGCCAGAGCATAAAAAAGGGCTTAAGAACTAAGCCCTGAGAGGACTACCAGGAGTATATTAAGAGAATTTGTATACATAATATTGTGTTGTCACGATTAGTGTTGTATATATATATATTTTTTTGTGGTTGTGAGTGCTGATTGACGTACAGGGTCAGTGTTTCGTAAATGTCAAGTGTTCCTTTTCAACATTAGAGGGTCAGGGATGACAGGTTATAAGCAACAGTGGGTCCATGCAAGGCTAGGCTTCATGGTATGGTTCAAAGAGGCATCAGGGTATGACACATGCAGGGCCAGGTTTCATGGTATGGTTTATAGACGCATCAGGGTACGACTCTGGCCAGAATATAGCCACCATCTGACATTTCTCCACAAGATATAAACAAAACAAAAAATTGCAAAAGAATATGCAGGTGGAGTTTTATGCGCTGAGTTTATTACGTTGTTGCGAGGCGCAGCAGCAGCAGGAATAACTGTAGGTGCCTCAGCGCGGAGTGAAATGTGTTTGACGCCGCCTGTCTATCAACACAACTCCGTTACGTGGTGCAACACTTGCATCAATTCTCAAATAAAAAGTGAGGCCGGGAAAGTGGTTGTGATGGAAGCAACACTGCGGGATTGTGGTCAGTGGCTCAACTAGGTCACTACATGAGACGCTGGTATACTAAGCAGTTCAAAATTGGGAACTACTTTGTAAAATCACAAAAACCCGTCCTCTAAATTAACCGTTTTCTAACGCGTTTAAGTGCATCGAATTACTGACGATCAAAATATTTGCCCCCTCCCCCCCAAAAAAAAAATATTAATTTAACTTTAATTTTTTCTAAATTTACATATAATTAACATTAAATGAGGTTCAGTTTCTTCAAACTCTCCTGAGGTGCATTGCTCCTAATTCTGGTACTAGCCTGGTTGCAAACCTGTATCTCCTTCAGACTTTTTTCACGTGGTTGTTGAGGTATGGCGTCCTGGTGGACCCACGTATTCAACGGAAGGGCAGCATTTGGCAGCGGAGAATAAATCGTTATAACTTAAAACGTTGTGGTTTGTGCGCTTGTTCGTGCTGTACGAGAACGAATGTGGATATGGAGGAAATATATGAAGATTATTATTAGTGCAGGACAAACTATCATTTTTTTGACCTAACGTTGCTTAGGTCTGTGAATGCGTCTTATTAACTTCACGTAGAGGACTTGCCAAGTATGGGCCAGTAGGCCTGCTGCAGTGTTCCTCTCTTATGGTCTTATATATTTGCCGGACAGGAATGTGAGCTCTGGGAGGTTAAGCATCTAGTGAGCTGGCATCTGCTTAGGTTGAAGTCTAGTAGCCACTTGTCGGATAAATCTTGCGATTTTCCAGATCCTGTTGTAGCCAATCTTTGCCCTTCCCGTTTTTGTTCTCAGTAGTTTCAGAGTATATGAGCAGGCATACATGTCTCCCGTTGCTACAAGCAGGTAATTAGGAATGCGTAATTACACACACACACAGTACTACAGTACGGTAATGAGCCACTGTGTCAAGAGGTCACGAGAGTCATATTTGCTATCCTCCTGGGCAACATTCTCCATAATTATTCCTTCTATCTTGAAGGCGGAGGCAGCGGGGATCAGAGTAGACGTTGCCCATCCAGATTAACACAGTCCAGCAAATGTACACAATGTAATAGTGAGTTTTAATGGTCAGATAGTGTAGAATAAATGCTCGTTGTGGTTGTAGTGTTAAGAATTAAAGGTGTGTGATAACTGGCTTATAATATTGTGAAAGATAACACCACACAGGATATCCCACAGTCGGTAAAAACAACGGATATAACCCCACTCCATAAAGGTGGCAGCAAAGCAATAGCAAAGAATTATTGACCGATAGCGCTAGCGTCCCACATTATAAAATTTTTGAAAGGGTTCTAAGAAGCATGATCGCCAACCACTTGGATTCCAGTTACACAGTCCAGGGGAGCATGGGTTTAAAGCAGGTCGCTCCTGCCTTTCGCAATTACTGGACAACTATGGTATGGTGTTGGAATGCCAATTGGAATGCAGATGTAGTTTACACAGATCGCAATCTATGGGATCTTGGTGTAATAACCCACAAAATGCCTGCTAAAGGAATAACCGGAAAAGTGGACAGATAGATCTTTAAGCTTTCTAACTAATAGAAAACAGTAGTGGTAAACAGAGTTAAGTCGGAAACTACCACAGTGAAATGTTTAATTTTATAAGGTACAATGCTCTCCCCCATCCTGTTCCTCATCCTCATATCTGACATAGACAAAGATGTAAACCATAGCATCTAGTCTTCCTTTGCAGACTATACTAAAATCTACATGAGTGTCATCCATTGAGGACACGGCAAATATCCAAGCAGATATCAACCAGGTTTGCGAATGGGCTGCTGAAAATATGAGGTTTGTTGAAGGCAAATTTCAGTTTCTCCTTTATAGAAAACTTGGGGAAATAATAACTAGAACAGAGTATACAACAAATTTTAACCACACAATAGAACGAAAAACTAATGTGAAGAACTTGGGAATGGTAATGTCAGGATTTCACCTTCAAGGATCAAAACAGTCATTATCAAATCTGCGAAGAAATTGATAGGATGGATAATGAGAACATTCAAAACAAGGACAAGGGATGCCATGACAGTGATGATCCTCTTTAAGTAAAATGTTCTCTCTAGGCTGGAAGACTTCTGTAAACTAACAGCTCTATTCAAGGCAGGTGAAATTGCAGATCTAGAGACTGTGAAGAGAACCTTTACTGCACGTATTCGTTCAGTCAGGCACCTTCATTTCTGGAAACCTTTAAAGACCCTTTTCCAGTACTTCGTGAAACGCAGGCGAGGAAGGTACATAATCTACACCTGGAAAGTCCTAGAGGGACTGGTCCCAAATATGCATACACAAATCACTCCCTACGAAAGCAAAAGACTAGGAAGATGTTGCAACATACCCCCAGTGAAAAGCAGGGGTGCCATGAGTTTACTAAGAGAAAACACTAAGTCTCCGGGGCTCAAGACTGTTCAATAATCTACTATACATAATGGGAATTAACAACAGATCCCTGTCTGTCTTCAAGAGGGAACTGGACAGTTCAGTGTCTGATCAGTCGGGATGTGGTTCATACGTTGGATTGCGTGTGGCCAGCAGTAGCAACTTGGCTGATCAGGCCCTGATCCACCAGGAGGCCTGGTCGAGGACCGGGCTGGCAAGGGTTTTGACCCCCGGAACAACCTCCAAGTAGACCATGAACGGGATCTCACTCACACAGCAGTGAATTCAAAGTAAAAAAAAAAAAATATGGCACTACTCAGCAATAACTACGGGTACAAGGATATAAACAGAGGAGCACTACAGTAGGCCTACCGAACCATGAGCAAATTTTTGCTATATACAACATTTTGTCATGTGTAGAATTTTACCAGGTCTCAACTTTTCATATTAAATGTATACAGTACCAATAAGTTTATCAATAAGACACTTGTGCAACACCTGGGTATCTTTACTGTCGAAGTTTCACCAACCTGTGGTTTTTTTCAACCCAATAATGATTATGTACTGGAGACAGTGGAAAAATGGGGAGGTAATTTTGAGGTGTTGATTCTCGTATCCTTCCTTGATGAGACTTTAGAGTGATGTAGATGAATGTTTCCTCATTAAAGATACCCAAGTGTTACACATGTGTCTAATTTATTAACTTTAGAGTGATACCAACCATTCAACATTCGGGCACTGCTGCCCTCTTTGTACAGTTTTGTTGTTTCCTCTCTATGTAGAGCATTTTCAAGTCATGATTTGTTTTGCGTAGAGCTTTATCAAGTCATCTTTCTCTCTATTTAAAGCTTTATAAAAATCCCAGTAAATGCTTGATTATGCAGTGTTTCTCGTCTTAACTAGTGTTGCCAGTGTCCCACAAACATGTCACTATAACACTTCCAACACCAGCTTCTCTGCAGGGGGCGGCGGAGGGTGGAAATTAAACAATACCTATCAGGAAAACCTGACGTATGAACACCACAGGTGTTAATACGTTGTCGCAGGTCCCGCGACGAGCCGAGTTTGATAACTGCAGGTGGCAAAGGCGTGAAGTTTGCCAATAGTCTTCACGCCGACACGTTCCCCCAACTTTTATCAGCGGCTCCTAGCCGCACTCCTCACAGATCTGCCGCCGCCTTTCTGGGCAGACCCACGAAGAGGAAAAATGACCCAAGTTTTTAAATTACATCGTTTATTGTCGGGGTGTTGAGCAGAGAGCCAAGGCTGCAGGTGATCCATCTTGTTTGTTGTTCACGGGAGGATGAGAAAGAGGGGACGGGAAGGGGGAGCCAAACACTGGCACCTGAGAATCACAGAGATACCTTCACCACTCAGATGTAGAGACAGGCTCACTGGAGGACACACTCTCACAGAGGCATATACAGACTCAACAGAAGGATGGAGACTCACGGAAGAACAGACTCGAACACAAGGCAACACTCGCAAAATGGCAGAAAGTCATAGAGGGAGAGAGAGAAAAATTATAATACCAGTTTACGGTAACCTATCCGAGGTAACGTCGCACGACCAACATACACTAACTTATAATTGTAACTAACCTAACTAACCTAACATAGCCAGGGTGAATTCATAATTATTGTTTGCCCCTTTGATGACCTAAGTTAAAATAATTTTGTGAACTATTTAACTTAAAATAACCATAAATGTTGCATTATATAAATTACAACATCTAAACATGTATGGTATATGATGTTTAATATTGAAGATAAATGCGTGACACTACTGCGTAGCCGTGTTGCGTGTGTTATTGGACGCTCTCTCAGTATATTTTTTTAGGTTTCATAACTGTTTTCTGTATTCGTTGAACTTGAGTGATCATTCAGCTGAACACTAATTTTGTAGCTTTTCGTTCAGTTACCATGAAAGGAATTAATTTGAAAATAAAATATAGGAAGATATAGGTGGCGTGCGCTGTTGGAGCTGCCAGATGTGTACTGGATCATAATATATTCACGGGGAAGCGGTAAACGTGTATGGACCATAACGCGCCTGGGAATAGGAGCCCATTAGTTTTGAACCAAGGAAGTGGAGGGTAGCTTTGGTTCCTTGGAAGAGGAGCCCTTTAGAAGTATGAAGGTAGCCGTGTGAAGGGGTTGTGGACCAGAGATGAGAGGTTGGCACTGCTACAACAATTATCAAGGTGACGTGGAAGCCGTCTACCTTTGGCACTCTCACAAGGTGACACTCTTAATTGGATTGTTAAATATATAGACTAGTTTAAACGTGGAAAACTTCCAACGCAGATCATGAAAGCAGATTTGCCATATTCTGCAAGCCAAACATTAAACACACACGCACACACGACACACTGCGCGCGTGCACACACACACACACACACACACACACACACACACACACACACACACACACACACACACACACACACACACACACACACACACTATGTGAATGACATGATGGAAGGGATAGATTCAGGAGTGTCCCTGTTCGCAGACGATTTGAAGTTAATGAGGAGAATTAAATCAGATGAGGATCAGGCAGGATTACAAAGAGACCTGGACAGGCTGGACACCTGGTCCAGCAACTGGCTCCTCGAATTTAACCCTGCCAAATGTAAAGTCATGAAGATCGGGGAAGGGCAAAGAAGACCGCAGACAGAGTATAGGCTAGGTGGCCAAAGACTGCAAACCTCACTCAAGCAGAAAGATCTTGGGGTGAGTATAATACCGAGCACGTCTCCGGAAGCACACATCAACCAGATAACTGCTACAGCATATGGGCGCCTGGCAAACCTGAGATCAGGAGGACAGGAGAGGAGGGTTAGGGCATATACTGAAAGTTGATATCACACCAGCCTTAACGATATACAAATTACTGCGAGGAATAGATAAAATGGACAGACAGGATGTTCCAGAGATGGGACTCGGAAACAAAGGGTCACAATTGGCAGTTGAAGACTCCGGTGAGTCAAAGGGATGTTAGGAAGTATATTTCTTCTGTCATAGAGTTGTCAGGAAGTGGAATAGCCTAGAAAGTGACGTAGTGGAGGCAGGAACCATATAGTTTTAAGACGAGGTTTAATGAAGTTTATGGAGCAGGGAGAGAGAAGACCTGTGTCGAGTTATTGCCTGTGTACCATTTGTACGCTTGACCTTTCTCCATAGACCTCAGTCGATTTTGTATTGGTTACAATTCTTCCGGTATAAACAGCCACACGTACTGAAAGTTGTCACACCAGCCTCAACCTTTTCATTATTTATATATAAATCAAAAGAGTATTTTTTTCTACAGATCGACCGATTACCGCTAAAGTAGGGTAACTCAAAGAAAGAAACACATTCACCATCTCTCATACTCGAGCTGTCTCTCTCTCTCTTTTATTTACAAACAACAACTTTAGAGAATTTTGACGTAAATTGGTTAATGATAGAATTAAATTTTAGTTCTATGATATTAGATTTTGCCGCTGAAGCGACTAGTTTACCGCGAACTCCATATCCACCATGTGGATGATAGCGCAAGAGCGTATGGATACACAGTAGACCATCCTGTTAGTCTTCCTGAGGATTATTTTGCCCATGGCTCGGTCTAAGACCACGTCTCCTAGGTTGGAAAGGAAACGTTACTGGCGTAAGATCTATGAAGAAATACATAGGAAAGTAAAGGTATGTGTATAATGATTGCAAATAGATGTTTGTAAGATTGGCCTGTTTGTAATATTTACCAGAGTTTAGCAAAATGTAACAGGTTTCCATTTCACGATAATTAGTTCTGTGATCTTTGCTGACTCTTTAAAGCGTAATGTATGATGGGAAGTCCATCGTCTTTGTGGAGTCCCTCTTTCCGGGACCTTGAGTATACGAAAAAGACTTGAGGCTTGACTGAAGATATATATACTGCAGTGTGACGCTTATCTGTAAATTCTTTGTCCCTTTTTTCTGAATGCTGTTTCCTCTTTATTTATGGTTGTAGTAGAGAGCGCAATACGCTTGGGTGATTCTCCTACCCTGATCTCTGCATCGAAGTTCTATCGCATTACCATCACTCAAGGGAAATCTAGCCAGGGATGTTGATGTTCTTAAGGGCATAAATAGTGGAGAAAGTGTGCAAGCCAAGGTTTCAGAATTCCGTTTCAGTAATAAAATAATTCAATAGGGAGAGTAAATGTCCAGCCATTTAGACGTAAAAATGAAAAATCAGTTTTCTTTCTATCGAGAAGATTTTTTTTTTTTTTTGCATAGGATATATACACCGAGAAATGTATCTTAGTGTATACAGTATTTGCTGAGACTACTTTAATCCTCTTTTTTTAAGGTTTAAAGTATTCCATCGTGTGTGGATAGATTACAAGCATAATTAATCAACCCGTTTTGTCTCTCCTCATCTGATTTAAGTTGAATCTAGCTAAACCTGTCTAATCGTCTCGGTTCCTGGCTACGATATTCGACACTTGTAGTTGTAACCACATCTTGTCAAGAAAACTACCATCTGCACTGTTGTCGTTACTTGCAACTGTCCGTGGAGAGACTCGTTCCCATATGTTTAGCCTGATAGTTACCCCAGGTCCCGTAACTGATATTTGCAGGTTATATCTTTGTACTTTGGGCTCGGTCTTTCCTTATTTATACTGTATGTGTGTGTGTGCGTGTGTGCGTGTGTGTGTGTGTGCGTGTGCTTTCTATATTTGGTTGCATGGGTCGATTTATAGCTCCTGGCCCTTTCTCTTTGCTGGTCGCTACTAGGTCCACTCTCTCCCTACTCCAAGAGCTTTATCGTACCTCTTCTTGAAGTTATGTGTGGATCCTGCCTCCACATCACTTTCCAGATTGTTCCACTTCCTGTGTGTGTGCGTGTGTGTATGTATAATTACCTAATAAACTGTACTGGAGGAAGAGGGAAGTAGTGAGGAAGGGAGGGGTGCGTACTCAGGGAAAGTCCAGACTCCAGCATTCTTATCTGTTCAAGGCGTAACAAATCCTCCAGGATCTGCTCCCGCAACATTCCTCAGTTTCCAGATTGTTACAGAAATATTGTGATATATATATATATATTTATATATATATATATATATATATATATATATATATATATATATATATATATATATATATATATATATTATTATATAAACAATATAGGGAGGTACCATCTCTAGAACCGTACTGGGGAAAACTCAAGGTTCTCCCCGAAGCTGTTTGAATATTTTCTTCTCCTACCACCCCCTATATTCTATGGGAACTTTATTTATAGACAGAATACTTTGACAAAAAAGCACAAACATTAATACATTGGTACAATATATCAAAGATTATGAATTTCCTCCAGCTAATCCGAATTATTATTATAATAAAAAAAATCGCTAAGCCACAAGGGCTATACAGCAATCCGAAGCTGGACGCGAGCCAAGTATGCAGCAAGCATTTCTCCCCTGGATGGCCACGCGGAGGCGCTGGAACATGAAAGTAGCTGCCCTCGGGTCCCTGGTGGTGTCGATAAGTCTGGACCGCAGTTCTTTAAGGAAGCGTGTGGCATTTTTTTTCCCCGTGATCCCAAGGTCTCTGATCCCACAGGAACAAATTGATACTGTTGGCTTATGTCTCTATACTTGCCGATGTTGTACTCCTCCCTGTCGCTCGGCACTGTAATGGATGTAGGTGTCAGCCAGCGTCGACACGCAGGTATGGTCCCATGCTAAGAGTCTGCCATTCTTCCAAGGATAGATGGTGATCCCGTCGGGACGGTTTGCTGGGTTGTGGGTTGTTGCCTGCTAGTGATCGGGACTCTCTCTTGGCTGGGCATCCAGCTGTAGCGAGGCTTCTCTTTATGATGTCGTTGACTTCAGTGTGTCTTGCGTGCCAGCTCTTCGTTTTGGAGAAGTTAAGACCATGTAGACCATACCGGTCGGCTTGCGCATCACAGTAAATACACATATATAGCTACGGAATGTTTAGGTACATAAAATGCTAATATTACAATGTAAAGTAAGAGGCCAAAGCATTAATTTATATATAAAAACTTTTGTATATACAGTTTTCATACAAGATATGAATACAAATGTCAGGTTTGGCTAGTAGCAATTTTATTATGTATGTTCAGGGGTAGGTTGTCATCCGTTAGTTATAAGGATGTTTTCTTATAAATGGTTTCATGTATTGTGATTACGTCAATGTGTGATATGTATATATACTATATACTTTAAATAAAATAAAAAAAATACACATATATTCCGTGTGAATTGGGGCAGCAAGGCGGAGAGCCGCTGTAAAAGGAGGGTCGTAGGGTTGAGGCGTGTTCCCATTGCCGAAATGGGAACTGTTTGGAGGAAATCCCCAGAGAGAGGTGCGGTCACAGCTTGCACGCGCGCACACACACACACACACACACACACACACGAAAGTGTAACAACCTGGTGAAAGCGAAGCGTAAATTTAATAGAACTGTATATTTCTGCAAACAATTGAGGCTGTCTTCAGCAAACAAATGTACAAAGGGTACTGAATGTACACTCAGGCCACACTTGGCTTAACCCAGTTCCTGACTTTCATTATGTGGTATAAGTTGAGAAACCAGGTTAGGTGGAGGAGGAGAGGTCAGAGGAGGCGTTGTCTTTGCAGTGTTGAAATTTGGTCGATTCAAAGAGTTTTCTCTTATTCAAGCATATAATACATTATGTAAGAAGCTTCCCAGTCAATATTGCATATATCCTTCTTGGTATACTGGAATATTGCTTTCACTTTTTTTTATATATTATGAAAAGAAAAATCTCTAAATAAATACTGTTTAGTCGTAAAATTTCAGAGGGAAAAAAATAAATTTCCCATCAAAATACCTCAAAAAACCTAAAAAGAAAAAAAAAGTGAGAATAAAACGATATATCAAGATTTCTCTATTCCAAATAAACTGGCTTATCTATCTCAATAAACATTTTTGTGTTCAGTAACTCGAGTTGAAAAATTCCCGCAAGTGTGTTCAGCGAGTGTTTGATCGCAGTAGTCTTTGCTGTGACTTCCGTAAACATCAGGTACACGAAGCCTGGTGGCTGTTGTTGTCTTTTACAAGCACTAATAACACAGTTACTGATTTTGTTTGAGTTTGTCATGTGAGACGGTACTGTGTTTGCCGTATTCCTGCACATGTTTGTAAGGTAAGAAATTGACAATTCAGGCTCAGAATTTTTTGCGCGACTCTGATTTCTCTTGCTGGCAGTATAGTAACTAGCAAAGGCTCTTGCCTGGCCTTTTTTTGTGCCATTTCTCTTGGTTAATTAGTAACTATAATTGGCTCTTGTTTGACCTTTTTTATGAACATTTAGAGACAGCCGAGTGTTTTGGATGGTACATAATATTGTGCATAAGAAACAAAGAGAAAGAGGAGAAAATAACATAACTGCAGACAGACCAGGTGGGGTTTGAACCATGGCAAGTGAGTCGCAAAATAATAATCTATATAATATATCCTATTAATGAAAACAATACACCGGTTATTTTAAGCAAATATCTGAAATTTGCTTGCAAGAGATGAGACAGTTGTAGACATGAATCCAAATGTACACCTGTTAACTCTTTTGGGGCATAGTTCCTAGTTCCTAGTTCCTAGTTCCTTTTGTGTATCCATGTGCTCTTGCGCTTCCGTCCACAATAAACTAGCCTCTTCAACAGCAAAATCTAAATCAAATATGTTTTGAATTTTTCAACATATACCTTTGAGTTCCAAAAGTTTTTCTACTTCCGGAGCCCGGCCTTGGGCCAGGCTCGTCAGGTGCTTGCCTGGTCAATTAGGCTGTGCTGCTGGTGGCCCGATGACCCACATATCCATCACTGTCCTGTATATTCTACATTCATTACTGCGATGTTTACTGTTCTACCCCATCCAAAGAGGTGTATTGATTCTGCTGAAGAGTTCTTGATCCAAGTAATTGGAGGTATCCTTCCCCTGAATCGAACTCTATACGACCCTTACGGGTTTAGCTCTTCCCCATGAATAACATTCTCCTCTACAAGGTTGGAAGTGCCGTTCCTCGCCAGGTGAACTGTGACCTTCGGAGGCTGTACCACTGAAGGTCATTTATTTCAGAAATTTACATATCCCCGAAGGCTGTAATATTTCCGTAATATATCATGTATCTGATGTATTAACGGGAAGCTTTTGAATAGAGGCCTTACCCTGCTAGTTTACGAGTGGACATATTAAAGTGCCGGCTGGATAGCGGACTACCAGGCTTTAGATTTTACCGCCGAAGCAGCTCGTTTATTGTGCACCCTATATCCATCCTGTGGATGGTAGCACAAGAGCATATCCATCCTGTGGATGGTAGCACAAGAGCATATCCATCCTGTGGATGGTAGCACAAGAGCATATCCATCCTGTGGATGGTAGCACAAGAGCATATCCATCCTGTGGATGGTAGCACCAAGAGCATATCCATCCTGTGGATGGTAGCACAGAGCATATCCATCCTGTGGATGGTAGCACAAGAGCATATCCATCCTGTGGATGGTAGCACAAGAGCATATCCATCCTGTGGATGGTAGCACAAGAGCATATCCATCCTGTGGATGATAGCACAGAAACATATCCATCCTGTGGATGGTAGCACAAGAACATGAGGATGAACGAAAGGTCTAGGAGCGAGGTCCTAAAACGGCTAACTGGATTTCATCTGGATATTTATCAACAATTTATGCCGTATCTGCTGTAAGCATATTTCGAACATTTGTTTAATGTGTCCCTTGCTTGGAAAAAAATTAAGACAAGGGAAAAACTCAGATTTTTCTGTGTGTGTGTGTGTGTGTGTGTGTGTGTGTGTGTGTGTGTGTGTGTGTGTGTGTGTGTGTGTGTGTGTGTGTGTGTGTGTGTGTAATTGGCGTTTTAAGTGTGAGGTGGTAAGTGTACCTCAACACGTGTTGTGCCGTTTTTGCTGTGTTTGCTATAGTACATGTGATCTGGTTTGACCACGACTATTGAGATGTTAACCGTTGTTCTGCTGTAGTCTCATCTGTTTCTCTCTGGTCGTGGAATATTTATGTTCTGCCTGTGGATGGTTCCATGGATCATGGTCTGATGGTTAGTCAGGTTGTTGGTCGCTACATGCAATCCCACGCAGGCACCTCAGCCTCGTTGATAAGTTATTTTGAAGGAAATTGTCAAGGTTTTCCTTGAAAGCAATTAAAACTACGAGTAATTCTCCATTTTAGCTGAAGAAAAGTTGTTGAAAAGCCTTGAAACTTTTATGCTTTTCGTTCCATTTTAGCGCATATATACAAGATCTGAGACAGTAACTGCTATGTATATGTCTTGGACCTTGGAGAATATACAGGTTCTGAAATGGCAACTGCTGTTTATATGTCTGCAGCTGGAGTATATACAAGTTCTTGTACAGTAACTGTTATTTATACGTCTCGAGCCGTGGAGTATATACAAGTTCCTGTACAGTAACTGGTGTTTATACATCTCGGGCCGTGGAGTATATACAAGTTTGGGACAGTCAGAGCTTTTTGGCTGTCTGGAGATGCGGGTGCTGCTTTGATCCTTGAGGACAATCAAGCAGCCGCAGGCGACGCTGAGGAACAAAGCACATCTCGAGGGCTAGAGTGTAAATGAAAACACTGCTCTGTTTGAAGTAAGAAACTCTGTCTTCACTGTAAAAAAATGTAGGTGTTATATAAGACTTCAGAGCGAAAATCTGCAGTGTTTTTACATTACAGTAATAATAAAAGCTGATTTTTTTGCAGTTTCCCATGCAACAAATAAGACATAAATTGTGGATATGTACTCGTTTTAACCTTTTTGGGAGGACCTTGTATCTAGGCCTTTTGTATATCTATACGTTCTTGCGCTACCGTCCACAGAATGGATACGAAGTGCACAATAAACTAGCCACTTGTATGAACCGTATCGCGAGAGCATATGGATACACAGAATGCGTTGGAACTAGGCCCCAAAAGGGGCCTGCAACACTTCCGGATACATCTCTGTAGATTATGTTTTACCTGTTCCAACCATAACACTGCAGCAGGCCTGTTGGCTCCTACTAAGCAGGTCCTGTCTAGTATCTTATTTTCGTTAGGAATATACCTAGGTTATACTGTCTATATTTGGTTTAGAAAAACACATAAACAAACACTAGGACATATTAGAAAACGTTTCAGTCCTGGGACCTTGATCACTTATGTATTCTAAACCAATTTGACGGTATCTTTCGCGAAGGTTTATACTATACTGTCTATCTCTGTATTCCTCAATAAGTGGACAGTCAAATACATAGTATTCAAATGCATACTGGGGTGAAATACAGTCTTCATGTTTCTAGGTATAGTGTAGTCAGTAGGCCGGAGAAGATTTGACTACCAAATTTAGAGTCTAAAAGCTACAGTGATTGTCAGTCAGCTTGATGTCTGAATTCCATGAAATTATGTGATGAACGCGCTAGTTTCCCAGCTCATTTTTTTGTAAATGGCTGATATTTTTTCTCTCTTCTCTTTGATACCTCTCGGAAATTGCCTCTAGTGTTGAAATGGTTTTATCTAGGCATGAGCAGTGAGCTGTGGTTGGCTCTTCGGTATTAAATTCTGTGATGAAAATGGTTTTAAAACCAGACAAGTTAAAGAAGCCACTGGCTGGCGAAACGTTTCCTCAATAAAGATTCTCAAATATTGCACAAGTGTCTCATTCTTCAAATTCTGTGCCTTCTGACAGGCGGTGATCAACAACAAGGCTGTAGACGAATGGTTCAGAGAACCGACAAGTTGATAAATTAGACACATGTGCAACACTTGATGGTACTTGGGTATCATTAAAGATACCCAAGTGTTGCACATGTTGGTAGGTAAGACACAGGCAACAGTTGTTAGGTAAGACACATATGCAACAGTTAGGTATCTTTATTTCGAAACGTTTCGCCTACACAGTAGGCTTCTTCAGTCGAGTACAGAGAAGTTGATAGAAGCAGAAGAGACTTGAAGACGATGTAATCAGTCCATCACCCTTAAAGTTTTGAGGTGGTCAGTCCCTCAGTCTGGAGAAGAGCATTATTCCATTGTCTGGAATAATATTATTCCAGACAATGGAACAATACTCTTATTCCAGACAATGGAATAATATTATTCCAGACAATGGAACAATACTCTTCTCCAGACTGAGGGACTGACCACCTCAAAACTTTAAGGGTGATGGACTGATTACATCGTCTTCAAGTCTCTTCTGCTTCTATCAACTTTGCTGTACTCGACTGAAGAAGCCTACTGTGTAGGCGAAACGTTTCGAAATAAAGATACCTAACTGTTGCATATGTGTCTTACCTAACAACCTGTCGGTATTTTATACCATTTTATTGTTCAGTTGTTAGGTAAGACACATATGCAACAGTTAGGTATCTTTATTTCGAAACGTTTCGAAATAAAGATACCTAACTGTTGCATATGTGTCTTACCTAACAACCTGTCGGTATTTTATACCATTTTAATGTTCAATCAGGCAACAGTTAAGCAACTTTATTCCGAAACGTTTCGCCTACACAGTAGGCTTCTTCAGTCGAATACAGAAAGTAGGCAGGAACAGTAGAGATGTGAAGACGATGTAATCAGTCCATCACCCTTGAAGTCGTAGAATTTGAGGTTGTCAGTTCCTCAGCCTACGACTTCAAGGGTGATGGACTGATTACATCGTCTTCACATCTCTACTGTTCCTGCCTACTTTCTGTGCAAGAAAGGTATAAAATACCGACAATATGAAAGTTAAGACACATGTGCAACATCTGGATATCTTTATTGTAGACGTTTCGCCATCCAGTGGCTTTATCAATACAGATTCTAGGACATAATAGGAAGACAGTAGAACTATATACAAAAGATGAGGTAATCAGTTCCTCGGCCTTGGAGTTAGTGTTCACAGCATCGTGGTGGAGGAGAATCTGGAGCAAAGGCAAGAAGACTGGCGTTTATATAGGCGTCAGTGGAAGGGACGGGCAGCAGACGAGGGCAGTCACTGGTAGGCGGGATTCCCCAGTGGAAGTTGGTCCTTCCCAAAGAGATGGGTTAGTTGCAGCAGCCGTGAAGAAGGTCTTGTAGATGTCATCTGAACCAAGATTCCATGATTCCATGATTCCTTCATGGAATCTTGGTTCAGAGGACATCTACAAGACCTTCTTCACGGCTGCTGCAACTAACCCATCTCTTTGGGAAGGACCTACTTCCACTGGGGAATCCCGCCTACCAGTGACTGCCCTCGTCTGCTGCCCGTCCCTTCCACTGACGCCTATATAAACGCTCCAGATTCTCCTCCACCACGATGCTGTGAACACTAACTCCAAGGCCGAGAGACTGATTACCTCATCTTTTGTATATAGTTCTACTGTCTTCCTATTATGTTCTAGAATCTGTATTGATAAAGCCACTGGATGGCGAAACGTCTACAATAAAGATATCCAGATGTTGCACATGTGTCTTAACTTGCCTACTTTCTGTATTCGACTGAAGAAGCCTACTGTGTAGGCGAAACGTTTCGGAATAAAGTTGCCTAACTGTTGCCTGTGTCTTACCTACCAACCTGTCGGTATTGTATACCATTTTGATGTTCATGTTGCACATGTGTCTAATTTATCAACAACAAGGCTGGCTAGAGACTGGGCCTTGATTAAAGGACGAAGAATCAAGCCGCCATTACTCCTTATAGCGATTTTAGTGTTCCAAGACATGCAATTTAGCTTATATTTAGTAGTACACATGCTGACGTATACATTGCATGGGTTTTAAACATAGGTTTGGACATATTTCAGAAAATACTACTTTTCAGTCAGTAATTTGTAACAAGGAGTGTGCATCCATGTACTCCTGGAGTTCGAGATGCACAAGAACTGGCCACTTCGAAGGCAGAGACTCTGACGAAGAAATTTTCTTATAGTAGTGCCATTATG
Source organism: Cherax quadricarinatus (assembly GCF_026875155.1). Classification (NCBI taxonomy): domain Eukaryota; kingdom Metazoa; phylum Arthropoda; class Malacostraca; order Decapoda; family Parastacidae; genus Cherax; species Cherax quadricarinatus. The sequence goes on from NC_069468.1 coordinate 20,326,908, forward strand.
ATGAAATACAGGCTTGTAATTCAAATTATGTTATGTAAAAGGACACAAGTGTAGCTAATGTGACTATTTATTGTGGCAATGTTTCGCTCTTCAGGAGCTTTGTTAAGCTTCTGGAGAGCGAAACGTTGTCACAATAAAATGTCACATTAGTTGCACATGTGTCCTTTTGCCTAACATTTTGTAACTAATTCTACCGTTATTACTAAGATATTATTAGTTGGTCTGTGAACATGGGCTTAAGAACATATGAGCATAAGAATGGAGGAACACTGCAGCAGGCCTACTGGCCCAAGCCAACTATTCTCACCCACCCACTTCTCTAGCCATTTCTCAAAGCTTCCCAAGAATTAACTTCAGTACCTCAAGTACTAATCAAGCCCAGCCCTTCTCACTCATATATATGTTCTTTTTTCTTAAAGCTACCCAAGGTTTTAGCTTCTCTTACTTCAATCGAAAAATTGTCAAATGTGTAAGCTTGATTAGTTCATTTCTGGTGAGAAATGTTAAAGAGTCAGCGGCGCAGCAGTGTTTCTGGAATTGTCATACATTCTTGGGTTGAAAAGATTGCTCATCTTAAAACAACATTTGTCTTTGGTAAGGAGATGACGGCGTCTCCTTGGGTAGTCATATCTACATTTCCGCTGCAAACAGAGATGTATTTTCTCTATGTGTAGACACCCAAACAAAAAATTTACAAATGTATGTTTTGTTTTTAGGGTTCTATCCTGAGGGCTTAATTTTTTTGTACTTTCGCTGGCCCATCGACGCTGATACATTCAACAGAGATAGCTAAATGAATAATGTTAGTTCATCAAGGATAATCACCTGACATGAATGCAAGTGTAAGGACAGGGCAGGATGGTTGAGTTTAAAGGTAAATCCCGGCCCATGGGTGGTGGATCAGGGCAGTAGCAATTACTCGTTTATCCTTGCTAGATTATGAGGTCTGGGCGAAGGAATTTATTTAAGTAGCATTTAATCCCCACAGAGATAAGGTTGTGAGCGGGGCTGGGTCTGGCGTGGCTGGAGAGAGGGAGGGCATGTGTAGGCTATTTTTGGCATTTTTGGGGGCAGGGGTTTTTGGCTTTAGGGCTTGTGTTGCTTGGAGGCGGGTTTGTCATTTTGGGCCTTGTTGCCAGTGTTTTGGCTTTTTGTACTTTTTCCGTTAGTCCGGGTTTTTATTTGTTCTGTGATTGGGTTGTTTTGGGGCATGTGAGGGCAGGGGGGCAGGGGTACTGGGAATTTTATTTTTCTGGGTTTTCAGGTTAAGGGGTTTTGTTCATTTTAAAAGGCGGGTTTTTCATTTATTGGGTTTTTTTTTAAAAGGGCCGGTTTGGGGGGCTTGTATCCGGGGTTTTGTCATGTGTGGGGGGTTGTTCATTTGGGGTGAGAGTTGAGTCGGGGGGGGCAGTGTTTCGGATTTTTCATTTTTGGGTTGGGGGTTTTTTAAGTGGTATTTTAAAAAAATTTGTTTTGGATGGAGGGGCGGGTTTTGGGTGTTATTCCTTTCGCGGGAGGGGGGGGTTTTTATTTTTTCTTGTGTTAAAAAAAATTGTATGGGGGGGTTTTTTGGGGTTAAGGGGGGGGGTTATTTTTGGCTTTGTGGCTGGTTTTCAAAGGTGAAATGGTATTTTGTATCGGGGTTCATGTGAGGGGCGGGTGGGGGGGGATGGGGGTTTTGGGGGTTTTATGGCTGGGTGTGTGGCAGTGTTAGTTTCGGGGGTGTTTGGGGAGGTTGGGCGGGTTTTTGTGGCATTTATCGGGGTTGGGGTTGTGGCGGGGGTCTGGGTGGCGGGGGGGAGGGAGTGGCCTTTGCTGCCGTGGTAGGGCGGGTTTTGCAGGGAGTGGGGGTGGGGCGTGTTAGTGGGTTGGGTGGTTCTTGTTCCCGGGTGTGTTCATGGTGTGGCTGGGGGGTTATTGGTGTTTTGTTTTTTGGGGGGTGTGTTGGGTGGTATTGGGGGGTTTGGGTTGGGGCGGGGTGTGTTGGCAGTGTGTATGGCTGGGTGTGTTGGCATTTTTGAGTGGCGGGTGTGTGGCGTGTGTGTGGCGGTGTGTTGGCAGTGGTAGTGGCGGGTGTGTGGCAGTGGTTATTGGTGGGTGTGTTTGGGCGGGTGTTTGGCAGTGTGTAGTGGTGGGTGTGTTGGGGTGTGTAGGGGCTGGGGGTTGGAGTGTTAGTGGCTGGGGGTGGGCAGTGTGTAGTGGCGGGGGGTTTTGGCAGTTGTGTGGTGGGTGTGTTGGCATGTGTTGTGGGGGGGGAGTTGTAGGGGTTGGGTTTGTTGGCAGTGGTAGGGGGGGTGGGGGTGTGTTGGGAGTGTGTAGTGGCTGGGTGTGTTGGCGTGTGTGGGGCCCGGGTGTTTTGGGAGTGTGTAGTGGTGGGTGTGTTCAGTGTGTAGGGGGCCGGGGTGTTGGCAGTGTTATGGCGGGTGTGTTGGCAGGTGTAGTGGCAAGGGGGTGTGTTGGCATGTGTGTGGCTGGGTGTGTTGGGGTGTTAGTGGCTGGGTGTTTTGGCAGTGTGTAGTGGGGGTGTTTTAGTGGGGTGGGTGTGTTGGCAGGTGTAGGGGCTGGGTGTTTGGCAGGTGTAGTGGCCGGGTGTGTTGGGCAGTGTGTAGTGCCGGGTGTGTTGGCAGTGTGAGTGGGGGGTGTTTGGCTGTTAGTGGCTGGGTTTTTTGGGTTTTTGGGAGTTGTAGTGGCTGGGTGTTTGGCAGTGTGTAGTGGGGGGGTTTTGTTGGCAGGTTTTGTGGCTGGGGTGTTGGCAGGGTAGTGGGGGGTGTTTTGGAGGTTAGGGGCGGGTTGTGGGCAGTGTGAGTGGCGGGTGTTTTGGAGTTTTTGGGGCTGGGGTTTGGAGTGTTAGTCCCCTTGGGAGTGTGTAGTGGCTGGGGGTTGGCATGTGTAGTGGCGGGGTGTTTTGGGCATGTGTAGTGGGGTGTTTTGGCATGTGTAGTGGGGGTGTGTTGGCGTGTGTAGTGGTGGGGTGTTGCAGTGGTAGTGGCTGGGTGTTTTGGCAGTGTGTAGGCTGGGTTTTTTTGGCAGTGTGTAGTGGTGGGTGTGTTGGAGTGTGAGTGGGGGGTGTGTTGGGGTTTTAGTGGCGGGTGTGTTGGCAGTGTTTTTTGGGGGGGGGGGGGGGGGCCGGGGTGTTTTGGCTTTGTAGTGGCCCGGGTTGTGTTGGGGGTTTGGCTGGGTGTTTTGGGCAGTGGTAGTGCTGAGTGTGTAGGGGGCTGGGTGTGTTGGCATGTGTAGTGGTGGTTGTTGGAGTTTAGTGGCGGGGTGTTTTGGAGTGTGTAGGGGTGGGTGTTGGAAAGTGTGTAGGGGCTGGTGTGGGGGATGGTAGTGGTGGGTGTGTTGGCAGTGTGTAGGGGGGGCGGGTGTGTGGGGGTGGTTAGTGGTGGGGGTGTGTTGGCAGTGTTAGTGGCTGGGTGTGTGGCAGTGTGTAGGGGCCCGGGGGTTTTTTGGGGCCTGTGTAGGGCGGGTTGGGGCGTGTGTGGGGGCTGGGGTTTTGGCGTGTTAGTGGCGGGGATGTGTTGGCAGTGTGTAGGGGCTGGGTTGTTGGCAGTGTGTAGGGGCTGGTGGTTGGCATGTGTAGGGGGGTGGGTGTTTTGGAAGTGTGTATCCCGGGTGTGTTGGCAGTGTGTAGGGGGGGGTTTGTGTTGGCAGTGTGTGGGGGGTTTTTGGGCGGTGTAGTGGCTGAGTGGGGGGCTGGGTGTGTTGGCGTGTGTATGGCTGGATGTTTTGGGGCATGTTAGGGGTGGTTGTTGGCGTGTGTAGTGTGGTGTGGGGCGTGTGTAGGGCGAGTGTGTGGCGTTTGAGTGGCTGGGTGGTTGGCAGTTTTGAGTGGGGGGTGTGCTGGCAGTGTGTGTGGCGGGTTTTGGGTTTGGGAGTGTGTAGTGGCTGGGTGTGTTGGGAGGTGTAGGGTGGGTTTTTGGCGTGTGTATGGCCGGGTGTGTTGGCAGTGTGTAGGGGGGAGTGTGTAGGGTGGGTGGGGTTGGCATGTGTAGTGTGAGTGTGTAGGGCTGGGTGTGGGGCGTGTTAGGGGGGGTGGTTGGGAGTGTGTAGTGGGGGGTGTGTTGGGAGTGTGTGTGGCGGGTGTGCTGGCAGTGTGTAGTGGCTGGGTGTGTTGGGAGTGTGTAGTGGCTGGGGTGCTGGCAGGGGTTATGGCTGGGGTTTTGGGGAGTGTGTTGGGGGGTGTGTTGGCAGTGTGGTGGCTGGGTGTTTTGGGCCCGTTTTTAGTGGCCGGGTGTGCTGCCTGTGTATGGCGGGTGTTTTGGCAGTGTGTAGTGGGGGTGTTTTGGCAGTGTGTAGTGGGGGGTGTGTTGGCAGTGTGTAGTGGTGGGTGTGTTGGCGTGTGTAGTGTGGTGTGTTGGCAGTGTGTAGGGGTGGGTGTTTTGGAGTGTGTGTGGGGGGTGTGTTGGGAGTGTGTAGGGGCTGGGGTTTTTTATGTGTAGGGGCTGGGTGTGTGGCATGTGATGGCTGGGGGGTTGGCGTGTTAGTGGCTGGGTGTGTGGCAGTGGGGTAGTGGGGGGTGTTTTGGGCAGTGTGTATGGCTGGGTGTGCGGGCAGTGTGTAGTGACGGGGTGTGCGGGCAGTGTGTAGTGGCTGGGTGTGTTGGCAGTGTGTAGTGGCTGGGTGTGTTGGCAGTGTGTAGTGGCTGGGTGTGCTGGCAGTGTGTAGTGGCTGGGTGTGCTGGCAGTGTGTAGTGGCTGGGTGTGTTGGCAGTGTGTAGTGGCTGGGGTTGGCAGTGTGTAGTGACTGGGTGTGTGGCGTGTGTAGGGGTTGGGTTGCGGGCAGTTGTAGTGGCGGGGTGTGCTGGCTGTGAAATGGCGGGGTGTGCTGGAGTGTGTAGTGGCTGGGTGTGGGCTTGTGTAGGGCGGGTGGTGGCAGTTGTAGTGGTGGGGTGTTTGGCATGTGTAGTGGCTGGGTGGTTGGCAGTGTGTAGTGGTGGGTGGGGCGTTGTAGTGGTGGGTGTGTTGGCAGTGTGTAGGGTGGGTGTTTTTGGCAGTGTGTATGGCTGGGTGTTTTTGGAGTGTGTGGGCGGGGTGTGTTGGCAGTGTGTAGGGGTGGTGTGTGCGTGTTAGGGCTGGGGTTGTGGGTGTGTGTGGGGGGGTGTGCTGGCAGTTTTAGTGGCTGGGTGTTTTGGGCAGTGTGTGGGGTTTGGGTGTTTTTGGCAGTGTGTGGGGCTGGGTGTATGGCGTGTGTATGGTGGGTTCTGGCGTGTGTAGGGGCTGGGTGTGCGGCAGTGTGTAGGGGGTGGGTGTGCTGGCAGTGTGTAGTGGCGGGGTGTGCGGGCAGTGTGTAGTGGGGGTTGTGGCAGTGGTAGTGGCGGGGTGTGCTTGCGTGTGTAGTGGCGGGGTGTGTGGCAGGTGTAGTGGCTGGGTTGCGGGCAGTGTGTAGTGGCTGGGTGTGCGGCAGTGGTTTAGGGGGGGTGGCTGGCAGTTTTTAAGGGGCTGGGTTTTTGGGCAGGGGTACCCCTGGCTTCTTTTTTTTTAGCTTTTTCATTTTTACAAATGAGAGTTGTTATTGCCCTTGCTCATTTCGACCCCAAACCCTTTATCTAAGGTATCCCCCTCACCCACAGGATGCGACCCCCAGCAGTCGCTACACCCAGGTCACTTATGCTAGGTGAAAAAGGGACTAGGAGTAAGGAAACATGGTTTATGTTTTTTTTCCTACCGGGGTCGAAACCCCGGACATGGTGAGCTGAATGCCTCCAACCGAGCCCCGGACCCTTGTTTTGGTGTGATTTTGGGCGATTCTGTCAACCTCTCATGACCGGTATGGAAAGGGTTACGAAAGAAGATAAGAATTGACATTTTGGGTATTTTTTTGTAGGCCCCATGGGGGTTTTTTTTAATAAGAAAATAAGTAAAAACGAACTTATTTTTTTTTAAATAGTCCCAGAGTAGGGGCCTAGAAATTTTCCAAATAGAAACACTTTTCCTTGGGTCCAAAAATTTGCCCCTTGTTCCCCCCCTTTTGGAAAGGGGGGTTTGGGGGGGGAGGGAGGGGGGGTTTTTAAAAAGGGGGGGGGAGAGAGGCCTTTCCCTTGTCATAGGGTTCTCGCCCAAAAGCTTTAAAAGGACATCAGTCCCTACTCCCTTTGGTAGCCCGTGCTGTTCACCACAGGAGAAGACCTGGGCCAGAAACCCCAGCAAAACCTTTCTAACCTGAACCTACAGTGGGGAGGGAAAAAGTTTTTGGGTCCTGATTGGGGGTTTGGACTAGGGAAAACTATTTTGGAGGAAAAGAGAGGAAGAGAGAGGGGAGAGGAAGAGGGGAGAGGAGAAAAGGGGATGACCTGCTTCAAATATTGGGGGTTCTCCCCAAAAGGGGACTCGCCTACCCGCTTACCCATCGTCCATAGTAATCGCCAAAACATGCTCACTTTTACCAAGAGTGATGGATGAACATCGACTCCAGGCGACAGACTGTCCTCAAACTCTTCCTCATATTCCACCGTTCCTGATTGGGCTGAAGAAACCCTGGTTCCGAAAGTTTCCTAAGTTTCAATGTCCTTTTTTTTTCCTTTTTTTTTTTAAAACATTATTCAAAGCCGAAGTTTCCCCCCTGTTCAACTTTTTTCATGGTCTTTTACTGTCGTTTTTTTTCTCGGGGGTAGGTTTTTCCATTTGGAGCAGGGAAAATGAATAGGGAAGGCGGGGAGTAAACGAGGAGTAGGGGGAGAGTAGGCGGGAGAGTGCGGGGGGGGTAGCGAGAGTAGCGGGGGGTGGCAGGAGAGTAGGCGGGGGGGGGGAGTAGGGGGGGGAAAATAGGCGGGGGATAGGGGGAGAGTGGCGGGGGTAGGCGGGAGAGGCGGGGGAGTAAGGGGAGAGTTGGGGGGAGAGTGGCGGAGAGTAGGCGGGAGATGCGGGAGAGTAGGCGGGAGGGGGGGAAAGGCGGGGGATGGCGGAAAAGTAGGGGGGAAAATAGGCGGGGAAAAGGCGGGGGGAGTAGCGGGGGGTAGGGGGGGGAGAGTAGGGCGGGGGGGGTAGGGGGGGAGAGACAAGAGTAGGCGGAGATAGGCGGGGGAGTAGGCGGGAGAGGGGAGGGGCGGAGGTAGGCGGAGGAGGGGGGTAGGGGAGGGAGGGAGGGAAAGGGGAGGGGAAAAGTAGGCAGGGGAGAGGAGGAGAGTAGGCGGGGGAGGCAAAGGGGGGGAGGGAAATAGCAGGGGAGAGGCAGGGGAGTAGGCAGGGGAGAGGCAGGAGGTAGGCGGAGAGAGGGGGGGAGAGTGGGGGGGAGGAGAGTAGGGCAAAAAAAGAGTAGTCAAAAGAGGGGGGCAGGAGAGAGGCGGGGGCAGGAGTTTTTGGAAAGGGATTGTCCCCCCCAATGTAAGAGAAATATCAGGAAGCAAAAAGATCAAGGAAATCCAGAATTTTTTTTAAGGACCCCATTATCAAAAAATTTTTGTAAGACAATATTAAAACCCAAATTTTTCCACCCCTTTTATCCAAAAGAGAAGGGTTTTCCCCAAAAAAAAAGATATCAAAAGGGGGGGGTGGAAAAAATACAAAATAAGAGTTTTCGGAGGAAAAAAACCCGATTAGTTTGAACAGGGATTGTTTTAAAAAAAAAAAAAAATTGTGGATTAAAAAAAGTGAAGTTTTAAAAAAATAAGTATTATAAAAAAATATTGTTTAGTAAAATCCTATTTTAAAATCATATTTTCGGAAAAAAATATTTCCCCTACTCTTTTTTTTCCTTAAAATAAAAAATTTCTTAAACTATTTGTTTTCATTTGCATTTTTTTTTCGCTAGGGCAATAAAAAATTTAATGAGGTAGGAAAAGGGCCCGAAAAGGGGAAGAAATTTTTGAAAGGGAAAAAAAAAATTTTTTGGGGGGGTTTAATTTTATAATGTGGGGATTAGGGATATTATCGGTTATTGTGAATAATCGTGTAAGTTATATATTTGGGGGAAAACCCTTTTCAGTTGACGTGGTTGTCTTTAGGTATATGTTTTTAGGACGTTGGCCCCCGGGTTTCTTACTTTTTTATTAAAAAAATGCCATAAGAAATGAATTGTGAGCGGCCCAAGGAGATCCCCCCCCCCAGATTGAAACCCCCCCGGTAAAATCGAAATTAGTTGCGGGGGAAGAAGCTGTTTTGGGGAAGAGGATTTGTGGAGGAGCTGTAAGCAAAAAATGACTTTAAAGGGTAGGGTTGGGAAAACGTAAAAGTAGAAAAACTGGAAAAACGCAGGTCGGTAGGAAAAAGAAATTTTTAGAATTTGGGGGGAAAAGTTTTCAGGGGGAAACGGGTTTTAAAAACAGTGAGGGCAAGGGGGTTTTTTAGATTTTTCACCGTTTCAAAATTGGGAACATTAGTTATTATGAAAAGAATTTTACTAGCCCTTTGAAAAGGTACATAAGACAACAGGGAAAAAAAAGGGGTAGTGAACGCGAGTCTCCTGAAGGGGAAGAAATTCCTCGACAAGACCAGAATGCAAATTTCGTTGTGGCGGTGATTGGAATTCGATAATGTAGGGTTGACTCTGAGCGAGAGGGCTACTCCGTAGGTCTGGTTCATTGGTAGGAACGCTATGATCAGTGGTAGATGTGGGATGATCATTGGTAGGCACAGTATGATCAGTGGTAGACGTGGTATGATCATTGGTAGGAACGCTATGATCAGTGGTAGACGTGGTATGATCATTGGTAGGAACGCTATGATCAGTGGTAGACGTGGTATGATCATTGGTAGGAACGCTATGATCAGTGGTAGACGTGGTATGATCAGTTGTAGGCTCATCATCGTCACTTTCTAGGACTGTTCGAGCCCCGGTGTTGTCTTATTCTTTGTTATCTCATCATCGCTCATTCAAGACACTGTACATTGTGTACGTCAGGCCCATATCGGAGTATGCAGCACCAGTATTGAACCACACACTTGGTCAAACACGTCAAGAAATTAGAGAAGTGCAAAGGTTTAGAAGAAGACTAGTCCCGGAGCTAAGAGGTATGCCGTAGGAGGAGCTGTTAAGCGAAATCGAAATGACGACATTAGAGGACCTGAGGGATTGGAAAGGACATGATAACGACATACAAAATACTGAGAGGAATCGACAGGTCGGATAGGAACAGAATGTTTCAGAGATGGGACACAGTAACAAGGGGTCACAACTGGAAGTTGAAAACTCAGATGAGTCACAGGGATGTTTGGAAGTATTTCTTCAGTCACAGAATTATCGGATAGTGGAACAGTTTGGAGAGTGATGTAGTGGAGGCAGAATCCATACATAGCTTTAAGAAGAGGTACGATATAGCTTACGGAGCAGGGAGAGAGTGGACCTAGTAGCGACCAGTGAAGAGGCGGGGACAGGAGCTATGAATCGACCCCTGCAACCACAATTAGGTGAGTACAATTAGATAAGTACACACACACACACACACACACACAACACACACACACACACACACACACACACACACACAACTACACACACACTACACACACACTACACACACTATACACACTATACACACTATACACACACATACACACACATACACAAAACATACACACCTCGCACACACTAACACACTACGCACACTTACACACACACCACACACAACACACACACACACACACACACAACACACACACACACACCTAAAACATTACACCACCTACACATACACACACTAACATACACACACCTACACACACTACACACACACACCTACACACACTACACACACAAAACCACACACCCCACACACACTACCCACATACACATACTCCAACACTACAATTTTACTTACACCCCACTACACACACTACACACCACTCACACACACACACACACACACACAACACACCCCACACCACACCACACCACACCACACACACACACACACTACACACACTACACACACACCTACACACACTACCACACACACCTACACACACTATAACACACAAAACCTACACACACTATAAAAACACACACACACAACACACACACACACACACACACACACACACACAACACACCACACTACACACACTACACACACTACACACACTACACACACACACACACCACCTACACACATACACACACTACACACACTACACACACACATACACTACACCACACACACACAAAACACACACACACACACACCACCACACACACACACAAACACACACACAACACCACACACACCACCTGAACGGGGTTCAGTGGGACAGAGAATGGCAGGGAAGCCAGTTAATGAGATGAGGGAAATTTATGTAGCAACAAAATGCAAGGAGGCTGAGGAGGGGGGTTTGTACCCAAGGGTAACAGGATTAATGAAAAAGCCAGATGAGCCCATGGTTTAAACCCAAAGGTGCAGGGAGGCAAAACCAAGTGTGCTAGGGAATGAAGAAATATAGAAGGGAAAGGGCCCAGGAGAATAAGGAGAACAGTCGTAGAGCAGAAACGAATATGCACAGATAAGAAGGGAGGCCCAAAGACAATATGAAAATGGGCATAGCAGCGAAAGCCAAATCTGACCCGAAACTGTTGTACAGCACATCAGGAGGAAAACAACAGTCAAGGACCAGGTAATCAGGCTAGGAAGGAAGGAGGAGAGAACAACAAGAAATGACGTGAAGTATGTGAGGAACTCAAGAGATTCAAAGAAGTGTTTTACAGAGGAACAGAAGGGCTCCAGAAAGACGGAGAGGTGGGGTACACCACCATGTGCTGGACCAGTACACACAACCCAGGAAGAAGTGAAGAGGCTTCTGAGTGAGCTAGATACCTCAAAGGCAATGGGGCCAGATAAATCCCCTCCATGGGTTTCCCGAGAGAGGGAGCAGAGGCGCTATGTGTACCCTAACAAAAAATATTCAATACATCTATCGAAACAGGGGGATTTTCCCGAGGCAGGAAGACGCAAATGTGGTCCAATCTTTAAAAAAGGAGACAGACATCAAGCACTAAACTACAGACAGTGTCATGACATGTATAGCATGCAAAATCATGGAAAAGATTGTCAGGGAAGAATGGTGGAACATCTAGAAAGGAATGATCTATCACCAGCAGCCAAAATGGTTTCAGAGACGGGAAATTTATGTGTCACAAAAACCTACTGGAATTCTATGCATGGTGACAGCAGTAAGACAAGAGAGAGAGGGGGGGGTGGATTGCATTTTCTTGGCTGCAAGAAGGCGTTTGACACAGTAAACCCCACAAGAGATTAGTTCAAAAACTGGGAGGACCAAGCAGGGAAAACAGGAAGGCACTGCAATGGATCAGGGAATACTTGTCAGGAAGACAGCAGCGAGTAATGGTACGTGGCGAGGTGTCAGAGTGGGCACCTGTGACCAGCGGGGGTCCCACAGGGGTCGTCCTAGGACCAGTGCTGTTTCTGGTATTTGTGAACGACATGACGGAAGGAATAGACTCTGAGGTGTCCCTGTTTGCAGATGACGTGAAGTTGATGAGAGAGTTCATTCGATCGAAGACCAGGCAGAAATACAAAGGGATCTGGACAGGCTGCAGACCTGGTCCAGCAACTGGCTCCTGGAGTTCAATCCCACCAAGTGCAAAGTCATGAGGATTGGGGAAGGGCAAAGAAGACCGCAGACGGAGTACAGTCTAGGGGGCCAGAGACTACAAACATCACTCAAGGAAAAAGATCTTGGGGTGAATATAACACCAGGCACATCTCCTGAAGCGCACATCAACCAAATAACTGCTGCAGCATATGGGCGCCTGGCAAACCTCAGAACAGCATTCCGACATCTTAATAAGGAATCGTTCAGGACCCTGTACACCGTGTACGTTAGGCCCATATTGGAGTATGCGACACCAGTTTGGAACCCACACCTAGCCAAGCATGTAAAGAAACTAGAGAAAGTGCAAAGGTTTGCAACAAGACTATTCCCAGAGTTAAGAGGTATGTCCTATGAGGAGAGGTTAAGGGAAATCAATCTGACGACACTGGAGGACAGGAGAGATAGGGGGGACATGATAACGACTTACAAAATACTGAGAGGAATTGACAAGGTGGACAAAGACAGGATGTTCCAGAGACTGGACACAGCAACACGGGGACACAGTTGGAAGCTGAAGACACAGATGAATCAAAGGGATGTTAGGAAGTATTTCTTCAGCCACAGAGTAGTCAGGAAGTGGAATAGTTTGGGAAGCGATGTAGTGGAGGCAGGATCCATACATAGCTTTAAGCAGAGGTACGATAAAGCTCATGGTTCAGGGAGAGTGACCTAGTAGCGACCAGTGAAGAGGCGGGGCCAGGAGCTTGGACTCGACCCCTGCAACCTCAACTAGGTGAGTACACACACAATATACACACACACACAATGTACACACACACACAAACTCACACACACACACAACCTACACACACCTACACACACGCTACACACACTACAAACACACACACTACACACACATACACACACATACAAACATACACACACATACACACACACACACACACACACACACACACACACACACTACACACACTACACACACACACACAATATACACACACACAAACACACTACACACACTACACACTACACACACACACACACACACACTACACACACACACACACACACTACATACACACACACGAGCGCACACACACACCTACACACACGCTACACACACTACACACACGCTACACACACTACACACACTACACACACACACACACTACACACACACACACACACACACACACACACACACACACAACATACACACAACCTACACACACGCTACACACACGACCTACACACACTACACATACACACACACACACACCACACACACACACACACACACACACACACTACACACACACACACACACATACACACACACACACACACACATACACACACACACACACACACACACACACACACACACACACTACACACACTACACACACACACACACACACACCTACACACCTACACACACACACACACACACACACACACACACACACACCTACACACACACCACACACACACCTACACACACCTACACACACCTACACTCACCACACACACCTACACACACTACACACACTACACACACTACACACACACACACACACACACACACACACAACACACACATACACACACACACACACACACACACCACACAACCTACACACAACTACACACACCTACACACACCTACACACACTACACACACTACACACACTACACACGCACACACACTACACACACACACACTACACACACACACACACCACACACACACATACAACACACACACACACACACACACACACCACACACACACAACACACACACACACACACACACACCCTACACACAACCACACACACGCTACACACACTACAAACAAAACACTACACACACATACACACCCACCCACACACACACACACACACACACACACCCCACACACACAACACACACACACCCCACACAGTAAAAACCCCAACACACACACTACACCCCTAAAACACTCACACACACGCAACCAAAACACACACTAACACACAAAACAAACCTACACACACTACACACAAACCACACACACAGACACACACAACCCTACACCCCAAAACATACACACACAAGTAACATATCGCTGGGGGAAATTCCCTAAACCCTTGACTCTAACAGCCTATCGTGATTTAACATTTTCCCGGAATAGTTTTGGCAGGAATAAATTCTTTTTAAAAGTCTCAGCTCATAACAAATGGGGATGCAAAACTTAAATTTGGGGCAGTAGTAACAAACTGTACAACACTGATCAAACACGTTGCAAATGTTGGGCAAAGGTTGTCAACCGACCCATTGCCAAAGTTAGCGATTTTCGGGGGGGGGGGGGCTGAGAAAAAGTTTTAAAAGAATAAAACCTGAGGACTCTGAATAGAGGAAGTTTGGGGTAGAATTTTTTTGGGGGTAAGACATACCAAACAGTTTTTTTCCGAAACTTTTTCGCCTACACAGTAGGTTTCTTCAGTCAAAACAGAAATTAGGCGGGAAAACAGAAGAGAGGGAAAAAGACGATGTAATCAGTCCCATCCCCCTTGAAGTCGTAAAATTTTGGGGTTTTGTCATTTCCCCAGCCTGGAGAAGTTAAAGTTCCATAGTCGGGAACTATCAGAACAGATATTTTCCTGACAATGGAACTGAACTAAACCCAGGAGTCGACTTGGGCCCCTGCCCAAAAAAATTTAAACACAAATTTAACAAACTGATTTTTTTTTGGGGTAAAACTCACAAGTTTTTATAATTTTTAATCAACTTTGTTCTTCAAAGGGGCATTTTAAAGTTCGGGAAAAGTGAGAAAAAACCCTCAGTTTTTAAACTTGAAAATGAAAAACCTTGATATTTCAAAACTGAAAAACAGACAGCTAAATGACACCCTGACTAGAGGGACAAAAATATTTAAGTAGCCCAACTGAGCAAGTAAGACAGGGGGAAAGTGAGGGGGTGGTGAACCACACACATGCTTTCAGAATGGGAACTTTTTTTGTGTTTTGAAAAGGGGGGGGGGAAAGGGGAAATCTTGTGCCCTTCCAGAGGGGAAAAGAGGACCCCTTGTGTCTTCCAGGGGGAAAAGGGGAAACCCCTTGTTTTCTTCCAATGGGGAAGGGGACTTTTGGGTTTTTTTCCAGAGGGGAAAAGAGGACTTTTGTGTTTTTCCAAAAGGGAAAGAGGCCTTGGTCTTCCAAGGGGGAAAAGGGGACTCTTGTGTCTTCCAGAGGGAAAAGGGGACCCCTTGTGCCCTTCCAGAGGGGGAAGGGGACTCTTTTCTTCCAAGGGAAAAGAGGACTTTTTTGGTCTTCCAGAGGAAAAGGGGAAACCTTTTGGTTTTTCCCCAGAGGGGGAAGAAAAACTCTTGGTCCCCCCAGAGGGAAAAGAGGACTCTTTGTCCCCCCCAGGGGGGGAAAACAAAAGAACATAAGAAAAAAAAATTGTAGGAACACGCAAAAAGGCCAAACGGCCCCAAATACGGGGGCGGGCCCTTACAAAACAAAACACCTAAAGCTCTCAAAAAAAAACTCCCGTACCCTTAACACCAATAAAACCCAGCCCCTCCCACCATAAGCCCCATAAGAAATAAAAAATGTAGGAAAAACTGCAGAAGGCCTACGGGGCCCATACGGGGCAGGTCCTTTTTAAAAAAACGACATCTACCTAAAGCTACTCAAGAAAAAACCTCCTGTACCCCAAAAACCCCAAATAAAAACCCAGCCCTCCCCTCATATTTTTGCCCAGTGTCTTCTTAAAGCTCCCCAAGGCCCCTAGCCTCTATCCCCCCCACGGGAAACTGTTCCCCCAAATCTAAAACTCTTTAGAAAACCAAATTTACCTATGTCCTTTCAAATCAAAATTTTCCCCAACTTAAATCCATTTTCCTGGTTCTTACCGGGGTTCGACACCCTCAGGGACTTTATTAATGTCTCCCCCTTTTTATGCCCCCATCCACTTATACTCTTCAATGAATCTCCCCTTTTTCTACGGCCCCTCCAAGAGGGAGATTTAAGGCTTTAAGTCTACTTCATAGGGAGGTTCCCTTTCACATTTAAAACATTTTAGTCCCCTTCTTCCTTTATTTCTCTAATTTTCTATGTCCATCCCGTAGTAAGGGGGGCCAAACTGAGCAAACATAATCTAAAAGAGGCCTCACTAGTGAAAGTAAAGGGGGCTGAAAAAAAACTTTTGGGCTTTTGTTACTTTTTACTTTTTTGAGATAAATCCAAGTAATCGTTGGCCTTGTTCCCCACCCCCCTTGGGAAACTTCTGTCTTGGCCCTTTTGATTTCTTCTTTCCAATTTTCCCCCAAGTCTGAGATTAAGAACATGTGCAACAACTGGGGATCTTTATTGTAGAAAGTTTTGGGCCTCCAGGGCTTTTTTCAATACAAAATTCCAGGACTTTAAATTTGGGAAAACAGTAGAACTAAGTACAAAGATGAGGGGAATCAGTTTCCCTCAACCCCAGGAGTAGGGGCAAGAGCCAAAACCCTAGTCGTGGAATTCTGAAAAACCAAAAAAAGAAAGGGCCTTTGGGGCTTAAAATAGTAACGGCAGGTGTAGCAGACGAGGGCATATTTTAATGGTGGGGGGATTCCCCCGTGGGAAATTTGGGTTTCCCTTCCCCAAAAAAGATGGGGTTTTGTTTTAGTATAGTTGTCGTAGTTTTGAAGGTTTGTACATGTTCCCCAGAAATTTAAAATTCCATTTTTGCAGTGGGCTTAATTCTGAGGACATGTACATAACCTCACGGCTACACAAAAACTACTACAACTAAACCCCTCTCTTTGGGGAAAAACCTACTTCCACTGGGGAAACCCGCCCACCATGGGAAAATGCCTCGTCTGCTTTCACCCGACGTTACTAAATAAGCGCCAGGGGTTTCCCTTTTTTCGCTTCAGAATCTCCCTACCATGGGGCACCCCACCTACTCCCCAGTTTTAGGGGCTGATTTCCTCATCTTCTGTACATAGGGTTTTACTGTCCTAAAAATTATGGGCCTAGAATTTTTTATTGAATTTAAAACCACTTTGGGTGGCGAAACGTCTACAATAAAGATAAACCCAGATGTTTGCACATGTGTCTTTAAACTCTCTTGTCGGTATTTTTTTTTTTTTTTTTTTTATACCCTTCGTACCCAAATCCCCAAATCTTTTCACATTCTGTATGAAACCCAAACTCTAAATTCACCCCCAGATTATAGCTTCGAGGGGTTTTTTTCAAATTTCCAAGGGCAAGTACCTTACAATTATCCCATTAAACTTCATCTGCCATTTTTTCCCAAACCCAAAACATTAAAATTTTTCAAAACGTCCTGGAAGGGTTTAGATATCCCCTCAGAGTGAATTTAACGGCCTATCTTTGTATCTCACAAACTTACCCCAAGTCACTAGTAATCCATTCATCAAAGGGCATTAATGTAAATTTTTGAACAGGAGAGGGCCCCAAAACTGAATTCCCTTTTGGAAAAGCCACTAGTGACTAAACCCCATTCAATTCACTCCATTTTAAAGGTAACTCCCCTGCTTTCTATTTAAGCCATGCCTCAATCCATGCAGAACTTTTCCTCCTGTACCATGACTTCACTTTTCTTAAGAGTCTCTTGTGGGGGTAATCTTTCGAAGGCTTTTTCTAAAAAACCAAAAAACAAAATCATATTTTCCCTTTTCACTGTCAACTGCCCCCCAAAAAGTTCTATTAAAGAAAATCATAAGTTTTCAGGCAGGAACGACCCCCTCGTGAATCCAGCTAGATTCATTTATTTAAAATTTTTCTCTTTAAGGGTGACTTCCCGATAATGTCCCGCTAAAATTTTATTTTAATAACTTGCCCCCTATAGAATTTAGGGTTTTTTGGGCGGTAATTTGAAAAGTGGACTTTTCCCCGGGTTTGAATATAGGAACCACCTCACCCCTCTTTTCCCCAACTCTTGGCCCCCAACAAATGGTAAGGATGGACGCATTGAATACACTCGTTAATGGCTGAAATAAGCTCCCCCCTTCATTCCTTTAAATACCCTTTTAAAAAAATCATCGGGCCCGGGGACAGGGGGGGGGTTTGTCTACTTTTAATTTCCATGTCCCTCGGACAGTAATTTAGTTTAAATTAAATTCATCAGGGCTAAATAAAATTTTTAATTACGGAATCTCATTTTTCATTTCCTGTGTAAAACTGCAAAAAAAGTCCCTTTAAAAAAGGGAAAACATTTCCATTCATTACCGCCGTCCCTTTCCCAGATTTTCAGAGGTCCTACTTTTTTCCCTTTACCTTCGTCCTAAACCTTTTAAAGAAAAACCCCCTTTTGGGTTAGTCTTTTTATTCATTTGCAACCTAATTTCATAGGCACGTTTTAAACCTTTTAATCGCCTTTTTTTTTCCTTTTTCTTTTAAGCTGAACATATTGGTCAGTAAGGTTAAAACCCCTCCTCTTCTGATGCCCTATAAATTTTCCCCCTTTTTTCCCCCAAAAGATGCTTTTGCCCCCTGTTTTAACCCCCCTTTGGGGTCCGTTATTTTTTAACCTAATTTCCCCCTCTGGGGAATGTTTTATTCTCCCGGGAAATGTGTACAATTTTTAAGAAAAAAATCATAAAAGCAGATCCCTTCATAATTTATAAAATATATTATCGTCAATAAAAACATTAACTAGAAAAACCCCAATCAAGATTAAAACCCGAAAGTTCCCTAAGTCCATTTTAAACGCAGAACGAAAATCAGGGATTTTTTCTGTTTTTTATCATTATTCTTTCATTCCCCCTTTTAAAGCAAAAATGATGGGGTTTTGTGATCACTTGGGGCCAAACTCTTTAGTGATCTTTCCGAAATTTTTCACGAGTGGTTTCCCCTTTTTTGACAAGACTATGGGCTAGCAAATTTTCACCCCTGGTAAGGGCCCGTCCTTCTGCTTCCCGAAAAATGTCCTAACTGTTTTCCCTAAAAATAAAAGGACCCCAGATTACCTGTTTAAAGAATTCCCGTCAATTTTACTAAAGTTAAAGTCCCCTACTAAAAGACTATGTTTTCTGTGTCCCCCCAAACCCTAACATTTCGGGGCCCAAAAAAGTCTCCCTCATCGTGATCCCCAAAAACCCGGGGGTCGGGATAAATTTCACCTAAAAATTTGTTTTTCCTTTACCCCACAAACTCCACCCAAACAGATTCTTTTACTGGGCCCCCCCATTTTTTTTTTCCCCGTTTTTTTTTGAACAATTTAAAAATTTTTCCCCGAACATATAATGAATCTCCTCCCCCCTTCCCCCAACAAACTATCCACTTGAACAACTTAAAACCCCCAATTTACACTCAGCATTTAAATCCCGACTCTTTAAATCATACCAAAGTTTCAGTTAATGCAATGATATTTAAAGGGTTTCCCCCACATGCCTACCAAACGTAGTTCATTTAAATTTTTTTTCTTTCACTTTTGACTGTTAAACATAAAAAAACCACAAAAGTTTCTTCTCCTCAATTTTTTTCCCATTCATCCTTTTTTTTTAAACAATTTATGAAATTTTCATTTTTGAAAAATTAGACACATGTGGGAACTCTTGGGAAACCCCAATAAAGATACCCCGAGTTTTCACATTTTTTCCCAATTTATCAAAATGGGCGGGTTTTCTGAACCCTTCATCTACGAAAAATTTTCATTACCCAGAGTTAAATCCTGACATTACATTAAGATTCTTAAAACGAGCATAAGTCAATAAATCCAAACCTTATTTTTTCATTTCTAAAAAACCCCTACTCTAACAATCCTAGTTTAAAGTCCCCAACAACCCCCTCAACTGAGTTAACAAGAAAACCCCACCTCCCGGATAAGTGGGAAACCCCCTCCCTGGCATACATTCAAATTTTTGGCCCCTAGAAAATTGTCCCCTTTTTCAATGAATGGTTAAAATGCATTATCCTACAGTGGGTTTTTCCCACCCCAAAAATTAATACCAAAATTTCTCCGGGCAAAACCCTTCAAAAACCCAAAACCCCTTCTTTGGGAAAATGGCACATAAAACAGGCGCCCCCCCTTCCTTTTTCCTAATGAGTCTATAGCTGTCCTGAACTTCTAACTAAATCCCATTTCAACTTACCTACACATTGCCTCCAGCACTGGGCAAAAAAGGGGATTGATCCCTTTACCGTTCATGATGTTGTCAAGCCGGCAACAATGTCCCCCCCCAGCCCAGGAAAAGAACCCCCTCTGTCTCCACTCCTGTCCTTCAAGCAAATGCCCTATCCATGTATCAAACCGGGCTTCCCCCCAACAACAACAATATTTTTTCCCTTTCCCTTTGTCTTCGTCGTGAGGGTCCCAGTAGTCGACTCCATTCGTGGGGTACACCGAGAATGCTTGGGGGTTTTCCAAAAGATTTTTCCCAAGCAGTCTCTTTCTTCTTCATCGTTTCTGCTTCAATTCGCTTTTTTGATCGTCAACTTCGTCGCCCCCTGCCCCCCAGCCACTGACCACGACCCCCTTCTTGACCTAGGACTCGAAACAGAGGACTATACGATCCTTTTGTTCCCCGTCATCGCCTATCTCCATTTTCGCTACCCTCATTCTTCTTATACTGACATTATTAGAAGTCACCTTGAAGACATAATTTATAATGAATCTCAGCAGGGATTCACGAGAGGTCGTTCCTGCCTAACAAACTTGCTGACGTTTTCATTAAAACATTTGGGGGCATTTTTGACAGTGATAAGGAATAGAATTGTTTTTTTGGTTTTTAGTAAAGCCTTCGATAGAGTGCCTCACGGGAACACTTAAAAAAAAATGGCAGCTCAGGTATGGAGGTAAAGTTCTAGAGGGAAGAGGCAGGGGCTTACCAATAGAAAGCAGAGATGAAAGTTAAGACACTTTGAAACATCTGGTTTTTCTTTATTTTTAAAACATTTCGCATCCGTGGCTTTACAAACAAATTTTTGGGACATAATTAGAAAACAGAAGAACTATATACAAAAGATGAGAAATCAGTCCTCCCTTTTGGAGGGGTTTTTTAAAAACACCGTGGTTGTAAAAATTCAAGACACTAATGACCTTTTCACGCTTCCAACTAGCCCATCAATTTGGGAAGGACCTACTTCCTTTGGGGAACCCCCCCGCACCAGTGACTAGCCCTCGCTGCTACACGATATAAGCGCCATCCCCTTTCCCCTCGGGGGAGGGAAAGAAGACGACACCCCCCAACCGGGGCCCAAGAAAGAGAAAAAAGATGATCGTCACCCCCCCCGGGGGGGGGCCCGCCGTGCCATCGGAGGGGACCGGGAACCAAGATCCCGGGCTAATCACATGAATGAAGAAAAGAACACCAAACACGACACTCCACACGGGAGAGCACAGGACACACGATCGACACCATCCTTCCCCCTTCTAGGGCAGGGTGGGCCAGAGCCCGATTTGTACCACAAGATGGGGGGGGTATTTTGTCCTCCTCCAGGGGAGCTTGGGTCTCAGACACCCCCGGGACAGGGAGCCAGTCCCGGGGCCACCAAGGGGAAGGCCCGGCCGGGAGAATACCGGGCGAATTTTTAACAACAACAACCTGTGCTTCAAAAACTCTACAACCACGGGTTGAAACACACCTCCAAGGGTGAGGGACTGATTACCTCATCTTTTGTATATAGTTTTAAATTAAGACACTTTTTGCAACACTGTTATCTTTATTGTAAACTTTCGCCATCCAGTGGCTTTATCAATACAAATTTTTTGGACATAATTTGAAAAAAGTAAACTTATACAAAAGATGAGGGGAATCTCCCTCACCTTGGGGTGGTGTTTACAACACCCTGGTTGAGAGATTGAAACACAGGGAAGAGACTGCGCTTATATAGGGGTCAGTGAAGAAGACGTGTAGCAACGAGGCAAGTCCCCTGGAGGGGATTCCCCCCGTGGAAGTAGGTCCTGTCTTGCACAAATTTTTATATAGTTCTTCTGTTTTCTAATTATTCCAAGAATTTTTATTGATAAACCCTGGGTGGGGGAAACTTTTCAATAAAAAAACCAGATGTTTCACAAGTGCTTAACTTTCATCTTGTCGGTATTTTATACCCGTCTTGCACAAAAAAACAGAGAGTTACCATTAATGGGGTGAAAACTGAAGGGGGTTTTCCTAGGGCGTTCCACAAGGACATTTTAGGCCCCTCTTGTTCATAAATTTCATTAATGACCTTGATGAAGGGGTTCGAGTGTCAGAAGGAAATAAAAACACATATCAGTATAATGTGACCTTTTAATTGACACTTTCGCCCCCACAGTGGGGTTTTTTAACCCCAAACAGTTCTGTTTGTTGATAAATTTGACACAGTGCAACTCTTGGGGATCTTTATTGGGAAACGTTTCGCCACACAGTGGGGGTTCATCAGTCCATCAAAGGGGAAACTTGAAGAACAGGGGGAAATGAGGAATCATTCCCCCAACCTTTAGTCGATGTGGTCAGTCCATATCTTGAATAGAATACGGCAACGTGCTGAAAGGAGCTTATAAACCTTGCAGAGAGGTGCAGAATCATAGGGCGTGTAACATTTTTTTCAATGTTGGGAATAGGTTTTTTTCCCCAAAAATTTGGCAAGCGAAGAATTCCCAAGTATTAAATCCCCAAAATTGCAAGTGTCTGACAAGGTTTGATTAATGGGTTCAGAGAACCCACATGTTATAAATTAGACACTGTCAAACCCTTTGGGGATCTTATTGAGGAAACGTTTCGCCAAAACAGTGGCTTCATCATCCATACAAAGGAGAATCTTGAAGAACAGGAGGGGAATAGGTAACAGCCCCAACCTTGAGTCGATGTGGTCAGTCCCTCAATCTTGAATAGAATACGGGATACGTGCATACGGGATACATTGAACAAATGTTACACGACCTATGACTTCTGCACCTCTCCTGCCAAAGTTTATAACTCCTTCCACACGTATGCCGTATTCATTCAAGATTGATGGACGACCACTCGACTCAAATTTTAGGGACTGATTACCTCATTCTCCTCCTGTTCTTCAAAATTCTCCTTTTAGGACTGATGAAGCCACTTGGGCAAAAGTTTCCCCCAATAAAGAACCCAAAGTTGCACATGTGTCTAATTAAACAAAATGTCGGTTTTCTGAACCATTCATCTACAATTCTTGTGTTGAAAAAGCCCCCCTGTTTGGGGGGAAATGCAAAAAGGCCACTTTTGGGTAGTTTAATTTCCATGGGGGTAATTTTTCCTTTTTCCCAGTGAGATAAATTTTCAGAATCAAAGAAGGCCGAAATTACCGGGAGGATTTTAAAAAATAAAATTTGGGCCAAAAAAGTCTTTTGGTTGAAAAAAGCAGTGGTTTTTTGGGGGGAAAGTTAAAAATACTTTCCCTTGTGAAAAAAAACCCTCGAACTTAATCAGGTGAAGTAGGCTTTATATACAGAAGAAAAACTTGGGAGTCATGGGGAGAAAATTAAAGCGGCGATGCCCAGTGGGCAAAAGGAAAATTTCTTTGGATTTAATCAAAAAGTATAAGTAAAGGTCCAAAAAAATTATTTTACAGCTTAAACCAGGGGGCCTCTTTTGTTACGCCGTTTTTGGTTTTCTCAGAGGGATATAAATCAAAAAATAAGAGAAAATACTAAATGAATTTTAGTTTGCTTGTCTTTTGGAAACCTTTTGGTGCTCCTTTGAATTAAGAAAAAATGCCCCCCATGGGAAATTTACCAACAGCTTGGAAAAATTGGGTTCGAATTTGGAAATTCGGGGACTACCAAAAAAAGAAGATTGAGTAGTCCCCCCCCCGTTTTAGTCCTTCCAGTCAAAAAGGGAAACTGGTTCAGGCGACAGCAGGGGAAAGAAGTTGACGATCAAGAAGACGAAGGGAAAGGGAGAAAGAGAAGAAAAAGAACTGCCGTGGAAACCTTTTTTTGAAACATCTAATACATTCTCATGCTACCCGACGAAAGTATCACTACGGGAACTCACACGACACACCAAGAAGGTAAGAATATTGTTGTTGTTGGGGATAGCCAAGTTAGGTATATGGATAGGGCGTTCTGCTTGAAGGACAGGAGTAGGAGACAGAGAGTTTGCTTTCCTGGGGCTGGGATGGAGGATATTGTTAGCCGTCTGGATGACATCATGAGAGGTGATAAAGTTGGTAGAATTACCGACAATATGTAAAGTAAAAGGACACAAGTGTAACTAATGTGACATTTATTGTGGCAACGTTTCGCTCTCCAGGAGCTTTATCAAGCCATTACAAACAATACATGGACACAGAGGGTATATAAAGGCTCAGAGTGAGGTGAATACTAGTGAGGTACCATTTCGATGTTCACTAGTGGTAGTAGTAGTAGTAGTAGTAGTAGTAGTAGTGGTAGTGACAAAAGTAATACAATATGGTAGAGCAATTAATTCGTACATGAGTAAAAGGATATAAAAGCTATTACTTGGGTAATAATTGTACGGGATCTAAAGGCAAGGCTCAACGCAGTTGAACCGGCGATCCAGTTTACACTAGAAGAAGAGTCCAATGACAAGCTACCTTTCCTCGACGTCCTCATTCACAAAGTAGACAACAACCTAAGATTTCAAGTTTATCGGAAACCCACCAATAAAAATGATCTCACACACTTCTATTCCAGTCAAGATACCAAGACCAAAAGAGGCATCATCATCGGGTTTTTCCTAAGAGCATACCGAATTTGTAGTCCTGAGTTTCTTGACGAGGAGTGTACATACATTCACCAAACATTCACAGAGTTACATTTTCCTTCTTTTTTTCATCAAAGACTGCAAGAAAAGAGCTCTTCAGATCATAAATTCTCCACGCATCAACACCACTCCCAGCAAAGTTATAATTCTTCCCAACAGTCAGGTTGCACTGAACGTCTCAAAAGCACTTTCACAAGCTAACACCAGAGTCGCCATCGCTTCTAGCACTTCAATAAAGGATATAACCAGGACAAAATCCAAGCACCACGAACCAGTCAATGCAGGAGTTTACACTATACCCTGTGGAGGCTGTGACAAGATTTACGTAGGTGAAACAGCCAGAAACCTCGACACCCGCCTCAATGAACACATTTACGCATGTAGGAACGATAACCTGAACAACGCCTGTGTACAACACCGAAATTCCTCCAATCATCTCATGAAATTCAGAGACGCCCAATTAGTGATCAAAGAAACTAATTTCCGCAGACGCAAGTGCCTCGAATCAGCACTGATCGCTGTTTCGAATACAATTAAACAAAACAACGGCAGCTTCACCATCTCCGAAGTCTTTAGCAAGAATCCTCCTGAAAACAGTAAACCCTGCCATCACATAGTCTCTCCTGTTATACTACACAAAGCACAGAGAGTGAACACTGAAACAAGCTGCCTCATTCCAGTTTATATTTGTCCAACCTATTTTTATGTTACCCAAGTAATAGCTTTTATATCCTTTTACTCATGTACGAATTAATTGCTCTACCATATTGTATTACTTTTGTCACTACCACTACTACTACTACTAACTACTACCACTAGTGAACATCGAAATGGTACCTCACTAGTATTCACCTCACTCTGAGCCTTTATATACCCTCTGTGTCCATGTATTGTTTGTAATGGCTTGATAAAGCTCCTGGAGAGCGAAACGTTGCCACAATAAATGTCACATTAGTTGCACTTGTGTCCTTTTACTTTACATCATGAGAGGTAATGGGAGCAATCCTATTATCTGTCTTAGTGTTGGAGGCAACGATGTTGGCAGACGTAGGAGTGAAGACCTGATTAGCAGGTATAGGTCAGCAATAGAAATAATTAGGAGTAAGGGTGGGAACCCTGTCATATGTGGTATTTTGCCAAGGAGAGGAGTTGGAAATGAATGGTTGTCCAGGGCAATTGGTGTCAATTGCTGGCTGGACAAATACTGTAAGGAAAATGCGGTAACATTCATTGACAACTGGGACCTCTTCTATGGCAGAAATGACATGTATGCCAGGGATGGGGTTCACTTATCTAGGTCTGGGGTGGTAGCACTGGCAACTGCAGTGGAGGGAGCAGTTAGGACTTTAAACTAGAATAGTTAGTGGTATGGGTTTTGGCAGGAAAACAGTGAAGTCCCAGTGTAGTAATATTACGAGTTCTAGGGGAACTAGTAATAAGCAGAACGAGGTAGATATTGAAAAGCCAGGGACTTTGGGTGATAAGGACAGTAATAGGTTTAGTAGAAAAACAGAAATGAGCAGGAAGGGTAAAGAGAAAGGAGAGTCTTTCAATGTTTATTATGCTAATTGCCGTAGTGCTAGGAATAAGATGGACGAGTTGAGATTAGTTGCTAGTGCAGGTAACATTGATGTATTTGCCTTAACTGAGACGTGGTTTAATTCAAAAAGTCGGGACATGCCTGAGGAATGTCATATTCAGGGTTTTAAATTGTTCCAAGTATCGGGAAGGGGGGTGGGGTGGCATTGTATGTCCGAGATCGCTTGAACTGTTGCATAAAAACGGGTATTAAGTCTGAAGTAACACATACAGAGTCTGATTGGATAGAATTTTCAGAGGGGCATGAAAAACTGATTTTAGGAGTGATATACCGTCCCCCAAACTTAGATAGGGACCAAGGGAGACTACTATAGGAGGAAATTGTTAAGGCCACAAGGCACGATAATGTAGTAATTCTAGGAGACTTTAACTTTAGTCATATTGATTGGAATTTCTTGACTGGGAATTTAGAATCATACGACTTCTTAGAAGTAGTTCAGGATTGTTTTTTGAAGCAGTTTGTGACAGAACCTACAAGGGGAAATAACCTGCTTGACTTAGTGATGGCAAACAATGAATCCCCTTGTTAATAATTTAGAAATTTCAGAGGAACTGGGTGCTAGCGACCACAAATCAATACATTTAGCATTGAATGGAAGTACGATAGTAGCGATAACTCAGTAACAGTCCCAGATTTTCGCTTAGCAGATTACGATGGGCTTAGAGAACACTTATCATCTGTTGACTGGGTAACGAAGTGAGCTATCAATATGACAGTTTTCTGAACACTATACATGCTGCTCAAAGAACGTTTATCCATATAAAGAAATTAGATCAAATAGAAATGACCCAAAATGGGTGAAAAAATAGGCTCAAATATCTACTAGGGCATAAGAAAGGAATTTATAGGCGTATCAAAGAGGTGAGGGTCATCTTATGAATCATATATTGACATTAAGAGGGACATTAAAAAGGGGATAAGAAAAGCTAAAAGGGACTATGAAATTAAAGTTGCTAGGGATTCTAAAACTAACCCAAAAAGTTTTTTTCCAGTCTATAGAACAAAAGTTAGAGATAAGATAGGTCCCTTTAAAAATAACTATGGGCCCACCTTACTGGCAAAGAGAATGAAATGTGCTCGATTTTTAATAATATTTTCTCTCAGTTTTTACACAGGGAAAACACTAACAATATTCCAGTAATTAATTTTTATAGTGGGCTAGAAGAAGATAAATTATGTAACATCACAGTCACTAGTGAAATGGTTGTGAAGCAGATAGACCGACTGAAGCAAAATAAGTCGCCGGGTCCTGATGAGGTTTTTTCAAGGGTTCTTAAGGAATGCAAAATGGAATTCTGTGAACCATTAACTAATATTTTTAATTTATCTCTTTAAACAGGTGTAGTGTCTGATATGTGGAAGATGGCTAATGTAATTCCTATTTTTAAAACAGGGGACAAGTCGTTACCGTCAAATTACCGCCCAATAAGCCTGACCTCAATTGTAGGCAAATTACTTAGGAATTCTTCGCTTGCCTAATTCTTGGGCACGACCTACTTTCACATTGAACAAATGTGACACCACCTATGACTGCTGCACCTCTCCTGCCATACGGTTTATAAGCTGCTTCTCTGCTCATATGCCGTATTCTATTCAAGATTGATGGACTGAACACATCGACTCAAGGTTGAGGGACTGATTACCTCATTCTCCTCCTGTTGTTTAAGTTTCTCCTACGTATGGACTGATGAAGCCACTGTGTGGCGAAACGTTTCCTCAATAAAGATACCCAAGAGTTGGAAATAAATGGTATAAAATACCGACACAATGGAAATATAAACACATATGCAGTATAATGTGATCCTTTATTGACTACGTTTCGCCCAAACAGTGGGCTTTTTCAAGTCACAAACAGAACTTTGTAGATGAATGGTTCAGAGAACCGACATGTTGATATATTAGACACATGTGCAACTCTTGGGTACCTTTATTGAGGAAACGTTTCGCCACACAGTGGCTTCATCAGTCCATACGTAGGAGAAACTTGAAGAACAGGAGGAGAACGAGGTAATCAGTCCCTCAACCTTGAGTCGATGTGTTCAGTCCATCAATCTTGAATAGAATACGGCATATGAGCAGAGAAGCAGCTTATAAACCGTATGGCAGGAGAGGTGCAGCAGTCATAGGTGGTGTCACATTTGTTCAATGTGAAAGTAGGTCGTGCCCAAGAATTATGCAAGCGAAGAATTCCTGAGTATTAAGATCTCAATGATAATCTACATTAAATAATAATAATGTTCATTAATAGTAATAATGATAATCAAAATTGAATAATAATGATAAAAATCTCAATATTAATAAGGATAATCTACATTGACTAATAATAATAATAATAATAATAATAATAATAATAATAATAATAATCTACAATGAATTTAATTTTCCAATATTTTAGCATCATTTTTTTAATAATTTATATAAGGGCTTAAGTAGATTTTTCACAACCATTGTGTCGTTGCTGGATATGATGGTAACTAAGGCAATAATAATGTTAATTGTAGTGAGGATAGATTTTTAATAACTTATAATAATTACGGAAAATTGATAATTATAATAAAACTTAATGACGGTTTCTTTTTTTGTTAAACCATCAAAAATACCTAATAAATTAATAATACTTTAATAATAATAAGAAAATGGAGGAGGAGAAGGAGAAACAGAAGATCAGTTAGAGAAGGAACGTCAATAAAGATGACACTGAAACACAAATTACCTCTGCAATAAACAGAGTTGAACGTGATTCATAAATCCAACATTTCTGTTACAACTTAAAACAACAATGAGGATTTTGTCAACAACTGGAATTTACACGTAATGCATTAGAGAATGTGAACATTGTCCTTGGCGGAGAGTTAAAATATCTTCAAGTTGCTCTGAGAAGAGCAATTAACGTTGTTTAAATTGAAGTCTGGAGGGAGGAGGATGGTGGAGAATTTATTGCAGGTTATATATTGGAGTCTTGCAGAGCGCACGGGCCTGACCTGTGATACTCTATGCTGTTGTGCTCCCCGCTTGGTTTCGGAGGTGGGAGGGTGAGGTGGAGGAGGCACTGAGGGCTACGTTGCCCTTGACTCATCAGAGATTCATCTCTGTGGCTCCGAGGTGGTGTTGGTGGTTGTGGTTATTATTATTGTGGTTCGCCAGATTATTATAATCATAACTAACCGCTAAACCCACAAGGGAGGAAAGTATAACAGAGGCAGAGTTAGTAAGGCCGGTGTGAAATGCTAGAGAACCTATCATCAAAGTTTGTGTAATAAGGTGTCTAAGGTGAGGCCGTCAGCTAGGAGGGAAAATAAAGGGTGTTAGAGCGGAGGTAAATTCTGCGTGCTCGACGAAGGAAATGTTTCGTTAAGTGAACACTGAACACCAGTGTAGTTCTTCACACAGTGTAGCGTTGTTGTAGTTCTTCACACAGTGTAGCGTTGTTGTAGTTCTTCACACAGTGTAGCGTTGTTGTAGTTCTTCACACAGTGTAGCGTTGTTGTAGTTCTTCACACAGTGTAGCGTTGTTGTAGTTCTTCACACAGTGTAGCGTTGTTGTAGTTCTTCACACAGTATAACAGCATCTTAAACCTTTAATAACATCACACTCGGTGTCATCATTTATCGATCTATTATTTTCCCGTATAAAAAAAAAGCTACCAAGTCATTTTAACCAGTACCTCATTGTTTCCTCAGTGATGATAGTTTACCCGTTATTTACTCGTGGCCTGTTTGGGGCGTTTTCCTACTCCGTCCCGTGGCCCGGCCTGAGAGACCTCAAGAATGCATGCAAATGAGAGAGTACAGTGGCAGTGATGCAGGCAGTGGCACAATCTACAGGTGAAAAATTAGACGTATTTGTAACATTTGGGTATCTTTAGTTGTAGACTACGGTGCTCTTCACCAACTCCAAGACTGAGGGACTGATTACCGTGTCTTTGGTATATAGTTATACAGCCTTCCAGTTATGCCCTTGAATTTGTATGAAAAAGCCATTGGTTGGCGAAACGTCTATAAATAAAGATACCCAGATGTTGCACATGTATCTAATTCTTCATCTTGTCTGTATTGTGTACCATTCAAGTGCAGTCTATAGGAATTATACAGTGCCAGTGCCATACTATGCTTGACCCTGCTGATTTGCCCTGGTTTGAGGGGAGGGGGAAAGGTTACAGTCTCCTGGCCACCGAGAATAATGTGGCATTTGTAGCCTTTGTGTAGTAAGGCGTCAGTTTGTCTCGCCCTACGTGCGTGGAGAGTTCAACTATCTGGGATTGATGGAAGTTAATTGAATTTAATCTAATAAAGGGAAGAGTAGCTCCAATTGGATCAAGAGTCGTTCTGCAACATCCAAGTACCTACCTGTGTTGTGAGATAAATTAGCAGCATCCAAGCACCTGCCTGTGATGTGAGATAAGCTATCAGCATCCAAGCACCTACCTGTGATGTGAGATACACTAGTAGCATCCACGCACCCGTGATGTGATGTGCAATACACTAGCAGTATCCATGCACCTGTGATGTGAGATAAACTAGCCAGCATCCAAGCGCCTATCTGGAAGGTTCTCATTAACGAGGTGATGTGAGATAAACCAACATGGCGATAATGATGATATGAAACATCATTATAACAACACCTGTTGTTTTACCTACCATACTGAAGCGTAACACTCCCCTAATAAATTAAATGCATTTACGCTAAATATATAATGAACCAAAGGTCATAATTTCACAATTTTTGGAGTAAAAATCATTTTATTTTTACTAATTATGGTATAATTACGCTACAGTGGTTATATTTGTGATATTGTTGAAGTTAAATAAATAAACTTTTGGCAAAAAATGTATTACTTGTATATGTTGAAAATAAATGTTAAATGAAGTTATATATATATATATATATATATATATATATATATATATATATATATATATATATATATATATATATATATATATATATATATATATATCTCAAAAACACTGCGGCTAGCCAAGGACTCGAACCCATGTCATTTTGGCCGGCCTCATGGTGAGCGAAAATCACATAACGCTCTAACCCACAGGACCACCAAACTGGGATGTTAGAGCGTCATGTGATTTTCACTCATGGGTTCGAGACCTTTGGTAGTCTCAGAGTTGTAAAGTAAAAGGACACAAGTGCAACTAATGTGACATTTATTGTGGCAACGTTTCGCTCTCCAGGAGCTTTATCAAGCTTGATAAAGCTCCTGGAGAGCGAAACGTTGCCACAATAAATGTCACATTAGTTGCACTTGTGTCCTTTTACTTTACATATTGTCGGTAATTCTACCAACTTTATTACAGTCTCAGAGTTGTTATTGATTAAATAACCACTCGTTTGTGGTTACAATAATATTAATAAATATAATGTATGTACGTACATATAGTGTGCCACTATATTTCTGACCATTCTGTAATATGTGGAAAAAGAACTTTGACACGTAATCTAAATGAAACTTAAGCAGTTCTGGAGATGCAGGTCTAACTTCAGTACCGGTGCTGAAGAAATGGCAAGTTCCAGAACAAGACTTTACTGATACAACGTTTCGCTCTATGTACAACTTTATCACTTAAGTTAATAATTCTTTACGCAACAAGACCTTGTCTGATTAAAATGGTCCTCTAACTTGTATTTTCTGCACCGTTGTCAGTAGTACGCTAGTTGGATCCAGATGTGAAGCTCACAGATGTGAAGCTCATAGATGTGAAGCTCCCAGATGTGAAACTCACAGATGTGAAGCTCATAGGTTCCTTCAGCTGCAAGTGAGCGAGTGAAACATTCCGGCACCTGAACGTTTTAAGTAAAGACAACTGCCAATGTCAAGATACCGAGTTTAGCAGCATTTTTCTTCAAGAAGTGAAATGCTCACTGAACCAAGCGACAGAGTCCAGGAAGTTGCACATAACATCAAAAGATATTTACGACCCTTCATTTATAATTTATCGTAAAGAGAGCAAAACAAAGTTGTTGAAAGTCTAGTATTGTCATGTCAGTCTGCAGCGCCTGTGGCACACGTCACAGGCTTCCTCACAGCCTTTGTCGCCAAACACTTCACCTTTGTTCGCTCCAGGAACTGGCTCAGAAAACATGACAAGCGTGGTAAGACTCGAAGAAGAGAAGGAGGCGGTGATACAGCAGTTAGGTTAGATAAGATTTGTCAGGAAAGAGGACAAGTGTTGCTTGGCGTGGGTCTTGGTTATATGATGACCCGCAGCTGGAGCTTTTGGTCATCTGATCGAGGCCTTTCACTGGCTTACCGGTCCACTCCTTTAAAAATTATGGTTATAATTATAATCTTTAGGAATTCTATACATACAGTACAGCAGTATACAGTACAAGACGCTGCCAGGTGAAGATTTATTAAGTTGGCCAGGCATCTCCCTCAGGGATATATTGAGCTCATCTTTGTCTTAAATTCGGGACTCAAATGTTGCAGTCACTTTTCATAGGCTTCCACGTAGGCTTCATATTCTGTATTCCGCTCTCAAAGATCTCCACGTAAGCCTCAGTGTAATATCTGCTATGGACCTCCATGTAAGCCTCACGTGGTGTAATCGCTTTGTGCAGGCTTCCACCTAAGCTTCGCACAGTATGGTAAATTTTCACGGTAACTCAGATAGACCTCACATAACGAAATCAGCCACTCTTCAGAGGGAATAGTAGTGTGATTCCATCAGTACAGTTGGCAAGTGTATTTGGGTTACCTGCCAATAAAGGTTCTTTCTCGGTTGGGCACAGAGTTGTTACAAGACTTCTCTTAATCTCGTTGGTTTCATTGATCATGCCATTATTTGAGACTCGAACAGTTCAGATCATGCAGATCATATTGATTAGGTACCACTTTGCTGCAAATACACTTGTGAGATAGAGCCAGCAAGGCGGGAAGCCACTTCAGTACGTAGGTCATGACATAGGTCATGATGTGTGCCGATAGCAGAGCGGGGGACTATTAGGATAAAATCACCAGAGTGTTGCACACTCACAGCCAAGAGACAAGAGCTCTCCCTTTCAGAGCTTAAACTCTCTAACATATCTGCAGAAATCCTAAATGGAGTGTTTGGGACTATCCTGACTGGAGTGTTTGTAAGCCAAAGCCTCTGCTGGACTTGTTAACTGGGCTGAAAGAGTAGCCTACAAGCTGGTGCCACAAGCGTAGTGCGATTCATACACCCATGCCAAATTACATATATGCTCTGGTAGAATTTTCTTCAGTTCATTGTATCCAATAGAGAATAAAAAGGTTAGCAAAAAAACCTGAGCGGCTGTACTTATGTTTTCTCAGCCTAATATGACTGGAAGTGTGGTTTGCTGTCCCCGTGACTCGTCCTGGATTAGGTTAAGTACTTTTTTTCAACGTGGGTGTTAGACAGGTGTCTTACTCTTCCAGTTTGGGGCTGGCGAAGCATGAACAGCATCATTAAAAAGTAGGTTAAGTTAGGAAGTAATGGACATCAGGTGAGGAGATAAAAGCATGGGTTCCATCCTTTTGAATTCGGAGATTGATTCTCCGGAACGTCACCAATGGCGGCGTTAGACCCAAGTGGGGCCACCAGTGAGACCACCGTTATTGAGATTGATAACTTTCACTTCTTGCAGGGCTGCTTTGACTAGCTTAATGGTGTGATAACTAGTTCATATTTCGAAGGATTTAGGGAGAGATCTCGATACTCTAGTAGGAACTATGTTGTGCCCTCCAGCGTTCCATCATCCAGATACTGAATTCACTTGTCAGGTCCTCAGTGACCTTTTTGATGCCTAAACAGAAGAGAGGCAAGAAGATCTCCCTGATGGACCCCTTCGCCTGAGTCGATTTCGTGATAAATGCATGAGTAGATAAATGGATAACGGGCAGTGGATAAAAATGGCATTTCCAAAGTCCATCTTGATCAGAGATTTCGCGCATATGAGGTTAGGAATGTACGCACGTGCTTCAGCTGAAATGATTTCAGCAAGAAGGTTATATCATATATATATATATATATATATATATATATATATATATATATATATATATATATAATATATATATATATATATATATATATATATAAAATGCACGATTATTTTTTTCCCCGGTGTGGACTGGTAAGCCCGTGGACGGTGCCGGTCAAGTGGACAAAATGCTCCACTGAGCGGATTATCATATGACTAAGACCCGTACCAGACGAAATTTTCCCGTTTCTCCTGGGAGGAAAAAAAAATGTCCTCTGAACTCGATTACGGTGGAAAATACAGCCAAGTGTTGCAGTGATCATTTATCCTATGGGTCATTTGCTCGACGGTGAACGAGGTGATTAAGTATCCAGGAGCGAGGATGGGAATCAGAGAGGTCGATGAGTGGGAAGGTCGACCTTATGCAGGGGCGGAGTAAGGGCGGAATTACCCCTGTGGAAGCCAGTTCCCCCAGGAGTCTCTATCACTCACCCCCCCCCCCATCCCCTGTGTTTTCTTCCGTATTTGGTTGCTTGTATTTTTTTTGTTTGGTGTTTGTGTTTGCTGTGTGTGCGTTAAGAGGCAAAAAATACTTCGTTTTTGCCATTGGCATGGTTGTGCAGTTGTGCTGCAAGTATTGCAAGCTTATTGCACACCCAGATCCATCTATGTAGGCGACAGCAACACAAGCTTTTATGGAAACGTTTCGCTTCATGCACAGATTAATGTAGAGTGAAATTATGG
The DNA here is from genome assembly GCF_026875155.1 of Cherax quadricarinatus. Lineage (NCBI taxonomy): Eukaryota > Metazoa > Arthropoda > Malacostraca > Decapoda > Parastacidae > Cherax > Cherax quadricarinatus. Next base: position 20,361,371 of record NC_069468.1, read on the forward strand.
GACTCCATAAAAATCTGTACAGGGAAGAAGACGGTTTTGGTAATAGTGGTAGAATTACCGACATAATCTTAAGTAAAAGGAGCTTGACAAAGCTCCTGGAGAGCGAAACGTTGACACAATGAAATGTCACATTAGTTGCATCTGTGTCCTTTTACTTAACATGTTGATTTCGTTCGGACTACTATCAGGAAGTTTGTAAATCAGGATAACCTAGTGAAGCCAGGATGTAATTACACTGTCTTGCTTCCATAAAGGTCATTTAATCCTCTCTTATCCCATGTAAGTCACCTAACACCCAGATGCCTGCTTACTGCTAGGTAAACAGCGACTATAGGTGTAAGGCATCATGCTCAACGTTTCTGCTAGTCCAAGGCTCCAACCCTGGTCCCTCAGAGCTGAGGTCGCTACCAAGTAAGCAACGAGCACCGGAATCTTTTCCGAACAATATTTCGGTGTCTTTCGCCTCGAAATTGTAATAAAATTTCCACAAACATTCCAGGGAATGAGAAGGACTCGACCCGTGGCAAATGAGTACAAAAATTACCAGACCACCATGGTTCGAGTCCTGTCCGTTTCTTGAGCCTTTTCTCTTGATTATTATCGACAGTGCTCAACCAACAGTACCTTGATGCAGTTAAAAGGTTCATGATTTATGAAATTAAAGCTACACTCTCCATTCCTTAGCTCAAACTTATTTACTTCCCATTCCCCAGGTGCTATATAATCCATTCTAGTTTAGCGCTTTTCTTGAATAAAATAACACTAATGTAGCCAGGACTTGAGTCCTGGAGGAAGAAACTGTGTTACATATGCACTTCTGGCAAGAAACCTATTGAAGGAATGTTAATGAATATGTTTCCTCTTGTGAGGTTTCCTGCCTTGATGAGAGACAGCCGGTGAGGTAAAAAAAATTATGATGATAATGATAATCAAAGATGAGGTCGTGCACCTCTGGCGAAGGCTCCGTCTTGGTGCTTCCTTACAAGGGCTTTTGAAAGACGTAATAGATGAATGTGTGTGTGTGTGTGTGTGTGTGTGTGTGTGTGTGTGTGTGTGTGTGTGTGTGTGTGTGTGTGTGTGGTGAAGGTACAAAGAGGGAAGCCCTTCCTGTGTGACAACCCCGTCTCTGTGGCATCCTGTTGCTGTGACAGTCTTTGACAACCCTTTTCTGTGACAACCCTTTTCTGTGACAACCCTTTTCTGTGACAACCCTTCTCTGTGACAACCCTTTTCTGTGACAACCCTTTTCTGTGACAACCCTTTTCTGTGACAACCCTTCTCTGTGACAACCCTTCTCTGTGACAACCCTTCTCTGTGACAACCCTTTTCTGTGACAACCCTTTTCTGTGACAACCCTTCTCTGTGACAACCCTTCTCTGTGACAACCCTTTTCTGTGACAACCCTTTTCTGTGACAACCCTTCTCTGTGACAACCCTTCTCTGTGACAACCCTTCTCTGTGACAACCCTTTTCTGTGACAACCCTTTTCTGTGACAACCCTTCTCTGTGACAACCCTTCTCTGTGACAACCTTTTTCTTTGACAACCTTTTTCTTTGACAACCCTTTTCTTTGACAACCCTTTTCTTTGACAACCCTTTTCTTTGACAACCCTTCTCTGTGACAACCCTTTTCTTTGACAACCCTTCTCTGTGACAACCCTTTTCTTTGACAACCCTTTTCTTTGACAACCCTTCTCTGCGACAACCCTTTTCTTTGACAACCCTTCTCTGTGACAACCCTTTTCTTTGACAACCCTTTTCTTTGACAACCCTTTTCTTTGACAACCCTTTTCTTTGACAACCCTTTTCTTTGACAACCCTTCTCTGTGACAACCCTTTTCTTTGACAACCCTTCTCTGTGACAACCCTTTTCTTTGACAACCCTTCTCTGCGACAACCCTTTTCTTTGACAACCCTTTTCTTTGACAACCCTTTTCTTTGACAACCCTTTTCTTTGACAACCCTTTTCTTTGACAACCCTTCTCTGTGACAACCCTTTTCTTTGACAAACCTTTTCTTTGACAACCCTTTTCTTTGACAACCCTTTTCTTTGACAACCCTTTTCTTTGACAACCCTTTTCTTTGACAACCCTTTTCTCCGACAACCCTTCTCTGCGACAACCCTTTTCTATGACAACCCTTCTCTGTGGCAACCCTTCTCTGTGACAACCCTTCTCTGTGACAACCCTTCTCTGTGACAACCCTTCTCTGTGACAACCCCTCCCTGTGACAAAGCCCTCAGATTAACAACTCCTAAAATCCCCCACCGTTTCCTGGTGGCTAAAGCTCTCGCTTCACGCGGTGAGTTTCCGGGTTCGATTTCCGGCGAGGGTAGAAACATTAGGCGTGTTTCTTTACACCTGTTATCTATGTTCCCCATCAGTAAAATAGGTACCTGGGTGTTAGTCGCATTCTGGTGTGGGTTGCATCCTGGGACAAAACTGACCTAATTTACCCGAAATGCTCTGCATAACAAGGAGCTTTCTATATACGTCATTGATGTCAGCTAGGCCTGTATACCTTGTACATGTACTTGTAGAAATAAAGATATTATTATTATTATTATTATTATTATTATTATTATTATTATTATTATTATTATTTTTATTATTATTACTGGAGACAAGCTCAGACAGATGCTGCATAATTCACTTTTAAAAAATACTAGAAGTGACAGTTTCAGCCTCTGTATTATGAAAGTATAGTTTGCCCATAGCCATCACATGAGTATGCTAGTATACACCTATCATGTATACACGTGTATGAATACTGGGCGTTGCCCTACGCTACTACAAAAATTTCACGATGAACATAAATGCAAACCATTGGTATCCTATACCATGAAGAAATCAAAAGTGGTTGGGTCGATTTTTGTATCCCTTCCTCCTTTACCTCTTCTTCCTCTTTTTCCTTTTCCTTTTTCTTCCCTTCCTCCTCCTCCTCTCTTCCCTGACAAACCTCCATCACCAGTTTTCATCCTTCCCTATCTTCCTCCTTCTTATCTCTTCCTAACCAGGGCTCGAGTGAGAGTTCGATTCTACTGGACCCTGAAATAACATCTTACAAGAGGTAACATCTTGTGTTTCCTGACGAGGGTCTCAGTCATACAGTGACCCGCCGTTGGAGCTCTTGGTCATCTGGCTTGCTTACTCCACCCCTGTAAAAATTAATTATAATTATAACTTCAGAGTAGACATGGTGACAGCAGTGGTGACATTACCAGGCTGCTGCAACTCTGTAGGTTACTCGGCGCTCCAAGCAGTAAACATTACCAGGCTGCTGCAACTCTGTAGGACACTCAGTGCTCCAAGCAGTAAACATTACCAGGCTGCTGCAACTCTGTAGGTCACTCAGTGCTCCAAGCAGTAAACATTACCAGGCTGCTGCAACTCTGTAGGACACTCAGTGCTCCAAGCAGCAAACATTACCAGGCTGCTGCAACTCTGTAGGACACTCAGTGCTCCAAGCAGTAAACATTACCAGGCTGCTGCAACTCTGTAGGTCACTCAGTGCTCCAAGCAGCAAACATTACCAGGCTGCTGCAACTCTGTAGGTCACTCACTGCTCCAAGCAGCAAACATTACCAGGCTGCTGCAACTCTGTAGGTCACTCAGTGCTCCAAGCAGCAAACATTACCAGGCTGCTGCAACTCTGTAGGACACTCAGTGCTCCAAGCAGTAAACATTACCAGGCTGCTGCAACTCTGTAGGACACTCAGTGCTCCAAGCAGTAAACATTACCAGGCTGCTGCAACTCTGTAGGTCACTCAGTGCTCCAAACAGCAAACATTACCAGGCTGCTGCAACTCTGTAGGTCACTCACTGCTCCAAGCAGCAAACATTACCAGGCTGCTGCAACTCTGTAGGTCACTCAGTGCTCCAAGCAGCAAACATTACCAGGCTGCTGCAACTCTGTAGGACACTCAGTGCTCCAAGCAGTAAACATTACCAGGCTGCTGCAACTCTGTAAGTCACTCAGTGCTCCAAGCAGCAAACATTACCAGGCTGCTGCAACTCTGTAGGACACTCAGTGCTCCAAGCAGTAAACATTACCAGGCTGCTGCAACTCTGTAGGTCACTCAGTGCTCCAAGCAGTAAACATTACCAGGCTGCTGCAACTCTGTAGGACACTCAGTGCTCCAAGCAGTAAACATTACCAGGCTGCTGCAACTCTGTAGGTCACTCAGTGCTCCAAGCAGTAAACATTACCAGGCTGCTGCAACTCTGTAGGACACTCACTGCTCCAAGCAGCAAACATTACCAGGCTGCTGCAACTCTGTAGATCACTCAGTGCTCCAAGCAGCAAACATTACCAGGCTGCTGCAACTCTGTAGGTCACTCAGTGCTCCAAGCAGTAAACATTACCAGGCTGCTGCAACTCTGTAGGACACTCACTGCTCCAAGCAGCAAACATTACCAGGCTGCTGCAACTCTGTAGATCACTCAGTGCTCCAAGCAGCAAACATTACCAGGCTGCTGCAACTCTGTAGGTCACTCAGTGCTCCAAGCAGCAAACATTACCAGGCTGCTGCAACTCAGTAGATCACTCAGTGCTCCAAGCAGTAAACATTACCAGGCTGCTGCAACTCTGTAGGACACTCAGTGCTCCAAGCAGTAAACATTACCAAGCTGCTGCAACTCTGTAGGACACTCACTGCTCCAAGCAGTAAACATTACCAGGCTGCTGCAACTCTGTAGGTCACTCAGGGCTCCAAGCAGCAAACATTACCAGGCTGCTGCAACTCTGTAGATCACTCAGTGCTCCAAGCAGTAAACATTACCAGGCTGCTGCAACTCTGTAGGTCACTCACTGCTCCAAGCAGTAAACATTACCAGGCTGCTGCAACTCTGTAGGACACTCAGTGCCCCAAGCAGTAAACATTACCAGGCTGCTGCAACTCTGTAGGTCACTCACTGCTCCAGCAGTAAACATTCCCAGGCTGCTGCAACTCTGTAGGTCACTCACTGCTCCAAGCAGTAAACATTACCAGGCTGCTGCAACTCTGTAGGACACTCAGTGCTCCAAGCAGCAAACATTACCAGGCTGCTGCAACTCTGTAGGTCACTCAGTGCTCCAAGCAGTAAACATTACCAGGCTGCTGCAACTCTGTAGGACACTCACTGCTCCAAGCAGTAAACATTACCAGGCTGCTGCAACTCTGTAGGACACTCAGTGCTCCAAGCAGTAAACATTACCAGGCTGCTGCAACTCTGTAGGACACTCAGTGCTCCAAGCAGCAAACATTACCAGGCTTCTGCAACTCTGTAGGACACTCAGTGCTCCAAGCAGCAAACATTACCAGGCTGCTGCAACTCTGTAGGTCACTCAGTGCTCCAAGCAGTAAACATTACCAGGCTGCTGCAACTCTGTAGGTCACTCAGTGCTCCAAGCAGTAAACATTACCAGGCTGCTGCAACTCTGTAGGTCACTCACTGCTCCAAGCAGTAAACATTACCAGGCTGCTGCAACTCTGTAGGACACTCAGTGCCCCAAGCAGTAAACATTACCAGGCTGCTGCAACTCTGTAGGTCACTCACTGCTCCAAGCAGTAAACATTACCAGGCTGCTGCAACTCTGTAGGACACTCAGTGCTCCAAGCAGCAAACATTACCAGGCTGCTGCAACTCTGTAGGTCACTCAGTGCTCCAAGCAGTAAACATTACCAGGCTGCTGCAACTCTGTAGGACACTCACTGCTCCAAGCAGTAAACATTACCAGGCTGCTGCAACTCTGTAGGACACTCAGTGCTCCAAGCAGTAAACATTACCAGGCTGCTGCAACTCTGTAGGACACTCAGTGCTCCAAGCAGCAAACATTACCAGGCTTCTGCAACTCTGTAGGACACTCAGTGCTCCAAGCAGCAAACATTACCAGGCTGCTGCAACTCTGTAGGTCACTCAGTGCTCCAAGCAGTAAACATTACCAGGCTGCTGCAACTCTGTAGGTCACTCAGTGCTCCAAGCAGCAAACATTACCAGGCTGCTGCAACTCTGTAGGTCACTCAGTGCTCCAAGCAGTAAACATTACCAGGCTGCTGCAACTCTGTAGGTCACTCACTGCTCCAAGCAGTAAACATTACCAGGCTGCTGCAACTCTGTAGGTCACTCACTGCTCCAAGCAGCAAACATTACCAGGCTGCTGCAACTCTGTAGGTCACTCACTGCTCCAAGCAGTAAACATTACCAGGCTGCTGCAACTCTGTAGGACACTCACTGCTCCAAGCAGTAAACATTACCAGGCTGCTGCAACTCTGTAGGACACTCAGTGCTCCAATCAGTAAACATTACCAGGCTGCTGCAACTCTGTAGGACACTCAGTGCTCCAAGCAGTAAACATTACCAGGCTGCTGCAACTCTGTAGGACACTCAGTGCTCCAAGCAGTAAACATTACCAGGCTGCTGCAACTCTGTAGGACACTCAGTGCTCCAAGCAGTAAACATTACCAGGCTGCTGCAACTCTGTAGGACACTCATTGCTCCAAGCAGCAAACATTACCAGGCTTCTGCAACTCTGTAGGACACTCACTGCTCCAAGCAGCAAACATTACCAGGCTGCTGCAACTCTGTAGGTCGCTCAGTGCTCCAAGCAGCAAACATTACCAGGCTGCTGCAACTCTGTAGGTCACTCAGTGCTCCAAGCAGCAAACATTACCAGGCTTCTGCAACTCTGTAGGACACTCACTGCTCCAAGCAGCAAACATTACCAGGCTGCTGCAACTCTGTAGGTCACTAAGTGCTCCAAGCAGTAAACATTACCAGGCTGCTGCAACTCTGTAGATCACTCACTGCTCCAAGCAGTAAACATTACCAGGCTGCTGCAACTCTGTAGGTCACTAAGTGCTCCAAGCAGCAAACATTACCAGGCTGCTGCAACTCTGTAGGTCACTCACTGCTCCAAGCAGTAAACATTACCAGACTGCTGCAACTCTGTAGGACACTCAGTGCCCCAAGTAGTAAACATTACCAGGCTGCTGCAACTCTGTAGATCACTCACTGCTCCAAGCAGCAAACATTACCAGGCTGCTGCAACTCTGTAGGACACTCACTGCTCCAAGCAGCAAACATTACCAGGCTGCTGCAACTCTGTAGGTCACTCACTGCTCCAAGCAGCAAACATTACCAGGCTGCTGCAACTCTGTAGGTCACTCACTGCTCCAAGCAGCAAACATTACCAGGCTGCTGCAACTCTGTAGGACACTCACTGCTCCAAGCAGCAAACATTACCAGGCTGCTGCAACTCTGTAGGTCACTCAGTGCTCCAAGCAGTAAACATTACCAGGCTGCTGCAACTCTGTAGGACACTCAGTGCTCCAAGCAGTAAACATTACCAGGCTGCTGCAACTCTGTAGGACACTCAGTGCTCCAAGCAGTAAACATTACCAGGCTGCTGCAACTCTGTAGGTCACTAAGTGCTCCAAGCAGCAAACATTACCAGGCTGCTGCAACTCTGTAGGTCACTCAGTGCTCCAAGCAGTAAACATTACCAGGCTGCTGCAACTCTGTAGGTCACTCAGTGCTCCAAGCAGCAAACATTACCAGGCTGCTGCAACTCTGTAGGTCACTCAGTGCCCCAAGCAGTAAACATTATATATAACACAAAAACAGATAAAATTATTGAAAACTGAAAGCTAATGTAAAACTGAGCACAGATAAATGCTCTAACAGTAGTAGACATGATCACTAGTGAGCACTAGGTTCACTAGTGAGCACTAGGTTCACTAGTGAGCACTAGGTTCAATAGTGAGCACTAGGTTCAATAGTGAGCACTAGGTACAATAGTGAGCACTAGGTTCAATAGTGAGCACTAGGTTCAATAGTGAGCACTAGGTTCAATAGTGAGCACTAGGTTCACTAGTGAGCACTAGGTTCAATAGTGAGCACTAGGTTCAATAGTGAGCACTAGGTACAATAGTGAGCACTAGGTTCAATAGTGAGCACTAGGTTCAATAGTGAGCACTAGGTTCACTAGTGAGCACTAGGTTCACTAGTGAGCACTAGGTTCACTAGTGAGCACTAGTTTCACTAGTGAGCACTAGTTTCACTAGTGAGCACTAGTTTCACTAGTGAGCACTAGGTTCAATAGTGAGCACTAGGTTCACTAGTGAGCACTAGGTTCACTAGTGAGCACTAGTTTCACTAGTGAGCACTAGGTTCACTAGTGAGCACTAGGTTCACTAGTGAGCACTAGGTTCACTAGTGAGTGCTAGGTTCACTAGTGAGTGCTAGGTTCACTAGTGAGTGCTAGGTTCACTAGTGAGTGCTAGGTTCACTAGTGAACACTAGGTTCATTAGTGAGCGCTAGGTTCATTAGTGAGCGCTAGGTTTACTAGTGAGTGCTACGTTCACTAGTGAGTGCTACGCTCACTAGTGAGCGCTAGGTTCACTAATGAGTGCTAGGTTCACTAAGGAGCACTAGCTTCACTAATGAGGACATTATGTTCACTATTGATCACTAAATTCGCTAAAAACGAGCGCTAGGGTCAAGGTTCAATAACAGAACACTCAGCGAGCGTAAAGTGTCCAGTGCTCGTCTACTCTCGTATTCATATATAAGGAAAATCGCCCAGTAAACCGCTATCTCTTTTCCAAAGGCAACTTGAAAAAATGCTTCGGGGAAAAAACTCCTTTGCTGCCTGGCCGAGCCAGGAGTGGTGAAGGCTCTGTACTCCGTTCTCTAATTGCTTGGCACTCACCGGCACTCCCCCGATATTTTACTTCCGTGTTGATCTGCTGTGTAATAGAGAGGCATGCAAAGAGAGGCGCGTAACAGAGAGACATGTAACAGAGAGGCATGTAATAGAGAGGCATGTAACAGAGAGGTATGTAACAGAGAGGTCTGTAACAGAGAGGCATGTAACAGAGAGGCCTGTAACAGAGAGGCCTGTAACAGAGGCCTGTAACAGAGAGGCCTGTAACAGAGAGGCCTGTAACAGAGAGGCCTGTAACAGAGAGGCCTGTAACAGAGAGGCCTGTAACAGAGAGGCCTGTAACAGAGAGGCCTGTAACAGAGAGGCCTGTAAAAGACAGGCCTGTAAAAGAGGCATGTAATAGAGAGTCATGTAACAGTGAAGGAAATGCAAGACTTAGCAATAAAGCCAGTTTTCCCAGGCAAAGTGAGGGGTCCTTGATCCTTCTGGACTTCTCCCCAAATCATGGCTTGAACCTGATTACTTTCCAGTAACCAAGAGATCCATGACCCCTACGGACTTGGCGCTTCCCCCCTAAATATATATCAACAGTAATGCTAGGCTGAATTTTGTAGACTTTAAATGACAATTGAGAATTATCCACATGTGACAGAGTAAGGGAAAACGTAGAGCACGTTTCGCTCGAAAGGGAGACGAAACGTTGTGTAATTAAAGCTTTCTAAGAGTTCTGGTTTACTTGATTAATGTGTAATAATTCAGATATAGACATATTTTTGTGTGCGAGAGAGAGAGAGAGAGAGAGAGAGAGAGAGAGAGAGAGAGAGAGAATTGTACTCAGTGGTGAGTGACATTATTATTATTATTATAATAAAGGGGAAAGCGCTAAACCCGGAGGATTATACAGCGCCGGGGGGGGGATGTGGAAGGCATTCAGGCTTAATTCGGGGAACTGGAGCACAGATCCAATTCCCTAAATCAAGAGCCCCTCACCAACATCAAGGAACCTTCCTTGAGGGGAGTGGTGAGTGACAGAAAACTGAACTCAGGGCTTTATCAAGCCATTACAGCTTGATAAAGTTCCTGGAGAGCGAAACGTTGCCACAACAAACTCTCACAGTAGTTGCATCCGTATCTTTTTTTTTTTATACCTAACAAGAAATATCTCCCACCAGAGTTAATTAAAAATCGACCAATACACACTGGACAACGTGGGGAATATATATTCTCAAAATCAAATTTTCATGACAGGGAAGAGGGAGGGAAGTTTAGGACTGAGGTGGAACGACCCGGATAGAAACTCTACTGTAACGTTCAGGTGTGTGTGGGTTAACACAGGATGTTAGGTAACACACATATGCAACAGTTAGGAATCTTTATTTCGAAACGTTTCGCCTACACAGTAGGCTTCTTCAGTCGAGTACAGAAAAGTTGATAGAAGCAGAAGATACTTGAAGACGATGTAATCAGTCCATCACCCTTAAAGTTTTGAGGTGGTCAGTCACTCAGTCTGGAGAAGAGCATTGTTCCATGGTATGAAACAATATCTTTAAGGGTGATGGACTGATTACATCGTCTTCAAGTATCTTCTGCTTCTATCAACTTTTCTGTACTCGACTGAAGAAGCCTACTGTGTAGGCGAAACGTTTCGAAATAAAGATTCCTAACTGTTGCATATGTGTCTTACCTAACAACCTGTCGGTATTTTATACCATTTTAATGTTTAACACAGGATGGTATGAACCTCGCTAAGTGATACCGACACTAGGACTTTGTTTATTTACAATACGTTTCGGTCCTGGGCTTTGTTCAGGGTCCCAGGACCGAAGTCTTTTCAAATAAATGTATAAACCTAAATAAGGTAAGGCATTGTGAGTTACCTAACGAAAGAGGCAACAACGTGAGGTACCTAACGAAAGAAGCAGTATTGTGGATTACATAACGAAAGCGGAAGCAACATGAGTTACCTAACGAAAGAAGCTGCAACGTGAGTCACCTAACGAGAGGCAATAACGTGAGTTACCTAAGTAGAGGCAACAACGTGAGTTACCTAACGAAAGAGGCAATATTGTGAGTTATCTAATTGGAAAGGTTACATTTAGCCACTTTGGCAGAGAGACATCTGAAATTATACGAAACCTTTACTGACGACGTTTCGCCCATGTCCATATAACTGCATTCTTCTCAATTTAACATGGTGTTAGCGTCTAATACTTATCTTGAAAAACAAAAAGGCACAATACCGTGACTGGAACAATGCACAAATAATCAATACATAGGAGAGAGGAGCTTACGATGTTTCGGTCCGACTTGGACCGTTTACAAAGTCACTTTGTAAATGGTCCATTTAGTCACTTGGTAAATGGACCATTTAGTTGCTTTGTAAATGGTCCATTTAGTAACTTTGTAAATGGTCCATTTAGTAACTTTGTAAATGGTCCATTTAGTAACTTTGTAAATGGTCCATTTAGTAACTTTGTAAATGGTCCATTTAGTAACTTTGTAAATGGTCCTATTCGGACCGAAACGTTGCCGTAAGCTTCTATATATAACTAACAAAAAAGGTACAATACCGTGACTGGAACGATACACAAATAACCCGCACATAAAAGAGAGAAGCTTACGACGACGTTTCGGTCCGACTTGGACCATTGACAAAGTCACTTTGTCAATGGTCCAAGTCGGACCGAAACGTCGTCGTAAGCTTCTCTCTTTTATGTGCGGGTTATTTGTGTAAGCTTCTATCTTCCATGTGCGGTTATTTGTGTATATACATATCTTGTATTTGCAGCTACTAACGCTAACCGAGCAGACGATGTGTTCCAGACTCACACTAGCGAGCAAACCATGTGTTCCAGACTCACACTAGCGAGCAGACGATGTGTTCCAGACTTACACTAGCGAGCAGACGATGTATTCCAGACTCACACTAGCGAGCAGACGATGTGTTCCAGACTTACACTAGCGAGCAGACGATGTGTTCCAGACTCACACTAGCGAGCAAACCATGTGTTCCAGACTCACACTAGCGAGCAGACGATGTGTTCCAGACTTACACTAGCGAGCAGACGATGTGTTCCAGACTCACACTAGCGAGCAGACGATGTGTTCCAGACTCACACTAGCGAGCAGACGATGTGTTCCAGACTCACACTAGCGAGCAAACCATGTGTTCCAGACTCACACTAGCGAGCAGACGATGTGTTCCAGACTTACACTAGCGAGCAGACGATGTGTTCCAGACTCACACTAGCGAGCAGACGATGTGTTCCAGACTCAAACTAGCGAGCAGACGATGTGTTCCAGACTCACACTAGCGAGCAAACGATGTGTTCCAGACTCACACTAGCGAGCAGACGATGTGTTCCAGACTCACACTAGCGAGCAGACGATGTGTTCCAGACTCTCACTAGCGAGCAGACGATGTGTTCCAGACTCACACTAGCGAGCAGACGATGTGTTCCAGACTCACACTAGCGAGCAAACGATGTGTTCCAGACTCACACTAGCGAGCAGACGATGTGTTCCAGACTCACACTAGCGAGCAGACGATGTGTTCCAGACTCACACTAGCGAGCAAACGATGTGTTTCAGACTCACACTAGCGAGCAAACGATGCGTTCCAAACTCACACTAGCGAGCAAACAATGCGTTCCAGACTCGGACTTCTTTAACCAATGTTCCAGGGATTCCCTCGAAACTTTTATTTCCCGAAAAGTTATATGAAATGTCAGAGGGGCGTTCATGATGCCGTCGGTTTGAAAATAAGGCTTCAGTAATTTACATGTCACCTCTGCAAGGTGTCAAGAGTTGTTAATGGGGTAGTAGACGCTGTTGAAGAGTTGGGGAAAGTGGTAGGCGACTGGACAAGGTTTCCCGCACCTTTGGAGTTCTGTGTTTTGATCTTGTTAGTTGTGCAAGAAAGGTATAAAATATTGTCGGTATTTTATACCTTGCACAACTTGTCAAACACTGCAACATCATGGAATCTTGGTTCAGAGGACATCTACAAGACCATATTCACGGCTACTACAACTAACCCATCCCTTTGGGTAGGACCTACTTCCACTGGGGAATCCCGCCTACCAGTGACTATGCCCTCGTCTGCTACACGTCCCTACCCACTGATGCCTATATAACCGCAAGTCTCCTTGCCTTTGCTCCAGATTCTCCACCACCACGGTGCTCTCAATACCAACTCCAAGGCTGAGGGACTGATTACCTCATCTTTTGTATATAGTTCTACTGTCTTCAAATTATGTCCTAGAATCTGTATTGATAAAGCCACTGGATGGCGAAACGTCTATAATAAAGATATCCAGATGCTGCATATGTGTCTTAATGATCTTGTTAGTGTTGGGGAAGTGTGTGTAGGTCAGAAGAAAGTGAGACATAGTGGTTATGACATTTTGTGTAGAGGTTTTAACTACCATGACTCTCCTCACACTGTCTTTCGTTTACATATTACAGGTATGGCTCATGGTTGTATTACTGATGTATAATATTTAGCTTGGGGAAGGTGATTTCTGGGTAGCCTAGAGAAGATAACTTTTAAGTAGCCTGGAGAAGATAATTTCTAGGTAGCCTGGAGAAGGTAATTTCTAGGTAGCCTGGGGAAGGTAATTTCTGGATAGCGTTTAGAGAAGGAGATTTTTTAGGTAGCCTGGAGAAGGTAATGAAACCGGTCAACGTTAAGGTTTTAGTGACCACGTAACAAGGTAGAGTTATGAAAGTGAGGGATACCTGTGACCAGTATCAAGAGTCGTTTTACCCTTGTAGAATATACAGTATACAATATCGATAAGTTAACGTGGCCTGAGGGACTGATCACCTCCCATCAAGGCTGATGGACTGATCACCTCCTACTATGGCTGAGGGACTGATCATCTCCAAGCTACTACTACTGTTACTACTACCGCTGAAGAAGCCTGTTGTGCAGGCAGAACGTTTCAACAGTAGAGATAACCAAGTGCTGCACACATCTTTCTTTTACCCTTACTGCCAGGCCTGAGGGAAGGCTTCCCTGCTGACAGCCCGATCAACCAGGCTGTTGCTACTAGCCATCACATCCATCAACAAGATCAAGACAACCAGGACGTGGGACGTTACAGTTTCTAAAACTATTAGAAATGAATTAACCAGATTATCAAAATTATGAGAGAAACACTAAACTACTAGGGGTCATACGATGCCTTTGGAATGGGAGGACCCCAGGTTTGATTCGAGGAAGGGGAGAGTAGCTCTAATTAATTAGATGCGTTGGATTTTTAATCAGAATATTTTAATTTCAGTAGTATGAAATATTTCGAAAATCGTAAATTCTCTGAAAATGTTTTTGACGAGCTGACTCTTAGTTAATTTGTATCTGAATACAGAAAGGTGGCTGTGGCTAAGTTGACAGTGTGTTGATGTGACTCTGTGAAGAGATGCAGCCTCCGTGCTGTTGGATAGTACAAGTTAGGTTTAGGCATGAGTGCTGGGGAGGACTTGAGTGAATGCTCTTACCTTATTATGGAAGAGTGCCGGGTGTGCACTATTCAGGGGACGGCACACATGGCCATAAAAAGTTCAATTTTAAGGTCAGATTGAATCATGAAATAACTTTTCCTCAAACTCTCAAACCCCCTTTTTTTCCCCACTTAAATTAGGCTACATTACGTTAGTTTAGCAAGATCGTGATCTGTTTATCCATGTTAAAAGATTTTAGTAACACTGGTTAATGTCGGGGAACATTGTAACATTCCAGTTAGTAGTTGAACGAAATATAAGTTGTATGAAACTAGTGAATGCAATCTGGACAGAAGTCCAGGATTTAACAAGTTAGATACATTCATAGTTCACATAGCTTGCCTTAAGTTACTGTATTTTTTACTGTATTATCTCCTGTATGAAGATAGACTTAAAGCCTGGAATCTCCACTCTCTGGAGAGACATAGAATGAGCGGAGATATCATTAAGGTGTATAAGTGGATGACGGGCATAAACAAAGGTGATATTAATAAAGTACTAGGGTGTCGAGCCAGGTAAGAACCAGAAATAGTGGATTTAAGTTAGATAAATTTAGATTTAGAAAGGACATACATAAGTATTGGTTTTCAGAGTTGTGGATGTGTGGAACGGTCTTCCGAGTAGGGTGATCGAGGCTAGGACCTTGGGCATCTTTAAGAAGAGATTGGACAAATATATGAGTGGGAGGGGCTGGGTTTGATTGGTGTCATTGGGTACGGGAGTAAATTCTTGGGTAGTTTAGGGTAGGGGTGGTTTTGATAAGAACCTGCCTTGTATGGGCCAGTAGGCCTTCCACAGTGTTCCTCCATTCATATGTTCTTATAAAGTGAGCCTTTTTTCCCACAAAAAGTCTTGGAAAATTACCCTGCGCCTTATATGCTCAAGGTCAGGTTTCAAGGGTACGCTTTGGTTTACACTATACCTAGAGTATACCTGGAGAGGGTTTCGAGGGGTTAGCGCCCCCGTGGCCCGGCCTGTGACCAGACAATTGGAAACATCATCTGTCTCACATCATCGTGCGCCTTATATGACGGAAAATACGGTATGATAACAAAGGAGATCAATGTTAACTCAATATGTCACAAACCATACCACTGGCGGGGATAGAACCCGCGGTCAGAGAGTCTCAAAACTCCAGACCGTCGCGTTAGCCACTGGACCAGCTAGCCACAATAAGATTCGTCCAACTAGGTATATTTCTACACCATAGGAAGGTTAGCATAGGCACCACTGTGACTACAAATGCAAGTTTTTACAGACTTGAGCTAGAGTTCGTCACGGCCACGCTAGCTGGAGATTCGTCTGTAAAAACTTGCATTTGTAGTCACAGTGGTGCCTATGCTAACCTTCCTATGGTGTAGAAATATACCTAGTTGGACGAATCTTATTGTGGCTAGCTGGTCCAGTGGCTAACGCGACGGTCTGGAGTTTTGAGACTCTCTGATCGCGGGTTCTATCCCCGCCCGTGGTATGGTTTGTTTGCAATCGTGTCATTACGATTTCGTGAGTCAATTTGTCACTCTTTACCTGACATTTTTGTAGAGCAATAACCATGTCAGGGCCATAAGCTTAGTGCTGTCCACCTCACCATGTCAGGGTCATAAGCTTAGTGCTGTCCACCTCACCATGTCAGGGTCATAAGCTTAGTGCTGTAAAGTAAAAGGACACAAGTGCAACTAATGTGACATTTATTGTAGCAACGTTTCGCTCTCCAGGAGCTTTATCAAGCCATTACAAACAATACATGGACACAGAGGGTATATAAAGGCTCAGAGTGAGGTGAATACTAGTGAGGTATCATTTCGATGTTCACTAGTGGTAGTAGTAGTAGTAGTAGTAGTGGTGGTAGTGACAAAAGCAATTAATTCGTACATGAGTAAAAGGATATAAAAGCTATTACTTGGGTAACATAAAAATAGGTTGGACAAATATAAACTGGAATGAGGCAGGTTGTTTCAGTGTTCACTCTCTGTGCTTTGTGTAGTATAACAGGAGAGACTATGTGATGGCAGGGTTTACTGTTTTCAGGAGGATTCTTGCTAAGACTTCGGAGATGGTGAAGCTGCCGTTGTTTTGTTTAATTGTATTCGAAACAGCGATCAGTGCTGATTCAAGGCACTTGCGTGTGCGGAAATTAGTTTCTTTTATCACTAATTGGGCGTCTCTGAATTTCATAAGATGATTGGGTGGAATTTCGGTGTTGACACAGGCGTTGTTTAAGTTGTCGTTCCTACATGCGTATATGTGTTCATTGAGGCGGGTGTCGAGGTTTCTTGCTGTTTCCCCTACGTAGATCTTGTCACAGCCTCCACAGGGTATAGTGTAAACTCCTGCATTGACTGGTTCGTGGTGCTTGGGTTTTGTCCTGGTTAGATCCTTTATTGAAGTGGTAGAAGCGATGGCGACTCTGGTGTTAGCTTGTGAAAGTACTTTTGAGACGTTTAGTGCAACCTGGCTGTTGGGAAGAATTATAACTTTGTTGGGGAGTGGTGTTGATGCGTGGAGAATTGATGATCTGAAGAGCTCTTTTCTTGCAGTCTTTGATGAAAAAAGAAGGAAATTGTAACTCAGTGAATGTTTGGTGAATGTAAGTACATTCCTCGTCAAGAAACTCAGGACTACAAATTCGGTATGCTCTTAGGAAAAACCCGATGATGATGCCTCTTTTGGTCTTGGTATCTTGACTGGAACAGAAGTGTGTGAGATCATTTTTATTGGTGGGTTTCCGATAAACTTGAAATCTTAGGTTGTTGTCTACTTTGTGAATGAGGACGTCGAGGAAAGGTAGCTTGTCATTGGACTCTTCTTCTAGTGTAAACTGAATCGCTGGTTCAACTGCGTTGAGCCTTGCCTGAAGATCCCGTACATCAAAACGTTTTGGAGTTATTACGAGGACATCGTCCACGTAACGTAACCAAGTGACGCTTGAAGGGATGATGTTGGCGACCTTCTCAACCGCATCCGTAACCTCTCCATCCGTAACAAGAAACTAAGCAGTTTGGATGTGACTTCCCTCTTCACAAAAGTACCTACCAAAAAAGCCATCGAGGTTCTACGACGTAAAGTCAACCAGGACCTTAATCTTCCTTTACCTCCCGGAGATTTTGTTGACTTGATTGAGCTCTGTGTTAACTTCAACTGTTTTTCCTTCAATAACAAGCTCTACAAACAAACCTACGGCATGGGAATGGGGTCCCCAATAAGTGCCGTCCTAGCCAACTTATACATGGAACACCTAGAGTCCGAACACTTCGCCAACATCATCCTTCAAGCGTCACTTGGTTACGTTACGTGGACGATGTCCTCGTATAACTCCAAAACGTTTTGATGTACGGGATCTTCAGGCAAGGCTCAACGCAGTTGAACCAGCGATTCAGTTTACACTAGAAGAAGAGTCCAATGACAAGCTACCTTTCCTCGACGTCCTCATTCACAAAGTAGACAACAACCTAAGATTTCAAGTTTATCGGAAACCCACCAATAAAATGATCTCACACACTTCTATTCCAGTCAAGATACCAAGACCAAAAGAGGCATCTCATCGGGTTTTTCCTAAGAGCATACCGAATTTGTAGTCCTGAGTTTCTTGACGAAAAATGTACTTACATTCACCAAACATTCACTGAGTTACAATTTCCTTCTTTTTTCATCAAAGACTGCAAGAAAAGAGCTCTTCAGATCATCAATTCTCCACGCATCAACACCACTCCCAACAAAGTTATAATTCTTCCCAACAGCCAGGTTGCACTAAACGTCTCAAAAGTACTTTCACAAGCTAACACCAGAGTCGCCATCGCTTCTACCACTTCAATAAAGGATCTAACCAGGACAAAACCAAGCACCACGAACCAGTCAATGCAGGAGTTTACACTATACCCTGTGGAGGCTGTGACAAGATCTACGTAGGTGAAACAGCAAGAAACCTCGACACCCGCCTCAATGAACACATATACGCATGTAGGAACGACAACTTAAACAACGCCTGTGTACAACACCGAAATTCCACCAATCATCTTATGAAATTCAGAGACGCCCAATTAGTGATAAAGAAACTAATTTCCGCACACGCAAGTGCCTTGAATCAGCACTGATCGCTGTTTCGAATACAATTAAACAAAACAACGGCAGCTTCACCATCTCCGAAGTCTTAGCAAGAATCCTCCTGAAAACAGTAAACCCTGCCATCACATAGTCTCTCCTGTTATACTACACAAAGCACAGAGAGTGAACACTGAAACAACCTGCCTCATTCCAGTTTATATTTGTCCAACCTATTTTTATGTTACCCAAGTAATAGCTTTTATATCCTTTTACTCATGTACGAATTAATTGCTTTTGTCACTACCACCACTACTACTACTACTACTACCACTAGTAAACATCGAAATGATACCTCACTAGTATTCACCTCACTCTGAGCCTTTATATACCCTCTGTGTCCATGTATTGTTTGTAATGGCTTGATAAAGCTCCTGGAGAGCGAAACGTTGCTACAATAAATGTCACATTAGTTGCACTTGTGTCCTTTTACTTTACATATTGTCGGTAATTCTACCAACTTTATTACAAGCTTAGTGCTGTCCACCTCACCATATCAGGGCCATAAGCTTAGTGCTGTCCACCTCACCATGTCAGGGCCATAAGCTTAATGCTGTCCATCTCACCAAGTCAGGGCCATAAGCTTAGTGCTGTCCACCTCACCATGTCAGGGCCTTAAGCTTAGTGCTGTCCACCTCACCATGTCAGGGCCATAAGCTTAATGCTGTTCACCTCACCATGTCAGGGTCATAAGCTCAGTGCTGTCCACCTCACCATGTCAGGGCCTTAAGCTTAATGCTATCCACCTCACCATGTCAGGGCCATAAGCTTAGTGCTGTCCACCTCACCATGTCAGGGCCATAAGCTTAGTGCTGTCCACCTCACCATGTCAGGGCCATAAGCTTAGTGCTGTCCACCTCACCATGTCAGGGCCATAAGCTTAGTGCTGTCCACCTCACCATGTCAGGGCCATAAGCTTAGTGCTGTCCACCTCACCATGTCAGGGCCATAAGCTTAGTGCTGTCCACCTCACCATGTCAGGGCCATAAGCTTAGTGCTGTCCACCTCACCATGTCAGGGCCATAAGCTTAGTGCTGTCCACCTCACCATGTCAGGGCCATAAGCTTAGTGCTGTCCACCTCACCATGTCAGGGCCATAAGCTTAGTGCTGTCCACCTCACCATGTCAGGGCCATGAGTTTAGTGTTACTCACCAGGCTTTAAAAGAGTGAGAAACATCTCGCACAGAGCTGGCAAAGTTTGGAACGTGGAAAACGACACGCTCTTCACGTGTATTGTGCAGATGGGTTACAGATCCAGGACCTAGAACCTCGCAGATCTTTTCCCTCTTTTTCCCAGGGGTGTATAATAAAAATCTCCCCCCCCCTTTCCCCCGAGGGGCCACGACCACGGGCTCAAAGATTATACATCTCTATCCTAAAAAAAATTGCAATAGTATTTTAGACCTCAATTTTTTTTTTTTTTTTGTTTTAATCCTCGATATATACTAACCGAGTTTGCGGAAGTTTTTGGGTGATTTTGTTTAATTTGCATTGTAAAAGCTATTTTAATATGCAAACGAAGCGCAATAGTCTAAATTGTGTTTATTCTGCTAGAACTCTGGTCTAAAGTATAATTTGCGCCCACATAGAATGGCTAAATTAAGTAAAATTAGATTTTGGGAGTGTTTGGGTTTTTCTGGGATTTACGCGAAACTAGTTCACATTTCAGCAGTTTGGGGACTTTTCTGTAAGTCTGGATGTCAGAGTGATATTTTATTTGGGTTATTGAATATGCATGGGATTAATACTATCAGCTTGAGGTGTGGGTGTGGCTGTGCTTGATGGATTGTTTGTGGGGGTGGAGGTGAGACTGCACTTGACCCCGCCTCCTACACCATTTTGATCTGCCTTGCTGATTTCTGGTATCTGGGGCCTTTGCATACCTATTCTTGAGGTTCTGCTTTGCTTTTACTTCCATAGCTTACTCATCCAGCCCATTCCACTATCAATCACTCTGATATTTAATGTAAACTCTTCCTAACATCCTTACAGCATCTGTGTGCCTTTAACAGATTTCTGTCTGTGTCTCCATGTTTCTGGTTTTCTTAATTCAGTCATTCCCTGCCTAACCTATCATTACCACTTAAAATTGTGTTCGTTGGAACCACCTCTTCCCTAGTCCTCGCAGCCAAAGTAATCAGGTTCAACTCCAGTCTCAACTCAGTGCATTCCTATTAGTTCTGTGACTGGTTTGGCTGCAAATCTTTAAACCTTTTTGACTTTCTGTAGGTAATATATCGTGTCTCTTGTCTATCCTTCATTTTGTATACAAGGGCTACATTGGTCTTTTTCTGTCTCTAGCAGCTGCCTTGTTTGCAGAAGACTTTGGTTACTGAGTCGCACAGTGGTTCTATTCCACCAGTCATTCCCCATGGGGATATGTTACCTGCTCTTGTTGCTTTTGTTGTCAAGCCTCTTTCGCACTTTCATTGCTCTTTATTTTTTATTGTTGTGTTAACGCAACGTTCTATTCTGACGTCGGTGCTTTCACTTAGATTTGTTTTCTTTTGTGAAAACTTCGTTGAATCTTCTGCTAAGCTGTTTACATACTTTTCCGTCATCTCCCATCATCTCTTCAGCCTAGTGACTTAGTGGTGCACAATTGTATCTTACGTGGGTGTGGAATGATTATTTTTAAGCTTTGGCCTTTGATGTTGCATCATTTTTCGAACTGTCTCTCAGCTTCCCTGTTTCTCTTTGCATATTCGCTCCAAACTCTCCTGTTTATTTCTGTTTCCTTCTCATCTTCTCTTCGTTTCTGGGTTAGCAACAGTCATTCTCATTTGTTTTATTCATGATCCCTTTGCCTCGTTGCGCTGTCACGCTGTTACCTCCATGTTTTGTATTCCGCTTCCCATTTTCATAGCATTCTTGTTGTTATTGTGTGTTGTATTTATTTTGTTATGACTCTGAGTGTCAAGTAGCCTACATGGTTAAAGTGTTCCGTAACTATCACAACTACTGTACTGCCACTACTACCACTGTAATGATGTTGGTTGAATTACTGACAATATGTTGGGTAAAATGACGCATGT
>NC_069468.1:20387656-20417656 GCF_026875155.1 Cherax quadricarinatus
ACAGTTTTAAGACGAGGTTTGATAAAGCTCATGGAGCGGGGAGAGGGCCTAGTAGCAACCGGTGAAGAGGCGGGGCCAGGAGCTAGGACTCGACCCCTGCAACCACAAATAGGTGAGTACAAATAGGTGAGTACACACACACACACACACACACACACGTGTGAAGCAGTATCGCTGAATAGTGCTCCCAGGATTTAGCGTTCTAGTGGCTGTCCTAAGATATTATTAGCGGTCATCGTACGTGAGTGAATCAGTGAACATACCTACAAGACTGTAACAGCTTTCAAGAGTGCGAATAATGTGATAAAATGAAGAATTTTACAATTTAAATTTGAATGAATGGTGAGTGAGGGAGGGTAGCAGTCAGCTGATCAGGCTACTGGCCGCAGTGTTGACACAAAATATCCAAACAGTTAATTGGGTTAACGGTGTGATCTGAAATATTAACAAATACATATGTTAGTTGGTTATAACACAGTGTAGTGATAAGGTCTAAAAGAGTGATTAAGTAAAAAACTGAAAGTAAGAAAAAAATTAGTCAATCCCCAGCTGTTGGTGTTGTGAATGTAGCTAACATCATCAGACTTGTTATGACCATAATACTGTACTAAAGAAAAAAAAGGGAATACCAAGTCTTAAAAGAAAAAGAAAATAAAAACTGAATACATGAATAAGTTCCTGAAGGAGTTACAAAAATTTAAGGAGTTGATTAGCAGCCGCCCCGCAGGAACCTCCATGTTTTGCAGACGACATCACTTGCCTAATTGTGGTTAATTTTGGTTAGTGTCAAAAGTTTCAGTTTCTCCCCCTGCTGGTTGTTGCTATACCATTCTCTCCCCCTATTTCATTTAAGGAGATAGTGTGGTAACCCTGTTTAATTTTTAAAAAATTATAAAAAATATCTCCAGGAAAAATCCAAAAGAGTTGTTTTGCCTAGGGGACCCCCCCCGTGTCCCTTGTGCCCCCCCGTGTAGCCTAGTAAAACCCCCCGTGAAAAGCCTAGTAAAACCCCCCGGGGGGGGCCTAGTGACCCCCCCCGTGTACCCCTAGTAAACCCCCCCGTGTAGCCTAGTAAACCCCCCCCCGGTGCCAGGGGACCCCCCCTTTGTCCCCTTTAGTAAACCCCCCCCGTGTGCCTAGTAAACCCCCCCGTGTCCCCTAGGCCCCCCCCTGACACCCGAAAAGTGTAAAAAAGTAGGGCCCATACAAACCGTTTTGCACCGTAAAAAAGGTACCCCACTTTCCAAAATAGTGTGCACCAGTAAAAAAGTACGCTTATAAAAAACCCACACGTGTGCCCCCATAATTATTATTATAATAAACTTAAGTAAATTTTTTAAAAAGGAATTGAGTGAGAAAAAAATAACCCTAAAAATCTTAAAAAAGAAAAGTACCCTGTGTGTGGAGTTGGGCGGGAGGAGTACCGGTGAACCAAAAACCCCGAAGATCGGGGCCCAGGGGGGGAGTCCGGTAAACCAAAAAACCCCAACGAAGATTGGGCCAGGGGATGGGGGAAAACCCAAAAAACAACGAAGTTTGGGGGCCAGGAGATCCCGGTAAACCCAAGAACACGAAGTTTGGGGGGCCCGGGGAGAGCCCGGTAAAACCAAGAACCCCAAAGGGATCTGGCCCGGGAGAGAAATTTTTAAAACCCCAAAACCCAAAAGATCGGGGGCCGGGGGAAAAGAACCGGTGAACCAAGAACAAGGAATTTCTGGGCCGGGAGGTCCCGGGCCCCAAAAAAAACCAACGAAGTTCGGGGCCAGGAGAGTCCCCGGTGAACCAAGAAAAACCGAAGATCGGGGCCAGGGGAAACCGGTGAACCAAAAAACAACAAAGTCTGGGCCAGGGGTACCGGGGGAACCAAAAAAAAAAACGGAAGTCGGGCCCAGGAGAGTCCCGGTGAACCAAGAAAACCCGAAGTCTGGGCGGGGGGAAGTACCGGTAAACCCCCCCAACAACGAAGATCGGGGGCCGGGAGTACCGGTAAACCCAACCCAACAACGAAGATCGGGGCCGGGGGAGTCCCGGGGGAACCCCAACAACAACGAAGATCTGGGCCGGGAGATTTCCCGGTAAAACCAAAACCCAAAAAAACAAATGTTTTTAAGTGCCCCCCCCCCTTTTTTTCAAAGAACGACAAGGGGTAAACACACACAAACCAAACACAAGTGTACCAAAATTAATATTATAAAAATTTATTAGTGTAATTAAAAAGGAATTGATTGGAAAAAAAATTTTAAAATCTTCAAAAAGTGCGTCCCAGTGTGCGCAGTAACCCCAACACCATACACCCACACACACCAACACCCCACCACACCCACACACACCCACACACCAACCCCAAACACCCCACACACCCCCCACCCACACACCCTACACACCCACACACCACCAACACAAACACCACACACCCACAACACCCACCACACACCACACATCACACACACCAACCAAAACACAAAAATACAACCCACACCCAACACACACCACACAACACACACACACCACACACACACACCCAAAAACCAAATCAACACCACACCAACGCAAAAAAAACACAACAAACAACACACACACAACCCCAAAAAACCCACAAAAAAAACACACAGGAAGAGCGGGGCCGAGCTATGAATCAACCCCTCAAAAAATAGGGAGTCAAATAGGCGGGAAACACACACACACCCCAAAAACACACACACACATTGCAAGACCCCAAATACAATCCCCCCCTCCCCCCCCCAACTTCACTCCCTTAAACCTGATCCCTCTTTCCCCCCCCCTCCCCATCCCCATTTTCCCCCCTCCCCTTCCCCTACCCACTTTTTCACCCCCCTTCCCACCCCCTCCCCACTACCCCCCCACTACCCACTTCCTTCACCTCCCCCCCCCCCCCCACCTCTGACTTTACAAATACTAACCAAATCAGATTACATAGGTTTCCCACCTGAGGCAATCAGGATAAAAAAAAAATGGGTTGCCGGAGAAAACAAAAAAAACCAAGGGAAGGAGGAGGAATGAAAAGGGGGAAAAAATTGGGCGAAATCAAAAAAAGGAACATAAATGGGAAAAAAAAACTAGGAACTTAGCTGAGAAGGGAAAGGGAAGGATAGACGGGAAAAGCGGGAATGGGGGGTGCAAGTCAAAGCAGAAAGGGGTAGGTACAGAGTTTAAAAGAGGAACTAAAAAATCTGAAAAACCCTAAAGAACTAAAAAAATTTTGGGGTTTTGCAACAGGGGTACTCATCACAAAAAAGGGGACTGTGGGAAAAGAAGGGAAAATCATGTGAAGCTCAATCAGGGAGACTGTAGTAAATAAAGAGCAAAAGCTATATGGGGAGGCCCTAACAGACAAAAACAGACCCGGGGAAAGCGAAAAGGGAAAATGCGGGCCCACTGACCCAAAAGAAATTTTGCTTGAAATGAAAAAAGGAAAGTGCAAGGGGGAAAATCAATTGAATAGGGGATACACGGGGTATGCAGTGGGAAAATAAAAGGGTGATCAGTCTTGTGTGGGGCTCCGGGAAGTTAAAGGGGAAAAAATATGAAGAAAGAAAAAAGGGGGAAAAAAAGCAATTAAAAAGCACAAAAAGCAATAGGAAAAGGGACGACATACCAAGCGGGAAAAATTTTTCGGAGAATGGGGGGGTTTTTAAAAAAAAAGAACCCGGCCAGTGAAAGTACCTTCAAGGCAAAATCGACTTGGAACGGACCCTGCAGGAGAAAGCCATTAAGGACATGCCGGGCATACGGAAGGTGTACTCATGCGACAGAAAAAAAGGGGCAAAAGGCGAAATGAGAGAGATGGTAAAAAGGGCGAAAGGGGGAAAAGAGGGGGATGGAGAAGACAGAAAAGATCCCAGACCCCGGAAGATAAATCACCTTTCCCAAAATTCCTTAGAACCCTCCCAACCAGGTAAACCCCCAGTGAAAACCAAACACTAAACAAAAAACCCAGCACATCCAATGCCCCCCCCACGCATTAAAACTTACCCCCACAGAAAACCCCCTACCCTTTAGGTCCCCCCATTTTCCCAACCCAACCCCTCCCAACCAAAATCTTGAAAAAGTTTGGGGTGTGGATACAAATGAGATGGAAAAACAAATAAGTAGAGGAGTGGGACGAAAGAATCAAGGAGACATTTAACTAATAGCACTCACAGAAACAAAACTCACCAGAAAAAAAAAATCAATTTTTCACCGGATATTTAAATCCCCAGGAAGACAGGGGGGAAAAGGGGGGAGGGGGGATTGCTCGCCATTAAAAACCAGTGGGGGTTTGAGAAAATGGAAGGAATGGATGGCACGGGCGAAAGGGTACTTAGTAGGAACAAACCCGTCTGAGGACATAAAGGGGATAAAAGCAGTAAAGTACAACCCACCCCAGAACGCAGGAGGCCAAAAGAAGAAAAGATGAGAGCAAAAAGCAATGGGCGAAACAACCCTGGCAGGAGGCACACATGGGGGGAGCAAATTATAGTTTTGGGGGATTTTAACACAAAGGGGAAATTTACTGGGAAAAAACCGGAGCCCCCTGGGGGTCCGAAACATGGAGAGCCAAAATATGGGTGTGGTACGGGGAAAAACCCCATGCATAAATTTGGGACACACCCCGAGAGAGAGGAAGGATGAACCAGCAGACTGGACCTTGTATTCACTTGGTATTCTGCATCGAGGTATTGTTTGAAAGGGCCCCCGGGAGCTAGTGATCATGGGTTCTGGTTCCGAACTAGTTAGCTCCTGGAAAGGGCACGGGAAAAGGGTGGGGAAAACCAACTAAAAAGGGGGAAATCAGGGTGAGAAATTTTTTCAAGACATTTAGTGGGGAGGGAACTGACAGGGAAAACCCGTACAAGAAAAGAGGGCTAGGGCAAAAAAATGCAAAGGGGGCAGAGGAGAGGTTTTTTCCCAAGGGGGAAAAAGAAATAAAGGAAAGAACAGAAGAGTCCTTTTTCACCCAAAAGGGGTAGGGGGGGCAAAAACTAGGTGTACTAAGAAAGGAAAAGGGTCAGAAGAAGAGAATCAGGAAAATAAAGAGATTAGCCCAAAAAGCCCGAAAGAATATGTAAGAAAGAAAGGGGGGCTCAGCGGAATACGAAAATGAATACATCGAAAGTCAAGATGACCCCAAGGTGTACGCCCCAAACAGGGGGAAAAAACGTCAAGGAAGGTAATCAGACTGAGGGAAAGGGTGATGGGGAATTCACAGAAACGCCCCCGGGGGTTGTAGGAGTCAAACAAGATTTAAGAATATTTACAGTGGGAAAACCCTGGACTCCAGGAAAAAAGCAGGGGGGTGACCCGCAAGTGTGGATGAGGTACATATAACCAAGGGGTGAAAAACTGCTATGCAAACTTTACACTCAAAGGCGGGGGGACAGAAATACTCTCCCGGGGCCTTAAAGGGGGCGAGACATTTTGTGTACCATTAACAAAGATCTTTAACAATTTGAAACTGGGCAACTCCCCGAGGGATGGAATATGGCAAATGTATCCCCCTTTTTAAAAAGGGGACAGACTGAGGCATAAAAACAGCCCTTTTCACTAAGGTTTTATGCAAGGTCATAGAAGTCATCGGGGGAGAGGGTGGACCTGGAAAGAAACAAGTGATAAAATTTACAAACCCGCAGGGTTTCAGGGGGGGAAAATCCTGTGTCACAAACCCTTTTGAGTTTTATGAAAAGGTGACAAAATAAACAAGGAGAGAGGGGGGGTCGATTGCATTTTTTTTGGGTGCAAGAAGGCCCTTTGAACGTTCTCAAAGAGGTTTCTGCAAAAGTAAGGGGCAGGCACACATTACAGGGGAAAAGGACTGCAATGGTAAAAAGAATACCCTTTAAGGGGGGCAACAACGAGTCATGGAAAGTGACGAGGTGTCAAGTGGGGGGCCTGTGACAAGCGGGGTTTCCACAGGGTCGTCCAGGACCTGTCTGTTTTGGGATATGTGAATGACAAAACGGAAGGAAAAGACCAGAAATGTCCTTGTTTGCGGACGATGTGAAGTTAATGAGAAGAATAAATCGGATGGGATCAGGCAGGACTAAAAAGAGCCCGGGAAGGCTACAAGCCGGGTAGCAATGGCTTTTTAGTTTAAACCCCCCCAAATGCAAAGTCAAAAAAGTTGGGGGGGCAAAAAAGCCCGCGCCAATATGTTTAGATGGCAAAGTCTGCAAACTCATCAAGGAAAAAGATTGGGGGTGAGATAAACCGAGATTTCCCCTGAGGCGCACATCAATCAGATAACTGTGCAGCATACGGGCGCCTGGCAAATCGGATAGCTTTCCCGATACTGTAAGGATTCTTTCAAGACTCTGTATCCTTTTAGTCGGGCCCCATATGGAGATGCGCCCCAGTTTGGAACCCCAAACCAGTCAACCCCGTCAAGAAATCGAAAAAGTGAAAAGGTTTGCAAAAAGACTAGCCCCGAGTACGGGATTGCCCTCGAAAAAAGGTTGGGGGGAAATGGGCCCTGACGACACTGGGGCCAGGGGGTCAGGGGAAAATGATAACGACATATAAAATACTGGCGGAAAGACGGGTGGAAAAAGACGGGTGTTCTAGAGAAGGGACACAGACACAAGAGGCACAATTGGAAGTTGAAGACTCGAATGAATCAAAGGGAAAATTTTGGGAAAAGTTTTCTTCAGTATAGAGTTTTAAGCCGTGGATAGCCAGAAAGTGAGAGTGGAGTCGGGAACCATACAATTTTTTAAGGCGAGGTTGTAAAGTCATGGGGCAGGGGGGAGGGGGACCCGTAGCAATCAGTGAAAAGGGGGGGGCCAGGAGCTATGACTCGACCCCTGCAAACCCCAAATAGGTGAGTACAAAAAGGTGAGTACACACACACACCACACACACAAACAACCACAACCCCACAACACAACACAACACACACAACCACACACCACACACACACGACACGCACACATACAACACACACAATACACACAAAACACACAAAACACACACAACACACACAACACACCCACCACACACCCCCACCACACATACCACACACACACACACACACACACAAAACACAACAAACATCCCCCACACACACACACAAAACACGCCACGCACACGCACAACCACCACACACACACACACACACACAATACCCCACACACACACACCACCCCCACACACACCCTACAACCCCACCCATACCCCCACAAAAACACACAAACACACCACACACACACACACACACACAACAACACCACAACACAATTACACACACACACACACACACACCACACACACACACATACACACAACAAAACCACACCGCACACGCCCCACCCTACATTCGCTATTTTTTGGGAGGGTGAACTCAGCAATTGCTTTGCTTCGTTGTACCCTTTTTTGGTACGAGGTAATTTGCTAATTTTATTTAATTCATGCATAAATATGGTGTAGCGCAGGCTTTTTCTCGGGGACCCGCAGTAAACCCGCTAGTTCCCGTAAATACCCCCCCCGGGTTCCAGTAAACCAAGGTTTGAAAAAAGATTTGTGGTCCCCCCCAGTCGACCTGTGTGTTGAGAGGTGATGGTGGGGAGGAAAATGGTGTGGTGGGGGGGGGAAAGGGATGGTTTTGGCATGGTGTTGGGGGGGGAAAAAGTAGGGGTTACTCCAGTTTTGTCGTATTCATATTTATATAAATATTTTTTATTTTATATATTTTTTATATATATATATATAATATATATGTTATATTTATTTTTTTTTCCACCCGGGATTCCACAAGGAGGGTGGCCGAAAAAAAAAAAACTTTACCCTCATTCACTCCTCACTTCTTGCCGAAGGGGCTTTTAATACGTTTTTTAAAAAGCAAAATTAAAAACCCTCCTTCAGAGTGCAGGCAATGTCTTCCCCTCTCCCGGGGCTCAAGTCCGGCCCGCCGGTTTCCCCGAAACCCTTCTAAATGTTACTTTGCTCACACTCCAACAGCACGTCAAGTATTAAAAAACCATTTGTCTCCATTCACTCCTATCAAACACGCTCACGCATGCCTGCTGGAAGTCCAAGCCCCTCGACACAAAACCTCCTTTACCCCCTCCCTCCAACCCTTCCTAGGCCGACCCCTACCCGCCTTCCTTCCACTACAGACTGATACACTCTTGAAGTCATTCTGTTTCGCTCCATTCTCTCTACATGTCCGAACCACCTCAACAACCCTTCCTCAGCCCTCTGGACAACAGTTTTGGTAATCCCGCACCTCCTCCTAACTTCCAAACTACGAATTCTCTGCATTATATTCACACCACACATTGCCCTCAGACATGACATCTCCACTGCCTCCAGCCTTCTCCTCGCTGCAACATTCATCACCCACGCTTCACACCCATATAAGAGCGTTGGTAAAACTATACTCTCATACATTCCCCTCTTTGCCTCCAAGGACAAAGTTTCTTTGTCTCCACAGACTCCTAAGTGCACCACTCACTCTTTTTCCCTCATCAATTCTATGATTCACCTCATCTTTCATAGACCCATCCGCTGACACGTCCACTCCCAAATATCTGAATACGTTCACCTCCTCCATACTCTCTCCCTCCAATCTGATATTCAATCTTTCATCACCTAATCTTTTTGTTATCCTCATAACCTTACTCTTTCCTGTATTCACCTTTAATTTTCTTCTTTTGCACACCCTACCAAATTCATCCACCAATCTCTGCAACTTCTCTTCAGAATCTCCCAATCATATCGTATATCTATCCTGGCATCTGTTCACTTGGCACTGGTATCTGGTGTAGCTGTTTCAAACATTATTAGCTCCTTGTGTAACATTCACATTAATTATGACTACGTATGGCTTCTGTCACAGTGTGTTAGGGTTTTTCTTTCATTTCTAGAGGCGAACGATAGTTAGGTGAGCTGGGTGTGCCCCAGAGTCATGCTGAGTGCTCTGACTGCAGCTGCGATGGTTAGCTGTTGTGGTGCTGCTTACATTTAAGTGGTTCATGGTTGTGAGAAGAAAGATATTGGTGGTTGCTGTGTTAAGAGGGAGGGAGACATTGGTGGTGAGAGAGAGAGGGAGATATTGGTGGTGAGAGAGAGGGAGATATTGGTGGTGAAAGGGAGATATTGGTTGTGAGGGGAAGATATTGGTGGTGAGAGAGAGGGGGAGATGGTGATGGAGAGAGATAGGGAGATACCGGTGGTGTGGGAGGTGGAAAGATATGTATTGAAGGGATGGTGGGTAAAGAATCATTGCCGGCGATAACAGACAGGATGAAGAAGTTAAAGATGAGAGGTGGATCAGGAGACAGAGTAGGAAGGAGAGATGGATGAAGGATGTCATACCGAGGCTGGATGACCACGCATTCCCTATCCTCAGATAGACACTGCAATTACCACCTACCAATTACTACTTAATCTGCCACTTAAAGGGGTGTGAAGAAAACTCCATATCACTTATATTCACTTAGATTCACTTTTAAGAATAATACTTTATTATTTCTTAAGAATAACAAAAGGAAATAAACGATTCTTTATTGACACTTGAGTTAAAAGAATCTATAACTATCCTAAACTCATTATTGTTCTTTATTACCCATAACACTACAAAAATCTCAAACATGCAAAAGTCAAATCAAAATAGAGCAAAAAAAAAAAAAAAAGGGAGTTCTTAATCAATCTGTTAATCCACTCTGTAGAAGTTGATGGATTTACACTCATCCACTTTTCTGTGTGACAGAGTGGAAGAGGAAGGAGAGGTGGAAGAAGGGAGGTTGAGGAGGGGAGATGAAGAGTGGAATACTCGTAGGTTGAGTGGGAAAGATAGGTAGAAAGGGGAAGGTGGAAGAGAGGGTAAAGAGGGGAAACAATCACAGGAGATGTGACCAATTGTCGTAAATTATTGTCGAGAATCCCCCTTTCCACTTCGTCCTTCTTTTCCTCCTTTCCTTCAGCTCTTTTCCCCCCTTTCTTGGTCTTTTTTCTTGTCGCTGTAGTTTTAAGACAAATTATTACGTAGAGGCAATATACGGAAAAGAACCAATTAATAATTTTGAGTACTGTGATGGTTTACTGTGATGGTTTACTGTGATGGTTTACTGTGATGGTTTACTGTGATGGTTTACTGTGATGGTTTACTGTTCAGAGATGTCACCTACCCACAGTTCAGTGTTGAGTGTCATTATCAGTGTGTGTGTACTCACCTATTTGTGGTTGCAGGGGTCGAGTCTTAGCTCCTGGCCCCTCCTCTTCACCGGTTGCTACTGGGCCCTCTCTCTTCCCGCTCCATGAGTTTTATCAAACCTCGTCTTAAAACTGTGTATGGTTCCTGCCTCCACTACGTCATTTTCTAGGCTATTCCACTGCCTTACAACTCTGACTGAAGAAATACTTCCTAATATCTGACTCATTTGTGTCTTCAACTTCCAATTGTGACCTCTTGTTTCTGTGTCCCCTCCCTGGAACATCCTGTCTTTGTCCACCTTGTCTATTCCACGCAGTATTTTATATGTCGTTATCATGTCTCCCCTGACCCTCCTGTCCTCCAGTGTCGTCAGGCCGATTTCCCTTAATCTTTCTTCATAGGACATTCCCCTTAGCTCTGGAACTAACCTTGTCGCAAACCTTTGTACTTTCTCTAGTTTCTTGACGTGCTTTATCAAGTGCGGGTTCCAAACAGGTGCTGCATACTCCAGTATGGGCCTGACATACACGGTGTACAGTGTCTTGAACGATTCCTTACTAAGGTATCGGTTTGCTGTTCTCAGGTTTGCCAGGCGCTCATATGCTGCAGCAGTTATCTGATTAAAGTTTTCCTTCCGGAACATGCTCGGGGGTTTTTTACTCACCCCGACCCTTTCTTTGAGTGGGTTTTTGAGTTTTTGGGCCCCACCACCCTATACTTTTGTCTGTTGTCTTCTGTGCCCTTTCCCCCTTTTCCTCATGACTTTGCTTTTGGCGGGGTTAAAATTTCGAAAAAGGCCATTTGCGGGAAAACCGGGTTTGTCCAGCCTGCCAGGTCTTTTTTGAAATCCGGGCCGGGCCCTCATCAGTTTTAAATTCCCCTCATTAACTTCACATCATCGGCAAACAGGGAAAACTTCTGGTCAAACCCCTTTTTCCATCATGCCCGTTCACATTCCCAAAAAATTTGCATGGTCCAAGGCCCGCCCCCCCGGGTGGGCCCCCGCTCGTCCCCGGGTGACCACTGTGTTTACATCTTTACGTCCCCTTGGCCCGTTTTTTTGCCTCCCTGTCGGGTATTACTGATCCTTGAAAAAGGTGCCCTTCCCGTTATATGGGGGTGTTGTTGGTGTGTGGTGTGTGTGGGGTTGTTATTACGTTTTAAATTCCTATTTTTCATTTCCCCTTTCCTTCCCTTTACCTTCGTTCCCTTCTCTGCCTCCGGTCATTTTTTTTTTATGTTTTTTAATAAAATTTGGGCCAAAAAGCAGTTCCCTTCTGCACTATGTGAAACACAGGGGGGAACAAAAGCTTTTTTTCCCTATAAATTTTATCCCGGGATGGCGCTGGATACAAGGTATTGACAAAAGCCCCAGCCTGGATGGCAACTTCATTTGTACACTGGGATTTCGAAAAATTTCCAGAAAGGGTTCGTCGGTACGTAAGTTTTAAAAGGGTTTAAATTCAAAGCGAGCTGGGTTACTATCATTTGGGGAATTTGGCAATCTCTAAAGAAAAGCCAACCCCATGAACAGGAGAAAAAATTTTTTTTTTTTTACATTGAAATTTTCAGGGTTGGCCCTTGTGCTTTTCCCTGTTGTAACGTGGGGTTTTTAAAAGTTACTGTCCCTTCCGGGTCAGCCTAAAACCCTTTTCGGCCAGTCTTCTCTGACCTTCTCATTAACAAGGTTTTTTCGCCGACAGAGCTGCGACCCCCAAATTTCTATAAACTAACAATTTTTTGTGGGGGAAAATCACAGGAGATCATTTTAAAAGATCCCAAAACCATCCCGTCTTTTGACACAATCATTCCACATCAAAGTTTTTTAGATCAATTTCTTCCTCATTCTGAGTTTTTTTAAATTTTAAAGACTTTTTTGGCCCAAATTTTTTGAAATGTTTTTTAGCCCATTGGGGTTTACTGCCCGTGATTGGCTGATTAATATTTACATTAACTCAAGGGGTACGGGTTTTTTGTCCCTAAAAAGGGTGGCAATTTGGGGGGTAAGGAAGGGTGGGATTTTTGGTTTGGCGGGTTTCCTTGTTAACTTTTATGCTGGTACCTTGTTTTATTTCTACTCGGACCTTTTTTACACAAAGTGTTGAACCTTGTTACTCCCTACTGTTGGTACCTTGAAAATTTCCGTGTTTCTCCACTGCGGTACCTTGTTACTCCCGGCGGGTACCTTGTTCCCCCACTGCTAGTACCTTGTTACTCTACTGTGGTACCTTGTTACTCCATGCTGGTACCTTGTTATTCCCTGCTGGTCCCCTTTTTTATCAAACTGCTGGTTTTTGTTACTCCACGCTGGAAATTTGTTACCCCCAAATGCGGTCCCCTTTTTACTCCACTGAGGTCCCTTTTGTTACCCCACGGGAGCGGGTTTAAACTCTACTGCGGGTTTTCCCTTTGTTACCCCCATCTGGTCCTTTTTAAACTCCACTGCGGGAAACCTTATTACTTTTTACTGCTTTTACCTTTTTTCCTCCACTGCTGGGAAACCTTTTGGGTTCCTATGCGGGGTACCTTGTTGCTCTATGCGGGTTTACTTTGGGTTACTCCATGCGGGGAAACCTTTACTCTACTCCCTGGTACCTTTTTTACTCCACTGCTGGTACCTTGTTACTCAAACGGGTGGTACCTTGTTACTCCACAAAGGGTCCTTGTTAATTTTGCTCGGTACCTTGTTGCTTTTACGCTGATACCTTTTTAACCCCGGCAGGTGCCTTGTTACCCCATGCTGGTACCTTTTTTTTATTGGACTGTGGTACCTCTTTAAACTCCCGTTGGTACCTTGTTACTCTACTGCTGGAACCTTGTTACCTATTTCGGGTCCCCTTGTTATTTCCAGCTGGTCCCCTTGTTACCCCAGCGGGTTACCTTGTTACTCTACTGCTGGAACCTTTTTTTCCCTCTCTGGTCCCTTTTGTTACTAAACTGCTGGTCCCCTGTTACCCACTGCTGGTACCTTGTTATTTAAAACTGCTGGAACCTTTTTTTATCCATTTGCGGTCCCTTGTTATTCCCTGCAGGTACCTTTTTTACTTTATGGGGTACCTTTTGTTTTTTTCCACTCCCGGGTTTTGGTTACTCTAATGTTTGGAAACCTTGTTACTCCCACTGCTGGTACCTTTTTTTACCCCACTGCTGGAACCTTGTTACTCTACTGCTGGAACCTTTTTAATTCCACTGCTGGTACCTTTTTACTCCACTGCTGGTCCCTTTTTACTCCACTGCGGGAAACCTTGTTTACTCTACTGCTGGGATTGTTACTCCACTGCTGGTACCTTGTTACCCCACCCCTGGAAACCTTGTTACTCCCACTGCGGGTTACCTTTTTACCTCAATCCCTGGTACCTTTTTTTACCCAACTGCTGGAAACCTTTAAATTACTTCACTGCTGGTCCCCGTGTTACTCAAAGTGGTACCTTGTTGCCCCAAACTCCTGGACCTTGTTATTTCCCACTGCTGGTACCTTGTTACTCTACTTGCGGGTACCTTGTTCCTTCTGCTTTTCCCTTGTTACTCTACTGCGGGCCTTGTTGCTCTGCTGCGGGGTACCTTGTTGCTCTGTTTCGGGTTTCCTTGTTACCCCTACGCGGTCCCTTTTTTGCTCGGGCTGCTGGTCCCTTGTTACTCTATTTGCTGGAAACCTTGTTACTCTATCTGGTCCCTTTTTTACCCCCACTGCTGGGTACCTTGTTTACCCCACTGCGGGTACCTTGTTGTTTCCAAATGCGGGTTTCCCTTTTGTTTCTCCACTGCTGGCCCCTTTAAATTACTCCACTGCGGGGTACCTTGGGTTCTCAAATGCGGGGTTCCCTTTTTTCTAAACTGCGGTACCTTGTTTTTTCCACTGCGGCCCCTTTGTTATTTAAATGCGGGAACCTTGTTACTCCACTGTGGTACCTTTTTTATTACTGGGGTTTCCTTTTACCCACTGCTGGACCTTGTTACTCCATCTGGTACCGGGTTACTTACTGCGGGTTCCTTTTTTTCCCCCACTGCGGGGTCCCTTGTTACTTTTTCCCCCTTGGTCCCCTTTTTTAACCCCCACTGTTTGGTACCTTTTTTAACCCAAATGCTGGTACCTTTTTCCTCCACTTGGTACCTTGTTACTCAAATGCGGGTCCCTTGTTACTCCACTGCGGGTACCTTTTTAAATTCACTGCGGGTACCTTTGTTACTCACTGCTGGTCCCTTGTTGCCCCCACTGCTGGTCCCCTTGTTACTCCACTGCGGGTTCCCCTTTTTACTTTACTGCGGGAAACCGTGTTGCTTTTACTGCTGGTAAAATTGTTACTCCATTTGATGGAAACCCTTTTACCACTGCTGGTCCCTTTTTAAATTTCCACTGCTGGTCCCTTTTTAAATTTAAAATTTATGGAAACCTTTTTAACCCCACTGCTGGTATCTTATTCCCCTCCACGCTGGTCCCCTTTTTAAACCTACACCGGGGGTTCCCTTTGGGTTGTCTACGCTGGTACATTTTTAAATCTCCCTGCTGGTAACCTTGTTACTCCACTGCGGGTGCTTGTTACTTACTGAGGTTTACCTTGTTGCCCACTGCGGGTAATTTTTTTTACATTACGTTTGGTCCCTTTGGTTGCCCCTACCCCTGGTACATTGTTACCCAAATGCTGGTCCCTTTGTTTAAATCTACTGCGGGGTCCCTTGTTACCCCAAAGTTGGAAACCTTTTGTTACCCCACTGCTGGTCCCTTTGGGTTACTCTACTGCGGGAAACCTTTGCTACCCACTGCGGGTTTCCTTGTTACCCCAAACTGCTGGTCCTTTGGGTTATTTCTAATGTGGTACCTTCTTACTTACTGCTTTACCTTGTTCCCCTTTTCCTGCGGGTTTCCCTTTTTCCCTCCCTGGGTATCTTTTTTACTCCACTGGGGGTTCCCTTGTACTTACGCGGGGGTTCCCTTGTTACTCCATGCGGGTTTCATTGTTATCCACTGGGGGTCCCTTGTTATTTTATGCGGGGTTCCTTGTTGCTGTACGGGCGGAAAAAATTTTTAACCCCACTGGGGTACCTTTTTTACTCCACTGCTGGAACCTTTTTAACTCTACTGCTGGAAACCTTTTTTTCTCTACTCGGTTGGTCCCTTGTTACTCCGCTCCCTGGTCCCTTTGTTACTCAAATGCTGGTACCTTTTTACAAACTGCTGGTACCTTGTTACTTTTCTGCTGGAAACCTTGTTCCTCTACTGTTTGGTCCCTTTTGTTACCCCCCCTTCTGGTCCCTTTGTTCCCCCCACTTTGGTACCTTGTTACTCTACTGTGGTCCCTTTTTTCCTCACTCCCTGGTTTCCCTTGTTTTACCCCACTGCGGGT
This sequence comes from Cherax quadricarinatus, assembly GCF_026875155.1. Lineage (NCBI taxonomy): Eukaryota > Metazoa > Arthropoda > Malacostraca > Decapoda > Parastacidae > Cherax > Cherax quadricarinatus. The sequence continues at coordinate 20,403,149 of NC_069468.1, forward strand.
CCCTTTGTTGCCACGTGGTACTTTTTTACAATTGCTGGTCCCCTTTTTTCCCCCCACTGCTTGGCCCCCTTGTTATCCACTGCGGGTACCTTTTTAAAACCCACTGCTGGCCCCTTGTTATTTCTTTGCTGGAAACCTTGTTACTCCACTGCTGGAAATTTTGTTACCCCATTTGCGGGGACCTTTTTAAATCCCACTGCTGGTACCTTTGTTATTTCCACTGCTGGTACCTTGTTACCCCACTGCTGGTACCTTTTTAACCCCTTTTGGGGGTACCTTTTTTTACCCCCACTGCTGGTCCCTTTGTTACCCCCAACTGCGGGTTTACCTTTGTTACTCCACTGCGGGTACCTTTTTTTTACTCCCTTGGGTTTCCTTGTTACCCCACTGCTGGTACCTTGTTCCCTTTTACTGCGGGGGTACCTTGTTATCCACTGCTGGTCCCTTGTTATTTTCCCAACTGTTTGGTACCTTTTTATTTCCACTGGGGTTTCCTTTTTAAACTCCACGCGGGAACCTTGTTACTCTACTGTGGTACCTTGTTACTCCCTCGGGTAGGGGTTGTTACTTACGTGGTACCCTTTTTACCCCATTCCCTGGTACTTTTTTAAAATTAAATGCGGGTACCTTTTTTACCCTACTGCGGGGAACCTTGTTACTCCACTGTTGGTACCCTTTTTACCCCACTGCGGGTCCCTTTTTTAACTCTCCCTGCGGGAACCTTTTTTTCTCACTGCTGGTACATTGTTACTCCACTTTGGTACCTTTTTATTTCCATTTGCTGGTACCTTTTTAATCTACTGCGGGACCTTGTTACCCAATGTTTGGTCCCTTTGGGTACCCATGCTTTTTCCCTTTTGTTACCACTGCGGGCCCCCCTTGTTACCCACTGCGGGTTAATTTATTACTCCACTGCTGGTACCTTTTTTACTCTACTGGGTCCTTTTTTGCTCTATGCTGGTCCCTTTGTTATCCTGCTGGTACCCTTGCTACTCCACTGCTGGTCCCTTTGTTACTCACTGCGGGTTCCCTTGTTACCCCACTGCTGGTACCTTTTTTACTCTATTGCTGGTACCTTTTTTCTCCACTGCGGGTAGGTTTGTTACTCAAAACGGGCTCGTCCCCTTTTTTACCCCCACTGCGGGTACCTTTTTTTACTCTATTGCTGGTACCTGTTACTTATTTGCGGGTTTTCCCTTTTTACTCCACTGGGTTTCCCCTTTTTTACTCTACTGTTGGTACCTTTTTTACCCCACGGGCGGGTCCCTTGTTACTCACTGTGGAAAATTTTTAAATTTTTGCGGGTTTTCCTTGTTACTCCCCATTTCTGGACCTTGTTATCTACGCTGGGTCCCTTTGTTACCCACTTTTGGGTCCCTTTGTTATTTCCCACTGTTTGGTACCTTTTTTACTTACTGTGGAAACCCTTTTTACCCCCACTGCGGTATCTTGTTATTCCCCTAGTGCGGGGAAACCCTTTGGGGGTTAAACCCCTCTGCTGGTACCTTGTTTACTCAAATCTGGTTTCCCCCCCCCTTGTTACTTACTTTTGGTATTTTGTTACTTTTAATGCTGGCAACTTGACTCTTTTGCTGGCCCCTTGTTACCCCAAACTGCTGGGAACCTTGTTACCCCAAACTGCTGGTATCTTGTTATTTTAAATGCTGGTACCTTTTTAAACTCTATTTGTTTGGTCCCTTTGGGTTACTTACTGCTGGTACCTTGTTATTTCCCTTTTGCGGCCCTTTGTTACTCCCCTGTGGTCCCTTTTTTACCCCATTTGCTGGTACCTTTTTTACCCCACTGCGGGTATCTTTTTTTACCCCTATGCTGGGCCCTTTTTTACTCACTGCTGGTACCTTGTTCTCCCACTGCGGGGTTCCCTTTTTAGCCCACTGCTGGTAATCTTGTTACTCTATTGCGGAAACCTTGTTCTCTACTCGGGGTCCCTTGTTACTCCACTGCTGGTACCTTGTTACTCCACTGCTGGTACCTTGTTACTCCACTGCTGGTACCTTGTTACTCCACTGCTGGTACCTTGTTACTCTACTGCTGGTACCTTGTTACTCCACTTGGTGCTTGTACCTTTTTGCCCCACTGTGGTACCTTGTTATTTCCACTGCTGGTCCCTTGTTACCCCACTGCGGGGGTACCTTTTACTCTACTGCGGTCCTTTTTATTTCCACTGGGGGTACCTTGTTCCCTTTTCTGTAAAAACCTTGTTACTCCATGCGGGGTACCTTGTTAGTCCACTGTGGTCCCTTTTGTTACCCCAAAGTGGTCCCCTTGTTAGTCCTGCTGGTACTTTGTTACTCCACTGGGGGATTTTGGTTACTCCACTTTTTGGTACCTTTTTTTTTTTTCCCCCAACTGCGGGTTTCCTTTTTTACTCCATGCTGGTCCCTTGTTACCTACTGCGGTACCTTGTTACTCTACCTGGAACCTTGTTAGTGCACGGGGGGGTCCCTTTTGTTACCCCCAATGCTTTTTCCTTGTTACCCACTGCGGGTACCTTTTTTACCCACTGGGGAATCTTGTTACTCCACTGCTGGACCTTGTTACCCCACTGTGGTACCTTTTTTACCCCAAACTGCGGTACCTTGTTACCCCACAGCTGGTACCTTTTCCCCCAAACTCTGGTACCTTGTTACCCCCAAAAGGCTGGTACCTTGTTAGTCCACTGGGGTTTACCTTGTTACTCCACTGCTGGTACCTTTTTAGCCAAACTGCTGGTACCCCCTTTTTAACCCCTGGGTCACTGCTGGTCCCCTCGTTCCCCCGGGGTCTTGCGGGTTTTTTTTCGTTACCCTGGGTTACTACTACAGGTGGTAGGCCCCACTTTTAAACTAGGATAAAACAATTAGGCGCTCGCTAAAACTCACCGTCTCTCTCTCCCTACCCCCCCTCTCCCCTTCCTCCCTACCCCCCCTTTTCCCCCCTTCCCCCCCTTCCCCCCCCCTCTCTCCTTTTTCCCCTACCCCTTTTCCCCTTTCCCCCTTCCCTCTTCTTTTCCCAACACCCCCCCTCCTCCCCCAACATAGTTTGGAGTGGTTTTTAAAGCCCTCCGTTATCGGTTATTCCTCTATAGTCTTTTTCCCTTATTTTTTTCCCCTTCTCTTTTTTTTTTCCCTTTCTCATTTTTTTTTTTTTTTTTTTCTTTTCTCTAATATTTTCTCTTCGTCATACAAAATTTTTATAACACACAACACAACACCCACAAGCGACCGGGGAAAGATGGGGGGCCCAAAGGGTTGGGCTCAAACCCCCTGCAACCCCCAAACAAGTGAAAAAACAGGCGTTTAACCCACGCCACACAACAAGCCAAGCCCTCTCTCGACAAGTGCCCTTTGACAACAGGTAGTAAACACGTAACGTTTAAAAACCCATTTCCCACTGACTCGCTGGCCAAAAAAAATTTTTCTTTTGAAAATTTTCCCGGGCGACGAATTTACAGTGTTCACCTTCGAAAAACACTCTTGATGTTGTAAAAACTACAAATAGACCTCGGGGCCACAAAGGGTTTTAATATTGGGGGCCCGTTGCCCCCTTTTAAAACCGTTCTTGAACACGCATAAATTTATTGACTATAGGTTATAAATGTTTTTGGGTGTTTAAATTTTTTTGGTGGTGTTGTGATTTTTTTGGGTTTGGTGTTGTGATGCCTTTAAATTGGTTTTTGTGATTTTTTGGGTTTGGGTTTGTTGGGGATGTTTTTGGGTTTGGGTGTTGTGATGTTTTTGGGGTTGTTGTGATGTCTTTGGTTGGCGTTGTGATGTCTTTGGTGGTGTTGTGATGTCTTTGGTTGGTGTTGTGATGTCTTTGGTGGGTGTTGTGATGTCTTTGGTGGTGTTGTGATGTCTTTGGTGGTGTTGTGATGTCTTTAGTTTTGGGTTGTGGTGTAGAGCTGTGGTGGTCTTTGTAGCTTTTAGGAGTTAGCTTCGTTCTTCGATGAGTTGGTCTTTGCTGGGTTATTTCTTGGTCTTGTTTGTGACTTTTGATAGTTTTGTGGGTGGTGGTGGAGTGTGAGGGGACGGTGGTGGTGGAGAGGGGAAACAGGTGGTTATGGAGAGGGGAAACAGGTGGTTGTGGAGAGGGGAAATAGGTGGTTGTAGAGAGGGGAAATAGGTGGTGGTGAAGAGGGGAAGCAGGTGTGGTGGTGAGGAGGGGAGACAGGTGGTGATGGAGGGAGGGGAAAACAGGTGGTGGTGGAGGAGGGGAAACAGGTGGTTGTGGAGAGGGAAATAGGCGGTTGTGGAGAGGGGAAATAGGTGGTGGAGGGAGGGGAGACAGGTGGTGGGAAGCACATCAGGAAACATTCTCCACCTTGTATATAACTCTCCCTTTTTTATGGTAGACAAATATGATGTACGTGTGTGTATGCTGCTAAAAATAGAGCCAGAGAGATTGGCTAGAGTGAGTCAAGGAAGGGAGACACAGAGGAGGATGTGGGGGAGAGAGACAGAGAGAGGAGAGGATGCGGGGAAGAGAGACAGAGAGAGGAGAGATGTGGGGGAGGGAGACAGAGAGAGGAGAGGATGTGGGGGAGGAGACAGAGAGAGGAGAGGATGTGGGGGAGAGAGAAGAGAGAGGAGAGGATGTGGGGGAGAGAGACAGAGAGAGGAGAGGATGTGGGGGAGAGAGAGACAGAGAGAGGAGAGGATGTGGGGGGAGAGAAAGACAGGAGAGGAGAGGATGTGGGGGAGAGAGACAGAGAGAGGAGAGGATGGGGGAGAGAGACAGAGAGAGGAGAGATGTGGGGGAGGAGAAGAGAGAGGAGAGGATGTGGGGGAGAGAGACAGAGAGAGGAGAGGATGTGGGGAGAGAGAAGAGAAGAAGAGCAGAGAGAAGGAGAGGATGTGGGGGGGGAGAGAGAGAGAGAGGAGTGGGGAGAGGATAGAGGAGGAGGGGATTGGGGGAGAGCAAGAGAGGAGAGGAAGGGAGAGAGAGAGTGAGAAATGGGGGAGGTAGACAGAGAGGAGAGGATTTGGGGGAGAGAGAGACAGAGAGAAGGGGAAGGAGGAAGAAATGGACATAAATGGAATTTAGTACCTGTGTAAATCAAGTGTAAGGGTGAATAAATCAGTGAGAGTGAGTGAGTGTTTATTACTGATGGTGAGAGTGCAGGGGTGGTGCACTCTGCACTCTGATGTGAGCACCAATGCCACGGTTCTCATAATGCTACACCTGCTCTCTTTCTCCCCTTCTCTCCTTTTCTCTCCCCTCTTTCTCCCCTTCTTTTTCCCCTTCTCTCTTCCCCTCTTTCTCCCCTTCTTTCTCTCACACATTAAAACACCCACAACCATGTATTTGTGTACAAACATGTATGCACCACCAAGCACCCGTCCATACCCCTCACACACCCTACAAACTTTCTTGCGCACCCATGACAGAACAGTGTACATGAAGTATAACAAATAGTAGCAACAGACTACAGATACGCAGGGAATTATGTGGAAAAATATAAGGGATCCATGGACCGCTTTAACCGGCCGGTTGGTTAATAAGATTTAAAGCCTATCTACTACACGAGGGTCATTATGGCTGCATTAACCTGTTCAACGAGATGCTCAAATCTCGATGTATGTATTCTTGAATGCGCATTCGGTGCCAGACGATATCTTCTAGATACGAGCCGTTCTGAATCAGAGGCGAAAACAGTTGAAAAATGGGAATGATGGTGACTATATTGCAAGACTGAAATAATCCCGTCTCTGAAGAGAGAAGTTGCGATTTTAGACTGGTTTCTCCTCTGCTCACACCTACCCTAGTCGTACTGTAGTTTAGACTGGCTTGTCCTCTGCTCACACCTACCCTAGTCATACTGTAGTTTAGACTGGCTTGTCCTCTGCTCACACCTACCCTAGTCATACTGTAGTTTAGACTGGCTTGTCCTCTGCTCACACCTACCTAGTCATACTGTAGTTTAGACTGGCTTGTCCTCTGCTCACACCTACCCTAGTCATACTGTAGTTTAGACTGGCTTGTCCTCTGCTCACACCTACCCTAGTCATACTGTAGTTTAGACTGGTTTGTTCTCTGCTCACACCTACCCTAGTCATACTGTAGTTTAGACTGGTTTGTTCTCTGCTCACACCTACCCTAGTCATACTGTAGTTTAGACTGGCTTGTCCTCTGCTCACACCTACCCTAGTCATACTGTAGTTTAGACTGGTTTGTTCTCTGCTCACACCTACCCTAGTCATACTGTAGTTTAGACTGGTTTGTTCTCTGCTCACACTACCCTAGTCATACTGTAGTTTAGACTGGCTTGTCCTCTGCTCACACCTACCCTAGTCATACTGTAGTTTAGACTGGTTTGTTCTCTGCTCACACCTACCCTAGTCATACTGTAGTTTAGACTGGTTTGTTCTCTGCTCACACCTACCCTAGTCATACTGTAGTTTAGACTGGCTTGTCCTCTGCTCACCTATACCCAGCATACTATACTTAACATCGCCTACACTCACCCACAGTGTAGATTCGTGTAGCTAATGAACATTCACTGGAATATCTGACATTTCAACTATGTTTGACCAACCCTGTGTGATGGAAGGTGTGCTGTGTGATGGAAGGTGTGTTGTGTGATGGAAGGTGTGTTGTGGGATGGAAGGTGTGCTGTGTGTTGGAAGGTGTGTTGTGTGATGGAAGGTGTGTTGTGGGATGGAAGGTGTGTTGTGTGATGGAAGGTGTGTTGTGTGATGGAAGGTGTGTTGTGTGATGGAAGGTGTGTGTTGTGTGATGGAAGGTGTGTTGTGTGATGGAAGGTGTGTTGTGTGATGGAAGGTGTGTTGTGTGATGGAAGGTGTGTTGTGTGATGGAAGGTGTGTTGTGTGATGGAAGGTGTGTTGTGTGATGGAAGGTGTGTTGTGTGATGGAAGGTGTGTTGTGTGATGGAAGGTGTGCTGTGTGACGGTAGGTGTGTTGTGTGACGGTAGGTGTGTTGTGTGACGGTAGGTTGTTGTTGTGTGACGGTAGGTGTGTTGTGTGACGGTAGGTGTGTTGTGTGATGGAAGGTGTGTTGTGTGACGGTAGGTGTGTTGTGTAACGGTAGGTGTGTCGTGTGATGGAAGGTGTGTTGTGTGATGGAAGGTGTGTTGTGTGACGGTAGGTGTGTTGTGCGATGGAAGGTGTGTTGCGTGACGGTAGGTGTGTTGTGCGATGGTAGGTGTGTTGTGTGACGGTAGGTGTGTTGTGCGATGGAAGGTGTGTTGTGTGACGGTAGGTGTTTTGTGCGATGGAAGGTGTGTTGTGTGATGGAAGGTGTGTTGTGCGATGGAAGGTGTGTTGTGTGACGGTAGGTGTGTTGTGCGATGGAAGGTGTGTTGTGTGACGGTAGGTGTGTTGTGTGACGGTAGGTGTGTTGTGCGATGGAAGGTGTGTTGTGTGGCGGTAGGTGTGTTGTTTTGACGGTAGGCGTGTTGTGTGACGGTAGGTGTGTTGTATGACGGTAGGTGTGTTGTGTGACGGTAGGTGTGCTGTGACGCGTAGGTGTGTTGTGTGACGGTAGGTGTGTTGTGTGACGGTAGGTGTGTTGTGTGACGGTAGGTGTGCTGTGACGCGGTAGGTGTGTTGTGTGACGCTAGGGTGTGTTGTGTGACGGTAGGTGTGTTGTGTGACTGTAGGTGTGTTGTGTGACGGTAGGTGTGCTGTGACGCGGTAGGTGTGTTGTGTGACGGTAGGTATGTTGTGTGACGGTAGGTATGTTGTGTGACGGTAGGTGTGTTGTGTGACCGTAGGTGTGTTGTGTGACTAGGTGTGTTGTGTGACGGTAGGTGTGTTGTGTGACGGTAGGTGTGTTGTGTGACCGTAGGTGTGTTGTGTGACGGTAGGTGTGTTGTGTGACGGTAGGTGTGTTTGTGTGACGGTAGGTGTGTTGTGTGACGGTAGGTGTGTTGTGTGACGGTAGGTGTGTTGTGTGACGGTAGGTGTGTTGTGTGACGGTAGGTGTGTTGTGTGACCGTAGGTGTGTTGTGTGACGGTAGGTGGTGTTGTGTGACGGTAGGTGTGTTGTGTGACGGTAGGTGTGTTGTGTGACCGTAGGTGTGTTGTGTGACGGTAGGTGTGTTGTGTGACGGTAGGTGTGTTGTGTGACGGTAGGTGTGTTGTGTGACGGTAGGTGTGTTGTGTGACCGTAGGTGTGTTGTGTGACGGTAGGTGTGTTGTGTGACGGTAGGTGTGTTGTGTGACGGTAGGTGTGTTGTTGTGACGGTAGGTGTGTTGTGTGACCGTAGGTGTGTTGTGTGACCGTAGGTGTGTTGTGTGACGGTAGGTGTGTTGTGTGACCGTAGGTGTGTTGTGTGACCGTAGGTGTGTTGTGTGACCGTAGGTGTGTTGTGTGACGGTAGGTGTGTTGTGTGGACGGTAGGTGTTGTTGTGTGACCGTAGGTGTGTTGTGTGACGGTAGGTGTGTTGTGTGACGGTAGGTGTGTTGTGTGACGGTAGGTGTGTTGTGTGACGGTAGGTGTGTTGTGTGACGGTAGGTGTGTTGTGTGACGGTAGGTGTGTTGTGTGACGGTAGGTGTGTTGTGTGACGGTAGGTGTGTTTAATCAAAACAAATACAAATTCTTATACTTAATTACAGTGAAATGAATATAATGACAGTCCCTCCTCGTCCTCGTCTTCAGGAATAAAAGACTCCAGTACTTTATGCTGAAAGCTGAATCGGTTTCTAATTGTGATGAATACGACACATGTGTAACACCTGCTGAGACTGTGTTGGTCGGCATTATCATCATGATAATTCCTAAATTATAGAGCTAAAAAGCAACCTAACGGCCGTTGCTATAATAAACAGCAACAGAGAATGACAGCCTTTGATGTGAGTTTCGCTCATAGGCTATTAACGTGTCACTGATAAATGGAGATTAAACACCGTTTTTGGTTGAAACAAGAGTATAGTTAATTCAATATATTACTTGTCAGTTGAGCACTTAGTGCATGTGTTGTTTGTATCGTCTGGTTGATGCGAGTTATTTATTGCTAGGATAATTTATTTATGTGGTAAATGTGTGTTCAAGCCTTGTAAAATGGCAGTGTACACTGATCTTTATTATGGACAATTTTTGTATACAGACACACGAGGTACACTTCCTCGAGGTATACTTCCTTGAGGTAAACTTTCTTCGGGTAAATTTCCTTCAGGTACACTTGAAGTACTCTTTCTTCAAGTCCACTTTCTTAAGCACTTGACCTGTGTCATCAAGGCTTCCAAAAAATGTATATTTACTCTTATGTGCAACATACTGCAGAACCTGCATTCTTGAAGGCTGGGTTGTGCAGAGTGCAACATACTGCAGAACCTGAACTCCTGAAATGACGTGAAACTTGTTTCACGAACCATCCTGAGCTTGCTGATCATTCAGGCTGACATTCCTGCCTCGTTCATCGTTCACTGCTCCACTTCGGGCTTATAAGTAATGAGAAATGTAATGAGATACCGTGTGTATGTGTGTGTGTGTGTGGTGTGTGTGTGTGTGTGTGTGTGTGTGTGTGTTGTGGTTGTGTCTGAGTGTGTGTGTGTGTGTACTCACCTAATTGTAATTACCAGGAATCCTAGTTCTTGGCCCCGCCTCTGCACTGTTCACTGCTAGGTCCACTCTCTCTACCTGCTTCATGAGCTTTATCATACCTCTTCTTAAAGCTATGTATGGTTCCTTCCTCCACTACATTACTCTCCAGACTGTTCCACTTCCTAATAACTCTATGACTCACCTATATGTCGTTGTAAGAATAGATTCACAGCTCATGGCATTTTTCTCCCATTCTCAACTGTATAATAATAATAATAATAATAATAATAATAATAATAATAATAATAAAGTGACTGCTTAACTTTGTGTAAAGACAGATGTTGATTATTAAAGTTTGGAGGATGTTGCCAGTCTGAGATTCTCTTGGCTTATACATAAGAACATAAGAACATAAGAAAGGAGGAACACTGCAGCAGGCCTGTTGGCCCATACTAGGCAGGTCCTTTACAATTCATCCCACTAACAACATTGACCAGCATATGTTATTTCCCTCATCATCATAATTAATAAAGATAATAGCAATTATTATATTGCCTTACATGGTTTGAGGTTAAGGAGACACATTTTGTGTGTATGAGTGTAACTCTGGGTCAGACTCCATTATGGAAGGTGTGATGTTATGGCAGAAATAGTTTTGGGTTGTGTTTTATTGCTGAGTTTGCTGTCCAACTTTATAATATACGAGCTGTTATGAAGTTTAGATTGCGTGTGTCTGCTTTCATACATTGGAAATTATAGTGTGTGTGTGTGTGTGTGTGTGTGTGTGTGTGTGTGTGTGTGTATACTCACCTAATTGTTGTTGCAGGGGTCGAGACTTAACTCCTGGCCCCGCCTCTTCACTGATCGCTACTAGGTCCTCTCTCTCTCTCTCTCTCTCTCTCTCTCTCTCTCTCTCTCTCTCTCTCTCTCTCTCTCTCTCTCTCTTCTCTCTCTCTCTCTCTCTCTGCTTCCTTAGGTTTGTTATACCTCGTCTTAAAGCTATGTATGGTTCCTGCCTCCACTACATCACTTGCTAGGCTATTCCACTTCCTGACGACTCTGTAACTGAAGAAGTACTTTCTAACTTCCCTCTGACTCATCTGAGTCTTCAGCTTCCAATTGTGACCCCTTGTTTCTGTGCCCCCTCTCTGGAACATCCTGTCTCTGTCCACCTTGTCTAATCCACGCATTATTTTGTATGTTATGATGTCTCCCCTGACCCTCCTGTCCTGTGTGTGTGTGTGTGTGTGTGTGTGTGTGTGTTGTGTGTGTGTGTGTGTGGTGTTATGGTAGGTTCTCCAATTCATATACCTTCAAGTTCTCTATCGGATTAAATAATAAAAACCGTAAAAACCACTTGGTTTCAGTTGGTGTTCACGAGTAAGAATCACCACCACCCCAATACATTCTATTTTTATTTACATTTTCTCCCTGGTACTCGAGGCAGCATAGCAGCTCTTGTGAAGTAATTGTACGAAGTCTCATCTGTAATCCTCGGAATACTTGTGTAAAGGAAGTTGAAAATGGGAAGGTCAAAGCGTGTTGAGAGTGGAACTAGGGGCACTCTAGATGTGAGTGCTTATCCCAGGGACGAGTACTCTCACAATGATTGCAGCTTTAGAGTACTCTCCTTTTACACTCGCAGCTTATCAAAATTCTTTTCTCAATCTTTCTCTCCCTCAAATTCTTGTCTCCTCTCTACCACTTTCTCATGCCAACTTTTTCTCTCTTCCTATCCCTTCCACCTAGTTTCTCTTCCTCTCTCTATTCATCTCTACATTCGTCCTTGCCTCTGCGTGCATCCATCTCTCTTCCTCCTTCAAATCTACCTCCCTCTCCATCCAGTCTTTCCCCAAACTGCCCTTCCATCCTTCATTCTTTTAATTCCTCCCTCTCCCTCCGTGTCCTTTCTCCTCCCTCCCTCCCAGCTTCCTTCTCTCTCTCTCCCCGTCTCATTCTCCATCACGACCACTACAACTTCTCCCTCCACAAAATCAGGTCACAGAGCACCCCCTACTCCCAGAACAAGCGAGGGGATGGTGGAGCTGGAATGAGAGAGAGGGGAAGAATTAATTCCATCCACCATGATGCTTTAGGGGGAGGGGAGAGGAGGGATGGGAGGGAAGAGAAGAGATGGGGAGGAGGCAAATGAAAAAAAGGTGAACCACTGTCTCTTGTCACAAAGTAATTAGACGAAATGAGAAACAAAAAAAGGTTGATTCCCATAATGAGAAAGTGCAGGCTTATTCTCATTATCTAGAAGGAGGGAGGAAGAGGGGGAGGTGAGGGAGAGGGAGGGGGAGGAAATGAATTAAATCCAGATTCTTCTCGGGGAAATGACGAAGTCACTTGTGGGAATGAGCAGTGAGAGCCTCCACCCCTGACAAGAGTTATTGTAAGAATATTGGTAAAGGTCGTTGGAGAAACGTTCATCAAACACTTCGAGGGGTGAAAGGTGCTCATTAGTCAGTAATTCGCTTCCCAGTCTGCACATTCATATACGGTCAGATCCATTAAAAAGCTCAAACATTATATATATATATATATTATATATATATATATATATATATATATATTATATATATATATATATATAATATATATTATTATATATATGCCGAAATAGGCAAACTTGCGATCTTGGACTATAGGACACGTGAAAATTTGTGTATGCAATAATTTCGCTCCAAAATATTCTGGAACCTAACGGAAAAAATATATTTGATTGTGTTATGTTTAGTATTAAATTACTGTAAACGTATTTAAAATATATTTCAGTTGGTTAGGCTAAAATAAATTGTTCTTGTTATAAGGTTAGGTAAGTTTTCTAAGATTCTTTGGTGCAATTAAATTAAAATTTTACATTAACATTAATGAAAAAAATATATCTTAAACGTATAAGAGAAAATTTCCAGAAAGGACTTAATTTTAAATGAGTTCTTGCTAATTGACCAGTTTTACATATTCGCACGACATATATATATGTATATATATATATATATATATATATATATATATATATATATATATATATATATATATATTATATATTATATATATATATATATATAATAAATTAATATATATAGTTTAGCAAATGCTACTGAAAAAGTACATATATAATGGAACAGCGGATTATTCAGTTTACATCTCTATTCTTTTGTTACCTATTTTGTACTCGACTGAACAAGGATACTTGCGGACGAAACGTTCCGGAATAAAGCCACCTAACTGTGGCACAGTTAGGTGCAACACTGCAGAGAACGTCAACGCAGCCCCAGATGAACGTCTATACCACATTAATATTCGAAATGTACAATAAAATAACGTTCTATCACATTTTCTGTTATATTTTTAAATATTTTACATATTTTTAAAAATCCTATCTCAGTACCCTACGAGACCTGGTCACGGACCGAGCCGCGGGAGCGCTGACCCCCGCGAGGACCTAGATTTGGCGATTGCATTATGTAGATGAATAAGATTACATTATATAGATGAATAAAGCACATGTGCAACACTTGAGTATCTTTATGGTGGCAACGTTTCGCCAACCAGTGGTTTTAATCTATGTATTACAGGGTATAATTACTGGAGATGATGACAGAGGTAAACTGGAAGGGTCGAGGTGGTCAGTAACTCACCCATGACGACACTTCTACATTGGTCTTAGAAAGTTCAGCTTTTAAGACCTTTTGCCGTTTTCTCAGCTTTCAGTTTTCGAAGAGTTCTTTTTTTATATAGCACAGTTTTCGAAACCTTCAGTCGAAAACAGCAGTTTTCGAGACCTACGATTTTGCAGCCTACGATTTTAGAATCCAACAGTTTTACAAACCAGAAGTTTTCGATACCAGCAGTTTTCGATACCGGCAGTTTTCAAAACCAGCAGTTTTCGAAACTAGCAGTTTTCGTCACCTACGATTTTCGTAACCTACGGTGTTCGATACCAGCAGTTTTCGAAACCTGTGGTTTTCGAGACCAGCCCTTCTCGACAACCACACTGCCGTTTTAGACTCTGGTAAGCACCGTTTTCGTCCAGATTATTATGATCCCATAATCGCATCCGTGGTAATGAGATGCTATAACAGCCATTAAAACCTCCACTCCGGGATGCTGGCTGCCTCACGCTGAACCAGCCAGCTTCTTACACACACACACACACACACACACACACACACACACACACACACACACACACACACACACACACACACACACACACACACACACACACACACACACACAGTAAGGAATCGTTCAAGACTCTGCACACCGTGTAGAGCAAAGCAGAGTTAATCTGCTGAAGGGTGCCCGTCATATCGAAAAGCTTGAGCGGAGTTAGTCTGTTGAAGGTAGAGCAGAGTAGTTAGTCTTTTGAAGGTAGAGCAGAGTTAGTCTTTTGAAGGTAGAGCAGAGTTAGTCTTTTGAAGGTAGATTAGAGTTAGTCTTTTGAAGGTAGAGCAGAGTAGTTAGTCTGCTGAAGGTAGAGCAGAGTTAGTCTGCTGAAGGTAGAGCAGAGTTAGTCTGCTGAAGGTAGAGCAGAGTTAGTCTGCTGAAGGTAGAGCAGAGTTAGTCTGCTAAAGACTGCCTGTCTTATTGAGAGGGTAGAGCAGAGTTAGTCTGCTGAAGGCTGCCCGTCGTATCAGGTTCATGTTTGCTTTTGGGTTTCTATAGTGCTAGGCGAGGCGTGTCGATCCAAAGAGCATTATAATCCAATTCCATAGTTTTTAAAGGGGTGAACGGGTAAGCTAGCGGAAGGCCTCAGTCAGATAACCAAAAGCTCCAGCTACGGGTCATAATATGACTAAGATCCGTGTCAAAAAACACTTGTCCAGTTTCCTGACAAACCTTACCTGACCTAACCTAAAGAGCATTAGTCCGCAAAGTAAGGCACCGAAGTCTGTTCTCTGATCAAGACTGTTAAAAAGACAGGAAAGACAAAGTTCAGTCAAGAGAGCCTTCTATTTTTCTGTCCTTGACTCGTACACTTAGATAATA
>NC_069468.1:20422656-20432656 GCF_026875155.1 Cherax quadricarinatus
GATGCAGCTAGGTCTGTATAAGTTGTATCGTGTACTTGTAGAAATACAGATTATTATTATTAATAGTAGTAGTAGTAAATATTATTATTATTATTATTGCAGCTTCTTTCGTCCAGGTCAGACCTGCTTCTCCCTCTCTCTCTATCTCTCTTTTCTCTCTCCCTCTCTGTCTCAAGGTTTGTTCACTGTTAGTGGGCTTGCTTCTGGCAGCAGTTACTGTCCCTTCCAGCTGCGTTGAAGAATATGCCATCTCCCAACGATGAGGTGCAATAATTTTCTGACTTACAACTGGTTAGCTGGTGGTTTGAGTTTAGAGCCTATCCACTACACAAGTGAGGCTGCATGTAACCTGTTTACCACCAGTCAAGAGTACTTTAACCCCTAAAATCGTTATTAAAGTAATCTCGGGGTACATGCACCGAGAGATGTACACCTCTCCGTGTATTTCTTGTAGACAAGAGCTAGTTATAATAATAATAGTAATAATAATAATAATAATAATAATAATAATAATGTTTTCCTTAAATATAATGATATGGTTTATTGTTTTCCCTTAAATATGATGATGATGACGATAATAATAATAATAATAATAATAATAATAATAATAAATATAATAATAATAATAATAATAATAATAATAATAATAATAATAATAATAATAATAATAGCACTGTGAATATACACTGGATTTACTTATATCCCTCTTTTTTAAGGATGAATGTATTGAATGGTGTCGTACAGGTAATTACACGTAATTACAGGCATTAAAATATTCCTTACGTCGACGTATAGGTGAAATGCAGATTTAATAGCTGGCGTGTAGTCGACAGGCTTCAAATCTAACAAATCAGTGTTGAAATGTCAACATCTAGCTAGACCAGAGTTGCCTGTTAGGTGCGGAGTGATGTGACAGTCAGCAGTGTGTGGTGTGGGAGGTGACAGTTGTGCGGTACCTCGACCAATCTTTCTAGGAAGTGTTTGGATCGGTTCCACCTTCCACTTCGAGATTATATACACCGAGAAGTGTCGGCGTGTAAATGCTGAGGATTTGCGTATTCCCTATTCGAGGGGTTAAAAGATTTTTAACTAGAGGTGAATAGGCTCGTGAAGTCTTGATTCTCGTGCAAGTGGTAGGCCTTAAGCCGTGTTAAGCAACTACTCCAGGATGTGACTGATGAAAAGTGTGCTGAGATTGTTATTCTGTGTAAAGTTACTGGACCTCCACACGTTCAAGTGGACTTCGGAAGTTTTAGATGAACTTTCATACTTCATAGTGGATTTCCGTACGTTCTAGTGGACTTCCGTACGTTCTAGTGGATTTTCGTACGTTCTAGTGGGTTTCCGTACGTTCTAGTGGATTTCCGTACGTTCTAGTGGACCTCCGTACGTTATAGTGGACCTCCATACGTTCTAGTGGACCTCCATACGTTCTAGTGGACTTCCGTACGTTCTAGTGGACCTCCATACGTTCTAGTGGACCTCCATACGTTCTAGTGGACTTCCATACGTTCTAGTGGACCTCCATACGTTCTAGTGGACCTCCATACGTTCTAGTGGACCTCCATACGTTCTAA
Organism: Cherax quadricarinatus; assembly: GCF_026875155.1. Lineage (NCBI taxonomy): Eukaryota > Metazoa > Arthropoda > Malacostraca > Decapoda > Parastacidae > Cherax > Cherax quadricarinatus. Next base: position 20,424,234 of record NC_069468.1, read on the forward strand.
TGGACCTCCATACGTTCTAGTGGACTTCCGTACGTTCTAGTGGACCTCCATACGTTCTAGTGGACCTCCATACGTTCTAGTGGACCTCCATACGTTCTAGTGGACTTCCGTACGTTCTAGTGGACCTCCATACGTTCTAGTGGACTTCCGTACGTTCTAGTGGACCTCCATACGTTCTAGTGACCTCCATACGTTCTAGTGGACCTCCATACGTTCTAGTGGACTCATACGTTTTAGTGGACCCTCCATACGTTCTAGTGGACCTCCATACGTTCTAGTGGACTTCCGTACGTTCTAGTGGACCTCCATACGTTCTAGTGGACCTCCATACGTTCTAGTGGACTTCCGTACGTTCTAGTGGACTTCCCGTAAAACGTTCTAGTGGACTTCCGTACGTTCTAGTGGACTCCTACGTTCTAGTGGACTTCCGTACGTTCTAATGGACTTCCGTACGTTCTAGTGGACTTCCGTACGTTCTAGTGGACTTCCGTACGTTCTAGTGGACTTCCGTACGTTCTAGTGGACCTCCATACGTTCTAGTGGACCTCCATACGTTCTAGTGGACCTCCATACGTTCTAGTGGACCTCCATGCGTTCTAGTGGACCTCCATACGTTCTAGTGGACCTCCATACGTTCTAGTGGACCTCCATACGTTCTAGTGGACCTCCATACGTTCTAGTGAACCTCCATGCGTTCTAGTGGACCTCCATACGTTCTAGTGGACCTCCATACGTTCTAGTGGACCTCCATACGTTCTAGTGGACCTCCATGCGTTCTAGTGGACCTCCATACGTTCTAGTGGACCTCCATGCGTTCTAGTGGACCTCCATACGTTCTAGTGGACCTCCATACGTTCTAGTGGACCTCCATACGTTCTAGTGGACCTCCATACGTTCTAGTGGACCTCCATGCGTTCTAGTGGACCTCCATACGTTCTAGTGGACCTCCATACGTTCTAGTGGACTTCAGTACGTTCTAGTGCATTTCCATAAATTACAGTGTATGTAATTCATTAATTTATTCTACTGATAAAGCTTTGGCTAGCGCAACGCTAAAACTTTTGTTCAATAAGATAACTAGTATTATCCCCAATGTACTCGCTACTTCTGGGCTATACTCTTTATGGACCTCATTCTTAGTGCTCTCATACGTTCAAGTGCACTCAGACCTGCGTTCTAGTGAACTTTCCACCACGTTTCTGTACGTTCTGTGGACTTTGTACGTTCTAGTGACGTTCAAGGACTCGTGGACCCAAACTCGGTGAGTATTCGTAACTTAAGAACTTGCGTCTCTGACATATTCACATGATATAAGTTCCAACCATCATACAAAAATTTAAATGGAGTATGTTAATGGTAGACGTTAATGGAAAGTAATGAAATAATGATATACTGTATGTAATTAGAATTTTTTGCCCCATCTAGGGAGGCTCCTTGATGTTGCTGAGGGGCTCTTGATCTAGGGAATTGGACCAGTGCTCCAGTTTCTTGAATCAAGCCCGAATACCTTCAATTCCCCGAGGTACTGTATGACCCCTTTGGGTTTAGTGCTCCCCCCATTAATGTAATACTATAATAATAATAATCATAGTTTTGCAAGATATATGTTCCCTCTATACGTATCACTAGACTAGAGTGCAAAACCTTTAACCGGCTTCGGTTTCACACACTTATTGACCAAATAATTTCATGGTTACTTTTTTTTTTTTTTGCACAACATATACTTTAAGCTTTTGACTGAATTATGTTACAAGTTTATAAATTATCTGGCAAGTATAGCACATTTCTGGCCCACGGTGCTCCGTGGCCTGGTGGCAAAACCTCTCTTCACACGGTGAGGGTCCAGGATCGAATCCCGGCGAAGGGGTGGAAGCATCGGACGTGTTTCCTTACACCGGTTGTCTATGTTCACCCATCAGTAATAATGGGTACCTGGGTGTTAGTCGACTGGTGTGGGTCGCATCCTGGGTGTTAGTGGACTGGTGTGGGTCCCATCCTGGGTGTTAGTCGACTGGTGTGGGTCGCATCCTGGGTGTTAGTGGACTGGTGTGGGTCCCATCCTGGGTGTTAGTGGACTGGTGTGGGTCGCATCCTGGGACAAAACTGACCTAGTTTGCCCGAAATGCTCAGCATAACAAGCGGCTTTCTATATGGTGGGATGTCATTGATGTCAACTAGGACTGTATACCTTGTACTTGTACTAAATAAAGATATATTATTATTATTATTATTATTATTATTATTATTATTATTATTATTATTATTATAAAGGAAATAGTTTTGTGGCTGAAACACGAAATAAAAAAAATATCTGTACTGAGGAACCATATTTTCGATTACAGTAATTAATATAATAGGTAAAATAGATGTATGCAACTAATGGGACATTTCCTGTTGCAACGTTTCGCTCTCCAGGAGCTTTATCAAGCCAATACAAATAATACAAGGACACAGAGGGGTCCTTACATTGTATTGGCTTGAAAAAGCTCCTGGAGGGCGAAACGTTGGGCAACATCTCATTATTTGCATATCTCTTTTGCCTAACATATTGTCGGCAATACTCGCAACATTTTTATAGTAATAGCACTTAGAGGGCGTGTGAAAGTTAGATTACAAGTGATATTTTGAGTGTGTCCATTACGGGATAGATTGCTAGCACTTGAGTCGCTTGGCACTGTCTATTTCAAGGTTAAGGTATGTAGGTAAATGGTTCCGAGAACCGACAGATTGATAAATTAGACATATGTGCTACACTTGGGTATCTTCATTGAGGAAACGTTTGGCCACACTGGCTTCATCAGTCCAATACAAGAAAGAGTGGTGGAGATCAGGAGTAGTTTGTGGTTATCAGTCCCTCAACCTGGAGTCGATGTAATTAGCCCATTAATCTTGAAAAGAATGATGGACTGATTATATCGACTCCAGGCCGAGGGACTGATTACCTCAAACTACTCCTGATCTTTACCATTCTTCCTTGTACTGGACTGATGAAGCCACTGTGTGGCGAAACGTTTCCTCAATAAAGATACCCAAGTGTTCCGCTTGTGTCTAATTTATCAAGGTTAAGGTGCTGAAGCCTTTTATTAAGACGTTTTAAGTTTTGGATAATGAGGTGGGGGGGGGGGTTATGAAGCTGGTGAAGGGCTCTTGATTCGAGGAACTGAAGCTTCTTCCCCTGATCAGATATGATTACCTCTCATTTCCCTACGGTTTTAGGGCTTCCAAGTGAATATAAACAAGTGGTGATGTTTGTAAGAGAATAACTTCAAGGCTTTATATCACACAGGTTGATTATTACAAGTTATTATCTATGGGGAAACTAAACTCGTAGGAGTTATACAGCGTCTGGAGAATGAGACGTACAGTAGTCAGTTTTGGTTCAGAAGGAAGGGTAACTCCAATTCCTTGAATGAAGAGCCCTTCGGCATCACGACACCTCCTCTGAAGAGTTAAACTTTAAGAGAAAGCACTCGAATATACACACGCCACGCGCGCGCGCACACGAACACGTACAACACAGGTGTATGAGTGTTACAGTACTTCTTCCTTCTGTACTGTCGACTTGTTTATAATGACGTGTTTTTCTGCACATTTAAGCACATATATTGACTATTTGTCTGTACATATAAGCACATATATTGACTTTGAGTTTCCTGAGAGCATTCAGAATAAAACTGCAATATCCATTCAGGTTATTTTAAAACCAATCGCAAGATGGTACTACCAGAACAAATAGTCTCAGGAGATGGACTGGTGCAAAACGTAAGAGCAAGAGTGAACCAGCAACAGCAAGAGACATGTATAAACTATAATATATATATATATATATATATATATATATATATAAATATATATATATATATATATATATATATAATATATATATATATATATATATATATATTGGAGGATGGGAATCCATGACTGCTAAATGCTTGAAGATAAGGAGGATGTTCACCCTAAGAAATTAGTTTCAGCCGGGTAAGGCACCTTCTGGAAAGGTATACGGGTTCTTGTGGGAGGGTACACGGTACCTTGTGGGAGGTACACGGCACCTTGTGGGAGGTACACGGCACCTTGTGGGAGGGTACACGGTACCTTGTGGGAGGTACACGGCACCTTATGGGAGGGTACACGGTACCTTATGGGAGGGTACACGGTACCTTATGGGAGGGTACACGGCACCTTATGGGAGGGTACACGGTACCTTGTGGGAGGTACACGGCACCTTGTGGGAGGTACACGGCACCTTGTGGGAGGGTACACGGTACTTAGTGGGTTAGGTACACGGCACCTTGTGGGAGGGTACACGGTACCTTGTGGGGTTACACGGCACCTTGGGCGGGGATTACACGGCAACCTTATGGGAGGGTACACGTGACCTTGTTGGAGGGTACACGGCACTATGGGATAGCGTACACTACCCTTGTTGGGAAGCCATCGCCCTTGTGGGAATGCCACACGGCACTTGTGGGAGGTACACGCAACTTGGAGAGGGTACCCGGTCACCTTGTGGAGGTAACGGCACCTTATGAGGGTAACGGTACTATGGAGGGTACACGGTACCTTTTGGGAGGTACACGGCACTTATTGGAGGTACACGACTTATGGGAGGGTAAGCGGTTACTTGAAGCTAGTGAACCTTGTTGGGAACCACACGCTCTTGTGGAGGTACACGGACTTTGGAGGGTACACTGCATCCTTATGGGAGGGTACACGGCAACCTGGGAGGGTAAACGACATTGTGGATGGCACACGGAACCTTGTGGAGGGTACACGTCACCTTCTGGAGGTACAACGGCATATTTGGGAGGGTACACGACCTTGTGGGAGCGTACACGGCACCTTGTGGGAAAGGGTACACGCCCCTATGGGAGGGTACACGCACCTTATGGTAGGGTACACGGTAACCTTGTGGGAACCACACGAACCTTGTGGGAAGCCACACGGCATCTGTGGGAGTACACCACCTTGTGGAGGTTACACGGCACCTTTAAATGGGAGGGTACAGGCACCTTATGGGAGGGATACACGGTACCTGGGAAGCACCGGCACCGTGGGAAGCACCAGGCACTGTGGAGGGTACACGGCACCTTGTGGGAGGGTACACGGCCCTTATGGAGGGTACAGGCACCTTGTGGAGGTACCGGCACCTTGTGGGAAAGGCAACGGCCCTTTTGGGAGGGTACAGGGCACCTGGGAGGGTACACGGCACTTGTGGTAAGGCACACGGCACCTATGGAAGACTACACGTCACTTGTGAGAGGGTGCACGTAACCTTGGGAAGGCAAAACGGCACCATCGGGAAGGCACACGGCACCTTGTGGGATGGTAACACGCAACCTCTGGGAGGGTACACGGCACCATGTGGGGGGTAAACGGCACCTTGTGGGAAACGCACTTGTGGGAGGGTACACGTCACCTTCTGCAAGGATGGTAACACGGCACTTGTGGAGGGTACAGGAAACCTTTTGGAGCTACAGGCACCTTGTGGGAGGGTACACGCACCTTGTGGGAAGGACACGGCACCTTGTGGAAGGTACACTCACTTGTGGATGGTACACGCACCTTGTGGGAGGTACACGGACCTTGTGGGAGGGTACCGTTACCCTTTGGGAAGGCACACGGCACCTTGGGGAGGTTTCACGTCACCTTGGGTGGAGTGTACACGGTACTTTGGGGAGGTACACGGTTACCTTGTGGGAGGCACAGGCCCTTGTGGGATGGTACACGGCACCTTGTGGGATGGTACACGTCACCTTTGGGAGGGTACACGGCACCTTGTGGGAGGGTACACGGCACCTTGTGGGAAGGCACACGGCACCTTGTGGGAGGGCACACGGTACATTGTGTGAGGGCATACGGCCCTTGTGGGAGGTACACGGCACCTTGTGGGAAGGCACACGGCACCTTGTGGGAGGGTACACGGCACCTTGTGGGAGGGTACACGGCACCTTGTGGGAAGGCACACGGCACCTTGTGGGAGGGCACACGGTACATTGTGTGAGGGCACACGGTACATTGTGTGAGGGCATACGGCCCTTGTGGGAGGGTACACGGCACCTTGTGGGAAGGCACACGGCACCTTGTGGGAGGGCACACGGTACAATGTGTGAGGGCATACGGCCCTTGTGGGAGGTACACGGCACCTTGTTTGAAGGCACACGGCACCTTGTGGGAGGGTACATGGCACCTTGTGGGAGGGTACACGGCACTTTGTGGGAAGCCACACGGCACCTTGTGGGAGGGCACACGGTACATTGTGTGAGGGCATACGGCCCTTGTGGGAGGTACACGACACCTTGTGGGAGGGCACACGGCCCTTGTGGGAGGTACACGGCACCTTGTGGGAGGGTACAAGACGGCACCATGGGAATCTAGATCATTATTCTCTGCTCTAGTCGTCTTGGGTCACTTTTCTTGATCTTCGTCAGCAGCCTGGAGACCCAGAAGATGCTGTCAGTTTTCTACACTACCATCTACATATCTTCTCAAATTTAATATTCAACCTTAACTATGCTCTGAGTACACCTTTGTATATCTTAGCTCAAACCCGTTTGCAACATGTTATGGTTTAGTATATCAATATGTATCGTTGTGCTCCTAAACATGTGAACGTATGTTACACTCAAATGTTTACGTTTTGCAAACATTCATTACACGTTTCAAAAATATAACTTCATGAATCTGAGCCACCGTAAAGTAGTTTTTGGGTTGAAATGTGAATGGAACTTCCTCGCCACCTGTCATGGCGAAAGAAATGCTTGATGTGGGATTAGAAAAAGGATTATTAATTCTCTCGGTCCTTAGGGATTCTTATCCCTCTTCTCTTCTGTCCTGTTATTGTTGATGAATTGGTGCTATCAGGGGATGATTGAGTTGGTGTATCACTGTGTTTATGCCATACTATGAAAATTATTTGTCCCTATATTTTAAAGCCTTTCGAAAGCTTTTCTTAAGAGGTTTGAAGCAAGCAAGGAAGCAGTTACAAGAGACTCAGGGAGTTTGGTCGTAAGAGTAGGAATAAATGAACGCCCCTTGTGAAAAAGGTTTAACCGTCCGCTTCCAAAGACTCTGACGAAAAGGTTCTCTTCTTCACTCTCCAATTAAATCTGTCGACCTGGAAGTAATATAGATTACGCTCAGGGCTCTTCTTTACTGCCTGAACGTCTCTTCTCCCCCAACCCCCACCTATTCTCCTTTCCCCTATTCTTTCATTTTTCCTAACTCAGTGTTTCCTTTCCTTGTTAGGTAAATGAACACAACTAAATGCCACATTAGTTGCATCTGCGACCATTTGCCTAACATCTTGTCTGTAATTCTGCCTTTATTAGTTCCCTTTTCTTCCTATATTTTACTTTCAGGTTCCCACATCTCCCCTTTCGTCCTTCCCACTATCTTATCTCCCCTTTTTCAAACTTTACCCAACATCCTTCTCCATCTCCTCATTACCCACCCACATCCACCCTCATCAAATAGGCAACATGATATGCAGGTTTGAGAGAAGGTGGGTATTTGCTCTTTTTTTCACAAGAATCAACAAGACGATTCTTAGTAGAGAATACGACCCACAGACTTCACCCACGATCAATTGTTTGGACTCTGGCACCTCTGTGAGACTTGTCATGCAGGTAGCTGACCGTGCAGCTATTTGGCCTTTTAGCTAAAGTCAGTTTTTATCATTGCCGGGGGCACTGTAGGGACCTCGGGGAAATTTTAGGAGTCTTTTTTTTTTTTTTTTTGGTGTTATATAATGTTTTTAATGGTACTTTTTCTTTTAAGTTGGGGCATTTTTTTTCTTTGCTGCTTATTAGCGTGAATGATTTGTTTTTTTTTGAATGTTAGGTTTAGCTTGTGAGTGTTTGAATGTGTACACATTTTTACTGACAAGAATTTTCAACTTCCTTTTCTCCTTTCCCTCGTGTAGTCTCTTGCTACGTACGCCATGTATCTTAATGGCCTTATAGCATTGTCATCATTTGGTGTACGCCTCTTCACCTTTCTCTTATGCGGGTGTTTTCTATCTCTTCATTTATGTCTGTTTTTCTTCGTTCGCTTGTTTTCTTTTGCTCAATCCCGTCTTTCGCTTCCCTCCTACGATCGTGGTAGCCATACCGAGTTTAACCTCGACATGTAACGAATCTCGAGAGACGATCATCCAGTGACTACTGAGAGGCGCATTTAGCCAATAGTAGACCTTGAGAGAGACCTACACACACAAGTCGAAGTGGCAAGAGTGAGGGAGGGAGGAGAGTTCTGAATATTGATAGACCTTTGGTTGGTAAAGTTAAGAGATGAGGTTTGTGGTGGTGGCCGTCAGTCTTGCTTATAGGGTGCCCCATACTGTCGTTGTGCTCCTAAACATGTGAACATATGTTAAACTCAAAGACTTGTTTCGCAGAAATTCATGGAGCATGTCAAAA
>NC_069468.1:20437656-20459069 GCF_026875155.1 Cherax quadricarinatus
AACCCTGGTCACCAAAAAATTGCAGAGGCAAAAATAAAAGTTCAAGAGCAAATTAAAAATTTTAAAATATATATATATATAAATTTATATATAATTTATAAATATATATATATAAAATATTAATATAATATAAATATAAACAAAGAATGCAGAAAAGGGGAAAGGTAGATATGGAAAGACCGCTAGAAATATATTCTGATTTTTAAAAATCCCTGTTACTAAAGAGGATGTAAACGGGGAGAATGAAGAAAAGAGGAACATTGGAAAGGCTGCAAACGGGTGATAGCTGCAAGTTTTGATGCAGGTGGTTTTAGAGAACTGACCCCTAGAAACGCAGGGTTATGAAATTGGGGAAGGCAAAGATCAGAAATGAGTACAGGCTTGGGGAATATGGCTCAGACCACACTACCAAAAAAGAACCTTGGAGGTGAGCATAGAAGAGAGCGAAACGCTTGACGGCATATCATCTGGGTTAGTGCCTTCAATAACCTTCAACATTAGTCATTATGGACCTGTATACTCCACATATCAATTCTGTCTTAGTATGCAGCACAGTGGAAGTCCCCACCTGGACCAAATTTATGTCGGGGGGACTAGGGAAAAGGGAGAGGAAACGAGTATCATCCATAGCTACGGGGAACGAATTAAGCTCAAGGGAACAAACGATACAAGACACGGAAACCGGGGGGTGGTAGAGTATTGAGAACATTGATGAGGTGGACGGACAGGTTGTTTGGAGAGGCATGAGACGCGGAAAGACCACTGGAAGGTAATAATACATGATCAACAGTGATGTTAAAATATTTTGTGGATTAACAGCTCTCACAAAAGCTAAGTGACAAGCTCCATTTACACCTACCGTTTAACACCTCAATAAGTTGTTTTGTGTGTACACACACACACACACACACCACACACACCACACACACCACACCACACACACACGAACATACCCCTGAGTTGACCCTCCCGTTCAACTGACAAATTGACACCGACAGTAAGATTGCATGAGCGAACACATCCAGAATACGACTCCAGATGGACGGACGGACGCCAGACACACACACGGGACTCCCTGTCCAACAGGACAGTAATAATACAGCCAGAGACGGAGAGATACCTTTGACCAGTCACACTTGCAGACACCTCACTATTCACCCATAATATTAATAAAATTATTCCTTATGAGTATTAAACTATTATGGATCAAAATCCACAGGATGAGATTCAACCAGATTTGATCCCATATAGGTATATTATAATATAAGGCACAATATATTATAGACTATGAGCAGCTGTCTATTACCCACAGTTATCTAAAAACACCCAGAACTCGCAACGTGACGGTAGAGTTTGACTTTCTGATTGCGGGTTCTATCCGCCCGATTTTTTTTTTTTTTTTTTGGGTGGCTGTTCTTCCAGTTTCTCACTAGCCAGGCAGCTGTCCCAGGGTGATGAGAGTAACCATAAAATCTAGCCCCTCAAAGAAGGTTCCTTGATGCTGGTGAGGGGCTCTTGATCTAGGGAACTGGATCTGTGCTCCAGTTCCCTGAATTAAGCCTGAATACCTTCCATCCCCCCCTCCCACAGGCGCTGTATAATCCTACGGGTTTAGCCCTTCCCCTTGATTATAATATAAAATCTAGCCAATGACATACTGAATATCAGTTTATAAGGATGAAGTTTGAGGTAAATGTGTTCGGATATTTGGGAATGGACTTGTCGGTGGGCGGGTCTACGAAAGATGAGTTGAGAAAAAGATGGGCGGTGCATTGAGACCTCTGTGGAGACAGAACTTTATCCATGAAGGCAAAACCGGACATGTGGCAGTGTTTAGTTGTGTTACCGTTGTATGGTTGTGAGGCATGGGATTTAAACGTTAAAGCAAGGAGGCTGGAGGCAGTAGAGATGTGTGTGAGGACAATGTGTACACCTGGAGAGGATTTCAGGGGTCAGTGCCTCCGCGGCCCAGTCTGTGACTAGGCCTCATGGTGGATCAAGGCGTGATCAACCAGGCTGTTACTGCTGACCACATGTAAACCGACGTACTAAGCACATCTCGACTGGTCAGGTACTGACTTTAGGTGCCTGTCCAAAGCCTTCTTGAAGACAGCCAGGGCTCTATTGGTAATCCCCAATATGTATGCTGGGAGGCAGTTGAGCAGTCTTGGGCCCCTGACACTTATTGTGCTGTCTCTTATCGTGCTAGTGGCGCCCCTGCTGTGTGTGTGTGTGTGTGTGTAAAATAGGTATCAGTTGTTTGCAGTGTAACACTTGTAGACAATATCTTGGAGGTGAACCAACATGTAGTGTAAATATTATGCAGAAATACTGAAGCTTAGAGATTTGAAGGTGTGGAGTTACTAAAATTCAGTAACAGTCCCAGATTTTCGCTTAGCAGATTACGATGGGCTTAGAGAACACTTATCATCTGTTGACTGGGGTAACGAAGAGAGCTATCAATATGACAGTTTTCTGAACACTATACATGCTGCTCAAAGAGCGTTTATCCCATATAAAGAAATTAGATCAAATAGAAATGACCCAAAATGGATGAATAATAGGCTCAAATATCTACTAGGGCATAAGAAAGGAATTTATAGGCGTATCAAAAGAGGTGAGGGTCATCTTATGAATCAGTATATTGACATTAAGAGGGACATTAAAAAGGGGGATAAGAAAAGCTAAAAGGGACTATGAAATTAAAGTTGCTAGGGATTCTAAAACTAACCCAAAAGTTTTTTCCGGGTCTATGAACAAAAGTTGAGATAAGATGGGCCCCCTTAAAAATAACTATGGGCACCTTACTGACAATGAGAATGAAATGTGCTTGATTTTAAATAATTTTTTTCTCTCATTTTTACACAGGAAGACACTAACAATATTCCAGTAATTAATTTTTACAGTGGGCTAGAAGAAGATAAATTATGTAACATCACAGTCACTAGTGAGATGGTTGTGAGGCAGATAGACAGACTGAAGCAAAATAAGTCGCCGGGTCCTGATGAGGTTTTTTCAAGGGTTCTTAAGGAATGCAAAATGGAACTCTGTGAACCATTAACTAATATTTTTAATTTCTCTTCAAAGAGGTGTAGTGTCTGATATGTGGAAGATGGCTAATGTAACTCCTATTTTTAAAACAGGGGACAAGTCGTTACCGCAAATTACCGCCCAATAAGCCTGACCTCAATTGTAGGCAAATTACTAGAGTCAATTATAGCTGGATTATAAGAAGCCATCTCGATAAGCATAGCTTGATTAATGATACCAGCATGGATTCACAAGAGGCCGGTCTTGTCTAACAAATTTATTAACTTTCTTCAGTAAAAGCTTTTGAGGCGTTGACCAAATAAAGAATTTGATATTAATTTACTTAGATTTTAGTAAGGGCTTTTGTTTAGAGTTCCGCACCATAGACTTTTAAAGAAAGTGGCAGCTCATGGCATTGGGGGAAAAGTGCTCTCGTGGATCGAGTCATGGCTCACTGACAGGAAGCAGAGAGTGTCCATAAATGGGGTTAAATCCGAGTGGGGATCTGTAACAAGTGGCGTTCCACAGGATCAGTCTTGGGCCCGTTGTTATTTATAATATATATCAATGATCTTGATGAGGGAATTACTAGTGATATGAGCAAATTCGCCGATGACACAAAGATAGGTAGGATAATTGATTCAAACGTAGATGTTAGGGAACTTCAGGAGGATTTAAACAAACTCTATTCTTGGTCAGAAAAGTGCAGATGCAGTTCAATGTAGATAAATGCAAGGTTCTGAAGCTTGGGAGTGCCCATAACCCTAAGTACTTATAAATTAAATGATGTAGAACTTAGCCATACAGATTACGAAAAGGACTTGGGGGTTATGGTGAGCAGCAACCTTAAACCAAGACATGCAATTGCCTAAGCGTACGTAATAAGGCAATAGATTACTGGGATTTATATCAAGAAGTGTAAGCAACAGAAGTCCAGAGGTCATACTGCAGCTTTATACATCATTAGTAAGGCCTCACCTTGATTATGCAGCTCAGTTCTGGTCTCCGTATTACAAAATGGACATAAATTCGTTAGAAAACATTCAGCGTAGGATGACTAAATTAATACATAGCATCAGAATCTTCCTTATGAAGAAAGATTGAAGACTCTTAAGTTACATTCACTTGTTAGACGAAGAATGAGGGGAGACCTGATCGAAGTGTATAAGTGGAAGATAGGTATTAATAAAGGGGATATTAATAAGGTCTTGAGGATGTCTCTCCAAGAGAGAACGCGCAGTAATGGATTTAAATTAGATAAGTTTAGATTTAGAAAGGACATCGGAAAGTATTGGTTTGGAAATAGGGTAGTTGATGAGTGGAACAGTCTACCTAGTTGGGTTATTGAGGCTGGGACTTTGGGTAGTTTCAAATCTAGGTTGGATAAGTACATGAGTGGGATGGGTTGGATTTGAGTGGGACTTTCACATCAGAGCTTATTTCTTGGGTGGCATTGAAAATTGGGTAGGGCAAATGTTTTGTTAGTGGGATGAATTGTAAAGGACCTGCCTAGTATGGGCCAGCAGGCCTCCTGCAGTGTTCCTCCTTTCTTATGTTCTTATGTTCTTAGAGAGCTGAGATGGGTTGTTGAGGCTGTTTGGGCACGTAGAGAGGACTAAACAAAACAGGAAGACTAAGGGAGTGTATAAATCTAGGGGTGGATGGGAGGAAGGGTTAGGCATCGCCTCAGGAAAGGTTTGACGGAGGGGTTAAAGGAGGCTTTGAGTTCTAGAGGCTTGGACATGCAACAAACTTGTGTGAGTGCATTAGGAAAAAACTAAAGGCAATTGGGTTTCAAGATTTGACGTGCTGTTGGAGTGCGAGCAAGGTAACACTTATGATGGGATTAATTGATTCAGGGAAACCAGTTAGCTGGACTTGAGATCTGGAGATAGTAACTTCGGTGCCTGTTCTCTATAACAGTGGCAGGGAGATGGCAGTCTTAGGGCCATCTGAATTATTTCAGCACGCTTCCGACAAGAGTGAATGAATAATGGTGGAAGCTTTTCTTTTTCGAGCCGCGTAGCTCACTGAAAGATATGGTCTGTGTGATATATATATATATATATATATATATATATATATATATATATATATATATATATATTATATATATATGTGTGTGTGTGTGTGTGTGTAAATTTTGATTCTGTGAAGTATATATCTTCCTACTTCTTGTATATGTCTATATTAATGTAAAAAATTATCTTTTTTTCAGGTATGTACGGGATAGTGCGTGGTATACAAGTTAAGAAAGGTAAGCGAATATCCGATCCGTCTCCTCTACGCCGGGGTGGCTGACCTTGCTTATGACAAGACCGTAAATTTTATCTGCGTCGCACCTGTTTTGTCATGATGTATAAGGCTGTCAAGCAGTGTGCCAGCTCCTGATACTGCTGCAAAACATGATCAAGTGTGTGTGTGTGTGTGTGTGCGTGTTGTGTGTATGTGTGTGCGTGTGTGTGTGTGTGCGTGTGTGTGTGTGTGCGTGTGTGTGTGTTTGTGTGTAAAATAGTTGTCAGTTGTTCGTAGTGTAACACATGTAGACAATATCTTGGAGGTGAACCAACAGCATAGAACGAGGGTAGAAAAAGGTCTGAAGTCTCACCTGTAGGCACAGGAGGTTATTTGTCTTGTAAGTAATGGGTTGCTGAGTGGGAGGTCTCTACGTGTCCACACTAAATCCAGCAATAGTAAGGAAGTGGTCGCTGCTGGTGTGGCCCACAGTGGGGGCCACGGACGAGCCCCCCTTCAAGAATCTCGCACGTCAAGCTTACAGATTTCGAAACTTTGTGAGTTCTATCCTGTGTGATAGAATATAGAAGGGAAAACATAGCTAGCCTTTGTCCCCACTGTGTAACTGTGATGTAGGAGAGAGTAGCAGCACATTGCTGATGCATCAAGCCTTGCTTAATATAAATTAATGGACACCGGTTTGTCATGCCTCCGGCACAGTGCCGGCACCAATGAACGGGTCATCTTATCACTCTGATTAATAAAGTAGCAGCAACCTGCATGTCATTAATCACTGGGTCAGCTGAAGCCAGAAGCATCAACCTGGCTGACCGAGCAAGCACCAGACGAGCCTCGCCTAAGTCTGGGCTCTGGGAGTAGAAAAACTCTGGAACTCATCAAAGGTATAATCTCCTTGTGTTGAAATTGCAGCTGGAAACTTGCAGCCACTGTTGCACAATACGAACACATGCGTTTGCACTGACTTTACCGCAACTGTCGAGAAAAGTAGTGTCTTGGCATTTACTCTCGTTTAAAACAATGGTATCACAGTTTGGTACGAGCAAAAATTGTTCTCCAAGTTGAGAGGCAGAGAGTGGCACCAACTCCACCTCCGACACAGATGTCCAATAACCTAAGTGGCAGCTTGACGAGTGGGCTGTTACAGTGTATAGAAGGTGACAATACCAGCAGCAGTAGGTGGAGGCGAGCGTCTTGTTCATCAACGGGAGTGTCTCCCCAGTGTGTCGCCCCAACAGCGCTACACTGCCTCACTCTACCCCAGCCTGCAGTCTGTCGCATCCAGCTCAGTTTTATGTAGATTGCTGCTTGTCACATCACAACATCTCTTGGCTTTAGTCACTCCTGCGCTATCCACCTGCCCGTGCTGAGGCTGCTGCTAACTCTGCACGCTTACAGCCGAATGTGTTGATACAATAAATAACAAAAAAGGCACAATACCGTGACTGGAACGTGTGACTTTGTAAATGGTCCAAGTCGGACCGAAACGTCGTCGTAAGCTCCTCTCTTCTATGTGCGGGTTATTTGTGTGTTGATACAATCCTCACTCCAAGAAGGCACCAATTAACCCAGGCTGGTTATTTACCCAAGATAATGTAATCAAACCAAGACTCGAAGGATCGAAATTCTTGATGAATATAATTACTACTACTGTTACCATTGCCACTGCTGCTACTACTGCTACTTACAAGGTTACATTACATGCACCTGGAAAACAGTGATACTAGTATAATTTAGCTACTCGCATAAAAGTTGTTTTGTACTGTAAAATGTAGAAATGTTCTGTTGGCTTACCAATTTTTACTTAGCCATTTGTGTTTACGGGGTAGAGTTGCAGCACCAGAATTATATTGACGGGCATAACTAATTCCTTTTCTCCTTGGTCTTGTTTTACTACCCACTTGTGGATTTATGTGTGAAGTTTGCTTTTTCTATTTCCTCGTCTAGGTCATTTCAACTATCCCCATCACCCTCAGACTAAAGAAATATTTCCTAACATTCCTGTGGTTAAGTTTAGCTTCTATGTTCCTTTGTACCTGTTCTTCGTATTTCAAAGTCTGCCTCCTTATGTTTCTCATATTGTGGGTAATAGCTTATTTGTAAGTGCTTATTTATATCTGCAAGTGCAGAGTTATGCTCGTGGTTTTTCCCTCTTCATAGTTTGTCATTTGATAGGTTGAGAATTTAAAGTATAGATGGAGCAGGCGTTCATTCTCTAGACTGAGTCTAGAGTCTAGACTGTCACATACGAGACGCTCAGTTTCCAGCTTTTTCTGTGAACCTAGAAACGAGTTTTCTGAGATCTGCAGCTTCTCCCGACACGGGGCCAGTATCATCTAGGCCTTTTGAGACCAATTGGTAAAATTCTGTCAGCAGTTCCTTTAATTGTTGAGCTTGTCTGCTATCCTATTATTAATTGGCCCACACTAAATGTGATACATGTGTTAGGATTACATGAACATGTGAAGTTCCACACCATTACTCCTGCCTGGATTATCAGGAAAACAGTAAGAGTGAAATTACGAATCTGTTTATCCGGCTGTGGGCTGTGTCAAGGCTCTAAGATTGTGGCTTCGTTTAGTATTGTTAGGCAAAAGGACACACATGGAACCTGGGTAATGTACACACACTTCACACATGGAACCTGGGTAATGTACACACACTTCACACATGGAACCTGGGTAATGTACACACACTTAGAAAAGAACAGACTTTTATTAAGATAGTTTCCCTTAAAGATAGCCTGACAAAGCTCTTCTCGAGTCATGAAGACTACGGTGCTTTCCACCAACTCCAAGGCTGAGGGACTGATTACCTCATCTTTTGTATATAGCTCTGCATTCTTCACATTGTCCTTGTATTGATAAAGCCACTGGTTAGCTAAACGTCTACAAATAAAGATACCCAGATGTTGCACATGTCTAATTCTTCATCTTATCGGTATTGTATATCAGGCATGTACAGAGTTCTCCTAATATGTAAAGTAAAAGGACACAAGTGCGATAATGTGACATTGTGGCAACGTTTCGCTCTCCAGGAGCTTTGTCAAACTTGATAAAGCTCCTGGAGAGCGAAACGTTGCTACAATAAAATGTCACATTAGTTGTCGTTTTACTTTACAGACTTCTCCTTGTTTGAAAAGTGTTTTAATAAATTCTTGCCGTGTTCTAAATATCTTTGTCTTACCCGTAAAGGACATGACTGTTTTCTAGCCACTTAGAACTTGCACAGTTCACGCATAACACTCTGGCCTAAAATATCTTAGATTATTTTGAAATTCAGAAGTTCTACAAAGATAGATGTACAAAATCCAAATTAAATGCACCTCTCAAAGAAAAACGGATCAGCCTCCATGTTTCAGTGTAGCATCAACAGAACAAAAGTCGTACAAGAATGGTATACAATACCGACAAGATGAAATTGAGACACATGTGCAAAATCTGGGTATCTTTATTGTAGACGTTTCGCCATCCAGTGGCTTTATCAATACAAATTCCAGGACATAACTTGAAGACAGGAAAACTATGTACAGAGGATGAGGTAATCAGTCCCTCAACCTAGCAGTAGGTGCGAAGAGCACCGTAGTCGTGGAGATTCTCCACGACTACGGTGCTCTTCGCACCTACTGCTAGGTTGAGGGACTGATTACCTCATCTTCTGTACATAGTTCTGTCTTCAAGTTATGTCCTGGAATTTTTTATTGATAAAGCCACTGGATGGCGAAACGTCTACAATAAAGATACCCAGATGTTGCACATGTGTCTCAATTTCATCAGAACAAAAGTCAACAAGGGCTAGCTGCGCCATCTAGGTGCTACCCTCAACCCCCGCAACACACAGCGACACAGCTACTACCTAGGTGCTGCCTTGAACCACGCATCACACGGTGACACTCACACGGCTGGATAATGTTCAGCTCAGCGAGGGAAGTTTGGATTGAATGTAGTGAGCAGAAGTAATCAAAGAGAATCGGGGGTGATTGAGAGAGAAGGAAGCAGGGAGGAATGGTGGGATGAAGGGAGCGGAAAGTTACAAGAATAAAGGAAGGAAAGGAGGCAGGGCGAAGAAAAGATTATATAGAGTAAGACAGGAAGCAAGAAAAGGTTGGATGGAGGGATGGAGAGGAGGAAGAAAAGTCTCGACGAATGGGAAGATGGAGGAAACAAAGAGGGAATAGCAGAATAAAGAGAAGGGTCCCAAAAAACCACAAGAAGAGTTTAACAGTGACTTGAGAGGTAAAACCTGACCTCAGTCACAAGGAAAACAAGAGATTTATCATTTTTAAACAAGAAATCTTATAGTTCTGCTGATCAGTATACAAAATAGCACTAGAAATGCTGCCAAAAATCTGTCCTAGAATCGCCTAACTTCAGAAACACATCACAAAGCAATTTATTACATTCATTAACATTACGGCTAACAAATAAAACAAACTGTGACCTCACAGTCTATCTTAATTGATGAGTGACACAGTGCCTCTGACACAGTGCCTCTGACACAGTGCCTCTGACACAGTGCCTCTGACACAGTGCCTCTGACACAGTGCCTCTGACACAGTGCCTCTGACAGTGCCTCTGACACTGTTTATCATGTTTTGACCCTTCAAGGGAGGTGCATTGATGCTGGTGAAGGGATCTTTTAGGTTAAAATGGATAACATCTTCCCTTCCTTTGATCAGATATCATTGCCTGCCATTGCCCAGGCCCCCGTGTGATCTCTACGGGTTTAGCGCTTCTTCATAAATGTAATAATAGCATTACTTCTTTTTACTCAGAACGTGAATTTGCAAAAATATCTGAAATACTATCCTGCCTTATACCTTAGTCTCCCTCCTTTTGCCTTCCTTCACACTCTAGCTTCTCTCCCTTCCTTCACACCCTAGCTTCTCTCCCTTCCTTCACACCCTAGCTTCTCTCCCTTCCTTCACACCCTAGCTTCTCTCCCTTCACACCTTAGCTTCTCTCCCTTCCTTCACACCCTAGCTTCTCTCCCTTCACACCCTAGCTTCTCTCCCTTCACACCCTAGCTTCTCTCCCTTCACACCTAGCTTCTCTCCCCTTCATACTCTAGCTTCTCTCCCTTCGTTCACACCCTAGTTTTCTCTCCCTTCACACCCTAGCTTCTCTCCCTTCACACCCTAGCTTCTCTCCCTTACACCCTAGCTTCTCTCCCTTCACACCCTAGCTTCTTTCCCTTCACACCCTAGCTTCTCTCCCTTCACACCCTAGCATCTCTCCCTTCATACTCTAGCTTCTTTTCACACCTAGCTTCTCTCCTTCACACCCTAGCTTCTCTCCCTTCACACCCTAGCTTCTCTCCCTTCACACCTAGCTTCTCTCCCTTCACACCCTAGCTTCTCTCCCTTCACACCCTAGCTTCTCTCCCTTCACACCCTAGCTTCTCTCCCTTCACACCCTAGCTTCTCTCCCTTCACACCCTAGCTTCTCTCCCTTCATACTCTAGCTTCTCTCCCTTCCTTCACACCCTAGCTTCTCTCCCTTCCTTCACACCCTAGCTTCTCTCCCTTCCTTCACACCCTAGCTTCTCTCCCTTCCTTCACACCCTAGCTTCTCTCCCTTCACACCCTAGCTTCTCTCCCTTCACACCCTAGCTTCTCTCCCTTCACACCCTAGCTTCTCTCCCTTCACACCCTAGCTTCTCTCCCTTCACACCCTAGCTTCTCTCCCTTCACTACCCTAGCTTCTCTCCCTTCACACCCTAGCTTCTCTCCCTTCATACTCTAGCTTCTCTCCCTTCCTTCACACCCTAGCTTCTCTCCCTTCCTTCACACCCTAGCTTCTCTCCCTTCCTTCACACCCTAGCTTCTCTCCCTTCCTTCACACCCTAGCTTCTCTCCCTTCCTTCACACCCTAGCTTCTCTCCCTTCACACCCTAGCTTCTCTCCTTCACACCCTAGCTTCTCCTCCCTTCCTTCACACCTAGCTTCTCTCCCTTCACACTCTAGCTTCTCTCCCTTCACACTCTAGCTTCTCTCCCTCATACCTAGCTTCTCTTCACACCTTCTGCCTTCAACCTGCTTCTCTCCCTTCACACCCTAGCTTCTCTCCCTTCCTTCACACCCTAGCTCTCTCTCCCTTCACACTCTAGCTTCTCTCCCTTCCTTCACACCCTATTTCTCTCCTTCCTTCACACTCTAGCTTCCTCCCTTCCTTCACACCCTAGCTTCTCTCCCTTCACACCCTAGCTTCCCTCCCTCCTTCACACCCTAACTTCTCTCCCTTCACACCCTAGCTTCCCTCCCTTCCTTCACACCCTAGCTTCTCCTCCCTCCCTTCACACCCTAGCTTCCTCTCCTTCACACCCTAGCCTTCCTCCTTCACACCTGACTTTCTCCCTTCACACTAGCTCTCCCTTCACACCCTAGCCTTTCTTGCTCCCTCACACCCTAGCCTCCTCCCTCACCCACTCCCCTTACATCCTAGCTATCTCTCCCTTAACACCCTAGCCTGCTTTTACTCCTTCCTTCCCTAGCTTCCTCACCCTGACTGCCCCTACCCTCCCTCCCTTCACCCTGACTGCCCCTAACCGTTCCCTCCCTCACCCTACTGCCCCCTACCCTCCCTCCCTCAACCCTGACTGCCCCTACCCTTCCTCACCCTGACTGCCTCTCACCTCCCTCACTACCCTGACTGCCCCTACCCTCCTTCCCTCACTTCCTCTGACTGCACCCTACCCTCCCTCCTCACCCTGACTCCCCCCTCCTTACCCTGCCCTCCCTTCACCCTGACTGCTCTATCCTCCCTCCTCACCCTGACCTCCCCTACCCTCCCTTCGTCACCCTGACTGCTCCCACCCTTCCCCCACCCTGACTGCTCCACCCTCCCCCTACCCTCCCTTCGTCACCCTGACTGCTCCCACCCTCCCTTACCCTGACTGCCCCTACCCTCCTCCCTTCGTCACCCTGACTGCTCCCACCCTCCCTCACATCCCTACTCCCTCCCTCCCTCCACCCTGACTGCTCCCTACCCTCCCCCACCCTGACTGCCCCTACCCTCCCTCCCTCCCTCGTCACCCTGACTGCTCCCACCTCTCCCTTACCCTGACTGCCCCTACCCTCCCTCCCTTCGTCCACCCTGACTGCTCCCACCCTCCCTCACCCTGACTGCCCCTACCCTCCCTCCCTCCCTTCGTCACCCTGACTGCTCCCACCCTCCCCCACCCTGACTGCCCCTACCCTCCCTCCCTCCCTTCGTCACCCTGACTGCTCCCACCCTCCCTCCCTTCGTCACCCTGACTGCCCCTACCCTCCCTCCCTTCGTCACCCTGACTGCTCCCCACCCTCCCTCACCCTGACTGCCCTACCCTCCCTCCCTTCGTCACCCTGACTGCTCCCACCCTCCCTCACCCTGACTGCTCCTGCCCTCCTCCCTCCCTTCGTCACCCTGACTGCTCCCACCCTCCCTCGCCCTGACTGCCCCTACCCTCCCCTCCCTTCGTCACCCTGACTGCTCCCCCACCCCCCCCTCGTCGCCCTGACTGCCCCTACCCTCCCCCCTTCGTCACCTGACTGCTCCCACCCTCCCACCTGACTGCCCCTACCTCCCTCCCTTCGTCACCCTGACTGCTCCCACCCTCCCTCACCCTGACTGCTCCTACCCTCCCTCCCTCCCTTCGTCACCCTGACTGCTCTCACCCTCCCTCACCCTGACCGCCCCTACCCTCCCTGACAGTCTGCCTCACTTAACTTAAAATGTCAGTGTTGAATAAAAAGTTTAGTAAGCGCGTCATGTAGTTCCCCAGTGACATGATCGACACTCACTGAATTTCTCTCTTGTTTCACGTTTTTTTTCATAACTTTTTTGATAATTAAAAGGATTTTGTCCTTCGCGTATGTGTGATTTTTTGTCTGGGTTTTTTGTCTGTCGTGTTTTGTGGGGATTTGGTTTTCTCTGTGCAGAGCGAAACGTTGTCCCAAAAAAAGCTTGTTCACCGGTGTGTCCTTGTTCACTGGGTACGGTAGTCAGTGTCCTTGCTTCACTGGGTACGGTAGTCAGTGTCCTTGCTTCACTGGGTACGGTAGTCAGTGTCCTTGCTTCACTGGGTACGGTAGTCAGTGTCCTTGCTTCACTGGGTACGGTAGTCAGTGTCCTTGCTTCACTGGGTACGGTAGTCAGTGTCCTTGCTTCACTGGGTACGGTAGTCAGTGTCCTTGCTTCACTGGGTACGGTAGTCAGCGTCCTTGCTTCACTGGGTACGGTAGTCAGTGTCCTTGCTTCACTGGGTACGGTAGTCAGTGTCCTTGCTTCACTGGGTACGGTAGTCAGTGTCCTTGCTTCACTGGGTACGGTAGTCAGTGTCCTTGCTTCACTGGGTACGGTAGTCAGTGTCCTTGCTTCACTGGGTACGGTAGTCAGTGTCCTTGCTTCACTGGGTACGGTAGTCAGTGTCCTTGTTTCACTGGTACGGTAGTCAGTGTCCTTGCTTCACTGGGTACGGTAGTCAGTGTCCTTGCTTCACTGGGTACGGTAGTCAGTGTCCTTGCTTCACTGGGTACGGTAGTCAGTGTCCTTGCTTCACTGGGTACGGTAGTCAGTGTCCTTGCTTCACTGGGTACGGTAGTCAGTGTCCTTGCTTCACTGGGTACGGTAGTCAGTGTCCTTGCTTCACTGGGTACGTAGTTAGTGTTTTGTCACCAGATTCCTAAGTAGTAATGAAATGTGTTCCCATTTTAGGAGAATTACAGCATCATTTATCAAAGGGCAATATCACAGAGGTTTGGAAATAAATGGTATCAAATACCGACACAGTGGAAATATAAACACATATGCAGTATAATGTGATCCTTTATTGACAACGTTTCACCCACACAGTGGGCTTTTTCAAGTCACACACAGATCTACCTGGGGTGGAAGGTACGGGAGTATTTATAGTCATGTTCAGAATGTTGAGGTCAGGTGGAGAATGCTGCATCTGATGATCTACCGGGTGGAGTTATAGAGTCTTGGGTAGCTTGGCAGGGGTATTGGACAAGTTGTGAGTAGACCTTCTGTAGTGTTCTATGTTCTTATGTGGGATAGCGATGAAGAAGTTTCTTGGCGAGTGGTTCAGCTATGTTATAGAAGCCGTTGTTCTGGTTGAAATTGTTGGTTATAGAGATAAGCGATGATTCCAGGATTCTTCGGTATTGAGTGTTGTCTTCTGTGGCGATAAGTCTTGAGTTTCTGTAGTTAATTAAATGGTTTTGTGAATTTCGATGTTGTACACAGGCATTCCTTGTATCGTCAGTCCTGCTTGCATATTAGTGTTCTGAAATACGTGTTTGGAGGTCTCTTGATGTTTCGCCCACATATAATTTGTTGCAGTCATTACAAGGGATTATGTATACCCCTGCAGAGGATGGAGGCTTGTCTTGTCTACTACTGGTGATGTCCTTGATGGTCGTGGTTGTGGAGGTAGATACTTGGAATGATGTATTGGAAAAGATGTTGGAAACATGTTTGGCAATGGAGTTGGTGGCGAACTATACATGGAACATCTAGAAGCCGAACGTTTCTCCACCATTATTCCTTCGTCTGTCACCTGGCTCCGTTATGTTGACATTCTCCTCATAACTCCTAAACGCTTCAACGTTCAAGCTCTCCAAGACAAGCTCAACCAGGTCGAGCCTTCAATCCAGTTCACACTTGAAGAAGAAGTCGACAACACTCTTCCTTTCCTTGATGTTCTGCTCTGCAAAGCTGACCACGAACTTCGTTTTAAAGTCTATCGAAAACCCACCAACCAAAACGATCTTCTCCACTTCTACTCTCACCACGACACCAAAACCAAACGTGGTGTAATTATAGGCTTCTTCCTGCGTGCACTCAGAATCTGCAGCAATGAGTTCCTTGAGGAAGAATGCACTATAATTGAACAAGTATTTTCTAAACTCCACTATCCTCGTCACTTCATCAGAGACTGCAGCGGCGGGCATTAAACATCTTCAACACACCCAGAGAAGACACTGCCGAGAAGAGATACATAGTCCTCCCCACCAACTCCATTGCCAAACATGTTTCCAACATCTTTTCCAGTACATCATTCCAAGTATCTACCTCCACAACCACGACCATCAAGGACATCACCAGTAGTAGACAGGACAAGCCTCCATCCTCTGCAGGGGTATACATATCCCTTGTAATGACTGCAACAAATTATATGTGGGCGAAACATCAAGAGACCTCCAAACACGTATTTCAGAACACCAATATGCAAGCAGGACTGACGATACAAGGAATGCCTGTGTACAACATCGCAATTCACAAAACCATTTAATTAACTACAGAAACTCAAGACTTATCGCCACAGAAGACAACACTCAATACCGAAGAATCCTGGAATCATCGCTTATCTCTATAACCAACAATTTCAACCAGAACAACGGCTTCTATAACATAGCTGAACCACTCGCCAAGAAACTTCTTCATCGCTATCCCACATAAGAACATAGAACACTACAGAAGGTCTACTCACAACTTGTCCAATACCCCTGCCAAGCTACCCAAGACTCTATAACTCCACCCGGTAGATCATCAGATGCAGCATTCTCCACCTGACCTCAACATTCTGAACATGACTATAAATACTCCCGTACCTTCCACCCCAGGTAGATCTGTGTGTGACTTGAAAAAGCCCACTGTGTGGGTGAAACGTTGTCAATAAAGGATCACATTATACTGCATATGTGTTTATATTTCCATCACAGACGTTTGATAAACAGAACTGATAAAAAGGCTAAAATTGCTGCTAAATGAATAACGAATTCTGAAGAACATGAAGAAAAGTCGAGCTTGAGAGGACAATGAGGCAGTAGTGAAGGTGTTTAAATCCAATATAAGAATGTCAAGTATATCGTTAATTGCAATGAGATCATGCGATTGAGGTCTCTTATCATATATTAATGGATGGATCGTTATAACCAGCAAGTGGTATTAAATTATCATGGTTTACAAGGCAGATATGTTGATGAAAAAGACGCGTGCAATACTGTGTGTGTGTGTGTGTGTGTGTGTGTGTGTGTGTGTGTGTGTGTGTGTGTACTCACCTATATGTACTCGCCTATATGTGGTTGCAGGGGTCGATTCATAGCTCCTGGCCCCGCCTCTTCACTGGTCTATACTAATTCACTCTGCTTCATGAGCTTTATCATACCTCTTCTTAAAGCTATGTATGGAACTTGCTTCCACTACTTCACTCTCCAAATTATTCCACTTCCTGACAAATCTAAGGCTAAAGAAATGCTTCTTAACATCCCTGTGACTCATCTGAGTTTTCAGCTTCCAATTATCCCCTTGTTCCTGTGTGTGTGTGTGTGTGTGTGTGTGTGTGTGTGTGTGTGTGTGTGTGTTGTGTGTGTGTGTGTGTGTACTTTCAGTAGTTATAAACTAAAGGTTTATCCGGATATCTTGATCTGTAGGAGTTCTAGTTGAATGTCAATCCAGAATGAATTAGTTGGCCATATATGAGCCATATGTTGTGCCTGTACTCTCAGTGAGTGGACTCGGTTGTATATCGGACTGTATATCGGACTCAGTGTCAGTCTTATAGTCCAAATTCCAGAATTATCAGTAACAACGTTTCAGAAATCAGGAAATCACGTAAAAATTAAAAAAAAAATGCTATTTTGTGGATACCATTTGGTATTAACATGGTAGGGATTGTGAGGTGTAGAACTTGCAGGAACAAGAATAACATTGCTGCGAAACATGTTTACTGTGTAAGATAATGCACAATAATAATCCACATAGAGACGGAAACTCGGAAGATTGTGGGTTATTATTGAGCAGTAACAAGTGTTCATTACACTTTAGTTATTCACTTGGGACAGTATGTATGGACACTGGTGTTTACTCTGGATGAGTAACTCGCCCCATGAGGCAAAATCTTAAATCTTATCGCGATACATAGTCAGAGTTGTAAACTCTAGGAAGTCCTTTACCCTCTCTTTCCCCTCTTTTCATTTTATTCTCTCTTTCACCCTCTCCCGTTTACCATTTCCTTTCCTTTCTTTACTATCCTTTCCTTCCTTCACTATCCTCTCCTTCCCCGTCTTCCCTCTGCTATCTCTTCCTTTCTCAGGGTGTCAGTGAATATAGTTTAACTCGCTCTGATGAATGACTTCACCTGCCTCCAGTTGTCATCTGTTGTCTTGCTGTTTGACACACTGTTATATACAGGAATGATCAATATGTAACCTTGTGTCCTCTGTTATTGACCTAGCACGTAACAGTAAGGCCGCTGTGGCATCTCATGTTGCTGGCTCTGTTGTGAGGAGAGGTGTAAGCAGGTCACCTTATGGCTTTAGATTGATCCTGTATACCACTCAGCCTCGTTCTGAATTCAGCAATTGAAAGTAGTACGTTGTTGTCGGCCATCCAAGGTAGTGGTACATACTCAAGCGAGAGTAATATCGGGACTCGTGCAAGAGGTTTGCATCTGATGTAAAGCAAGTGTGAGAGGCGCCTTGGAAAAGCTGACCTACGAGAACACTTTTTGAACCTCTCCTGGAACACATTGCTAAAATAAAACATTTCGAGCAAAATATGAAATTTACCTGTCTTCACCTTTGCATCATTAGACTTTCAACACTACTCTGCCAATGTAACATTGCATTTTACACAACCTGTGTATGTCTGACCATTAATGTAACTGTTGGTCTAACAATGTGTGTGTGTTTGGTCGCCAACAAAATTTTTATTTCTAATAGCCATTGTCCTTTCAGAGTAATACTTTGATGCTGCTGAAGGACTTTGTTGTCTATTCAGGGCATAGCGATTCATTGCCATTCAGTGTGACGAGTATCCTCTTGTTCCAGAGATGAACCTGCTAATTCTCCACTCTAAGATGCTGTTATCTCCTTCCTACCTTCGCCTGAACCCACAGCTGCTCGTAACCCGGGGTAGACCTGAACACTTTAACCTGACCAGTCAGACTGCTGGTGATCTCTGTGATTATTATTTGCGTTCTGGTTGGTAAGACTAAAATGTTCGGGTCTACTCCGAGTTACGAGCAGCTGTGAATTTAGGTGAGGGAAGAGGAAGTCAACAAGGTCTGGTCACAGACCGGGCCGCGGGGGCGTTGACCCCCCGGAACTCTCTCTAGGTAAACTCCAGGTATTATTTTAAAATCGGTGAAATATCATTTTCTTCCCTAATACTCCCTTTCCCTTGTTTTCTTCCTTAATCCTTCTCTACTTTCTGTCCTACCTTCTCCTACTTTCCAAATCCTCTACTTTATTTCCTAATCCTTCCCTCGACTTTCTTCCCTAATCGTTCCCCTTCCTTCCATTTTCTTCCTTTTCTCTAATCCTCCCTGTTCTTCTTTGCCCTGTCTGTTACTAGGACAGTAACGATGGGTGTCACCAGGACCACCACCACCATGATCATCACCAGGACCACCACCACCATTATCATCACCAGGACCATCACCGCCACCATGATCATCACCAGGACCACCACCACCATGATCGTCACCAGGACCACCACCACCACCATGATCATCACCAGGACCACCACCACCATGATCGTCACCAGGACCACCACCATGGTCATCACCAGGACCACCACCACCATGATTATCACCAGGACCACCACCACCATGATCATCACCAGGACCACCACCACCATGATCATCACCAGGACCACCACCACCATGATCGTCACCAGGACCACCACCACCATGATCATCACAAGGACAACCACCACCATGATCATCACCAGGACCACCACCACCATGATCGTCACCAGGACCACCACCATGATCATCACCAGGACCACCACCACCATGATCATCACCAGGACCACCACCACCATGATCATCACCAGGACCACCACCACCATGATCATCACCAGGACCACCACCACCATGATCATCACCAGGACCACCACCACCATGATCATCACCAGGACCACCACCACCATGATCGTCACCAGGACCACCACCACCATGATCATCACCAGGACCACCACCACCATGATCATCACCAGGACCACCACCACCATGATCATCACCAGGACCACCACCACCATGATCATCACCAGGACCACCACCACCATGATCATCACCAGGACCACCACCACCATGATCATCACCAGGACCACCGCCACCATGATCATCACCAGGACCACCACCACCATGATCATCACCAGGACCACCACCACCATGATCATCACCAGGACCACCACCACCATGATCATCACCAGGACCACCACCACCATGATCGTCACCAGGACCACCACCACCATGATCGTCACCAGGACCACCACCACCATGATCGTCACCAGGACCACCACCACCATGATCATCACCAGGACCACCACCACCATGATCGTCACCAGGACCACCACCACCATGATCGTCACCAGGACCACCGCCACCATGATCGTCACCAGGACCACCACCACCATTACCATAGTCATTACCAAGACCACCACCACTATAGTCGTCACCAGGACCACCACCACCATTACCATAGTCATTACCATGACCACCACCACCATTACCATAGTCATTACCAAGACCACCACCACCACCACCATAGTCGTCACCAGGACCACCACCACCACCATTACCATAGTCGTCACCAGGGCCACCACCACCATAGTCGTCACCAGGGCCACCACCACCATCATAGTCGTCACCAGGGCCACCACCACCATCATAGTCGTCACCAGGGCCACCACCACCATCTTAGTCGTCACCAGGGCCACCACCACCACCGCCATAGTCGTCACCAGGGCCACCACCACCATCAGTCGTCACCAGGACCACCACCACCACCACCACCACCATAGTCGTCACCAGAGCCACCACCTCCATCATAGTCGTCACCAGGGCCACCCACCACCACCATCATAGTCGTCACCAGGACCACCACCACAGTCGTCACCAGGACCACCACCACCACCACCATAGTCGTCACCAGGACCACCACCACCATCATAGTCGTTACCAGGGCCACCACCACCATCATAGTCGTTACCAGGACCACCACCACCATCATAGTCGTTACCAGGACCACCACCACCATCATAGTCGTTACCAGGGCCACCACCACCATCATAGTCGTTACCAGGGCCACCACCACCATCATAGTCGTTACCAGGGCCACCACCACCATCATAGTCGTCACCAGGACCACCACCACCATAGTCGTCACCAGGGCCACCACCACCATCATAGTCGTCACCAGGACCACCACCATAGTCGTCATCAGGGCCACCACCACCATCATAGTCGTCACCAGGGCCACCACCACCATCATAGTCGTCACCAGGACCACCACCACAGTCGTCACCAGGACCACCACCACCATGGTCGTCACCACGACCACCACCACCATGGTCTTTAACTACAAGCTGAGGGGCCACCAACAATCTCTGCCACCCTCCTCAGATAAAACTAATAAATCAGGGAATATGGACCAGTAAATGGCTCATTACTCAGAGTAATGTGAATGTAATTAGGTCTCATAACAGAGTAGAATATACGTATTTATTCTGCAATATTTTTGGCAAAATATTCCTTATTGAAATAGTATAAAACGTTGCGAGTTTGGCGCTCGTTTTTTTAAAGAAAGTTTTTCACTTGTATGTATTTTTTGTTGAAAGGTTATACATGTTACTTTTGACATATTTAAATCAGAATAGCTAAATTGTCAGATTCTTGGAGTGCTAAACCCGTGGGGGTCATGCAACACTTTGGGCAATGGGAGACAAGTAGATTTGATCTGAGGAATTGGATGGTAATTCCATTTTCTATGACCAAGAGCCCTTCACCAGAATAGCTAATATGTCTTAATATCTATGAAGGGTTTCCAGGGAACCAGGGAACCTGGACATCCGGAGGTGGAACTTAGTGCCTGTACTCTCAAGGATGGAGGGAACTTAGCGCCTGTACTCTCAAGGAAGGAGGGAACTTAGTGCCTGTTCTCTCAAGGATGGACGGAACTTAGTGCCTGTTCTCTCAAGGATGGACGGAACTTAGTGCCTGTACTCTCAAGGACGGGAGACGGCCGATAAGAAATAATGAGAGGATTGGATCATTTATCTGACAGCAACACACAGCAGTTTTTATGAAGGGTGGAGAGACCAGGGTAGTAAAACTTCTCTAGTATTTTTTCCATTTCCTCC
>NC_069468.1:20459569-20469569 GCF_026875155.1 Cherax quadricarinatus
ACCTGCCTCGAAAGGGCCAGAGCCTTCTGCGTGTTCCTTTCGTTCTTTTTTTTTATGTTTTTATTGATCACCGGGTCTTTGATGTTGTCTTCCCCCCTGATGTGGCTATACAACATTTTTCGGTCAGTCTTGATTTTCGATGCTGTGTCATTTTCATACTGTTGCTGGGCCTCCCTCCTTACCTGTGCATACTCGTTCCTGGCTCCGCGACTGATCTCCCTATTTTCGTGTGTTCTCTGCCTTCTGTACTTTTTCCATTCTCTATTGCACTTTGTTTTTGCCTCCTTACACCGTTGGGTAAACCAGGGGCTCGTTCTCGTCTTCCCATTGTTTCTGTTGCCCTTGGGAATAAACCTTTCCACTGCCTCCTTGCATTTTGTTGTCACATATTCCATGTGAGGGAAAAGTTCAATAGATAGGAGTAGCGAGGGAGTATATAGTAACAATAGTTTCATTGCCGGCTACTTGTTAAGGTAGGGTAAGTCAAGCTCCCGCTATTCCCGCCTTTTTTCCCCCTCCCCGAAAGTGATAGCTTGATTGCCGGCTGCTTGTTAAGGTAGGGTCAGTCTAGCTCCCTCTATCCCTTTCCCTCCCTCTTCCCCCCCCCCCGAAAGGTGACGTGTGGGGCTCAAGTCAAACAGTAAATCACGCCTGATCATATTTTAGTGGACTTATTGGTCGAAAGCTTCACTTTTGACCAATAATTAACTAGTCCTTCATCTTGATAGGTTAAATGTTTTAATAATCACCACATCTTTTAGGTATTGTACTTATCATGGAGAGTGATTTCTTAAGCAGTGGGTAATCTGTCTCTCTTTACAGCTTGAAAGGACAGAGAGGGTCACCTGCTAATCAACGAGTAGAATTGAAGGAGACGGACTAACGTTCTGAGACGTCCCAATTTTTGGATCCACTTACCTGTTTGTGTATGCAAGTAGCAGGATATAACCCCTCATCATTGCAGTGGAAAAAAAACCTGCTTTCCTGTCATCTGGACGGATTATTGACGGCTATAAAATCTGTGAAGAACGAGCCGGTGGGTTGTCAACACCTGCGCCCCCCCCCCCCCCATCATCGGCAAGGGCTACGATTTCAACAACACGCAGTGTCACCAACACCAGACACCCAAGTTTAATATATATACATTAGCGTTGAATTCAATATATTTATATTTTTCATTTTTCATTTTCTTTAAGGTAGGATCAATCTTTCATATTTAAGTGTTTTATATTTTATATTTTCTAAATAATAAAGTGTTTATGTTTGTCAGTTTTTGTTCTTTTTCTATTCATTAATTTTCCTGAGGAGGAGCCAGCCCTGGTAATACTGTCTGAAGTTGTTACAGGGCTGAGTAAGCCTTCACATTCCACCACTTCGTTTACTGGCTTTCCTGCCAGTTCTCTGTCCCACGGAACCTCCTGCAGGAAGTTCCTCAACCTTATGTAGTCCCCTCTTTTATAGTTAGGTTTTCCCCATTCAACTCCTGTTACTCTCTCCACTTGCAACTCTACTATGTGTGTGTGTACTCACCTAGTTGTACTCACCTAGTTGAGGTTGCGGGGGTCGAGTCCGAGCTCCTGGCCCCCGCCTCTTCACTGATCGCTACTAGGTCACTCTCCCTGAGCCGTGAGCTTTGTCATACCTCTGTTTAAAGCTATGTATGGATCCTGCCTCCACTACATCGCTTCCCAAACTATTCCACTTACTGACTACTCTGTGGCTGAAGAAATACTTTTCCTAACATCCCTATGATTCATCGTGTCTTTTAACTTCCAGCTGTGGTCCCCTTGTTACTGTGTCCAATCTCTGGAACATCCTGTCTTGTGTGTGTGGTGTTTTGTGTGTGTGTGTACTCACCTATTTGTACTCACCTATTTTGTGGTTGCAGGGGACAGCATAGCTCCTGGCCCCGCGTCTTCGCTGATTGCTACTAGGTCCTCTCTCTTCCCTGCCCCATGAACTTTATCATACCTCGTCTTAAAACTATGTATGGTTCCCGCCTCCACTACTCGCTTTCTAGGCTATTCCACGGCCCTGACTACTCTATGACTGAAGAAATACTTCCTAACATCCCTTTGATTCATCTGAGTCTTCAACTTCCATTTTTGACCTCTTGTGTCTGTGTCCCATTCTGGAACATCCCGTCTTTGTCCACCTTGTCTATTACCACAGTATTTTATATGTCGTTTATCATGTCTCCCCTGACCTCCTGTCCTCCAGTATCGTCAGGGCCGATTTCCCTCAACCTTTCTTCGTAGGACAATCCCCGTAGCTCTGGGACTAGTCTTGTTGCAAACCTTTGCACATTCTCTAATTTCTTGACGTGCTTGACTAGGTGTGGATTCCAAACTGGTGCTGCATACTCCAGTATGAGCCTGATGTAAATGGTATTCAGTCTTGAACGAATCCCCTTTCTGAGGTATCGGAAACGCTAAACCGTAGGTTTGCCAGGCGCCCGTATGCTGCAGCAGTTACCTGATTGATGTGCGCCTCAGGAG
The DNA here is from genome assembly GCF_026875155.1 of Cherax quadricarinatus. Taxonomy (NCBI): domain Eukaryota; kingdom Metazoa; phylum Arthropoda; class Malacostraca; order Decapoda; family Parastacidae; genus Cherax; species Cherax quadricarinatus. The sequence continues at coordinate 20,462,068 of NC_069468.1, forward strand.
ATAAAGCTCGGTGTTTTTACTCACCCCCAGATCTTTTTCCTTGAGTGAAGTTTGCGGTCTTCTTTGCCCTTCCCCAATCTTCATGACTTTGCATTTGGCAGGGTTTAAACTCAAGGAGCCAGTTGCTGGACCAGGCTTGTAGCCTATCCAGGTCTCTTTGGGAGTCCTGCCTGATCCTCATCCGATTTGATTTTTTCCATTAACTTCACATCGTCTTCAAACAAGGACACTTCTAAGTCTATCCCTTCTGTTATGTCATTCACATATACCAAGAACAGCATAGGTCCTAGGACTGACCCCTGTGGAACCCCGCTTGTCACAGGCGCCCACTCTGACACCTCGTCACGTACCATGACTCGTTGTTGCCTCCCTGTCAGGTATTCTTTGATCCATTGCAGTGCCTTTCCTGTTATGTGTGCCTGATCCTCTAGTTTTTGCAGTAACCTCTTGTGAGGTACTGTGTCGAAGGCCTTCTTGCAGTCCAAAAAAATGAAGTCGATCCACGCCCCTCTCTCTTGTCTTATTTCTGTCACCTTGTCATAAAACTCCAGTAGGTTTGTGACACAGGATTTTCCTTCCCTGAAACTGTGCTGGTTGTCATTTATACACTTGTTTCTTTCCAGGTGCTCCACCACTCTCCTCCTGATGAACTTCTCCATGACCTTGCATACTATACACGTTAGTGATACAGGTCAGTAGTTTAGTGCCTCATGTCTGTCTCCCTTTTTAAAAATTAGGACTACATTTGCCGTCTTCCATACCTCAGGGAGTTGCCCAGTTTCAATTGATGTGTTGAAGATCTTTGTTATTGGCACACAAAGTATCTCTGCTCCCTCTTTAAGGACCCACGGAGAGATGTCTTGTCCCACTGCCTTTGAGGTGTCAAGTTAGCAAAGTAGCTTCTTCACCTCCTCCTTGGTTATATGTACCTCATCCAGCACTTGCTGGTGTACCCCCTGTTCTGATTTCCTGGAGTCCTACTGATTTCCACTGTAAATACTTCTTTAAATCTCGTGTTGAGCTCCTGGCATACCTCTCGGTCTGATTACCTGGTCCTTGACTGTTGTTTTCCTCCTGATGTGGCTATACAACAGCTTCGGGTCAGACTTAACTTTCGATGCTATGTCATTTTCATATTGTCGCTGAGCCTACCTTCTTATCTGTGTATATTCTTTTCTGGCTCTTCGGCTAATCTCTTTATTTTCCTTAGTTCTCTGTCTTCTGTACCTTTTCCATTCTCTAGTATACCTAGTTTTTGCCTCCCTACACCTTTGGGTGAACCAAGGACTCGTTCTGTTCTTCCCATTATTTCTGTTTCCCTTGGGAACAAACCTCTCCTCTGCCTCCTTGCATTTTGTTGCCACATAATCCATCATTTCTTGTACTGATTTTCCTGTCAGTTCCCTCTCCCACTGAATGTCTTGCAGGAAGTTCCTCATACCGGAGTAGCTCCCCCTTTTGTAGTTTGGTTTTTCCCAACCTATTCCTGCTACTCTCTCCACTTTAAGCTCAACTATGTAGTCGAAGCACAGAACCACATGATCACTAGCTCCCAGGGGGCTTTCATGTATGATATCCTCGATGTCCGAACTACTCAAGGTGAATACAAGGTCCAGTCTTGCTGGTTCATCCTCTCCTCTCTCTCTGGTAGTGTCTCTAACATGTTGATGCATGAGGTTTTCCCAGTACCACATCCATCATCTTGGCTCTCCATGTTTTCGGGACCCCCAGGGGCTCCAGGTTTTCCCAGTCAATCTCCTTGTGATTGAAATCACCCATAACTAGTAACTTTGCTCCCCCTATGTGTGCTCTCCTGGCCACCTCGGCCAGTGTGCCGACCATTGCTCTGTTGCTCTCATCGTATTCTTCTCTTGGCCTCCTGCAGTTCTGTGGTGGGTTGTACATTACTGCAATTATCCACTTATGTCCCTCAGACTGGATTGTTCCTACTAAGTAGTCCCTTTCGCCTGTGCCATCCATTCCTTCCAATTTCTCAAAACCCCACTGGTTTTTAATGAGCAGTGCAACTCCTCCTCCCCCTCTCCTCCCTCTGTCTTTCCTGAGGATTTGGTATCCGGATGGAAAGATTGAATCTGTTATTATTCTGGTGAGTTTTGTTTCTGTGAGTGCTATTATGTCTGGGGATGTCTCCTTGATTCTTTCATGCCACTCCTCATACTTATTTGTTATTCCATCTGCATTTGTATACCACACCTTCAACTTCTTTTCTAAGACTGTGGTCTGGGGTATATTGGGGTTGGGGAAGTGGGAGACCTGATAAGGAACTATGGGTGGTTGCTGTGGGGGTGGAGTTTGTAATGCAGTGGGTGGGGGCATTGGATATGGCATGGGTGTTTTGGTTTAGAGCAGTGGTTCCCAAACTGTTTCAGCTTGTTACCCAATTTAACATGCCACATAAAGCATGTTACCCCTTTCACAAAATGTTGTTATTATTGATATATTGATATATATGGCTAAACGTGAACGTATACAGCCTCGCATACTCTGCTAATCCTAGCAAAACCATTGAAAACGTAAGAACCACACATACATTATATATAAAATTAATAATAGCTACAAATTCACAGTAACAGTGGGTAAATACTAACTATATACTGCACAGGGCAGTACACATACATATGCAGAGGGACCTGACCTCTCAGCATCTGAGTTCTTACCTCTCCTAGTGGCCTACGTCTCACCTCTTGGCGCTATAAAAAGCTCCATCCTGTCACTTCATCTCCATATTGTTTCATACTATGGAACAATGCTCTTCTCCAGACTGAGGGACTGACCACCTCAAAACTTTAAGGGTGATGGACTGATTACATCGTCTTCAAGTATCTTCTGCTTCTATCAACTTTTCTGTACTTGACTGAAGAAGCCTACTGTGTAGGCGAAACGTTTCATAATAAAGATACCTAACTGTTGCATATGTGTCTTACCTAACAACCTGTCGGTATTTTATACCATTTTAATGTTCACACATACATACCAGCTTATGTCTACCTCGGCTGATGCTCACAGATAAACTGACAGTGTGAAATAGAGGCAGCCTCATGAAGTGAGTGACGCTTACTGGACAGGTCGGTCTGGGCTACTGAGTGACTTTTGTCCTGAAGCATACTTGTCAAAATACTTTTGGGTTTCCACACACTTAGCTATATATTTCTTCTTTTCTAATACTGTATATTAGTTTTTGATGTTATTGTTATTTGCTTTAACTTTATTACTTACTTATAATAGGTTTACTTTACAACTTTATATACTAAGACAAAGTTAACAATAATCCTCATACCGGGTACCGCATTGTTTTCTTGATTTTCAGAATTCATAACTTTTTTTCTGTCACCCCTCCATTATCCCCCAAAAATGGTTAAATTACCCCCAGGGGGTAATTTAACCCCCCAGTTTTGGGAACCACTGGTTTACAGTGTTTGGTTGCACTGGGGTTGGCCTGGTTGGGGGCTTCTATAGGAAGTTGTGAGGGAGGCTGTATTTGGTCTTCTTCCTGGGTCTGGGTTCTCCTGTCTGTCTCCTCCATCCCTTCTCTTTCCTCCTTCCGTGTGTGTGTGTGTGTGTGTGTGTGTGTGTGTGTGTGTGTGTGTGTGCGTGTGCGTGTGCGTGTGCGTGTGTGTGTGTGTGTGTGTGTGTGTGTGTGTGTGTGTGTATGTGTATGTGAGGAACACATAGATACTAAGTCACAGGTAATTATAATTATTTTTGTCTCCTAATAATGAGGAGGAAAGTAGGGCAACCAGTGAATAAGTAAAGAGTGATTGATAAAGCAGGGCTTAATAAAGCAGTGATTAATAAAGCAAGATACACGTGAAGTCATATAAGATATTATGGAAGAGCACTGGTCAATTACTGGAGCAAGGTAGGTCCTCCAACACTAAGGTGGACCATTACTGTGTTAGGCAGTCGTAGTGTCACCTCACTGCTTGTTTGTGGCACCATCTGTATGTTGTGGTGGCAATAACAGGAACTCACAGTGCCTCTGGGAGTCGTCCCTCCCACTGCTGTATGGTGCGCACTACCACTGTGCTTGTACGAGTGGGGTCACCCAATACTGTATGGCACACACTACCACTGTGGCTGTACATCTAGCAGTGGTATAAACAATGTAGTCGTTTAGAGTCAGAAATAACACGCTTGTAATTCTTGACTGTGATTTATGTGTAAAGGCATGGACCTTGCTGATAGGGTTAAGGTTTTTATGTGCAAGGCTGTGACCTTGCTGATACTTTTTAAAAATTTATGGTAAAGGCATGTGCCCTTGCTGAGACTTTTTAAGGGATTTATGGCAAGGCAGTGCCCTTTTGCGAGTACTTTTAAGAATTTTGTGTAAAGGGCAGTGACCTTGCGAGTACTTTTAAAGGATTATGTGCCCCAAGGCATGTACCTTGCGAGTACGTTTAAGGGTTTTTAGGTTAAGGGCATTTGACTTTACTATACGTTTAAAGTTTTATGTGCCCCGGGGCATGTGACCTTCTGAGTAGAAAAAGAATTTATGTTCAAGGCTTTGCCCTTTTGTTGATAAGTTAAAGGGGTTTAGTGTAAAGCATGTGACCTTGCTGATACGTTAGGGGTTTTGTTCAAACATGTGACCTTGTTGATACGCTTGTTGGAAACACTTCTGTGGGCCTCTTGAAACCCCCTGTCCCTCTTTTTGGGCACACTGTACCTCTGTTGTACACTCTCTGTAAACCCAATTAACACACCTGTACCTCTGTTGTGTACCTTCTGGGCCCAACACCCATATATTTATCTCCGACATTCACCCTTCATATTCTGCTACTGGGGCTTTTTTTTAACAATTAAAACAGTACATTTACAACAGGTTCCATGTATGCCGGTAATCGGACGTCCACTTATGTACCCAGTGAGTGGATACAACAAATTAAACACAGTGAGGCAAAACGTCAAATATCCACAAAATTTTTCATCAAAATTTCAGTCGGTTTTCTGGAATTTTTCTAGTATTATTTTTTTAAACAACGTGTAATAAGTCAAAAGAACGGGAAGATTTTCTTGCAAAAACTGAAATTTGCAATTTTTTACTTAAGAAAATGAAAAAAACCATAGTTTCCTTTCCCTTCAAAAAATAATGATAAACAAAAAATAATAAAAATAATAATAATAAAAAAAAATAATAAAATAAAATAATAATAAAAATTAATAATAATAAAAATCAAATAAATAAATAAAAAATAAATAATGACGGTTTTTTATTCAAGCGCCTCCTTTCAAAAAATTTTCAAAAGCCTCGACAGCAACCCATAAAATGCAAAAAGGGTGAAGAAAGAATCACCATCCCCCCTAGATAGGTCCTCCCCAGGTACCCCCCCCTTTTCATCACTGCCAGTACCCACCCTCTTCATCACGCCGGGTACCCACCCTCTTCATCACTGCCGTACCCTCCCCTCCATCACTGCGGTACCCCCTCTCCAACACTCTAGGTCCCCCTCCCCTCCATTACTCTGTAACCCTCCCCTCCATCACTGCTAGGTACCCTCTCCACACTGCGGGTACCTTCTCCTCCATCACTGCTAGTACCCTCCTCCCATCATTTGCTAGTACCCCCCCTCTCCAACACTGCTAATACCCCCCCTCTCCATCACTCTAGGACCCCCCCCTCTCCAACACTGCTAGATACCCTCCCTCTCCATCACTGCTGGGTACCCTCCCTCTCCATCGCGGGTACCCTCCCCCCACCGCAGGTACCCGCCCTCTCCAACACTGAGGTACCCCCCTCTCCATCACTGCTGGGGTACCCTCCCTCTCCAACACTGCTAGTACCCTCCCTCTCCAACACTGCAGATACCCTCCCTCTCCATCACTCTAGTACCCTCCCTCCCCCCATTACTGCATTTACCCCCCTCTCCATCACTCTAGGTACCCTCCCTCTCCATCACTGCTAGGTACCCTCTCCATCACTGCAGGAAAACCTTCTCCTCCATCACGCTAGGTACCCTCCCTCTCCATCATGCTAGATACCCTCCCCTCCAACACTGCTAGATCCCTCCCTCTCCATCACGCTGGGTACCCGCCCTCTCCAACCTCTAGGTACCCTCCCTCTCCATCACTCTAAGTACCCTCCCCTCCAACACGCTAGATACCCCCCCCCTCCTGCTGGGTACCCTCCCTCTCCTTTACGCTAGGTACCCCCCCTCTCCATCACTGCTAGGTACCCGCCCTCTCCCTCACTGCTAGGTACCCTCCCTCTCCATTACTGCTAGGTACCCTCCCTCTCCATTACTGCTAGGTACCCTCCCTCTCCATCACTGCTAGGTACCCTCCCCTCTCTTTACGCTGGGACCCTCCCTCTCCATCACTGCTAGGTCCCCCTCCCCTCCATCACTGCAGGTACCCTCCCTCTCCATCACTGCTAGTCCCCTCCCTCTCCATTATGCTAGGTACCCCCCCCCTCTCCATCATGCTGGGTACCCTCCCTCTCCAACACTGCTAGGTACCCTCCCTCTCCATCACTGCTAGGTACCCTCCCTCCCCAACACTGCTAGATACCCTCCCTCTCCATCACTGCTAGGTACCCTCCCTCTCCATCACTGCTAGGTACCCTCCCTCTCCATCACTGCTAGGTACCCTCCCTCTCCATCACTGCTAGGTACCCTCCCTCTCCATCACTGCTAGGTACCCTCCCCTCCACACTGCTAGGACCCTCCCTCTCCATTACTGCTGGGTACCCTCCCTCCCATCACTGCTGGTACCCTCCCTCTCCATAAATGCTAGGTACCCCCCTCTCCATCACTGTGGGTACCCGCCCCTCCATCACTGCTGGGTACCCCCGCCACCCCCTCACTGCTACTTGTCAGGGTCTGTTTTTGCAACTCATCTACCTCTGTAAGCTGACGGGAATCTTCATAAAACCCGGGGTTTCCATTCAGCTTACACTGCGTGCCCACTCCTTTGTTTCCTGCTCTCCCAGGATACATGTAGACCTAAATCACTTTTTGTTTCCATGTCAACTCATCTTTTTGGGCCAAACTCCCCCCCTCCCTCCGTCCTTTCCGTCCGTCCCTCCCTCCCTCCTCCCTCCCTCCCTGTATTTCATTAAAATGTCTTGTATCTCGTTTTTACGTAAAACTACAATAATAAAACTACTTATTTTATTTAAACATCGGGCCCCCCCACCCCGGCAGGGGGGGGGCCCCAAAAAAAAAAAAAAAACTTCACCATCATTCCACTCCCCCTACTGTCTTGCCAGAGGCGAGCTTTCACTACAGTTATAAAACTGCAACATTAACACCCGTCCTTCAGAGTGCAGACACTGGACTTCCCATGTAGTGGAATCTACATTCGGTAAATGCGAGCAGACACGCTACATAGTCTACCCTAACATTCAAAGTTACACAACGAAAATACATTTAGCACTTCCAAGTTAAACTTCTACACTGAACAAAAGTTTAACATAAGCTGTATCGGCAAGGTTACATGTACATTTTTATCACGAGATGCAAAATACGCTGTATAATACAGAG
>NC_069468.1:20474569-20792069 GCF_026875155.1 Cherax quadricarinatus
TATATATATATATATATATATAATACATATTAATATATAAATATATATATATATATATATATATATATATATATATATATATATATATATTATATTATATATATAAATATATATATATATATATATATATATATTATATATATATATATATTATATAAGATATATATATATTATATATAATATATATATATAATATAACTATATATATAATATATTATTAAATATATATATATAATATATATATATATATAATAATATATATATTATATATTATATATATATATATATATATATAATAATATATATATATATATTAATATATATATATATATATATATATTATATTATATATATATATATATATATAATATATTATATATATAAATATATATATATATAATATATATATATAATACATATATATTATATATATTATATATATATATTAATATATATATATATATAATATATTATAATATATATATATATATACTATTATATATATATATAATATATATATATTATATATATATGAATAAATATATATGCGGTCTTGTCTCTTACAAAGAACTTACCACCTTGGTTATTCGGCAAAGATTGTCTAGCCAGAGAAGCCAAGTTTAAATTCAGTTAACCACAACTTCGCGAGCGTCAATTTGCACGTCACCAAATTATGTTACGTGAAATTGGGCGGAACTCTTACGCATGTTAGAAAGTAATAAGCTAAATTTCGTTAGGCAAACTTAAGCAAGCTTCTTTCAAGTTAGTTTTCGTGGAAGTGAAGGAAAAAAACGGCAATGTTTATTCTCCTGAATATATCTGTCAATCCATTTGCTGTACACTGTTATGGTATTTAAATCTCACAGAAATGCTAAGAGGTCGGTACAGTATTCGTAAAATCAGGTGACTGAGCACAACACTATTGTTTTACCTAAATGATGAAGTATCTTTCCAATATATGAAGAAAATAAGTATGTGAACATAAGTACGTGAGAAACATAAGTGAGACACATAAATGAAAAACAGAAAACATGAATAAAATGAAAAACAGGTATGGAAAATAGATATCCGTATCAACTTCAAGACGAAACTGCTAGACACAACAAAAACCAAAATAAAGTGAGAATAAAGAAAGGACAAGGAAAAAATGATCAGAGAAACCAGGAGAACCTAAAAAGCCAGAGAAGGAGAAGAAAGAACGAGATAGGTGGTGAGAGGAAAGGGTACAGGGAAGAGAGAGAGAGAGAGAGAGAGAGAGAGAGAGAGAGAGAGAGAGAGAGAGAGAGAGAGAGAGAGAAAAGGGAATAATGGAATAGTTTATGTGCGAGGAATGGAGAATGCCTCTTCCTTTCTAATGGCTTTCACTCAAAGAAAGAATCAGAATGATTTTGGGATAGGGGGAGAGGGGAGGGAGGGACGCTTGTGAGGGGGAGGAAAAGAAAGGAGGGGGTAAGAGATGATGGAAGATAAATGTGAACTGGTCGGAGAAAAGATATTGTCAGGAAAGAGAAAATTTTTGACGACTTTGCTCATCCTGAGAGACATAACTCACCAAATATGAATGACTGAGAGCTGCTGCCTGCAACCCTGGTACGTCCATCACACTTACCTTCCATCACACTACCATCTTTCCATCACGCTGCCATCTTTCCATCACTCTGCAATCCTTCCATCACACTACCATCTTTCCATCACGCTGCCATCCTTCCATCACGCTACCATCCTTCCATCACACTACCATCCTTCCATCACACTGCCATCCTTCCTTCATATCAACCTTACTTCATACTATCAACTTTCCATCTTAGTATTTACTTTCCATCACACTGCCAACCTTACCCCACACTATCATCCTTCCATCACGCTACCATCCTTCCATCACACTACCATCCTTCCATCACACTACCATCCTTCCATCACACTACCATCCTTCCCTCACACTACCATCCTTCCATCACACTAACATCCTTCCATCACACTACCATCCTTCCATCACACTACCATCCTTCCATCACACTACCATCTTTCCATCACACTACCATCCCTTCCATCCATCACTACCATCCTTCCATCACACCTACCCATCCACCACATTCCATCACACTACCATCCTTCCATCACACACTACCATCTTTCCATCACACTAACCATCCTTCCATCACACTACCATCCTTCCATCACACTACCCCACATCTTTCCATCACACTACCATCCTCCATCACACTACCATCCTTCCATCACACTCCATCCTTCCATCACACTACCATCTTTCCATCACACTACCATCCTTCCACCACACTACCATCTTTCCATCACACTACCATCCTTCCATCACACTACCATCCTTCCATCACACACTACCATCCTTCCACCACACTACCATCTTTCCATCACACTACCATCCTTCCATCACACTACCATCCTTCCATCACACTACCATCCTTCCATCACACTACCATCTTTCCATCACACTACCATCCTTCCACACACTACCATCCTTCCATCACACTACCATCTTCCATCACACTCCATCCTTCATCACACTACCATCCTTCCATCAACACTACCATCCTTCCATCACACTACCATCTTCCATCACACTACCATCCTTCCACCACACTACCATCTTTCCATCACACTACCATCCTTCCATCACACTACCATCCTTCCATCACACTACCATCCTTCCCTCACACTACCATCCTTCCATCACACTACCATCCTTCCATCACACTACCATCCTTCCATCACACTACCATCCTTCCATCACACTACCATCTTTCCATCACACTACCATCCTTCCATCACACTACCATCCTTCCATCACACTACCATACTTCCATCACACTACCATCCTTTTCCCTCACACTAATATCTTCCATCACACAACCATCCTTCCATCACACTACCATCTTTCATCACACTACCATCCTTCCATCACACTACCAGCCTTCCAACACACTACCATCCTTCCATCACACTACCATCTTTCCATCACACTACCATCCTTCCATCACACTACCATCCTTCCATCACTACTTTCCATCCTTTTCCATCACACTACCATATTCCATCACACTACCATCTTTCCACACACTCCCTAACTTTCCATCACACTACCACCCTTCCATCACACTACCATCCTTCCATCACACTACCATCCTTCCATCACACTACCATCCTTCCATCACACTACCATCCTTCCATCACACTACCATCCTTCCATCACACTACCATCCTTCCCTCACACCACTTCCCTCCTTGCAACTTGCTATTCTGTCCTTCATAGAAAAAAAAACAGGATGTTTGTAAACAAAAGTGAAAATGTATGAGAAGAAAAGTTGCTTCATTGTGTGTGTGTGTGTATGTGAGGAGTGTGTGTGTGTGTGTGTGTGTGTGTGTGTGTGTGTGTGTGTGTGTGTGTGTGTGTGTGTGTGTGTGTGTGTGTGTGTGTGTGGGGGGATTTATGTGTGTGTGGTGTGTGTGTTATACATCTGCCTACAAGCTGCTGAAAACCCACCTCACGCCTATTTCAGCCATATTCCAAGATGGATATAAACTCAGATGTTTATGTCCTAAATAAATCTTTTAAAGGATCTTAACATCAGTTTTTAATTTACCTAAATTGCATATAACGTTGAATTTATATGCTGATATCTGCTTCTTGTGACATGCTTAGTGTCACGTTTATTCCCAGATCTTTCTCTCTGCATGTTCTCTGCAGGCTCTCTCTCTCTCTCTCTCTCTCTCTCTCCCCTCTCTCTCCTCTCTCTCCTCTCCCCTCTTCTCTCCTCTCTTCTCTCTCTCTCTTTCTCTCTCTCACTCTCTCTTTTCATCTCTCTTCTCTCTCTCTCTCTCTCTCTTCACAAGCTATATTACGTAGGTGGTCGTCAGAAATTAATTCGAATTCAAATAGCCATTTTCCTGACCTCATTTGCAACCTATTCTCCCTCTCATCTCCGGTTATTTACTTTATTAATATCATATTACCCGCAGTGATATTCAAGATGCAGTGTACGTAGCAGTGACAAGACATCATAACAAGATTATTACTTCTACACTGTCAAGACAAACGAACCTCTTGCTCACAGTACAGCATAAAGTACATAACTGCTTGTGAAGAAAGTGGTAAGTTAGTGCTTTCACGTCATTTATGTGTATCAAAACAGCAGGGGTCCAGACACTGGTCCTTCGGGCACCTCACTTGTCATCTGTGCCCATGCTGAGACTGTTTTTATCACTACCTTGCACTTTTATTTCCAGCTTCCTACTGCACCCATTTAAATAACTTGCCTGCCTGCTTTTCCCATTTGTTTAATAGCGTGTTGAATTGCAGTGTCAAATGCTTTCTCAGAGTCTAGGTAGATTAGGTTAAGTTAGATCAGGTCAAGGTTATATTAGGTTAGATCAAGTAGAGGTTAGACTGGGCTAGATCAGGTCGAAATTAGTTAAATTCCCTAAATTATTCTATATACAAAGACACATGTCACATTATCGTCAAAGAAACTTTCTCAGGATTCATGCTGAGGGAAGCTGGTCACGCGATGGAACGAAAATGTGAAAAAAAGACAGATCAGCGCTGTGCTGCCATTGTTACTGTCGCTGTGACAACGTCCCCAAAAGGGTAACCCGGGGCCTGAAAAGGGGACTCAGGGTAGGGGAAAATAGGCACAAATGCAGTATAATCGACCCTTTTTTTTAACTTTTTCCCCCCACATGGGGGGGTTTTTTTATCAATCACAAATAGATCTACCTGAGAAAAGAGACACGAGTATAAATATGGGGTGAGGATCGGGTGGAGGATGTTAGGTAGGTTGGATTTGAACCCTCCGGGGATGGCGAGTGGGTTTGTTGTTTTTTAAGATAACGATGAAGTTTAGGGCAAGGGGGTTCCTTCGTATTTAAACCATATATCCCCCACCTCGTGTGGCATCTAAAGGCATATCCCGGGACATAAGGGGCTTGCCCAGACGAAAGGGTGTATGTCACAGCGTTTTTTGCATTTCCACTCGACGGGGTATTGAAAAAGGGCATAGGTTGCATTTCCCACTCTTACGGTAAAGCACAGCAGAGTGTTCATTTTCCCGTCCCCCAAAGTGTATGTCATAGATAGGGTTTTAAAATAAATGCATCAACAAAACAACAACAAAAAAAAGGTAGCAAAGGGAGCTGGACAAATAACAAAAAGAAAAAAACAACTAAAACGCATGACAGTTGTTCACGAGGTTAACTGGTAGACAGCATGTGAGACAGGTTTACAAACGAAAAAAAAAATTTGGGCCCAATTAAGCGCTATCAAAAACTTTAGACCCCAGAGAGAGTTTAAAATTTTCTCTTCCCCGGGGACAAAAGAAGAGGAAGGAAATAAGGGAAAGGAAAATAGGGAAGACGGAAACGTAAAAAGGGGGGAAAGAGAGGAGAGAGAGAGAGAGAGAGAGAGAGAGAGAAGAGAGAGAAGAGAGAGAGAAAAGAGAGAGGAGAGAGAAAAGGGGAGAGGGGAGAGAGAGAGAGAGAGAGACTATTTAAAGATACAACGGGGAAAAAAGGGGGTTATAGGACAAGAAAAAGGGATGAAAAAGAATTAATTTTGGAAAAGGGAGGGTGAGTTGGAGTGACAGGAGCATGGGGAAAAAGTTTGGGGGGAACGGGAGGAGCATAGGGACAAAGAGTTGGAGTAGACAGGGGAGCATAGGACGAGATGTTGGAGTAGACGGGATGAGCATAGGGACGAAGATTTTTGGAGTAGACAGGATAAGCATGGGACAAGAGTTGGAGAACAGGAGGAGCATAGGGACAGGGGGATTTTGGAGTAGACAGGTGAATGGGGACGAAGTGTTGGAGTACAAGGGGAGCTAGGGACAAATTTTGGGAGTAGACGGAGGAGAAAGGGGACAGGATGTTGGGATAGACAGGATGAGAAAGGGGACAAGTTTTTGGAGTAACGGGAGGACATAGGGCCGGAGATTTTGGAGTAACGGGAAAAAGCAAAGGGACGAAGATTTTGGAGTAGACGGGATGAGCAAGGGACAAAGATTTTTGGAGTAGAAGGAGGAGCATGGGGACAGAGATGTTGGGTAGCCGGAACAAGGGACAAAAGATTTTGGGAGTAGACGGGATGAGCAAGGGAGGGAGATGTTGGACGACGGAGGAGAAAAGGGGACGGAGATGTTGGAGCAGACAAGAGGAGCATAGCGACGAAATTTTGGGATAGACAGGAGGAGCATAGGGACGGAATTTTGGGTAGACGGGGAGGAGCATAGGGACGATGTTGGAGTAAAAAGGAGGAGCATAGGGCGAAGGTTTTGGGAGTAGACAGGTGACATGGGAACAAGATTTTTGGGTAACAGGAGGAGCATGGGGACAGAGAGTTGGGGAAAAGACAGGATAGCATGGGGACTAAGATGTTGGAGTAGACAGGATGAGCATAGGGCGGAGATGTGGGAGTAGACAGGAGGGCTGGAAAGATTTTGGGACTAGACAGGGGGAGCATAGGGACGGAGATTTTGGGAGTAGAAAAAGGAGCATAGGGACGGAAAAGTTGGAGTTTATAGGGGGAGCATAGGGACGAAGTGTTGGATAACGGAGGACATGGGGACGAAATGTTGGAGTAGCAGGAAGCAAGGAACGAAATGTTTGACTTGAGGAGGAGCATGGGGACGAGGTGTTTGAGAAGACGGGATGAGCTGGGGACGAAGTGTTGTAGTAACAGGAGGAGCAATGGGACAAAGAGTTGGAGAACAAGGAGCATGGGGACGAAGATTTGGAGTAACAGAAGAGCATAGGGAAAAGGTGTTGGAGTAACGGGAGGAGCATAAAAAACAAAGATTTGGAGTAACAGGAGGAGCAAGGGCAAAAATTTGGGAGTAAAAGGGAGAGATAGGACGAAGATGTTGGGTGACGGGAGGAGCATAGGGACGATGATTTTGGAGTAGAAATGAGACTTGGGACGGAGCTTGAGTTGACGGGGGGACATAGGGACGGAGATTTTGGAGTTACAGGGGGCATAGGGACAAGCTTTGGGCAGGCGGAGGACATATAGACGGAGATTTTTAGTAGACAGGATAGCATAGGGACAAAGGGTTGGAGTAGACAGGATGAGCATGGAACGAAGAGTTGGAGTGACAGGTGAGCATAGGGACGGAGATCGGAGTTGACGGGGGGACATAGGGACGGAGCTGGATTTGACGGGGGGAGCATAGGGACGAAGACGTGGAGCAGGCAGGGGGGAGCATAAGACGGAGATGTTGGAGTAACAGGAAGCTAGGACGAAGATGTTGGAGAAGACGGAGACGCGGGACAAGAGTTGGAGAGACAGGGGGAAACATAGGGAGGGAGAGTTGGAGTAGACAAAAAGGAGATGGGACGGAGATGTTGGAGTAGACAGGAGGAGCAAAATACGAAGATGTTGGAGTAACAGGGGGGCAATCGACAAATAGTTGAGTAGACGGGAGGAGCATGGGGAAGAAGATGATGGAGTAGCAGGATGAGCATAGGGACGAAGTTTGGAGAGACAAAGAAGAAAGGGGACAAAATGTTGGAGAATTCAGGATGAGCTGGGGACGAAGGTGTTTGGAGTAGACAGGAAGAAAGGAACGAAGATGTTGGAGTAGACAGGGGGAGAAAGGGGAGGGAGATTTGGGAGTGACAGGGGAGCATGGGGACAAAAGACGGGGAGCGGGCAGGAGGACTATGACGGAGATGTTGGAGTAGACAGGATGACATAGGGACGAAGGTTTTGGAGTAACAGGATGAGCATAGGAACGAAGATTTTGGAGTGACAGGATAGCATAGGGACGGAGATTTTGGGGGAGTTGACAGGGGGACATGGGACGGAGATCTTGGAGTTGCGGGGGGAAAAAGGGGCGAAGACTTGGACGGGCAGGAGGGATAAGACGGAATTGGGAAACAGGATGACATAGGGACGAAGATGTTGGAGAAGACGGGAGGAGCGCGGGGACGAAGATGTTGGAGTAACAGGGGGAGCATAGGGAGGAGAGTTGGAGTAGACGAAGGAGCATAGGGACGGAGATGTTGGAGAAGACAGAGGAGCATAATGACAAAATGTTGGAGTAGACAGGAGGGGCAATGGGACAAATATTTTGGGGGAGTAGACAGGAGGAGAAAGGGAAGAAGATGAGGAGTAGACAGGAGAAAGGGCAAAATTTTTGGAGTAGACAGAAGAAGCATGGGGACAGAGATTTTTGGAGAATTCGGGTTTGGGCATAGGACAAAGGTTGGATAGACGGATGAGCATAGGAACAAAGATTTGGAGTAACAGGGGACATGGGGACGGAGATCGGGATTTGACAGGGGGAGCATGGGGACAAAAGACGTTGGACGGGCAGGAGGAGCATAAGAGGGAGATGTTGAGTAGACAGGATGAGCATAGGGACAAGATTTTGGAGAAGACGGAGAGGCAGGGCGAAGTGTTGGGTAGACAGGAGGAGCAAGGCGGAGATGTTGGAGTAACAGAAGGAGCATGGGGAGGGAGTGTTGGAAAGACAGGAGGGCAAATGACAAAGATGTGGAGTAGACAGGGGGGGCAACGGACGAATATGTTGAGTAGACGGGAGGAAAAGGGGGAAAGAAGATGATGGAGTAGACGGATACATAGGCGAAGATTTTGGAGTAGACAGAAAAAGCATGGGGACGAGATTTTGGAGAATTCGGATGAGCATAGGGACGAAGTGTTGGTAGACAGGGGGAGCAAGGGGACGAATATGGGGAGTAGACAGGAACATAGGGACGAAGATTTTGGAGTAGACAGGAGGAGCAAGGGGACGAATAGTTGGAGTAGACAGGAGGAGCAAGGGACGGATGTTGGAGTAGAAAAAGATGAGCATAGGGACAAAGTGTTGGAGTAGACAGGAGGAGCATAGGGACAAATGTTGGAGCAGATAGGAGGACATAGAGGGGAAAAGATGTTGGAGTAACAGGGAGCATAGAGACAAAGATTTGGAGAGGCAGGAGGACATAGGACAAGTTTTGGAGTAGACGGGAGGAGTATAGGGACAAAGAGTTGGGTAACGGGGGGAGCAAGGGACGGGATGTTGGAGAGACGGGTAGCATGGGGAAAAGAAGATGTTGGAGTAACAGGAGGAGCAATAGGGACAAAATTTTTGGAGTAGAAGGAAAAGCATAGGGGGAGATGGGAGTAACAGGGGAGCAAGGGACGAAGTTTGGAGTGACAGGATGAGATAGGAAAAGATGTTGGGAGACAGGATGACAAGGAACAAATGTTGAGTAGACGGGGAGGAAAGGGACAAGTTTTGGAGTAGAAGGGGGAGCATAGAGACGGAGATGTTTAGTAGACAGGAGGAGCATAGGGACAAAGATGTTGGAGAACAGGAGGGCATAGGGGACAAAATGTTGGAGTGACAGGAGGAGCATGGGGCAAAATTTTGGAGTAGACAGGGGGACATAGGGACAAAGATGTTGAGTAACAGGGGGAGCATAGGGACGAAGATTTTGGAGTAGACAGGATGAGCATAGGAACGAAGATGTTGGAGTAGACAGAAGGACATAGGACGGGATTTTGGGAGTAGACGGAGGTAGGGCGATGATTTGGGAGTAGACAGGAGGAGCATAGGGACGAGATTTTGGTTTTTGACGGGGGCATGGGTACGAAGATTTGGAGTAACAGGAGGAGCATAGGGACGAAGATTTTTGGAGTAGACAGGATGAGAAAAGGGACAAAGATGTTGGGTAGACGGGATGAGCATGGGGAAAAAGATTTTGGAGTAACAGGAGGAGCATAGGGTTTTAAAGATGTTGGAGAGACAGGGGGAGCATAAAAACAAAGATTTTGGGAGTAGACAGGGGAGCATAGGGACAAATGTTGGAGTAGACAGGGAGTATAGGGACAAATTTGGAGAAACAGGATGACAAAAGGACGAAAAAGTTGGAGTAGAAGGAGGAGCAAGGGACGAAGATTTGGAGAAAGGAGGAGCATAGGGAAAGAGAGAAGATGGATATTGACCAAAGATACAAAATTGTTTTTCTACATTTAAATTGTATAAGTTCTTGGTTCCTTCAAACGTTTTTTCCCCATATATCAACACTTGGTAATTTTTACCACACTTGGTATATTACCAACGCTTGGAAAATTTTACCAACAGTTTGGAAATTCCCAACACTTGGTAATTTTACCCCCCGGGGTAATATTCCCAAACACTTGGGTTATATTCCCAAAGCTTGGTAATTTTTAAAAACAGTTTAGTAATAGGTAAATGAAGAGAACCGATTTCAGAAAAAAAGACGAAATACAGAAGAAGAGACACTTATGCAACAAGGAAAATCTTTATGGGAAACTTTCCCAAACAGTGGCTTCATCATTAATACACAGTTGTTTTTGTATTTGGGCGATGAAGCCACTGTTGGCGAAAGTTTCCTCAATAAAGTTCCCCGATGTTTTATAAATGTCTCATTTTTCAACTTGTCGGTTTTCAAATGTTTATCACAGAATAAGCAGCATACCCAAGAAATTACCATCATCTGAAACATGCAAAGAAGAAGAAAGTTTGTGACATTAAATTCCTTGGCGGAAAAAAACGGAATCTGTGTTTTTGTATTTAAAGGGTTTAAAATCTGCCCCGCAAGTGGAGGCAGGAGTGAAATTCCCCAAGTGTGTACAGAGAGGCCGTAAAAACACAAGGTCCAACATCCAGGGAATCGTCGGAAGGGCAACGCTGTCTAGGACGGTCGTACTAAATTCAAAACATCTGGGACTGTCATTTGGAAATCAAGACAGTCTGTTTTCGGTCGATAAAGGGCGAAGACAGTCGAGATGGGCCTTTGCAGGGTGAAACAACTGGAACGTGTCGGGGCTCAAGACAGCTTGGGACGGACCTCTGGAAACTTGAGACGCCAGGGGCGGTCGAGACGCCAGGACATCCCAGACGCCAGGATCGGTCGGACACCAAGGGGGGAACTCAGGAGGTCGAAACGCCCGAGGGGGTCGTCTGTGTCTGCCCGAAAACAACGCAAAAAAAAAAAATACTGTTGGAAAATGTGACCTGGGGGGAAAAATTTAAATTGGAGTATTTGAAGGCTCGTGGGAAAATTTATTCTTATCTTTATAGCAGTTCTTTTTAAAACTTGCCGGGGAAAATAGCGTACTGCAGGAGACTTAAACCCAATCCCCCACCGTAATTTTTTTACCAAAATTGAATTAACTGAGCCCCTTCTGTGTGATTTAATAAATTAAAAGTAAATAATCCGAAAGAAGGTTTTCAATTTAAAAAAAAGAGAAAAGGGGCTACGAAATAGAGGATGGGCTAATAGTTCGGGCTTTTTTTGGAGCAATAAAAAACTTTTTGTCTAAAAATGGGGAAAATGGGGTGATGGAAGTGTCTGTTGCCAATTTCTTTCCACAAACGGAAAAAGTCGTGTAGTAAAGTGAAAAAAAAAAAAACCCCGACTACTCCTTGCGCTGAAAGTCCAACACAATTTTGAGATTTGTATAAATTCACTAAATTTTATAACAAAATAATCGGGGCTTTCCCACGTGCTTCTGTTACTAGTTAATGGTTCAAGTTTAGCCCAAAAGTAGTCATAATTGAACCCTAAGTGCGGGGTTTTTTATGTATTCTTTTATTAGTACTCCATGTGCCTTTCACTAAGTATCTCTAGTGCTGCCTGCACTAAAGTAACTCTAGTGCAGGCAGCTACTCTTCTGCACTCTACAAAACGTAAATAAAGATTTATACGGAGAAACGCACGTAAATTTGGGGCAGAAATATATATAAAAAAAAAATCTTCATGTACGTACGTACGTCAGTCACATATCTTTGGACCTTGACCCTTAGGCCTAAATAAATCAGCTTGACTCATTAACCCTGACTTGCAAAAACAAAACAAAAAAAATTGTATTGTCTAGCAAAATAAAATATTTGCCTGTGTACCAATACTATAAAACAATTATGACAATAAATCTAAACGAGAACAAAAAGTATTGACGAAAGCGAAGCTTAAACAAGGTTTATCCGTCACTGTGAAGAGTGAAACATAATTATTAATAAAATAAGTGTTGTAGATGTATGTGATATTGAGAGAGAGAGAGAGAGATAGATAGAAAGGGAAAGAAAGAGAAAAAGAGATGGATAGATAGATAGATAGATAGATAGATAGATAGATAGATAGATAGACAGATAGATAGATAGATAGATAGATAGAGAGAGAGAGAGAGAGGGGAGAGAGAGAGAGAGAGAGAGAGAGAGAGGAGAGAGAGAGAGAGAGAGAGAGAGAGAGAAAGGGAAAGAAAGAGAAAAAGAGATGGATAGATAAATAGATAGATAGATAGATAGATAGAGAGAGAGAGAAAGAGAAGAGAGAGAGAGAGAGAGAGAGAGAGAGAGAGGAGAGAGAGAAGAGAGAGAGAGAGAGAGAGAGAGAGAGAGAGAGAGAGAGAGAGAGAGAGAGAGAGAGAGAGAGAGGAGAAAGGGAAAGAAAGATAGAAAAAAATATATATGTATATATATATATATATATATATATATTATATATAATATATATATATAATATATATATATATATATAATATATATAATATATATATATATATATATAAGAGAGAGAGAGAGAGAGAGAAAGGGAAAGAGAGAAAGAGAAAGATAGATAGATAGATAGATAGATAGACAGACAGACAGATAGATAGATAGATAAAGAATGAGCTGATGTAGGTAACAGCTCTTAGCTTGTCAATAAAGCTAGGGATCCTTAACCTTGTCAAACCCTGTGTAAAAAAAAAAAAAAAGAGAGCAGAGACTAGCATGGTAACAGGAGGAGAAGGATGGATGATGAACACTGAAGTGTGAGGAACACGTGAAAAAGAATAACTTTGAGAAGAAAGACAAAAACAAATTGAGGAAAAAGACATTAAAACAGGAAAGGAATAATAAAGTGACACTTACAAAGTGAACGTCAACATGACGAGGCTTACACAGGCTCTCCCAACAATATTAAAAACAATACACAAATAACCAGCACATAGGAGGAGCTTACGACGACGTTTCGGAACGAAACGTCGTGGTAAGCTTCACTTTCCTATGTGCGAGTTATGTGTGTATTGTTCCAGTCACGGCATTGTGCCTTTCTCATCACAATTTATTCAATAAAATTAACAAATTCTCGCCTACACAATCCAGAACCAATCACAACCTTCCACTGTTTACAATACACTACTGGTGAGAGTTTGAATCCAATTAGATGAGGCATTACGAAGTTATCCCACGGAAACCAATATCATAATTTGATTAAACACTAACAAATTGTGACTCTTACAGTCCAATAACAACACAAACCAACTTTTCAGCAATATATACTTGTGTTGCAAGTTTCAACACTATCAGGTGAAACATTTTTTCCAAAAAATCAATGATGCCATTGTCCTTTAACGTCACAAAAATTGCCACCTCGACGGCTTAAAATTTTACTGACTTTTGATGAAGAAGATTTGTGCAAAGTTTGGGTATCTTACCTTCATTTGGGTATTTTTATTACTCTTTATTTTGGGTATCTTTATTACTCTTTATTTTGGGTATCTTTATTACTCTTTATTTTGGGTATCTTTATTACTCTTTATTTCGGGTATCTTTATTATTCTTTATTTTGGGTATCTTATTACTCTTTATTTTGAGTATCTTTATTATTCTTTATTTTGGGTATCTTTACTACTCTTTATTTTGGGTGTCTTTATTACTCTTTATTTTGGGTATCTTTACTACTCTTTATTTTGGGTGTCTTTATTACCCTTTATTTTGGGTATCTTTACTACTCTTTATTTTGGGTATCTTTACTACTTTTTATTTTGGGTGTCTTTATTACCCTTTATTTTGGGTATCTTTACTACTCTTTATTTTGGGTATCTTTACTACTCTTTATTTTGGGTGTCTTTATTACTCTTTATTTTGGGTATCTTTATTACTCTCTATTTGGGTATCTTTATTATTCTCTATTTGGGTACCTTTATTACTCTATTTAGGTACCTTTATTACTCTCTATTTGGATATCTTTATTACTCTGTATTTGCATATTTTCATTACTCTTTATTTAGGTATCTTTATTACTTTTTATTTGGGTTTCTTTATTATTCTTTATTTGGATATCTTTACTCTTTATTCGGATATCTTTATTCTTGGTAATAAAGATACCCAAAGTTTGCACATGAGTCTGATTCATATACTTGTTGATATTGTATACCTTCAGAAATATGTAGGGATTCTTCCTTTTACTTACATCCACAGTGAAAGTTTGAAGCCGATCAGCAGATGCATTCTCAAGTTATCACACGGAAGCAATCCACTCAGGTCTTACATCAGAATTAGGATATTGACAGAGACAGTGCAATAACAAAACCTTCCTTCATGTAGAATGTACGAGAGGCGAAAGTTTGAAGCCGATCTGAAGAGGCATCCTTAACATAACGTTTCAGTCCTGGGACCTTGATCATCTTCAGGTCACCATGTGTCACGCACACGTCACTGTCTTTTTAACCTCCGTATGTTAGAAGTGATCAAGGTCCCAGGACCGAAAACGTTTTCTAATATGTCCTAGTGTTTGCTCACGTGTTTTTCTAAACCATTTTGTCGGTATCTATTACCAAGGTTTATACCACTAGTTTCGTTAAAGCTAAAACCTTGGGTAGCGTTAAATTTAAGCTAGATAAATACATGAGCGAAAGGGGAAGGGGGTTGGATTTGAGTGGGACTTACTTTATAAGTTAATTGACTTTTAATGGGTTTTGGTTCGAGAAGGACTCACCTAGTATGGGCCAGTAGGTCTGATGGGTGGTTCTCTTTTATGTTTTTATTAATAAAATTGGCAAATTGGCACCAACGCAGCAAATTACGAGACAAACCTTCCTCTGATTAAAATACATATGCGTTGAAGGTTTGATGCCGATCAGAAGTATGCGTTCTCACGTTATCCCATGGAAAATACGATACTCCAATATATTTTTTAAAATATAAAAATTTGCATTAAATTCTCTAAATAAACTATTTTAGATTAGGTTACCTTAGGTTCATTTAACCAAATTTAACCCATAATGATTTACATTAACATTAGGCGAATCGGTTTAATAAACCATAAATGGAGAAAGAGAAATAATCGAGAAGCGAATATATCACAACACCATCTTTACAACACCATCTGTACAACACCAAATCTGTACAAAACATCTGTACAACACCATCTGTACAACACCACTTTTCTACAACACCATCTTACAACACCATCTTACAACACCATCTTACAACACCATTTTACAACACCATCTCTACAACACCATCTTTACAACACCATTTTTTACAACACCATCTGTACAACACCATCTGTACAACACCATCTGTACAACACCATCTGTACAACACCATCTCTACAACACCATCTTTACAACACCATCTTTACAACACCATCTTACAACACCATCATTACAACACCATCGTTACAACACCATCTTTACAACACTATCTTTACAACACCATCTTAATAACACTATCTTTACAACACTATCTTTACAACACCATCTTTACAACACCATCTTTACAACACAACTTTACAACACCATCTTTACAACACCATCTTTACAACACCATCTTTACAACCCCATCTTACAACACCATCTTAACACACATCTTTACAACACCATCTTTATAACACTATCTTTACAACACCATCTTTACTAACCATCTTTACAACACTATCTTTACAACACCATCTTTATAACACTATCTTTACAACACTATCTTTACAACACCATCTTTACAACACCATCTTTACAACACTATCTTTACAACACCATCTTTATAACACTACCCTTTACAACACTATCTTTACAACACCATCTTTAACAACACCATCTTTACAACACTATCTTTACAACACCATCTTTACAACACCATCTTTACAACACAATCTTTACAACACCATCTTTACAACACCATCTTTACAACACTATCTTTACAACACCATCTTTATAACACTATCTTTACAACACTATCTTTACAACACCATCTTTACAACACCATCTTTACAACACCATCTTTACAACACTATCTTTACAACACCATCTTTATAACACCATCTTTACAACACTATCTTTACAACACCATCTTTACAACACCATCTTTACAACACTATCTTTACAACACCATCTTTACAACACCATCTTTACAACACTATCTTTACAACACCATCTTTACAACACCATCTTTACAACACTATCTTTACAACACCTTTCTTTATAACACTATCTTTACAACACTATCTTTATAACACTATCTTTAAAAACACTATCTTTACAACACCATCTTTATAACACTATCTTTACAACACTATCTTTATAACACTATCTTTACAACACCATCTTTACAACACTATCTTTACAACACCATCTTTAAAAACACCATCTTTACAACACTATCTTTACAACACCATCTTTATAACACTATCTTTACAACACTACCTTTACAACACCATCTTTATAACACTATCTTTACAACACTATCTTTACAACACCATCTTTACAACACCATCTGTACAACACCATCTTTACAACACCATCTTTACAACACTATCTTTACAACACTATCTTTACAACACCATCTTTACAACACTATCTTTACAACACCATCTTTACAACACCATCTTTACAACACCATCTTTACAACACCATCTTTACAACACCATCTTTACAACACCATATTTACAACACCATCTTTACAACAACATCTTTACAACACCATCTTTACAACACCATCTTTACAACACCATATTTACAACACCATCATTCACATGTCGTGTTGCAGTCACTTCTTGGATGATGCTGAGTTATGTTACTAACACCAAGTTTGTCTGGGAGGCTGGTTGATGGTACAGCCAGGCTGGGTTGATGGTACAGCCAGGCTGGGTTGATGGTACAGCCAGGCTGGGTTGAGGTTACAGCCAGGCTGGGTTGATGGTACAGCCAGGCTGGGTTGATGGTACAGCCAGGCTGGGTTGATGGTACAGCCAGGCTGGGTTGAGGTTACAGCCAGGCTGGGTTGATGGACAGCCAGGCTGGGTTGATGGTACAGCCAGGCTGGGTTGATGGTACAGCCAGGCTGGGTTGAGGTTACAGCCAGGCTGGGTTGATGGTACAGCCAGGCTGGGTTGATGGTACAGCCAGGCTGGGTTGATGGTACAGCCAGGCTGGGTTGAGGTCACAGCCAGGCTGGGATGATGGTACAGCCAGGCTGGGTTGATGGTGCAGCCAGGCTGGGTTGATGGTACAGCAAGGCTGGGTTGAGGTTACAGCCAGGCTGGGTTGATGGTACAGCCAGGCTGGGTTGATGGTACAGCCAGGCTGGGTTGATGGTACAGCCAGGCTGGGTTGAGGTTACAGCCAGGCTGGGTTGATGGTACAGCCAGGCTGGGTTGATAGTACAGCCAGGCTGGGTTGATGGTACAGCCAGGCTGGGTTGATGGTACAGCCAGGCTGGGTTGATGGTACAGCCAGGCTGGGTTGAGGGTTTACAGCCAGGCTGGGTTGATGGTACAGCCAGGCTGGGTTGATGGTACAGCCAGGCTGGGTTGATGGTGCAGCCAGGCTGGGTTGATGGTACAGCCAGGCTGGGTTGATGGTACAGCCAGGCTGGGTTGATGGTACAGCCAGGCTGGGTTGATGGTACAGCCAGACTGGGTTGATGGTACAGCCAGGCTGGGTTGATGGTACAGCCAGGCTGGGTTGATGGTACAGCCAGGCTTAGTTGAGGGAAGAGCCGGAATTTGTTGATGGTACAGCCAGGCTGGGTTGAGGGTAGAGCCAGGATGGGTTGAGGGTACAGCGCCAGGCTGGGTTGAGGGTAGAGCCAGGATAGGTTGATGGTACAGCCAGGCTGGGTTGAGGGTAGAGAGAGGATAGGTTGATGGTACAGCCAGGCTGGGTTGAGGGTAGAGCCAGGATAGGTTGATGGTACAGCCAGGCTGGATTGAGGGTAGAGCCAGGATTGGTTGATGGTACAGCCAGGCTGGATTGAAGGTAGAGCCAGGATTGGTTGATGGTACAGCCAAGCTGGATTGAGGGTAGAGCCAGGGTTGATTGAGGGTACAGCCAGACTGGATTGAGGGTAGAGCCAGGCTGGGTTGTGGGTAGAGCCAGGCTGGGTTGAGGGTAGAGCCAGTCTGGGTTGAGGGTAGAGCCAGGCTGGGTTGAGGGTAGAGCCAGACTGGGTTGAGGGTAGAGCCAGGCTGGGTTGAGGGTAGAGCCAGGCTGGATTGAGGGTAAAGCCAGACTGGGTTGAGGGTAGAGCCAGGCTGGGTTGAGGGTAGAGCCAGGCTGGGTTGAGGGTAGAGCCAGGCTGGGTTGAGGGTAGAGCCAGAATTTGTTGAGGGTAGAGCCAGGCTGGATTGAGGGTAGAGCCAGGCTGGGTTGATGGTACAGCCAGGCTGGGTTGAGGGTACAGCCAGGCTGGGTTGAGGTTACAGCCAGGCTGGGTTGATGGTACAGCCAGGCTGGGTTGATGGTACAGCCAGGCTGGGTTGATGGTACAGCCAGGCTGGGTTGATGGTACAGCCAGGCTGGGTTGATGGTACAGCCAGGCTGGGTTGATGGTACAGCCAGGCTGGGTTGATGGTACAGCCAGGCTGGGTTGATGGTACAGCCAGGCTGGGTTGATGGTACAGCCAGGCTGGGTTGATGGTACAGCCAGGCTGGGTTGATGGTGCAGCCATTCTGGGTTGATGGTACAGCCAGGCTGGGTTGATGGTACAGACAGGCTGGGTTGATGGTACAACCAGGATGGGTTGATGGTGCAGCCAGGCTGGGTTGATGGTGCAGCCAGGCTGGGTTGATGGTGCAGCCAGGCTGGGTTGACGGTACAGCCAGGCTGGGTTGATGGTGCAGCCAGGCTGGGTTGATGGTGCAGCCAGGCTGGGTTGATGGTACAACCAGGATGGGTTGGTGGTGCAGCCAGGCTGGGTTGATGGTGCAGCCAGGCTGGCTTGATGGTGCAGCCAGGCTGGGTTGATGGTGCAGCCAGGCTGGGTTGATGGGACAGCCAGGCTGGGTTGATGGTGCGGCCAGGCTGGGTTGATGGTACAGCCAGGCTGGGTTGTTGGTGCAGCCAGGCTGGGTTGATGGTACAGACAGGCTGGGTTGATGGTACAACCAGGATGGGTTGATGGTGCAGCCAGGCTGGGTTGATGGTGCAGCCAGGCTGGGATAATGGTGCAGCCAGGCTGGGTTGATGGTACAGCCAGGCTGGGTTGATGGTGCAGCCAGGCTGGGTTGACGGTACAGCCAGGCTGGGTTGGTGGTGCAGCCAGGCTGGGTTGATGGTGCAGCCAGGCTGGGTTGATGGTACAGCCAGGCTGGGTTGATGATACAGCCAGGCTGGGTTGATAGTGCAGCCAGGCTGGGTTGATGGTGCAGCCAGGCTGGGTTGATGGTACAGCCAGGCTGGGTTGATGGTGCGGCCAGGCTGGGTTGATGGTACAGCCAGGCTGGGTTGATGGTGCAGCCAGGCTGGGTTGATGGTACAGCCAGGCTGGGTTGATGGTGCAGCCAGGCTGGGTTGATGGTACAACCAGGCTGGGTTGATGGTGCAGCCAGGCTGGGTTGATGGTGCAGTCAGGATGGGTTGATGGTGCAGCCAGGCTGGGTTGATGGTGCAGCCAGGCTGGGTTGATGGTACAGCCAGACTGGGTTGATGGTGCAGCCTGGCTGGGTTGAGGGTACAGCCAGGCTGGGTTGATGGTGCAGCCAGGCTGGGTAGACGGTGCAGCCAGGCTTGGTTGATGGTGCAGCCAGGCTGGGTTGAGGGAAGAGCCAGAATTTGTTGATGGTACAGCCAGGCTGGGTTGAGGGTAGAGCCAGGATGGGTTGAGGGTACAGCCAGGCTGGGTTGAGGGTAGAGGCAGGATAGGTTGATGGTACTGCCAGGCTGGGTTGAGGGTAGAGCCAGGATAGATTGAGGGTACAGCCAGGCTGGGTTGAGGGTAGAGCCAGGATAGGTTGATGGTACAGCCAGGCTGGATTGAGGGTGGAGCCAGGATTGATTGATGGTACAGCCAGGCTGGATTGAAGGTAGAGCCAGGATTGGTTGATGGTACAGCCAAGCTGGATTGAGGGTAGAGCCAGGGTTGGTTGAGGGTACAGCCAGGCTGGGTTGAGGGTAGAGCCAGGCTGGGTTGAGGGTAGAGCCAGGCTGGGTTGAGGGTAGAGTCAGACTGGGTTGAGGGTAGAACCAGGCTGGGTTGAGGGTACAGCCAGGCTGGGTTGAGGGTAGAGCCAGGCTGGGTTGAGGGTAGAGCCAGGCTGGGTTGAGGGTAGAGTCAGGCTGGGTTGAGGGTAAAGCCAGGCTGGGTTGAGGGTAGAGCCAGGCTGGGTTGAGGGTAGAGCCAGGCTGGGTTGAGGGTAGAGCCAGGCTGGGTTGAGGGTAGAGCTAGGCTGGGTTGAGGGTAGAACCAGGCTGGGTTGAGGGTAGAATCAGGCTGGGTTGAGGGTAGAGCCAGGCTGGGTTGATGGTAGAGCCAGGCTGGGTTGAGGGTAGAGCCAGGCTGGGTTGAGGGTAGAGCCAGGCTGGGTTGAGGGTAGAGCCAGGCTGGGTTGAGGGTAGAGCCAGACTGGGTTAAGGGTACAGCCAGGCTGGGTTGAGGGTAGAACCAGGCTGGGCTGAGGGTAGAGTCAGGCTGGGTTGAGGGTAGAGCCAGGCTGGGTTGAGGGTAGAGCCAGAATTTGTTGAGGGTAGAGCCAGGCTGGATTGAGGGTAGAGCCAGGCTGGGTTGATGGTACAGCCAGGCTGGGTTGAGGGTACAGCCAGGCTGGGTTGAGGTTACAGCCAGGCTGGGTTGATGGTACAGCCAGGCTGGGTTGATGGTACAGCCAGGCTGGGTTGATGGTACAGCCAGGTTGGGTTGATGGTACAGCCAGGCAGGGTTGATGGTACAGCCAGGCTGGGTTGATGGTACAGCCAGGCTGGGTTGATGGTACAGCCAGGCTGGGTTGATGGTACAGCCAGGCTGGGTTGATGGTACAGCCAGGCTGGGTTGATGGTGCAGCCAGGCTGGGTTGATGGTACAGCCAGGCTGGGTTGATGGTACAGACAGGCTGGGTTGATGGTACAACCAGGATGGGTTGATGGTGCAGCCAGGCTGGGTTGATGGTGCAGCCAGGCTGGGTTGATGGTGCAGCCAGGCTGGGTTGATGGTACAGCCAGGCTGGGTTGATGGTGCAGCCAGGCTGGGTTGACGGTACAGCCAGGCTGGGTTGATGGTGCAGCCAGGCTGGGTTGATGGTGCAGCCAGGCTGGGTTGATGGTACAACCAGGATGGGTTGGTGGTGCAGCCAGGCTGGGTTGATGGTGCAGCCAGGCTGGCTTGATGGTGCAGCCAGGCTGGCTTGATGGTGCAGCCAGGCTGGGTTGATGGGACAGCCAGGCTGGGTTGATGGTGCGGCCAGGCTGGGTTGATGGTACAGCCAGGCTGGGTTGTTGGTGCAGCCAGGCTGGATTGATGGTACATACAGGCTGGGTTGATGGTACAACCAGGATGGGTTGATGGTGCAGCCAGGCTGGGTTGATGGTGCAGCCAGGCTGGGTTAATGGTGCAGCCAGGCTGGGTTGATGGTACAGCCAGGCTGGGTTGATGGTGCAGCCAGGCTGGGTTGACGGTACAGCCAGGCTGGGTTGATGGTGCAGCCAGGCTGGGTTGATGGTGCAGCCAGGCTGGGTTGATGGTACAGCCAGGCTGGGTTGATGATACAGCCAGGCTGGGTTGATAGTGCAGCCAGGCTGGGTTGATGGTGCAGCCAGGCTGGGTTGATGGTACAGCCAGGCTGGGTTGATGATGCGGCCAGGCTGGGTTGATGGTACAGCCAGGCTGGGTTGATGGTACAGCCAGGCTGGGTTGATGGTACAGCCAGGCTGGGTTGATGGTGCAGCCAGGCTGGGTTGATGGTACAACCAGGGTGGGTTGATGGTGCAGCCAGGCTGGGTTGATGGTGCAGTCAGGCTGGGTTGATGGTGCAGCCAGGCTGGGTTGATGGTGCAGCCAGGCTGGGTTGATTGTACAGCCAGGCTGGGTTGATGGTGCAGCCTGGCTGGGTTGAGGGTACAGCCAGGCTGGGTTGGTGGTGCAGCCAGGCTGGGTAGACGGTGCAGCCAGGCTTGGTTGATGGTGCACCCAGGCTGGGTTGAGGGAAGAGCCAGAATTTGTTGATGGTACAGCCAGGCTGGGTTGAGGGTAGAGCCAGGATGGGTTGAGGGTACAGCCAGGCTGGGTTGGGGGTTTAGAGGCGGA
This sequence comes from Cherax quadricarinatus, assembly GCF_026875155.1. Classification (NCBI taxonomy): domain Eukaryota; kingdom Metazoa; phylum Arthropoda; class Malacostraca; order Decapoda; family Parastacidae; genus Cherax; species Cherax quadricarinatus. The sequence goes on from NC_069468.1 coordinate 20,496,848, forward strand.
TAGGTTGATGGTACTGCCAGGCTGGGTTGAGGGTAGAGCCAGGATAGATTGAGGGTACAGCCAGGCTGGGTTGAGGGTAGAGCCAGGATAGGTTGATGGTACAGCCAGGCTGGATTGAGGGTGGAGCCAGGATTGATTGATGGTACAGCCAGGCTGGATTGAAGGTAGAGCCAGGATTGGTTGAGGTACAGCCGGGGCTGGGTTGAGGGTAGAGCCAGGCTGGGTTGAGGGTAAGCCAGGCTGGGTTGAGGTAGAGTCAGACTGGGTTGAGGTAAACCAGGCTGGGTTGAGGGTACAGCCAGGCTGGTTGAGGGTAGAGCCAGGCTGGGTTGAGGGTAGAGCCAGGCGGGGTTTTGAGGGTAGAGTCAGGCTGGGTTGAGGGTAGAGCCAGGCTGGGTTGAGGGTAGAGCCAGGCTGGGTTGAGGGTAGAGCCAGGCTGGGTTGAGGGTAGAGCCAGGCTGGGTTGAGGGTAGAGCCAGGCTGGGTTGAGGGTAGAGCTAGGCTGGGGTGAGGGTAGAGCCAGGCTGGGCTGAGGGTAGAGCTAGGCTGGGTTGAGGGTAGAACCAGGCTGGGTTGAGGGTAGAATCAGGCTGGGTTGAGGGTAGAGCCAGGCTGGGTTGAGGGTAGAGCCAGGCTGGGTTGAGGGTAGAGCCAGGCTGGGTTGAGGGTAGAGCCAGGCTGGGTTTGGGGTAGAGCCAGGCTTCCTCGTGGACAAGTCCTCCTGGCAACATCATTGTAAGGGCAACAAACACACCTCGCGTCTCTCTCCAATACGGAAGAAATTAATTATTTTTGGCGCTAGTCTGAAAGCAGTTTGAGCTGAGACGTTGGGTGGTCCACCTGGGAAGGTGTGGCAGCACATGTTTCCTCCCAAGACACATACAGGGTACGACATTTGTCCTTTTATCATGAGAATTATTTCTACATTTGACTTCATTGATTTAACAAGTATATTGAAAACACTGGCTCCTGTAATGCGTTGACCAATTGTAGTCAACTAGAATTTCCCCTCATGCTGGTAAGATGCTGGTAAGATGCTGGTAAGATCCTGGCAGGATGCTGGTAGGATAATTTCATGTAAATCACATATATAAATTTCCTGTTATCTTCACCATTAATTAGTGGTTAGAGCGAGAAACACTCGCCTCCCCAGCGTCCTTTGCATTAGGCAGAGGAAGTGAACTAGACAATATTTGTAATTTCATAGAGCATACGTTCATTTCTGGGTAAGATTCAGAGAACAGTAACCAATATTTTTTACCATGTTCCATCAGATGCCGCTCAAACGAATGATTCAACACTATCAACAATAATTATTATTCATTTGTCAACAGGTCAGTGTATGCTACACAGTCGACTGTTGCCAGTACACCATTAATCATCCTTTGTATTGTCTGTCACTACACAAATGACGACGTTTCGGTCCGACTTGTACCATTAAGTAGTCACGCACCTGTTAATTTGTCCAAGTCGGACTGAAAAGTCGTCATAAGTTTCTTTCACCTATGTTCGGGATATTTGTGTACGGTTCCAGTCACGGTATTGTGTCTTTTTATTCTTTATATGTCAGTGTTTAGCATCTGTAACACTTATGCTAACTGATGAGCGTCCCTGAGCTGTGGATCCCAGTAAAACTGTTAACGTCACTGACCACCTTAGCAACCAATTTGCATTTTTCAGTTTCCTAAAATGTGACAGAGTGGCACCCACTGGATTATCAATCTACTGTAGAGGCAGAAAAACTCAGATTATGATGAAAGCAAATGTACTTTTCAAAATTCAAGGATCGGCAAAATATTGAGTTACCGAATCTCAGTTACAACCCATTCTACAATTTTTTTTTTTTGTTACAGTTCAGTACAAAATACACGTTATGTGATATTACAGTATAAAGAATTACATGTGCAACAGATTATGTCCAAGTACTGTATTGATAAAGCCACTGGATGGCGAAACGTCTACAAATTTAAGATACCCACATGTTGCACATGTTTTCAGTTCTTTATCTTATCGGTACTGTATACCATTCATGTACATGCTATAATATACCAAGCTCTGACATGTAGGCAGTCTGTTGTCTTTACTTCGTTAATGTCATTTAGTCATTAGCATATGCATTTTAATATATCTAAACCTAATGGAGAATATAACATTAACTTTTCCGTAATATTTTGAGCGCAGAAATCAACTAAGTGAACTGGACAAAAGCTTGTGCATAATGTTGTGAGAACTAGAGAGAATATGTCACACAATATCAACTCAGTATTTAGTGTCAAGACATTCAATTGGTGACTGAAGAAAGTATCTTAAACAGTCGAAATAGCACAGTTTTTTCTCCGAATCTCAGTGGCTGACAGTACAATTTAATCTTATATTCATATTGTTTCTGTTGTGGCCCATTATAACTGGTCTTTTTAATGAACAGAGGACAACTTATCAGTGAAATTGCACTGACTTTTTAAGGTTATACAAGGTAATTTACGCTATATATGATAATTATACTTATGTGTACCTGTACCTAAATAAACATACGAGTAAAGTCAAAGATTTTTATAGGAGTTAAGAGGATGGGATGACCATATTGTCTACGCTCACTGCCAGAGACAAGTTCTCGACTCATACGATCACTACCCACAGACCCCATTACCCTGGGCCAGAAGGAAAATGCTAAAGTGGAGAGAGAGCTGTGACTCTACAACCACTCTGATTGCTGGAGATAATCAGGATGAGGAAAATCGATTTCCCCGCTGATAATTACATTACTTCCAGGAGACACTGTAGCCGTTCTCACAGTCTTTAATTAGAACGTATTGGTCCAGAAGAAATACCCGCACCCAGACCTCATACCAGTATATATAATATATATATATATATATATATATATTTTTTATATATATATATATATATATATATATATATATATATATATATATATATATATATATATATATATATATATATATATATGAGAGTGTGTATGTGTGTGTGTATATACTCACCTAATTGTGGTTGCAGGGGTTGAGACTCAGCTCCTGGCCCCGCCTCTTCACTGAATGCTATTAGGTCCTCTCTCTACTTGCTCCATGAGCTTTATCAGACCTCAAGAAAATAATATCTGCAATGAGTTAAAAAATCACTAAGCGGAAAGCCTCGGTCAGAGGACCAAAATCTCCAGCTGTGGGTCATCCTATGACTAAGACCCGCGTCAGGAAACACTCGTTTCCTGGCGCGGGTCTCGTTGGCGGAACATCTTCATATGAAAGACACCCGAGTGTTGCACATGTGTTGTATTCATCAACTTGTCGGTATTGTATATGCATTAATTTACCATTAAGTTGGCACCCTTCGTTAGTACGGGTTATTACGAGAATAAAAGTAGCAGACTTCGTAGGTTGAAAAGTGACTCTTAAGGGAAGTGTTTATATGACAATTATGAGAATTAATGTTTGTAAGCCAGCTGAGGGACGTGTGATGGAGGGTGAGGGACGTGTGATGGAGGGTGAGGGACGTGTGGATGGAGGGTGAGGGACGTGTGGTGGAGGGTGTGAGGGGAGTGTGATGGAGGGTGAGGGACGTGGATGGAGGTGAGGGACGTGTGATGGAGGGTTGAGGGACGTGTGATGGAGGGTGAGGGACGTGTGATGGAGGGTGAGGGACGTGTGATGGAGGTGAGGACGTGTGATGGAGGTGAGGATGTGTGATGGAGGGTGAGGGACGTGTGATGGAGGGTGAGGGATGTGTGATGGAGGGTGAGGGACGTGTGTGATGGAGGGTGAGGGACGTGTGATGGAGGGTGAGGGAGTGTGATGGAGGGTGAGGGACGTGTGATGGAGGTGTGGGGACGTGTGATGGAGGGTGAGGGATGTGTGATGGAGGGTGAGGGACGTGTGGTGGAGGTGAGGGATGTGGATGTGAGGGGAGTGGGACGTGTGATGGAGGGTGAGGGATGTGTGATGGAGGGTGAGGGACGTGTGATGGAGGGTGAGGGATGTGTGATGGAGGGTGAGGGACGTGTGATGGAGGGTGAGGGACGTGTGATGGAGGGTGAGGGACGTGTGATGGAGGGTGAGGGACGTGTGATGGAGGGTGAGGGAGTGTGATGGAGGGTGAGGGACTGTGTGATGGAGGGTGAGGGAGTGTGATGAAGGGTGGGGGACGTGTTGATGGAGGGTGAGGGACGTGTGATGGAGGGTGAGGGGACGTGTGGTGGAGGGTGAGGGACGTGTGATGGAGGGTGAGGGAGTGTGATGGAGGGTGAGGGACGTGTGATGGAGGGTGAGGGACTGTGTGATGGAGGGTGAGGGACGTGTGATGGAGGGTGAGGGACGTGTGATGGAGGGTGAGGGACGTGTGATGGAGGGTGAGGGACGTGTGATGGAGGGTGAGGGAGTGTGATGGAGGAGTGAGGGACGTGTGATGGAGGGTGAGGGACGTGTGATGAAGGGTGAGGGACGTGTGATGGAGGGTGAGGGACGTGTGATGGAGGGTGAGGGAGTGTGGATGGAGGGTGAGAGGTGATGGAGGTGAGGGACGTGTGATGGAGGGTGAGGGACGTGTGATGAGGGTGAGGGATGTGTGATGGAGGGTGAGGGACGTGTGATGGAGGGTGAGGGATGTGTGTGGAGGGTGAGGGACGTGTGATGGAGGGTGAGGGACGTGTGTGGACGGTGAGGGACGTGTGATGGAGGGTGAGGGGCGTGATGGAGGGTGAGGGACGTGTGGATGGAGGGTGAGGGACGTGTGATGGAGGGTGAGGGACGTGTGATGGAGGGTGAGGGACGTGTGGTGGAGGGTGAGGGACGTGTGATGGAGGTGAGGAGTGTGGGGACGGGGGGACGTTGATGGAGGGTGAGGGACGTGATGGAGGGTGGAGGTGTGATGGAGGTGAGGGGTGTGGTGGAGGTGAGGGACGTGTGGTGGAGGGTGAGGGACGTGTGATGGGAGGGTGAGGGACGGTGATGGAGGGTGAGGGACGTGTGGTGGAGGTGAGGGACGTGTGATGGAGGGTGAGGGACGTGTGATGGAGGTTGAGGGACTGTGTGGTGGAGGGTGAGGGACGTGTGATGGAGGGTGAGGGGACGTGTGATGGAGGGTGAGGGACGTGTGTGGAGGGTGAGGGACGTGTGATGGAGGGTGAGGGACGTGTGGATGGAGGGTGAGGGACGTGTGATGGAGGGTGAGGGACGTGTGGTGGACGGTGAGGGACGTGTGATGGAGGGTGAGGGACGGTGATGGAGGTTGAGGGACGTGTGGTGGAGGGTGAGGGACGTGTGATGGAGGGTGAGGGACGTGTGATGGACGGGTGAGGGACGTGTGATGGAGGGTGAGGGGACGCGTGATGGAGGGTGAGGGACGTGTGGTGGAGGGTGAGGGGACGTGTGATGGAGGGTGAGGGACGTGTGATGGAGGGTGAGGGACGTGTGATGGAGGGTGAGGGACGTGTGATGGAGGGTGAGGGAGTGTGGTGGAGGGTGAGGGACGTGTGATGGAGGGTGAGGGACGTGTGATGGAGGGTGAGGGACGTGTGATGGAGGGTGAGGGGACGTGTGATGGAGGTGAGGGACGTGTGGTGGACGGTGAGGGACGTGTGATGGAGGGTGAGGGACGCGTGTATGGAGGGTGAGGGACGTGTGATGGAGGGTGAGGGACGTGTGATGGAGGGTGAGGGATGTGTGGTGGAGGTGAGGGACGTGTGATGGAGGTGTGAGGGACGTGTGATGGAGGGTGAGGGACGGTGATGGAGGGTGAGGGACGTGTGATGGAGGGTGAGGGACTTGTGGTGGAGCGTAAGGGACGGTGATGGAGGGTGAGGGACGCGTGATGAGGGTGAAGGGACGTGTGATGGAGGGTGAGGACGTGTGATGGGGCGATGAGTGATATAAGAACACTGAGAAAATTTATTGTAATGATTATTTTATCTTAGTGGGGGAAGACTAACCCACAGAGTTATAGTGCCTGGGAAGCATTTAGCGTTTGATCTAAAGTAGGGAAGGAGCGAAAAGCCAATGTCATGGATTTAAGAGCTCCTACACTTGCTTCAGAGGCCATCCCTTGAAGAGATGTAGGAGATGAAGGATGATAATGTTGCTCCTCTGTTGGTGTGTATTCTCATCCTTTAGATTACCTTTTGAAGAAACCTTTATAAACGCTCATTCACTTGAGTAAAATCAGTTAGGAAATTAACCCTATGCTTATACATATCTTCGGGTGGCTCCCTCACAGTGGGTTACACGTGAGCGGATCACATTGAAGATTTTCCTATTTCATGTGGTATCATTTTCATTTCCTTTTATAGTTAGCTTTTCTCTTGTCATCCCTCCCTAGGTTGCAGCGGGATTAGTACCTCTAAATCTTTGACTAACCTGCCACTGATGGGTTGGGGCCCTATGAGATATAACTAACCTTCTGTGTAAGAATTTCCTTCGTTCTGCTTGATTTGATTTTTCTCTCCAGTTCAAATAAGTGAAATACCGTGTAATAACTACTCATTACGACATTGTGGACTGCACCACAGACCTTTCATTGTGTAAGTGTTATTTCCTTCTCCTCTGGTATATTTCCACTTCGTACTCTCCAGTGTCACTTCTAAGAAGTAAGTCGTACAAACTGGAATATAGTCTGAGGATCACTGTTACTTTTTATATATTCTAATGGATGTATGGTCTTAGTGGTGAACTAGAGTAAGTAGTCTACAGGAACTAGAGAAGTCAGGAATAAGTAGTCTAGGGAACTAGAGTAAGTCTAGAGGAACTAATAGTCTAGAGGAACTAGAGTAAGCTAGGAACTAGAGTAAGTAGTAAGTCTTTATTTTCAGTTCATTCCCTCACAGGTGAGTTTTTTAATGACAGGATTAAGTTCGGCTTTAAGTAAAAATAAATATGATAAAAGTTTGCTGTGTTGTATTTTTGTTTTGGTTCTGTAAAAGAGGATTTTCAGCTGGAGGTCAGAAACAGTCTTGTGTTGATCCTATTTTTATTGCCCTTTAATTGGTTAAATTTTTTCCTTTTTCAGTGAATATTGGGGTAGGCGGCCTTTTTGGGAAAATCAACTGAAAAATGCTCCGGGGGGCAACGCCCCCCCGGAAGTTTTTGACCCGGCCTCCCCCGGGGGATCGGGCATGATCAACCAGGTATTAAGCCTGGCCGCACATAAACCACGTAAAGACAGCCGCTTAAACCAGCCTGACTAGGCTAGTAGGCTGGGATCCTGCCTCTCAACTTCCCCAACAAATACGTTTCCCAATTCTACATTTATAAACCCAATTAAATTTTTAGGGAGTAATACTTCAGGCAATTTCACCAAGTATGGAAAAAATTCCCTGTTAAAAAAATTTTTTTTTAAAGAGCGGGGTTTAAAAAAAAAGTATGTAATAAAGAAAGGGATTTTGAGTGGAACAAAAACAAAAACACAAACAAACAACACACACACACACACAAAAACCCCAAAAAAAAACAACAAACACACACACACACCACACACACACACCCACACACACACACACCCCCACACACCACACAACACACACACACAAACCCACACACAACAACACAACACAAACACACCACACACAACACAAAACCACACCCCCACACACACCAAAAACACAAACACACACACACAAAACACAACACACACCAAACAACCCCAACACCCACACAACACACACACACACACCACACCACAACACCCCACCAAAAACACACACACCCAAAAACATAACAAAACACACACAAACCACCCCCAAACACAACCCACACACACAACCCCACACCCCACACACACACACACACACACACACACCCCACCCCCACACACAGAAAGTACAAAAGGTTTGCAACAAAAGGGTAGTCCCGAGTCAAAGGGGAAAGCGTGGGAAAGGTTAAGGGGAAAACGGACTGACGACATGGAGGACAGAAGGGCAGGGGGGACATGTAACGACATACAAGATATGCGGGGAATAGAAAGGTGGACAGAGATAAGATGTTCCAGAGGGGGGACACAGGGACAAGGGGTCCCCAACCCGGGGAAGCTGAAGACCAGACAGTCACAGGGACTTTTGGGAAAAATTTTCTTCCCAGCCCATAGAGTTTTTCAGCAAGTGGAATGGGCCTAGCAAGTGAAGTAGTGGAGGCGGGAACCCCATACATAGTTTTAAGAAGGGGTTTATGAAAAAGCCAGGAACAGAGAGAGAAAAGGGCCCCAGAAAGCGATCAGTGAAGAGGCGGGGCCAGGAGCTGATTCTCGACCCCTGCAACCACAATTAGGTGAGTACAATTGGGTTTATTACACACCCACACAACACCCCACACACACACACACACACACACACACACACACAAAACACACCACACACACACACACACACACACACATGCACACAACACAAAACACAAAACCCACACAACACCCCACACACACACACACACAAAAATGGGGGCCAAGATACATGGGGGGGCTAAGATAAAGGAGGGGTACAGGAAAAATTTAAAGTGCCAACACGTAAGGGACACTACAAGAAGAGAGGAGAGGAAAACCACAAAGGCTGGACTTGTATTCACCTTGAGTTTTGCAGTATCGAGGACATCACATATAAAAAGCCCCCTTTTGGGGCCAGTGACCATGGGGTTTTTAAAAGCTTCAAAAACACAGTAGAGCAAACAAGTGGAGGGAAAAGCGGGAAGGCCGGGACAATGAACCCAAACTACAAAAAAGGGGGAAAAAAACGTAATGGGGAAACCCACCTGAACGGGGTTTTGAGGGGACAGAAAACTGGCAGGGAAGCCATTTTAATAAAATTAAAGGAATAAATAGCAAAAAAATTTGAAAGGAGGCGAGGAGGGGTTTGTACCCAATGTAACAAAATTAATGAAAAAGCCAGGATGACCCCGGGGGTTTCCCCAAAAAGGTGCAGGGAGGAAAAAACCAAAAGGGGTGCTAGGGGAAGGAAGAAAATAAAAAAGGGGCAAAGGACCCATGAGAATAAGGAAACGGGCCCGTAGACCCCCGAAACAAAATTTTTGAAACAGTAAGAAGGGGGGCCCCAAAGACAATATGAAAATGCCCTAGCAGCGAAAGCCAAATCTAAACCCGAAACGGTTGTACGCCAAAAATCAGAGGAAAACAACAGTCAAGGCCCAGGTAATCGGGCTAAGGAAGGAAGGGGGGAAAAACAACAAAAAAAGACCGTGAAGATGTGAAGAACTCAACAAGAGTTTCCCAAAGGGGGTTCAAAAGAGGAGACGGGAAGTTTTCTCCAAAAAGACGGAGAGGTGGGGACCCCCACCAAGTGCTGGACACAGTGCACAAAAACCCCGGGAAGAAGTAAAAGAGGTTTCCCTAAAGGGGCCTAATCCCCAAAAAGGGAAATTTGGGGCCAAAAACTTTCTCCCCAGGGGTATTGGAGTGGGGAGCAAAAGGGGCAATGTTCCCCCTTTAACAAAAAATTTTCCAATACATCTATCGAAACGGGGAGATTGCCTGAGGAAAGGGAAAACAGAAAAAGTATTCCCAAAACTTTAAAAAAAGGAGACAGAAAATAAAAGCATTAAACTACAGCCAGTGTCACTGCAGAAATAAAATGCAAAATCATGGAAAAAGATTATCAGGAAAAAGAGGGGTTTGGAACACCTAAAAAGGGAAAACGTTTTTTCATCAACAGCAGCCCCCATGGTTTCGGGGAAGGGGAAACCCTTTGGGGTCAAAAAACCTACGGGATTTCTATGACAGGGTGACACATAAACAAGAGAGAGAGGGGTGGGTGGATTCTTTTTCTTGGACTGCAAAAAAAAGGCCCCCTTTTTGAAAAAACCCATTTTTCCCACACAAAAAGGGTGCAAAAAACTGGGGGACCAAGCAGGGATAACAGGTAAGGCCTAAAAAGGAAATCAGGGAATACTTGTCGGGAAGAAAGCAGCGAGTCATAAAAACGGGCGAGGTTTCAGATTGGGCACCGTGACCAGCGGGGGTCCCCAGGGGTCGGGCCCCAAGGACCATGCTTTTTTTCTGGTTTTTGGAACGACATACGGAAGGAATAGATTTTCCTAAAGGTGCCCCTGTTTGCAGATGACGGGGGGAAGTTTGGAGAAGAATTCACCCCGCCAAGACCGGGCCGAACTACAAAGGGTTTCTGGACAGGGCTGCAGACCTGCCCCCAGAAATTTGGCCCTTTGGGTTCCAATCCCACCAATGCAAAGAAAATAAAAAATTGGGGGAAGGGGCAAAGAAGGCCGCAGAGGGAGAAACAGTAAAAGGGGGTCAAGACTACAAACCTAAACCAAGGAAAAAGATCTGGGGTTGATTTAAAACACCGGGCCAAAACCCTTTAAGCGCACATAAACCCAAAAAACGGCTGAAAGCAAATGGCGCCTAGAAAAACCTCAAACAAAATTCCGACATTTTAAAATAAGGAATAAATTCAGGACCCTGAAAAACCGTTATGTTGGGTTAAACCATATTGGAGTAGGGGGGCACCATTTGGGAACCCACACCAAAACCAAGCACGTGAAGAAACTAAAAAAGTGCAAAGGTTTGCAAAAAGACAGTCCCAGAGCAAAAGAGGTATGCCCCAACAGGAAAAAGGGTTAAGGGAAATAAAACCCTGACGAAAACGGAAAGGACAGAGAGATGGGGGGGACTATAACGCATAAAAAATAAGAAAAGGAAATTTGACAAGGGGACAAAAAACGGATTTTCCGGGAAAAGGGACACGGGAAAACCCGGGGGACATTTTTGGGGAAGGGCTAAAGGACACAGATAATCACGGGGAAATTTAGGAAGTTTTTCCCTTCGGGCCAAACAATAGTCAGTAAGGGAATATTTTGGGAAGCGATGTAGAGGAAAGGCAGGATCCAAAACATATTTTTAAAGCAGAGGTATGAAAAACCCCCCCTAAACGGCTCGGGGAGAGTGACCTAGAAAGCGATCAGTGAAAGGGGGGGCCCAGGAGCTCGGCCCTCGACCCCCCGCAACCTAACGGGGAAGTACAACTGGGGTGAGTAACACAATATATAACAAAAACACACAACCACACACAGACACACACACACCCACAAAAACACACAACAAACACACACACAAAACTTCACACATAAACACACTCTCCCCTCCCCTTTATCTCCCCCTCTCTCCCCCCGGCCCCTTTTCCCTCTCATCCCCCCCCCTCCCCTCTCTCTCCCCCTAACCCCTCCCCCTCCCCCCTAGCCCCCTCTCCCCTCAAAAGCCTCTCCCCTCCCCCTTCGTTTCTTCCCAACCCCCCCCCCTTTTTCCCCCTTCCCCCCCTCTCTCCCCCCCCTCTCTCCCCCTCTTTTTGCCTTTCTCCTCTCTCTCTCCCTCCCTCTCTCCCCCTCTCTCCCCCCCCCCGCCCCCTCCCCTTTTCCCCCCCTTCCCCCAATTTTTTCCCCTTTCTCACTCTCCCCCTTTTTCCTACCCCCCCTTTTCACCTCTCCCCCCCCCCATTTTCTCCCCACCCTCACTCTCACCTCTTTTCCCCTTTTTTCCTTCTCATTATCCCCCTCTCTCTTTCTACCCTTCCCTTCTCTCTCTCCCCTCTCTCCTCCCCTTCCCCCTTTTTTTTCCCCTCCCCCCTCTTCCCCTCTCCCCTCCCCTCTCTCTTTCTCCTCTCTTTCCCCAAATTTTTCCCCTTTTCCTTTTTTCCTTCCCCCACTTTTCCCCCCCTTTCTCCCTTCCCCCCCTTCCCTTTCCCCCCTTCCTCTTTTCCCCCTCTCACACTTTTTCTCCCCCTTTCCCTTCCCCACTCTTCCCCCTCTCCCCCCTCCTTTTTTCCTTTTCCCTTCTCCTTCCCAAAAAAAAAATGGTGGGGCCCTCGGGGAAACCCAAAGGGATCAAATAAAAATGGTTCGGTGGGGGAGGAGGGAGGGGAAGGAGAAAGGGGAAAAAAGGAAGGAAAAAGGTTTGGGAGAAAAAAATTAGGAAGCTTTCTGAAAAAATGGAAAAGAGCTTTTCTGAAAAATTTGGGAAAAAAAGGTTTTTGGAAAAGGGAGCCAAAAAATTGGGGGGCACTATCGAAACTGCAGTAGCCAAATAAGGGTCCAAAGAATTTTAAGTAAATGGCTGAAGCGATTTTCAGGGGCAGAAACCAGGGGAAGACACAGCATATGAAGCGCGAGGGGCCCAAACCAGGGGGGGAAAGGGAAATTAGAATTAGGGGCAAAGGCCCAATCGCCGGCCAAGGAGGCCAAAGGGAAAGTAAAAGGGGAAAAGAACAGCTGGGTGAAAGATGGAAAAGGGGTGTAGGTCGAATGCTGAGGCCCAAACCATGCAAACAAGCCCCCCCGGGAAAAAAAAAAGGGAGAAACTGACCACATACAGGCAAATCCAAGTCACAGAGGGTGAGGCAATGGGAGGGGAAAAGGGCAAAATCATTTTTTAAACCAGGGGCTTCAGGAAGGAGGAAAGGACCCCCAAAAAAACCAAAAAAGGGCGCAGAAGAAAAAAAAGGAGATTGAGAAAATAAACAGGGAAAATAGGTGAAAAAATTGGGACAGTTTGGGAAAATTTTTCAGAAAATAGGGGGGGTACCGAAGGGGAAAACTAAACCAAAACCAAGCTAAATTCTCAGGAGGGGAAACAGTGGGAACAGGATCCCCCCAAAGAGAAACCAGGGTTTGAAATACTTGGAAGATTACAAAAGGTTTTCCAAACAGAGACAAAAAACAATCAAAAGACAGCACTGAGTAAAGGGGGACAAAAAAGCGAAAGGATTTTGGGAAAAAGAGACAAGGGGGAACCAGAAAGGGTTTCAGTCAGAGCAGAACAAAAAAAAAACCAAGGGGCAAGCAACCCCAATATTCTCAGAACCATACAACTTATCAAAACCACCCACCACACACAAACAATCCAAACCCACAGCCTCCCCCCCAAACACCGAGCTATAGAATCCCACAGTATGCTACCAGGTCTCCCACCCTCACAGACCCCCAAACCCAGTGTTGGAAAGGAAACTGAAGGTACGGTACACAAACGCTGATGGAATAACAAATAAGTGGGAGGAGTGGCATGAAAGAGTCAAAGAGGCATCACTGGACATCATAGCTCTCACAGAAACCAAGCTTACAGGTATGATAACAGATGCCATCTTTCCAACGGGATACCAAATCCTGAGGAAAGACAGAGGGAACAGGGGGGGTGGAGGAGTGGCATTGCTGATCAAAAATTGCTGGAATTTTGATGAGCTGGAGAGACGAGACAGCGGAGAAGAAAGTGATTACATAGCGGGAACGCTTCACTCTGGAGGTCCCAAGGTGGTAATAGCAGTGATGTATAACCACCACAGAACAGCAGGAGGCCAAGGCAAGAGTACGACGAGAGCAATAGAGCGATGGTTGACACACTGGCTACAGTGGCCAGAAGAGCTCATGCATGCAGGACAAAGCTCCTGATCATGGGTGACTTTAACCACAAGGAGATCGATTGGGAGAACTTGTACCCGCATGGAGGCCAAGATACATGGAGGGCTAAGATGATGGAGGTGGTACCGGAAAACTTCATGTACCAACAAGTAAGGGACACTACAAGAGAGAGAGGAGAGGATGAACCAGCAAGGCTGGACTTAGTATTCACCTTGAGTAGTGCAGATATCGAGGACATCACATATGAAAGACCCCTTGGGGGCCAGTGACCATGTGGTTTTAAGCTTCGAATACACAGTAGAGCTACAAGTGGAGGGGGAAGCAGGAAGGCCAGGACAAATGAAACCAAACTACAAGAAAGGGGACTACACAGGAATGAGGAACTTCCTGAACGGGGTTCAGTGGGACAGAGAACTGGCAGGGAAGCCAGTTAATGAGATGATGGAATATGTAGCAACAATGTGCAAGGAGGATGAGGAGAGGTTTGTACCCAAGGGTAACAGGAATAATGAAAAAGCCAGGATGAGCCCATGGTTCACCCAAAGATGCAAGGAGGCAAAAACCAAGTGTGCTAGGGAATGGAAGAAATATAGAAGGCAAAGGACCCAGGAGAATAAAGAGAGCAGTCGTAGAGCCAGAAACGAATATGCACAGATAAGAAGGGACGCCCAACGTCAATATGAAAACGACATAGCAGCAAAAGCCAAATCTGACCCGAAGCTGTTATACAGCCACATCAGGAAGAAAACAACCGTTAAGGACCAGGTAATCAGGCTAAGGAAGGAAGGAGGAGAGACAACAAGAAATGACCGTGAAGTATGTGAGGAACTCAACAAGAGATTCAAAGAAGTGTTCACAGAGGAAGACAGAAGGGCTCCAGAAAGACGGAGAGGTGGGGTACACCACCATGTGCTGGACATAGTACACACAACCGAGGAAGAAGTGAAGAGGCTTCTGAGTGAGCTAGATCCCTCAAAGGAAATGGGGCCAGATAACATCTCTCCATGGGTCCTGAGAGAGGGAGCAGAGGCGCTATGTGTACCCTAACAACAATATTCAATACATATATTGAAACAGGGAGATTGCCTGAGGCATGGAAGAAAGCAAATGTGGTCCCAATCTTTAAAAAAGGAGACCCGACATGAAGCACTTAAACTACAGACCAGTGTCACTGACATGTATAGCATGTAAAATCATGGAAAAGATTGTCAGGAGAAGAATGGTGGAAACATTAGAAAGGAATGATCTCATCACCAGCAGACAACATGGTTTCAGAGACGGGAAATCCTGTGTCACAAACCTACTGGAGTTTTTATGACAGGGTGACAGCAGTAAGACAAGAGAGAGAGGGGTGGGTGGATTGCATTTTCTTGGATTGCAAGAAGGCGTTTGACACAGTACCACACAAGAGATTAATGCAAAAACTGGAGGACCAAGCAGGGATAACAGGGAAGGCACTGCAATGGATCAGGGAATACTTGTCAGGAAGACAGCAGCGAGTAATGGTACGTGGTGAGGTGTCAGAGTGGGCACCTGTGACCAGCGGGGTCCCACAGGGGTCAGTCCTAGGACCAGTGCTGTTTCTGGTATTTGTGAACGACATGACGGAAGGAATAAACTCCGAGGTGTCCCTGTTTGCAGATGACGTGAAGTTGATGAGAAGAGTTCAGTCGATCGAAGACCATGCAGAACTACAAAGGGATCTGGATAGGTTGCAGACCTGCTCCAGCAACTGGCTCCTGGAGTTCAATCCCACCAAGTGCAAAGTCATGAGGATTGGGGAAGGGCAAAGAAGACCACAGACGGAGTACAGTCTAGGGGGCCAGAGACTACAAACATCACTCAAGGAAAAAGATCTTGGGGTGAGTATAACACCAGGCACATCTCCTGAAGCGCACATCAACCAAATAACTGCTGCAGCATATGGGCGCCTAGCAAACCTCAGAACAGCATTCCGACATCTTAATAAGGAATCGTTCAGGACACTGTACACTGTGTACGTTAGGCCCATATTGGAGTATGCGGCACCAGTTTGGAACCCACACCTAGCCAAGCATGTAAAGAAACTAGAGAAAGTGCAAAGGTTTGCAACAAGACTAGTCCCAGAGCTAAGAGGTATGTCCTATGAGGAGAGGTTAAGGGAAATCAACCTGACGACACTGGAGGACAGGAGAGATAGGGGGACATGATACGACTTACAAAATACTGAGACGAATTGACAAGGGGGACAAAGACAGGATTTTCCCAGAGACTGGACACAGTAACAAGGGGATACAGTTGGAAGTTGAAGACACAGATGAATCACAGGGGATGTTAGGAAGTATTTCTTCAGCCACAGAGTAGTCAGGAAGTGGAATAGTTTGGGAAGCGATGAGTGGAGTCAGGTCCATACATAGCTTTAAGCAGAGGAAACGATAAAGCTCATGGTTCAGGGAGAGTGACCTAGTAGCGACCAGTGAAGGGGGCGGGGCCAGGAGCTGGAAACTCGACCCCCGCAACCTCAAATTGGTGAGTACAACTAGGTGATTTACACACACACACACACACACACACAAAAACACACTATATATATATATATATATTATTTTATATATATATATATATTATTATATATATGTCGTGCCGAATATGTAAAACTGGTAAATTTTGCAAGAACTCATTTAAAATTAAGTCCTTTCTGAAATTTCTCTTATACGTTTAATATATATTTTTTTCATTATGTTAATGTAAAAATTTTTAATTTTGCACCAAAAGAATCTTAGAAAACTTACCTAACCTTATTATAACAAGAGTAATTTATTTTAGCCTAACCCAATTAAATATATTTTAAATACGTTTACAATAATTTAATACTAAACAAACACAGGGGAATATATTTTTTGGGTTAGGTTCAGAATGGTTTTGGCAAATTATTGCATAAAAAAAATTTTTCCCACTTGTCCTATATGGCAAGATGAGCGTTGCAATTTAAGCCAAGATCGCAAAGTTCTGCCTATTCGGCACGACTATAAAAATATATATATATATATATATTATATATATATATATTAATATATATATATATATTATAATATTATTATATATATATATTTTTATTATTATATATTATTTTTTATTTTTTCTTTTCAAGTACCAGCCGTATCCCACCGAGGTGGGGTGGCCCAAAAGAAAAAACTGAAGTTTCTCCTTTTAAATTTAGTAATATATACAGGAGAAGGGGTTACTAGCCCCTTGCTCCCGGCATTTTAGTCGCCTCTTACGACACGCATGGCTTACATAAACAATGTCAAAAACATAAATCGTTAAAACCTGTGTTGTTTAAACTGCAAAAAAAAAATAGTAAAAAATCTCCATAAACTTAAAAATTCAAACATTAACTTCTACAGCAAATTTGTTTTGTATTAAAAATGTGAAAAATAGACTCGTATACTTGACTCGCGTGGTATACCTGGAGTATACCTGCAGAGAGTTTCCAGGGGTCAACGCCCCCTCTGCCCGGGCTGTGACCAGGCTTCACTAGTAGTCCATATTCATAATTTTTTTTTCATATTTATCATATCATTACTGGTATACAGCACCGACAAATTGGTGAATATGACACATGTGCAACGTTTTGGGTATCCTTTTCGTCGAAACGTTTCGCCTACATAGCAGCCTTCTTCAAATACTGGAGGATATAACACTGGCCACAGTGTCAAAACTACTGCCGTATCACCACTGTTATTTTCGATTACATTCGACTGAAGATGGTTTTCGGGCGGCGAAATGTCCAGCAGCAAAGATACCCAGATGTTGCACGTGTCTTTATTGACGTTGTCATCGATAAGAGGTCCAAGACTTTGTTACCAGAGGTTCTCCATCACCTTTGTCAACAGAGGTTCTTCATCACCTTTGTTACCAGAGGTTCTTCATCACCTTTGTTACCAGAGGTTCTCCATCACCTTTGTCACCAGAGGTTCTTCATCACCTTTGTCACCAGAGGTTCTTCATCACCTTTGTTACCAGAGGTTCTCCATCACCTTTGTCAACAGAGGTTCTTCATCACCTTTGTACCAGAGTTTTTCATCACCTTTGTTACCAGAGGTTCTCCATCACCTTTGTCACAGAGGTTCTTCATCACCTTTGTTACCAGAGGTTCCCTTTATCACCTTTGTTACCAGAGGTTCTTCCCTCACCTTTGTCAACCCGTGGTTTTCATCACCTTTGTCACCAGAGGTTCTCCCCACCTTTGTCACCAGAGGTTTTTTCATCACCTTTGTAACAGAGGTTCTTCCTTTACCTTTGTTCCAGAGGTTCTTCATCACCTTTGTTACCAGAGGTTCTTTTTCCCAACCTTGTCACCAGAGGTTCTTCATCACCTTTGTCACCAGAGGTTCTCCCTCACCTTTGTCAACAGAGGTTCTTCCCTCACCTTTGTCAACCCGAGGTTTTCATCACCTTTGTTACAGAGGTTCTTCATCCCTTTGTCACCAGAGGTTCTTCATACCTTTGTCACAGAGGTTCTTCATCACCTTTGTCCCAGAGGTTCTTCATCACCTTTGTCACCAGAGGTTCTTCATCACCTTTGTCACCAGAGGTTCTTCATCACTTTGTCACCAGGGTTCTTCATCCCCCTTTGTCACCCGAGGTTTTCATCACCTTTGTTACCAGAGGTTCTTCATCACCTTTGTCACCAGAGGTTCTTTTATCACCTTTGTCACCAGAGGTTCTTCATCACCTTTGTTACCAGAGGTTCTTCATCACCTTTGTCACCAGAGGTTCTTCATCACCTTTGTCACCAGAGGTTCTTCATCACCTTTGTCACCAGAGGTTCTTCATCCCTTTGTTACCAGAGGTTCTTCTCACCTTTGTCACCAGAGGTTCTTCATCACCTTTGTCACCGGGGGTTCTTCATACCTTTGTCACCAGAGGTTCTTCATCACCTTTGTCACCAGAGGTTCTTCATCACCTTTGTCACCAGAGGTTCTTCATCACCTTTGTAAACCGAGGTTCTTTATCACCTTTGTCACCAAGGTTCTTCATCACCTTTTTTACCAGAGGTTTTCATCACCTTTGTCACCAGAGGTTCTTCATCACCTTTGTCACCAGAGGTTCTTCATCACCTTTGTCACCAGAGGTTCTTCATCACCTTTGTCACCAGAGGTTTTTTCATCACCTTTGTTACCAGAGGTTCTTCATCACCTTTGTCACCAGAGGTTCTTCATCACCTTTGTTACCAGAGGTTCTTCATCACCTTTGTCACCAGAGGTTCTTCATCACCTTTGTCACCAGAGGTTCTTCATCACCTTTGTCACCAGAGGTTCTTCATCACCTTTGTTACCAGAGGTTCTTCATCACCTTTGTCACCAGAGGTTCTTCATCACCTTTGTCACCCAGAGGTTCTTAAACACCTTTGTCACCAGAGGTTCTTCATCACCTTTGTCACCAGAGGTTCTTCATCACCTTTGTCACCAGAGGTTCTTCATCACCTTTGTTACCAGAGGTTCTTCATCACCTTTTACCAGAGGTTCTTCATCACCTTTGTCACCAGAGGTTTTTCATCACCTTTGTCACCAGAGGTTCTTATCACCTTTGTCAGCAGAGGTTCTTCATCACCTTTGTTTCCCCGAGGTTCTTCTTCACCTTTGTCACCAGAGGTTTTTCATCACCTTTGTACCAGAGGTTCTTCATCACCCTTTGTCACCAGAGGGTTTTTCATCACCTTTGTCACCAGAGGTTCTTCATCACCTTTGTTTCACGAGGGTTCTTCATCACCTTTGTCACCAGAGGTTCTTCATCACCTTTGTTACCAGAGGTTCTTCATCACCTTTGTCACCAGAGGTTCTTCATCACCTTTGTCACCAGAGGTTCTTCATCACCTTTGTCACCAGAGGTTCTTCATCACCTTTGTCACCAGAGGTTCTTCATCACCTTTGTTACCAGAGGTTCTTCATCACCTTTGTCACCAGAGGTTCTTCATCACCTTTGTCACCAGAGGTTCTTCATCACTTTGTCAACCAAGGTTTTTTCATCACCTTTGTCACCAGAGGTTCTTTATCACTTTGTTACCAGAGGTTCTTCATCACCTTGTCACCAGGGTTCTTCATCACCTTTGTACCAGAGGTTCTTATCACCTTGGTACAGAGGTTCTTCATCACCTTTGTCACCAGAGGGTTTTTCATCACCTTTGTCACCAAGGTTCTTCATCACCTTTGTCACAGAGGTTCTTCATCACCTTTGTTACCAGAGGTTCTCCCTCACTTTTTCAACAGAGGTTCTTATCACCTTTGTTACCAGGGTTCTTCATCACCTTTGTCACCAGAGGGTTTTTCTTCACCTTTTTTACAGAGGTTCTTCCCTCAAACCCTTTTTCACCAGAGGTTCTTCATCACCTTTGTCACCAGAGGGTTTTTCATCACCTTTGTCACCAGAGGTTCTTCATCACCTTTTTTTACCAGAGGTTCTTCATCACCATTTGTCACAGAGGTTCTTCATCACCTTTGTACCAGAGGTTCTTCATCACCTTTGTCACCAGAGGTTCTTCACAACTTTGTACCAGAGGTTTCATCACCTTTGTCACCAGAGGTTCTTCATCACCTTTGTCACCAGAGGTTCTTCATCACCTTTGTCACCAGAGGTTCTTCATCACCTTTGTCACCAGAGGTTCTTCATCACCATTTTCACCTTCAGAGGTTCTTCATCACCTTTGTCACCAGAGGTTCTTCATCACCTTTGTCACCAGAGGTTCTTCATCACCTTTGTTACCAGAGGTTCTTCATAAACCCTTTTTCACCAGAGGTTCTTCATCACCTTTGTCACAGAGGTTTCTTCTCACCCTTTTTCACCCGGGTTCTTCATCACCTTTGTCACCAGAGGTTCTTCATCACCTTTGTCACCAGAGGTTCTTCATCACCTTTGTCACCAGAGGTTCTTCATCACCTTTGTCACCAGAGGTTCTTCATCACCTTTGTTACCAGAGGTTCTTCATCACCTTTGTCACCAGAGGTTCTTCATCACCTTTGTTACCAGAGGTTCTCCATCACTTTGTCAACCCGAGGTTCTTCATCACCTTTGTTACCAGAGGTTCTTCACCCTTTGTCACCAGAGGTTCTTCATCACCCTTTTTCACCAGAGGTTTCATCACCTTTGTCACCAGAGGTTCTTCATCACCTTTGTCACCAGAGGTTCTTCATCACCTTTGTCCCAGAGGTTTTCTTTATCACCCTTTTTACCAGAGGTTCTTCATCCCTTTGTCACCGAGGTTCTTCATCACCTTTGTCACCAGAGGTTCTTCATCACCTTTGTCACCAGAGGTTCTTCATCACCTTTGTCACCAGAGGTTCTTCATCACCTTTGTCACCAGAGGTTCTTCATCACCTTTGTCACCAGAGGTTCTTCATCACCTTTGTCACCAGAGGTTCTTTATCACCTTTGTCACCAGAGGTTCTTCATCCCTTTGTCACCAGAGGTTCTTCATCACCTTTGTCACCAGAGGTTCTTCATCACCTTTGTCACCAGAGGTTCTTCATCACCTTTGTTACCAGAGGTTCTTCATCACCTTTGTTACCAGAGGTTCTTCATCACCTTTGTCACCAGAGGTTCTTCATCACCTTTGTCACCAGAGGTTCTTCATCACCTTTGTTACCCTAGAGGTTCTTCATCACCTTTGTCACCAGAGGTTCTTCATCACCTTTGTCACCAGAGGTTCTTCATCACCTTTGTTACCAGAGGTTCTTCATCACCTTTGTCACCAGAGGTTCTTCATCACCCTTTTTCACCAGAGGTTCTTTATCACCTTTGTCACCAGAGGTTCTTCATCACCTTTGTCACCAGAGGTTCTTCATCACCTTTGTTACCAGAGGTTCTTCATCACCTTTGTCACAGAGGTTCTTCATCACCTTTGTTACCAGAGGTTCTTCATCACCTTTGTCACCAGAGGTTCTTCATCACCTTTGTCACCAGGGGGTTCTCCCTCACCTTTGTCACCAGAGGTTCTTCATCACCTTTGTCACCAGAGGTTCTTCATCACCTTTGTCACCAGAGGTTCTTCATCACCTTTTTGGTTTTCACCCAGAGGTTTTCATCACCTTTGTCACCAGAGGTTCTTCATCACCTTTGTCACCAGAGGTTCTTCATCACCTTTGTTACCAGAGGTTCTTTATCACCTTTTTACCAGAGGTTCTTCATCACCTTTTTCACCAGAGGTTCTTCATCACCTTTGTCACCAGAGGTTCTTCATCACCTTTTGGTTTCTTTTATTTCCCGGTTTCATCATCATTTGACAAGGTCTTATACCCTTTGTTTTAAGGGTTTTTAATTTGCACCCAAGGGGTTTTTATTTGCACAAGGGTTTTATCATTTGCAAACCCAAGTTTTTCATTTTCCACCCAAGGTTTTTCATTTGCACAAGTGATCATTGCACCCAAGGTTTTTCATTTGCAACCCAAGGTATCATTGTTAACCAAAGTACATTTGACAAGGTTCTTTTTGCAAACCCAAGTTTTTCATTTGCACCCAAGGTTTTTCATTTGACCAAAAGTTCTTTCAAAAGTGACCAGGTTCAACAATTTTTTCCAAGGTTCATACTTTGGGGAAGGGGTTTCAACCCTTTTTTCCAAGTTCTTATCATTGTTAACCCAAGGGGATTTATTTTGCAACCAAGGTTTCTCCTTTTTCACCAAGGTTCTTTCACCATTTTTCAGGTTCCAATTTATTTGCAAAAGGTATCATTTGCACAGTGTTCTTCATATTTTTCAAACAAGGTTTCATTTGCAACCCAAGTTTCATCATTTGCAAAACCAAGGTTTTTCATTTTTTTCCAAGGGGCTAATTTGCAACAAGGGGTTTTATCCTTTGCACCAAGTTTCATTTTGTACAAGGTTTCACTTTGCACAAGGTCTCATCATTTGCAAGGGTTCATTTTGAACAAGGTTTATCATTTTTCAAAATGAGTTTCATTTATTGTTCAAGTATCATTTGCAACCAAGGTATCATTGTTAACCAAGGTTTTTCATTTGAACCCAAAGGTTCTTTATTTGTTCAAAAGGTATTCATGTTGCAACAAGGGTTTTAACCTGTTGAACCCAAGGGGTTCATTTCATTTTCCAGAGTTTTAATTTGCAACAAGGTTTATCATTTTGCACCCAAGTTTTTCATTTCAACCCAAGGTTTTATCATTTGCACCAAATGGATCATTTTTTACCAAGGTTTTATTTATTTGCACCCAAAGGTTTTAATTTTTTCAAACCCAAAGGTTTCATTTGAAAGGGTCTTCGATTTGCAACCCAAGGTATCATTTGCACCCAAATGATCATTTTTTAACCAAGGTTTCTCATTTCACAAGGGGGTTTTAATTTGCAACAAGGTTCTTCATCAATTTTTTCAGGTTTCTCAATCCCCTTTTTTCAACCCAAGTTTTCACATTTGTCACAAGGTCATCATTTTGAAAAAGTATCATTTGAACCCAAGGTTTTCATTTTGCACCCAAGTTCATCACTTTTTTCAACAGTATCAATTTGACCCAAAGGGGTTTCCTTTGCAACCCAAAGGTTTTTCAACCTGTTTTGAAGGTTCCAATAAGTTGTCAAGGGTTGAATAAATCTAAAAAGTTTGTGGTGTTGCAAACAAGGTTACAAGTGGTGAGTGTTGCAACAAAAGTCAACAAGTGTGTAGTGTTGCAACAAGGTCAAAACGTGAAGTGTTGCAAAGTAACAAATTTCAATCAAGAGATTCATTTCAACAGTGGGAATTGAAAAATTGTCCCTGTTGTACCTAATTTGCAACCTTTTTATTGAAGGATCAATTTAAAGTTAATTTAAAATTTCAGTTTCTAAAATACAGAGCAAAATTATTTGCCTTCGGTAAAAATATGTCAGCATGTATGGCTGTATTCTCCATAAAAATAAATTCAATAAACAATTTGAATTTGAATGCTCCTTGTGTTTTCCGGAATCTCTGGACGTTGAAGCCTAGTGAGGAATTTTTCTTTACACAAATTCGTTTTCGGGTAATACCCAAAAAAATTCGCCGACCTCTTCACAGGCTACCATATATTATACATCTATACACGTTGAATTGTTTCACTACTGCTAGAGTGACAGGTTTAAAGCCAATCGACCACATAACTTCGCCTGTACACTAATATCTAAAATAATTTATGTAATAATGATAGCAAACTGTGTATACAGATTCAGATATATACAGCACTGCGTGTATATGCCATCATGTACTTCATGAACCAATGAGTATATCCCAGTAAATGCTGGGCTATACTCACGCTTACAGCAGCAACTACTGGGATATACTCACTCTTACAGCAGCAACTGCAACTCTCGATCTAATAATAGTTCAGGAATGGCCGAAACGTCGTTTTAGTTTGATCTCCAATTTGTGGGTTAGCTGTCAATTTTATTTTACAGCAGTTGTAGCTGCAACAGCAGCTGCAGCTGTAGGGAGCCACCAGCTGTTTACAGAGCATCTGCAACAGAAGCTGCAGGTAAAAAATAGTTGTTTACTGAATATCTGTAACAGCAGCTGTAGGAAGCAACCAGCTGTTTACTGTCTGCAACAGCAGCTGCAGCTGTAGGAAGCCACCAGCTGTTTACTGAGAGTCTGCAACAGCAGCTGCAGCTGCAAGCAGCCGTCAGCAACAAGAAACTACACTTAACTCACTATATCCCTGCCTTGCCTGCTATTCTTCACACCAACAACCCAACTTTCAGGCCAACCAAATTTGGCTTCCACCACAGACTTGTACGATCTGGACTTTCACCGTGCAGTTCATGATGCTTTGGAGCAGTCAATGCCCAGCTGTGGAGGGAGGTGTGGGTATTACTGGCTGTGGGACGTGGGAAATTAAATAGTATTGCTGGTTGTGGGAGGTGGAAAAAGAGAGATAATACTAGCTGTGGGAGTGGAAGAGATGTTGGTGACTGTGGATGCGTGGGGAATACAGCTGTGAGAGAGTCTAGGGTGGTGGGGTGGAGTGCAGGGTGGTGAGGAGAGTTCAGATTGATGATACCTGGATACCTGGAGAGAGTTCCGGGGGTCAACGCCCCCGCGGCCCGGTCTGTGACCAGGCCTCCTGATGGGGAAGAATCCTTAGAGGCAATTGGTAAATGACCCCCTTTAACCTTAAGACCCCATGCAACTCGCAGACATCTCCGTCTCATGCAATTCTCAAGACCCCCCTGCAACTCTCAAGACCCCTTCATGCAACTCTCAAGACCCCCCATGCAACTCTCAAGACCCCCAATGCAACTCTCAAGATCCCCCGTGCAACTCTCAAGACCCCTTTCCCCCCATGCAACTCTTAATACTGCTGCTCTCTGCTGACTCAACCCACTACGCACGTTTCGTGTAATGTTTATGAATCAGTGTTGTGTAGTGTGGTCATGAACCTACAGCAATGTATTGACAGTAAATCAACCTATTGTCACCTTACTACATCAATGTATTGACGTGGTATTGAACAGCCTATCTTCACTTTAATAAAGATAAATGGTTATAAGCATGACCACAATTTTTAAAGAGGTGGACGGGTAAGCCAGCGGAAGGCCTCGGTCAGATGACCAAAAGCTCCAACGGCGAGTCATCATCTTCCTAAGACCCGCGTCGGGAGACACTTGGTATGTTTCCTAAACGAACCTGATATCTAACCTAACCATCCTTTTAAAACCAACATTTTGACTTGCTAATCAACGTCAATTTCTCTAATTGGGCAATTAAACTAATTATAATCAGGTTAGGTTATACTAACACAAAGAAAAAAAATAGGCACAATATCGTGACTGGAACAATACACAAATAACCTGCACATATGAGGAAAAAATTAATGACGACGTTTCGGTCCGACTAGGACCATTAACTAGTCGCACATTTTCGTGCGACTAGTTAATAGTACCACCCTGGACGGATGTTTAACCAGGCTACCCGCGGAGAGTGTTGCGGATGTGGTGATAAACAAGATAAAAAAATAACAATAGTGTTGAGAAATAAAGAGAGAGTAAGAAGAGAAATAATAAGAGGCAGCGAGTGGGAGTGACAGCTGGAAAGATTTAATATATCTGCAAGTGAAACATATGTAATATGTCTCCTGGAAATCCTTATAAACCTGGTTTACAGGGGTGCGCTTTACGAGGTTTGTGTTGCTTAGGAATGATCATGAGTGTTGCGTCTAGTGTTGTCCAGGTGTTAACTGATTGCTTCTCTTTCCATTAATACAATATTGTTTCGATTGTAAATGGTATGATGATGTTGATAAATTGTGGCAAAGGACACTTGAGTACAGCTCAGGCACGTTTAGGTACAAGGGGCGAAACATTACATATATCGGTCCTTTAGGATTCAAAGATATTCATGGCGAAATGTTTCCTTTATGGCCTGAACTGCATAAAATATTCTTTTTTTGAATCTTTTACTATTCACATTCTCAATAATTAAAAGAATATTTGTCTCTTAAATGAGGTTATAAGAACATAAGAATGGAGGAACACTGCAGAAGGCCTACTGGCACATACAAGGCAAGTCCTTTGCTAGACAATACTTCAGACGCTGGTGTTGCTGCCACTCTCGTCTACTATATCTAGATATTATCTTAGACTTGGGAGAGAATAAACATTCAGTTTACCCGTTGTATTAAAAATTATTTGACGAGTGAAGACATAGAGGTCAATGTGTCAAGGAAAATGTTATAGTAGAGATTATGATGACTCTTTTAGAGTACCACTGAAAATTTGTTAGGTTAGGTAAGTCAGGAAACAGGACAAGTGTTTCCTGACGCGAGTCTTAGTTGTATGATGACTCGCAACTGGAGCTTTTGGTCATCTGACTGAAGACTTCTGATGGCTTACCAGTCCAGCCCTTTAAAAATAATGGTTATAATTATAACCATTAAGCTAAGAACAATGGTTTAGGTAAATATTTTTATTAGTGGATTTTGGCTTGAGATGGACCTGCCCACTATGAGCCAATAGGCCTGCTGCAGTGCTCCTCATTTCTTATGTTCTTAAGCGACAGCAATAACTGCTTTTGTAAGTAAATAACAAGCGGATACAACAATCTCCAGCTGACAGATGACGAACGTCGCATGCAGTTGTGACGTAAATTTCTAGCTCATCGCTGTATTTTTCTTGAAATTGTAATTAAGTCTCCGCTAATGCTGAAAGGCAACACTTACGTCTTAAAATATGCAATTTTCTTTGTAATCCCAACAGTAAAAGTCTGAAAGCTGCCGATAACTTGCACCGCATTTGAGAAATATGTTATTATACCCACTCATATATATATATATATATATATATATATATATATATATATATATATATATATATATATATATATATATATATATATATTGTATATGTATACCTACATACATATATACATACATACATATATACATACATATATATATACATACATACATATATACATACACACATATATACATACATACACATATATGCAAGACAAGCCACGGAGGGGTGGAAATCTTTAGCTCAAGTACTTTCACACTTCTCAGTGCGTCATCAGGAGCTGTGCAATATTACAAAGGCAGCAACAGGAGAAATGGGGTAAGTTTTCAGAGTATGGTAGTGAGAATGGTAGTGTGGAGGCACCAGCCAGTCTCTGTCTGAGACAGGCAGGTGGGATGCCAACCACACACTGGGAGTACGCCTCCCAGTTTGCAGATGAGAAAAATACTAGAAGATAGTTTATAGCCAGCCCTAAGCTTCTAACCGCTGGGAACAGGTCAAATGAGAAAGACAAGAAATGGAAGAAAGATATGAAATATGAGGAATATATTAAATAGAAAGTAGATATGAAACAGGAGGAGGAAGAGCAAGAGGAGGAGGAGGAGGAGGCAGGTGAAGGAGGATGGTGACCCCAACAGGGTCATGTCAGCTGTGCATGTGAAACCCCTGACAATTTTGATGCTCAAGTTCAGTTCTTCTCTATATTTAATGGCGACCTGTCATACATGAATAATACCTTGCATGCATTGTCACTCACACCTGTCGTGTTGCACCGGTCACACACACACACACCTGTCGTGTTGCACCTGTCACACACACCTGTCGTGTTGGACCGGTTGCCTCTGTATATTATTCACTTTTTGGTCTGTTTAGTGTTTAGTAGTTAACTATTAATGTTAGGATTATTATAACAACCAATATCTATCATTTATAGCTGAGACAGTGTGTCTAGACCCTTTTGCTGCAGTAGTCCATAATATTTTCTCTTTGTTCAAGGTTTTTATAATACTGTAAGGTAGTTTTTCATACTGAGTGAGCCAGAGGAGGCTCTCTCACTGCCTTGCACTAACCACTTGCATAATAAGAGGTGGAGTTGTTAAGATTTAGCAAAACTGTCAGTGGTAGTAGCCTTGCGCCCCTCCACACTTACTCACAGATCCCAGTTGGGGACTTCCTGTCAACAGGGAAGGACGTGAGTGGTTGTTCTGTCTCTATTAATATAGCCTCACACCCAAACCCTTCACATTGCCATTTTGGGACTCCTGGAGTTTTGAACATTGTCTTGTGTCTAGAGCCTATACCAGTGTGTGGACTCCTGTCATTTTAACTACAGCATATTGTTGAACGTACCCTCTAGAAGGACGGGTTGTTACTCAGAATTTTGTTAAGAGTATCCGCTAAACAAGTGCTGCACTTTCAAGACAAATATGTTATAGATTTAGTTTCTGCACCTTGTCATATATGAACATAATCTGAGAGAGGTGTCAGACTAGGTTGTGATATTTCTGCGGTCTGCAAAGAATAATATCACTGTACCGTAGCTGGTTACTAGTCCAGGTGGGACCGAAAAATTGTCATGAGTCTCGGTCTCCTAAGTGCGGGTTATTTGTGTACTGTACTGTGGTCTACATTTGTAACACAACCGTTTAAAAGATAGTTGGGATTTGGTCTTGTGATGCATTTGTCTTATATGAACAGTGTGTGCTGTTTATGTAGCATACTCCAAGTCTTGAGATTGACGTTAACTCGTTTTGGATGGTGTTATGCTTGAATTATGTGTGATGTATTGGACAGTAATTCTGCACTGTCTGGTGTGGTATGAGGAAGAGGTTTACTTCTGCATACTAAATAGCTGATGGTGTCTCCACACTGTATTTAGTAAACATAGTCTTTGACAAGATAATATCTGGAAACGTTTCGCATAAGTGTCTCAATCTTCAACTTGTCGGTTTTTCAAACCATTCATCACAAGATAATATCTACAAACACATGTGTTATGTGCGGACTTAGGGTCGTGTGCTAGTGTGTTGCACACAACCTAGAGTCATTATACATCCTTAAGCTTATAATGATTCCCCATTGTTATCTACTGATGTATATATGTAGCTACATATATTCTGTTATATCTATTTTCCTTTTCTTTAACCTCTTTCCTCTGCCTCATATGTATAATTTCTTTTGTTCTCACTTGGATGATGAAGACTGTGTATGGGATAGGCTACCTTGAGAGATGGTAATTCCCAAGAGACAGTAACTCCAGTTCTGCTACGATGAAACCTTCGAAGCTCTCCTACCTGATAAACCCTTACTAGAATACTTGACGATATCCTCATTGCTCTACTGAAGTCTCCCAGCTCAAACAGATTTTAACACATTGTTCGAGTCCCATCCTGCGTGATATCATGTGAGGGGAAACATAGTTAGACTTGTTCTTACTTTGTAAATATAGGTAACTTTTTTCCCACTGTGTAACTATCATACAGAATAGGGGTAGCAGCACAATGCAGATACTTATGTGCCTTTACTATTTTTTACGATGTTTCTTACATAATTAGTGGATATCTCAATCATTTATTGACTGATTAACTTACATTTGACATACATTTAGCATACGAGATAACGAATATAACCATATATTAATTCATTTATTTTCTACACTAAGAGTATTTCTCGTGCACAGTATAAATATTTGTGATAGATGTCTTTATACAGTAAAGGTGCATTTTCACATTTCTTGTTTGATCAGATACGTAGACTAGTGAACACAAGTTTACAACTGGACCTACGTCGGAGGCGGAGACAAACGGGTATCATATTTATCTTGCTACGATGATGCCTTGCATGTAGTGCCACTCACACCTGTCATGACATACTGAATACAACACACCTCTTGTGTCTGTAGTCAACAGCAGGACTTCCATTCTGTCCCTTGGAAGGTGTACATGCTTCTGAAGGTGCACATAACACTGGAGGCGCACATGACCGGAGGTGCACATGTCTTTGGAAGTGTACATCTCTCTGGAGATGCATATAACGCTGGAGATGTACCTGCCTCTGGAGGTGCACATAACACTGGAGGTGCACATGTCTCAGGAGGTGCAAATAACTCATGAGGTGAACATTCTCCTGGAGGTATACAGTACACACTTCCTGAACCATACCCCCGGCCGGGATTGAACCCGCGGTCATAGAGTCTCAAAACTCCAGCCCGTGCCATTACGATTTCTTGAGTCACACTTCCTGAGGTGAGCAGTTTCGGTGCTTCAAGTGTTGCTGGGGTTATAACACATTTTATTTCTTCGAGTGTTATGAAATAATCGCGAACAAGCGATACAAGATGCAAAAGAACCACAGGGAGGTTGAATGATAGCTCTAGGCCTTTCGCGCTGCAATCAACACATCATCAGGAGCTTTCAATGCTGTAGAAAAGAGGAGGAAGTCCAAGCAAATTCGCTCAGGGAAACGTACGTATTTTGCTCGAGCAAAAGTGACTCACATTATTCTCCACACACATATTTATAACAACTTTCTTTTGGCATAAATGGTTTAGAAAACGGTAAGTTGATAAATTAGATACTTTTGCAACATTTAGGTGTCTTTATTCTGGAAACGTTCCGTCAGCCAATGGTTTCTTCAGTCTAGTACAAATAACGGTGGAAGATGAGGAGTTTGAGATAATCAGTCCCTCTAAGTGACCGATTACCTCAAACCTAAAGAAGCCATTGACTGGTGAAGCGTTTCCGGAATAAAGATAACCAAATGTTGCACAAGTGTCTCATTTATCAACTACTCTCCTTCCCTCTCCCTCTCTTTCCCCATCTACCTCCTCTTTTATCTTCAACCCTTCCCCTAACAATCAGCCCCTTCCCCTAATACTAACCTCTTCCCCTAACATTCAACCCCTTCCCCTAACATTCAACCCCTTCCCCTAACATTCAACCCCTTCTCCTAATCTCAGTCCCTTCCCTTAACATTCTACCCCCTTCCCCTAATCTTCAAACCTTTCCCCTAATATTCTATTCCCTTGCCCTAATCTTCAACCACCTTTCCCTAATATTCCACCCCCCTCCCGTTTCCCTCTACGATAAATTGGGTAAGAGCGCCTGACCCATCTCATGAACTAGGGTAATGTCAGCGGTGTGGAGATATGCAGATTATACAGTCGCAGCCATTGTCGTTACAAGAGCTATGGCAATGAGTCATTTTCCGGTGTTCGTCATAATGATTTAGTGAGACACGTAGAGAAGGAGACGAGATTCACCTCGCTAGTTGAGTCACCAGTGACAAAACTGTTACTAGCAATGCAACGAGATGATGGATTGAGAGATGCTGAGCTTAGAGATCACTAGAAACCGGAGAATGAGAGATATTGAGCTCAGAGATCACTAGACCAAACCGGGGAATGAGCGATTCTGAGCTTAAAGATTACTAGAATAGACCGTGGAATGAAAGATACTGAGCTGAGAGATCACTAGAACAGACGGTAGAGTAAGGGATACTGAACTCAAAGATCACTAGACCATGTCTAAGATGATATAAGACACGCAGGATGTCTAAGAGCATACAGCGTGATGGCATTACAGCGACTGGAGGTATCCTCACTCTCTAGCCCCTTTAAAAATTACAATACAATCATACAATTTCCCTATCTCCGATCCTCTTAACTCCCAAACCACCCCTTTACCCCAGTCTCTCTCTCTCTCTCTATATATATATAAAGTATTGAAACTTCAAACTGTTTCTTAGAAGCGTAAGTTCATCAAGTTAGAAACACGTAAATATAACTTAGCACATTATTATTATTATGCAGGCATAGGAAACAAGGAATAACCTGGTACAAAAATTCTATCAAATAAAATACACAAATTGTGGATCTGAATTCTTCAGATAACAATGGTATATTTAATGCTTTTCCTTTAACCTGTCGAGTTACCACAGGATCATTACCATCTACCAGAGTCTTTATTTTTCTCTGTCAGCCGTGAAGGACCTGGACATCTGGAGAGGGTTTCGGGGGTCAACGCCCCCGCGGCTCGGTCTGTGACCAGGCCTCATGGTGGATCAGGTCCTAATCCACCATGAGACACCATTATATATTTGAACACCATGTAGTAAAATTTACAACCTAACATAAACATTCATCCCTGAGCTTCACTATCACCACCAACACCAACAACAATGGACTGATCCCGTCAAAGGTACTACATGTACTGTCGCCAGTGTTATATTAACCTATATTCGACTGCAGCAGCCTGCTGAGCAGGCCAAACGTTTCGGCAATAAATATATCCAAGTGAGTGTTGCACATGTTTTATTCATCCACTTGTTGGTGTTGTGTACCATCAGTAATATACCACCGATACCATCACCTTCAGCAGGTGAGGCAGCAGCACCACCAGCATCAGTAGCACCACCACCAGTATCAGTAGCACCACCACCAGCATCAGTACCACCAATAACAGCATCAATAGCGCCACCAACAGCATCAGTAGCATCACCAACAGCGGGTGACGCACCACCAACAGCTGGTAACGCACGACCACCAGCATCAGTAGCACCACCACCAGCATCAGTTACACCACCACCAACATCAGTAGCACCACCACCAGCATCAGCAACACCACCAACAGCATCAGTAACACCACCAACAAACCAGCGCCAACAACGCCAAATTACACCTGCAAATTAAGGAGATGAAGCGAAACAAGATTCAGTGAATTGTTGAGGTGGAATGTTTGAAGACTTAGTTTATCACAACGACGAGTGAGTGACAGGTGACGACGAGAGGTGACGACGACAGGTGACGAGTGAGTGATAGGTGACAGAGAACCACGAATGAGTTGACGAGAACACAGGTCAGGTTTCATGGGTTCCTGACGATACACCATCACCCATTGGATGAGCTTCTTACGGACGATATGGATCACGTTAATGAACAGTTCGTCTTCCTAATGACAGACAGCGAAAATCTGACTTAGTTATGTCTGCCACGCTCAGTGGCTGACAGTTGTCTGTTCGCCAGACACAACTGTTTCGCCTTTATCTTTTATTTATATGTTTTCCGTTGTGATATATTATAAATGCCCTTTTTCATGGCTGCAAGACAACCATAACCTAACTTAACCTAACAGAGAAATTTGCTAGAAACCGTATGTGAGAAATTAGCTGGACACCATATGTGTGAAATTTGCTGGAAACCATGTATGAGAAATTTGCTGGAAACCATGTGTGAGAAATTTGCTGGAAACCATGTGTGAGAAATTTGCTGGAAACTGTATGTGAGAAATTTGCTGGAAACCATATAAGGAATAAACATTGGTGTTTATTCCTCATTGATGTTAATGGGAGTTAAGTAGTGGAATAGGTGACACTCCTGAACAGGGCAAGAAACCCAACATTCAGTTATAATTTAATTTAATAAATACTAGGCTTCACACCAGTTACTCTTGTGATATAACTTCACAAGAGACTAGGTTTCCAGTTTCTTTTCATGGTTTAACTTAACAAGAGACTATGCCTCCAGTTCCTCTTGTGGTTTAACGTAACAAGAGACTAGGCTTCCAGTTACTTTCGTGGTTTAACTTAAAAGACAAGGCATCCATTGGTTTATCTTAATTTAACAAAGACAAGGCTTCCCACCAGTTTCTCTTGCGGTTTGAAGCTTATCGACCACCACTTCCCTTTAAGAAGTGTTCCTTTGTCTCCACACACTCTTCAATCATCCATCAGGATATTTTACAAGCATTTGTTGCATTGTACACAAGTGCTGGGACGTTCAGGCAGTGTGATAATCAGACATACTGGGTTATTGTGGACATCATTTACAGTGTTGGGTTGTTGTGGACGACATCATCTTCAGTGTTGGGTTATTGTGGACGACATCATCTTCAGTGATTATTTAACTTAAAAAGTGGCACGTAATTTTGATTCTACTTTGCATTTATTTTCTACTTAAAGTTCAGCTGATGAGATGAGATGATATTTTGTGCTGTGTATCTCTTGTGTAAATGATCATGCTTGTAACAACCAGTGTATGTTACTTGTGTTGTATAACACAATATAACTTGTGTTGTGTCGAAGATAATGGTGGTATCAGCCAGAGTCTGCTGCTTATATTGTGTTGTGTAGATGACGTCAGATGCGTCTAGACGACTGATATTCATTGTGTTATAGCAAAATTAAAAATACACTCGAATGTTGCTTTATAAACCAAGTCCGCAAGTTCTGGTGACATGTTATTTATACCGTGTTTCCGGAGATATCTTAGTGTATCAACATAATTGTAAATACAGACTGAGGTTCGCATCGGAAACACGCCACATTGCTTGATTTTTTTTTCTATTCTAGCTTTTAACCTACCGGGGGATAATAACAGAAAGTACTCTTGTTTTAGGTTGAGAACCGGTGCTTAGAGACCAGAGTGGGAGATAACAGTGACAGGATACTAGCAGTGAATGCTGGGAGTAACGTACTGAGTGCACTTTACTAAGATAACCTTCGGTGCTGGGGACTGTACACTGTGTCTTCCCTCCAGCACTGGTGCTGGGGCCAGTTTCATGATATATTTACACCCTGGTGCAGGTCCTGCTCACGTATTTTCGGTGGTAAGTGTGTCTGCGAGCACTGTGAAGGAGAATAAACGGGACAATAATGCAGCGCGAGGTCGCCGGGTTATTGTTTAGTAATCCATTAAGGAAGCAACTGACGTCACGTAAGTACGATGGCCACACAAAATGAAATCTGGGAGTATTGATCACAACGTCCAGGAAGGAGGAGGAGGATGAGGATGCAGGAACCAAGCAGCAGCAATACTTGTACGCAACAGTTTGGTATAAATCTTGCTGAATTATACCAGCAAGTTGTTTTAACAAAGACACATGAACAAACACTAGGACACATTAATTTCAAGTGTTGTGTATCATAAGAAAGATTAAAAGTGATCGAACTTCAAACGTTTTACGCTGAAGTGTTTTTCCACCTCAAAGGAAGCTTTCTTGCTTTGATTTTGGAATAAGCAAGTTTTAATTTGCCAGTTTTATTTAAAAAAGCTAAATTTCCCATGTAAGCCCTACAGAATGCTTAATCTTATCTGCATCAAACCTTAAACTTTTACCCAAACGTTTTCTAATGCTTTAAAAATATCCAAATGTTTGCTCACGTGTCTTTTTTGAACTGCATAGGAAACAATCTTAAAAAAAGGCTAAAAAAACGTAGTTTTACCCCCCCTCCAAAAAGAGAAGTCAGCTGAACTTCCCAGCCAAAGTGAATGTTCTTAAAAAAATGACAAAACATCAAAAGTCGCGAATCTAAAACGAAAAGAAAAACTTAGGAAAATTCGTGTGTGGAAAAGCAATTTGAAAATACTTAAATAGATGAATGTTTGCAACACAAACACCATGTTCTTTTTATATTCGTACTGCGCGCGTGCGCGCACACACACACACACACACACACCTTGTAGCGACCAGTGAAGAGGCGGGGCCAGGAGCTATAAATCGACCCTACAACTACAATTAGGCGAGTACAATTAGGTGAATACACACACATATACGGACACGAGCCACTTATTAACATGTGACAGAATCTGACATTTAAATATATTTATCAGTTTCAGCTTGAATCATGTGAAACTTAGAGTTGCATGTATATATGCAAGAACGTATATGTGTATGTACGTACGTACGTATATATGTACGCAGGTACGTACGTACGGGGTGCTTCACTTTTCACAGCTAGCAGTGTGACCGGTCACTAACACTACCAGTTTTCAGTCTCAGGTGAACGTATGATCGCTAAGTAGCGGCAGAGTGCTTAGTCTCTTCATGCACCATGTATCCACATTATAATATGATGTATCCACACTATAATTCAATGTATCAGTGGCCCTATAAATTCGCAGCAAGAAAAAGAGACAGATTTACTGAGGTTACAGAGACCAACTCGTCATCCATCCTCCTCCAATAACATTGATTTCATTGTGTAATT
Source organism: Cherax quadricarinatus (assembly GCF_026875155.1). Lineage (NCBI taxonomy): Eukaryota > Metazoa > Arthropoda > Malacostraca > Decapoda > Parastacidae > Cherax > Cherax quadricarinatus. The sequence continues at coordinate 20,532,435 of NC_069468.1, forward strand.
AAAGACCATCGATAATTTAACGTTGTTACTATTCACAACGTTGTGCAGACTGTACAGGCTGGAGTGTCTCAAACTTCACATAACATTCTATAATGTTATGTTGTCTGGCAGAATGATGGGTGATAAATTCTATCCCCAACCTGTACCACGGTGTTTGCAGTCCTGTTATTACGATTTCGTGATTCATGATGACAGCTTTGATGGGACTTGAGCTAGAGCTCGTCATGATCACGCTGGCATGAGATTCATCCGTTAAAACCTGTATTTGTGGTCACAGTAGGGGGTCCATGCTAACCTCCCTATGAGGTATAAATATACGTAGTTGGACGAATCTTAATGTAGCCAACCAAATTTCTTAATTACGATCCATTAGATATTATTATTTTTTGTAAATCTGCGTGAACCTCAATAACAAAGAATCTTTCAGTAGATAACCAACCCACTCGTCAGTACGTTCAACACATTTCAGTGGAGAGTCGACGGCTGCAACAAGTGAACTTCAGCTAGAGAAGAGTTCCAGCCTTCCTACACGGGAAACATGTCTCTAATAGTTAAATATTAAACGACCAGAGAGTGAGGCAGAAGTGGTACACCCAGGATGCAACAGTCAGGGTACACCCAGGATGCAACAGTCAGGGTACACCCAGGATGCAACAGTCAGGGTACAACCCGTCACAGTTAGGGTACACCCAGATGCAACAGTAGGGTACACCCAGGATGCAACAGTTAAGTACACCAGGATGCAACAGTCAGGGTACACCCAGGATGCAACAGTCAGGGTACACCCAGGATGCAACAGTCAGGGTACACCCAGGATGCAACAGTCAGGGTACACCCAGGATGCAACAGTCAGGGTACAACCAAGATGCAACAGTTAGGGTACACCCAGGATGCAACAGTCAGGGTACACCCAGGATGCAACAGTTAGAGTACACCCAGGATGCAACAGTCAGGGTACACCCAGGATGCAACAGTCAGGGTACACCCAGGATGCAACAGTCAGGGTACAACCAAGATGCAACAGTTAGAGTACACCCAGGATGCAACAGTCAGGGTACACATGGATGCAACAGTCAGAGTGCACCCAGGATGCAACAGCCAGGGTATACCCAGGATGCAACAGTCAAGGTACACCTAGGACGCAACAGTCAGGGTACACCCAGGGTGCAACAGTCAGGATACACCCAGGATGCAACAGTCACGGTACACCCAGGATGCAACAGTCAGGGTACACCCAGGATACAACAGTCAGGATTCACCCAGGATGCAACAGTCAGGGTACACCCAGGATACAACAGTTAGGGTACACCCAGGATGCAACAGTCAAGGTACACCTAGGACGCAACAGTCAGGGTACACCCAGGGTGCAACAGACAGGATACACCCAGGATGCAACAGTCTAGGTACACCCAGGATGCAACAGTCAGGGTACACCCAGGATACAACAGTCAGGATTCACCCAGGATGCAACAGTCAGGATACACCCACACTACCAAAATCCTTCCAGCTAACCTTCTCGCCTTTCTATTATCCTTCTCACCTTTTCTCAGTTTTTCCCTTCGTGCTTCCCTTCTCAGTATTCTCTGTCTCTCCCTCTTCTTCACTTCCCAAACGTACCTCCTCCTCCTCTCTCTCGCTTTCCTTCCTCTCATTCTCCCCGTATCTTCGTTCTCTGCCCCCTCCTTCCATCCCTCTATCTCTACCCCCTCCCTCTCTCCCTACTCCTCCCTCCTTACCCCTACCTCTCTCCTTGCTCCTCCCTCCCTTTCTCTCACCCTGTCTTCTTTCCTGCTCTTCCCACACCCTTCCTCCCTATTTCAGTTAACTGAGATGTTTCTTCTGAGTTATGTTTTTCAGTGTTCTTGAGAGATCAGTGTTTTTCTTACTGACACAACCGCCAGTGCCACACCTGTTCCACTAGTGTCACTGCCAGTACCACACCAGTGCCTCCACTAGTGCCACCACCAGTGATCCACTAGTGCCACTGCCAGTACCACACCAGTGCCTGCATTAGTGCCACCACCAGTGATCCACTAGTGTCACCACCAGTGATCCACTAGTGTCACTGCCAGTATCACACCAGTGCCTCCACTAGTGCTACCACCACCGTTCTACTAGTGCCACTGCCAGTACCTCACCAGTGCCCCCACTAGTGCCACCACCAGTGTTCCATTAGTGCCAATGCCAGTAGCACGCCTTTCTACCACTGCCAACACTAGTGCCACTGCCAATATTTCACTAGTGCCACTGCCAGTATTCCACTAGTGCCACTGCTAGTACCACACCAGTACCTCAACTAGTGCCACCACCAGTATTCCACTAGTACCACTACCAGTACCACACCAGTACCTTCAGTGCCACACCTGTGTTTCTCGGGAGTCACTCCCAGTACCACCAGTGCCCCACAAGAGTGCCACCACCAGTGCCCCACAAGTGCCACCACCAGTTCCCCCACAACAGCCACCACCAGTGCCCCAGAAGAGTGCCACCAGTGCCCCTACAAGAGTGCCACCACCAGTGTCTCACGAGAGTGCCACCATCAATGCCCCATAAGAGCGCCACCACCAGTGCCTCACAAGAGTGCCACCATCAGTGCCCCATAAGAGTGCCACCACCAGTGCCTCACAAGAGTGCCACCACCAGTGCCTCACAAGAGTGCCACCACCAGTGCCTCACAAGAGTGCCACCACCAGTGCCCCACAAGAGTGCCACCACCAGTGCCTCACAAGAGTGCCACCACCAGTGCCCCACAAGAATGCCACCACCAGTGCCTCACAAGAGTGCCACCACCAGTGCCCCACAAGAGTGCCACCACCAGTGCCTCACAAGAGTGCCACTTCATTCCCGAGGTTTACTGGCTGTTACAGAACACACGCCTCTTCCCTCCCTCACTTTAGTTGTCATAAATATTTAACAGCCGCCAACACCTAGTGTTTAATGTTAAAATGTTAAAATATAACTTTAAAACGTGCTGACCTTATTGGGTTATAAACGCTTTGGTATTATGAGCGTTTTTTTTTTTATAAATGTTTTCCAATTTTATATTTTTTATTTATGAACTTTTTTGATTTATAAACGTTTTTATTTATGAACTTTTTTCAGTTATAAATAAATTTATGTAATAAACGTTTCAGAGTTACAAATTTTTTTGTGAAAAACGTTATACAGCTATAAACGTTTTAGAGTTAAAAACTTTTTTGGGGCTAAAAGCGTTTATTTATATTTTTTACTTATAAACATTTTAATTTATATTTAGTTATAAACGTTTTTATTTATATAATTTAGTTATAAACGTTTACCAGTTATAAACTTTCGAGTTATAAATGTTTTCAGGATATATATATATATATATATATATATATATATATATATATATATATATATATATATATATATATATTATATATATATATATATATATATATATGTCGTGCCGAATAGGCAGAACTTGCGATCTTGGCTTAAATAGCAACGCTCATCTTGCCATATAGGACAAGTGAAAATTTGTGTATGCAATAATTTCGCCAAAATCATTCTGAACCTAACGAAAAAAATATATTTCACTGTGTTTGTTTTGTATTAAATTATTGTAACCAAATATAAAATATATTTAGTTGGGCTAGGCTAAAATAAATTGCGCTTGTTATAATAAGGTTAGGTAAGTTTTCTAAGTTCCTTTTGGTGCAAAATTATAAATTTTTACATCAACATTAAAGAAAAAAATATGTCTTTTAACGTATAAGAGAAATTTTTAGAAAGGACTTAATTTTAAATGAGTTCTTGCTAATTGACCAGTTTTACATATTCGGCACGCAATATATATAATATATTATATATATATATATATATATATATATATATATATATATATATATATATATTATATATATATATTATATATATAAATATATATATATATATATATATATATATATATATATATATTATTTATAGTCATTGAAGGTGCCTTCTTGTGATTGTATCCAAGGTATCGGTACGGTTTTTTGAACTCTTCTCCAACTCCACTTGCCGTGTGTGTGTATTGTTAATCTTTCCGAACATTTATTGAAGGAAACGTTTCGCCACGAGAGTCATCGTAAGTCCTAAATTAGGACTGATAAAGCCTCTCGTGCCGTAATGTTTCATTAAACAAATGTTCTGAACAGGACACAAGAGTCCTTTACCAAACTGTGTCCCTCCCTAATCTGAATTTATCCGACTTAAAGCAATTAATGGAAGCCTCAGACTTACTCTTCGTTGGTCACTTCATCTCCCTCAAAGGTTTGTCAAATCTGAAGTGAACATACCCTTTGGCAGTCCTAATACCATCAAATTTTTTGTAATAACAGCCACTCGAAAGATACCCGGAATAGTACAAGCAAAAACAACACTGTCCGCTTACTGCGATAAATGTTACACTGGAAAAACACGATCTTTAACACCGTGTATATCAATAAACTCAGTAGATACTTATGTACCAGCCATTACAATAATAACAGGGTATTTCAACAAGCAAGTGCAGAGAATCAAAGAATAAATTTCCAGGATGCTGAAGCGTTGATAAGTTGTAACGCGTTGGATAAATTTAGATTTAGAAATAATACAGGAAAGCACTGTAGATACTGTATATACAGAGTATATACAATATAAATAGTAGGACCCTATTTATAGGGCCATATACACTGTATACACTTTTCTCAGTGTATATATACTGTGATGACTCCATCGTTACTCTCCCTTTAAATGTATGCCCTTCTCTCCCAGTCCCAGGCAGGCTCCCAGGCCCAGGATTGCTCCCAGTCCCACGCAGGCTCCCAGCCCCAGGATTGCTCCCAGTCCCAGGTAGGCTCCCAGCCCCAGGATTGCTCCCAGTCCCACGCAGGCTCCCAGCCCCAGGATTGCTCCCAGTCCCACGCAGGCTCCCAGCCCCAGGATTGCTCCCAGTCCCAGGTAGGCTCCCAGCCCCAGGATTGCTCCCAGTCCCACGCAGGCTCCCAGCCCCAGGATTGCTCCCATCCAGTAGGCTCCCAGCCCCAGGATTGCTCCCATCCAGGAGGCTCCCAGCCCAGGATTGCTCCCAGTCCCCAGGTAGGCTCCCAGCCCAGATTGCTCCAGTCCACGCAGGCTCCAGCCCAGATGGCTCCCAGTCCAAGCAGGCTCCCAGCCCCAGGATGGCCCTAAGCCAACAGGCAACTAACCCAGATGGCCTGCCCAGGTGGTCCAAGTCCCGGCTTTCCAAAGCCCAGCAAGACCCCAGCGCAGTGTTAAATCAGTCGAAGGTTGGGGCCACACACTGATTATTAGGTGGAGTGTGATCATAAGTCTTGGAGTGATCTGTTTAGTGTGTGTGTGTGTGTGTGTGTGTGTGTGTGTGTGTGTGTGAGGGAGTGGGTATGGATGGGTGTGTATAAGAGTGTGTGTCTGTGGGAGAGGGTGTGTGTGTGTGTGGGAGAGGGAGTGGAAGTGGGAGAGAGAGTGGGCGGGTGGGTGAGAGAGGGTGTGTGCGTGTGGGTGTACAAACTGTGTCACAGCCTGGGTGTAATCCTCGCCCAGGGCTCCGCATTAAGCCTGTCATAATGTCTGGTACTTTTGTCAAACACAAGTTTCGCTGTGGTTATTTACGAGGTTGATGGGTGCCACCTGGTGCCAAGCTGCCTTCTCCACCACACCAGCCCCCCTCCACACACACACACAACACGCACACACACACGCCACACACACACACACACAGGGAAGTGATGTAGTGGAGGCAGGATCCATACATAGCTTTTAGAAGAGGTATGATAATGTTTATAGAGAAGGAAGAGTGACCTAGTAGCAACCAGTGAAAAGGTGGGGCCAGAAGCTGTGACTCGACCCCTGCAACTACAACTAGGTGAGTACACACACACACACACACACACGGTTATTAGCATCTGAGGTTGGAACAATTCCCAAATAACCACCACTTAAGAGACGACACTTATGACAACGTTTGGACTCGACAACGGTTTAAAGCGAACCGAAACGTGTTCCTAAGTTTCCTTTCCTGAGTGTGGGTTATTTATGACTAAAGAACAAAATGTAGCTAGTAATAAAGTTGGTAGAATTACCGACAATATGTAAAGTAAAAGTAAAAGGAGAGCGAAACGTTGCCACAATAAATGTCACATTAGTTGCACTTGTGTCCTTTTACTTTACAAAATGTAGCTAATAAAAACAAGACAAGCAGAACACTTTTACTGGAACAACGACCGGGTTATGGTAGAGTTGTACTCTGAGCGAAATGTCCCAACAAAAGTTTGTACCCTATGCTGTCATTTCACAGCATTTCGCCTCTAAATATAAAAATAAGCTTTCTTGTAGAATATTTGTGATTCTTCTCCCCCCCCCCAAAAAAAAAGAGTGCTGCCATCATGTTACCGCGTTGCTATGCGAAGTAACATCTTGCAAAACTGGTGGTGGTGGTGGTGGTGGTGGTGGTGGTGGTGGTGGTGCTGCTGCTGCTGCTGCTGCTGCTGCTGCTACTGCCGCTTACTATAGGGCAGCAAAAAAGTGACGAAGATGGTGCGCCCACCTGGCACCCTCTGCAAGGAGCAGCAACCAAGCAGGGGGCAGCAGGGGGAAGAATCACCCATCTCCGCCACACATGTTTTGATACCCTCGTCAGCAGGTGTTCAACACTGGGGGTTTTTGCAACATGGTCACCTGCCGCATGTCTGCAACTCACACCAGCTTTCACTCTTTTTTTCTTATTTACCTCACTCTGCGTCCATATTTATTCATATCCTTTTATTTATATCTGTAACTCTTTTATCTTTATCCAAATTACATCTCTGTCAGTTATTCTCTCATTGCTGTTAAATCTTGAGAATACTGGAAGATGAAATACAAATCAGAATAGTATACAGGATGCTGTACCTCCTCTTATACCAGATTCTGTGAATCACATTTGTCCTGGGTATATATTTTACATTAGTTATAAGAGGTATGATAAGTACGGGGAAGGGACAGACAGGAGTCACGGTGGATCACTGAAAAAAGGATTTTTTTTATTTCATACATTAAATTTTAATCTACTTTCCCTTTAAAATTTAGGATAAATTGTGTGTCCACGCAATATAACATTAGTTTTGTTGTTATCGGTGCCATATTGTAGCTATAAATTTTAGATGTGTCACTATTGCTAGATTGCTGTTGTGGTACATGAGAAGAGGTTAGTGCCTTCCCTGTGGGCGAGTTTCAAGAAGAGTTAAGTGATCTGCCACTGTGGCGGTTTCAAGAAGAGTTAAGTGAACTGCCCATGTGGCAGTTCAATGAGAGGTTAAGTGTCTGCCACTGTGGCGAGTTTCAAGGAAGAGGTTAAGTGTCCTGACCACTGTGGGCGAGTTTCAAGGAAGAGGTTAAGTGATCTGCCCACTGTGGGCGAGTTTCAAGGAAGAGGTTAAGTGATCTGCCCACTGTGGGCGAGTTTCAAGGAAGAGGTTCAGTGATCTGCCCACTGTGGGCGAGTTTCAATGAAGAGGTTAAGTGTCCTGACCACTGTGGGCGAGTTTCAAGGAAGAGGGCTTTTGAAAAATAGTGAGGGATGGTATTTTCTGACCCGGTTACGAGGCACCAGACCCGCCTTCCTCAGCTGCTCCACCTGTATACAAACACTATATTAACAAAATAAATATTCCCCCCTTGTGTAATCATGGGTAAAAAATAACAAATTGTTAATTTAGTGCAACAAGCGTTATTAATAAAGGTAGTAATATATATATATATACAGCCAGATTGCAATAGAGGAATAATATTGCTGAAACCTGACTTACACTCACCCACACCCACCCACACTCACCCACATCCGCCCACACCAACCATGAATATGTTTCCAGATTGAAAAAAAAATTTTAAATAATAAACACCAAACATAAATCTCTACAAGATTATTTATATAAACTGACCAGATGAGAGAAAGATGGATGATGGAACTTAATGTAGATTATGTGTTAAATAATGAAGCTCAAGAAATCGAAGTCAAAACACATAAAGGACATAGATTGTGACAAAATATTGAACATATCAAAGAAAGAGACCGAAAGATCATATAAATGAAGTTGAGAGAAACGCATATACTACACTGGTAAAGCATGAAAAGGTACATGAAAAAAACAGACCTTTATACTACGTTTCGCCTACATAAGGCGTTATCAGGTACGTAAAATATAACACTATAACATATATATATTATATACTTCAGATAGTTACACACAGAACACTAAACAAAACCAATATAAGGAATTAGACACATATGCAACACCTGGCTATCATCATTTGAAGAAGTTTCACCAAACAGTTCAATACAAAATTGATATACGAAGGCAGATGAGGCAATCAGTCCCTCAGCCAAGGAAACCGGTGTTCGGTACCTTGGTCTTGTCACACTCATAAAGACTAGAATACTGAACACAGGTTTCTAAGTGAAAGTACTGATTGTCTGATCTACTCTCTTGTGTGCATTGTTCTCCAAGGCTCAGGGACTGATTACCTCATCTTCTACTGTCATGTGTGTATAGACCTACAAGGCTGAAGGACTGATTTCCTCTTCTTCTAATCTCTTCGCATATCAACTTTGCATTGAACTGATAAAGCCACTTATATTGTCGACATTTATAACATTACTGTAACAACACAAAGCAATTATAAGGATATAATGAAGGTAGTTAAGATAGGAAGTGTCCATGCTAAGATTATAACGATGCTACAGTGAAGGAACAGTAGCCACGATACAGAGAAAAATTGTTTAACGAGAGTTATAAGACAAACACATTAAAGCGATAGTCATGGCAGTAGTAATAGTTACATGTCGTGACAATTACAACTGGTTATTCATTAGCTATAGTTACAACAATAACAAAAAAACATTTATTAGAAATAAAGAACAAAAATGCACAATACAGTGACTGGAACAATACACAAATAACCCTTACATAGCAGAGAGAAGCTTATGATGACGTTTCGGACCGAAACGTTACCTATAAGCTTTTCTCTCTTCTATGTGCGAGTTATTTGTGTAACATTAGAAATAGATATAACCAGAACCTAACATTCATTAACGATAGATACGACAGAAACCAATCATCCACTAACGATAGACACGACAGGAAGCAAACATTCACTAGTGATAGTTACGAGAGCGAGGAAGTTAACGCCGAGACAACAAAGTTTAATGGCTATCGGTACGACGGTATGATCATTACCAATGAGACACAAACGTAGGTTTACGAACGATCGTTACGACATGAAGACAGTTGATAGCGAGACAAGCAAACATTTAATGAGAACATTTACGGGAGGGTGACGGTTCATGCCTGGAGAAGCAATAAAGGAACAGCAACCTCTGCTGATATTGCTGCCAGAATATCCCGTAGGCCATCCCCTGCAGGCGGTGACGGGGCGCAAGTACCTTCCCAAGACGAATTAAATACCTCCAGTTGTACACCTCCCCTGCCCCTGGTGAGGTGTTTACCTCCCTTCATACTGAGACATTCACCTCCCCCATGAAAAGCATTAGGGACTGGCCACCTCCTACCAAGTGTGACGGATTGATCACCTTAAAACAATTACTATTGTCTCCAGTGTTGTATTCTCCAGTACTCGGCTGAAGAAGTTTCTTGTTCAGGGGAAATGTGTCTGCAGTAAAGATAGCCAAGCGTTGTACATGTGGCGTATCCATCAAACATAGGAACTGGAAATTACCAAGTCATAAGCAGCGCCATCTCTGCTGGAAACAAACTTATAAAGCTGCCAGACCTACTGAACCAATAGTGGAATACTAGACAATATTCTCATTGCCCCACTGAAGACTCGTAGCTCAGGCTGACAGATTCCGTTATGTGATGCGTATACCAGTCCTGTTTTTCCCCTCATCTGTTACTCTCTCCGTATATCTGAACTGATAAAGCAACCGGTTATCATAACATCTTCAAATAAAATACCTCGGTGTTGCACATGTGTAATTCATCATCCTGTAGTGTGACAGAATATAAGTAAGTTTATTTAGGTAGAGATACACATTAATACAGTTACACGAATTATCCTACATAGTAACATACGTTTATTACCTAAGATAACTCCCAAAAAAAGTCAGTGACTTATTTTCATTGGAGTATTTGTAATATCTTATTATATAAAATTTAAAACAGCTACGTAACTCACCTGTGTGAAAATTAGTTACAATAAAAGGAGATACTAGGAATAAGGTAAACTGAGTTATTTACATCAACATTAAAGACAGGATCAGATTGCAATAACAGGTTCATGAATGTTAGCTATACCAGTCACTTTCCTTCCTTCCCGTACCTTCATTGTGGGCAGCTGTTATGTGACTATTATATAAAATATGTATCCATGCATTACGGGTGCCTGGAGTAGTGTGCTTTTCTTTTGCATGGCTCGGAAGTAACACCTAGGTGTTACTTCCGAGCCATACAGAACACTACTGCTGGGTCACTATCTGGAAAAAAAAAAACGGGCGGGAGTGCACCGGCGAACCTACCGTTGTAACTATCATGGAAAATAAGTTAGGGGGGGAGGAGGGTGCACCCACCAAGTGACTGCCATATAGAACGAGTGCAAAAAGTCACTAAGGTTATACAATCTATATTTAGCAACTCGAGTTTACCACACCATCCTACATTAAGCCATAATCTTCACAGTTACGCGGCAACACTGCCAATCTCCACTCACGTGGCAACATTGCCATACTCTTCACAATCACGTGGCACCACTGCCATATTCTTCGCTATCACGTGGCACCACTGTCAGTCTTCACTATCACGTGGCACCACTGCCATGTTCTTCACTATCACGTGGCACCACTGTCAGTCTTCAATATCACGTGGCACCACTGCCATATTCTTTACTCTCACGTGGCACCACCGCCAGTCTTCACTATAACGTGGCAACACTGCCAGTCTTCACTATCTCGCTTCAAATTGGAAATCTTTATTTTAAGGTGACGCTAAATTTCACCTTTTTTTTTTCTTACATTCAAGCCTCATAACTTACTCCCGAAGCTCAATTTCGGTCACAGCCCGAAAACCGATATGATTGTTTTTTCTTCATCCCATTTTCTTAACCTTTAAAACCTAGATTCAACACTTAACGCCTTAAGCCAAGTCTCCCTCTGACTGTTACCGATAATCTTATCTCCATATATGTATTGAAAAACTCATTAGTTTTTCACTTAAAACGTATTTCGGGGTAATCTAACCCAAAAAAAAAAAATCCTAGTGCTATAAGGGGCGGTAATACAGTGGTAGAGAATAATGACAGTGTGTAAATAATGCTACGAGGGACAGTGTGTAAATAATGCTACGAGGGACAGTGTGTAAATAGTACTAATAGGTAGTGTGTAAATGTTAAAAGCGGCGGTAATACAATGGTAGAGCATATTAACAGTGTGTAATAATACAAAGCGAGCTGTGGCATTTTATTATGAAAAGGTCGAGTCCACCTGGGACTTTATCAATCGAGTTGTGACTTGACAATTATCCAAGATGGACTGAAACGTCGTCCTACGAGCGGGTTATTGGTGAATTGTTCCAACCACAGTATTGTGCGACCTTTCTTATTCTTCTCAGTCCAGGTGAACTGATAATGCCTCTTGAGTGTCTTAGCTGCGAGAAACACCATTGATTTTCGTGTTTTTTTTTCCTCTCCCAAAACTTTCTTATCCTTACCGTTGAGAATTTTTGCCCAGCATTACTGTCAGCCAAATTCAAGCGCAGGTTCAGACCAAGGAAGTCGATTGTCCCCAGGTTGGGAGTAAATTAAAAAAGTTGTGTTAGCGAACTCAAGTATTGGAGAGGCGGAGGTGGGTCGCTGTGGCAGCGGAGGCTGCCAGGTAGACGCAAAGTTTGGTCCAGGTCAATGGTGCTGTTTAATTAGTGACACCAACGTCATAACCTCTCACATTCTTGCTCCAAGATTACATCCCAAGGTTAAATTCCTAGGATTACATCCCAGGATTACATTCTCAGGCTTACATCCCAGGATTACATTCCCAGGCTTACATTCCACGACTACATCCCAAGATTACATCCCAGATTACATCCCAACAATTCCAACCTTCATATAATTGTTGCAGTTGTTAGGTTATCCCTACGGGGACCTTTAAGAAGGTGCCTATTTTTTTTTTTACCTTTTCGTGTTTATTTCTTTCAAAACAGAAAGACTCATCCAATCGGTTTAAAATTGTCAAAACATGTGTACGGTAACTAGGACAACAATCTAGGAGCAACTATCATATGCAGGTGCCATATGAGCAAAGTTGTTGAACACAATCCCAGCTTCCTGGAGTGGCACCAATAAATTTTAAAATCATCAGCGGTATAGCTTCAAAGAATAAAATAATAAGGCGCCTCTTAATTCGATGTCGAAGAAGATTGATATTCATATGTGTGGGTAAACATCTGCCAGTTTTAGGTGTAAAATAGTGTGAAATTTCATTCGAAACCTGGGACTACAATTTCATTTCATGGGAAAAGTAAGCCAAATCATATTTTTCAAGTAGCATATATGGAAATTTTAGCAAAATATTGAGATCTGTCAGTAAATGTTTGAAACTGTTTAATTACGTTGAATATATTTGAGTCTGCCTCTTCAGAATGGCGTCCAGGTTGGTACTTTAAGTTTAATCTGAGTGATGGGAAGTTTATCAATGTACTAAAAAAATATTATGAAACATAGAACTGCCTGAATCCGTGCGATAACTGGAGAATGACTCTTCCGACAGGTTTCAAATTTTCAGCCCTGGTGTGTTTTCCAGAAAGTAAAATTGTCGTTGTTTAGGGGCACTAAGTCCCACTTTCCCAGTTTTGTTAAACAGTGATATTTATTTCCATTCAGTGGCAGAAGTTAGGTGAAATATAGCTAATTTATTCCATAAGAGGGATTATTATTATTATTATTATTATTATTATTATTATTATTATTATTATTATTATTATATTTAAAAAAAACGCTAAACCACAAGGGCCATCATAGGAGGGATAACTCACTGCTTAAATGCAAATTTGAAATTTTATTGAAACTTAAAAAAAAAAAAACAAAGAATTGGAATCGTTAGATTCAGAGCAATTATTGGAGAATGACTTTCTTGATAGTCTTCAAATTTTCATTGTTCATGGGCATTATTAAAATAAATCTTGGCTCTTCTGAATTCTCTAATTTTAAATTGATTTCCATGGAATAACTAAAGAACGAGTCTTCAGGTCGGCTTCACACACTTAATTGTTGGCGCATCTTATTTAAAAGTATTTTCCTAGGATAAATCTTCACAATGTTATTTAATGTGTCTATAACATTGTGTACCTTGATTATATAACATTGTGTACCTTGATTATATAACATTGTGTACCTTGATTATATAACCTTGTGTACCTTGATTATATAACATTGTGTACCTTGATTATATAACATTGTGTGCCTTGATTATATAACATTGTGTACCTTGATTATATAACATTGTGTACCTTGATTATATAACATTGTGTACCTTGATTATATAACATTGTGTGCCTTGATTATATAACATTGTGTACCTTGATTATATAACATTGTGTACCTTGATTATATAACATTGTGTACCTTGATTATATAACATTGTGTACCTTGATTATATAACATTGTGTACCTTGATTATATAACATTGTGTACCTTGATTATATAACATTGTGTGCCTTGATTATATAACATTATGTACCTTGATTATATAACATTGTGTACCTTGATTATATAACATTGTGTACCTTGATTATATAACATTGTGTACCTTCATTATATAACATTATGTACCTTGATTATATAACATTGTGTACCTTGATTATATAACATACAATTTAAGAGAAAAGAAAAGCATGTTACAAAAAGCTTAAATCAAACTTAATTATTTAAACGCTGGTCACTCTTAGAGTTGGATTTATTTTGGCCAGTAGGTCCCATTTTTTTTCTTACTTAGAAAATTGTTAAATTGAAAATACTGCTTTTGATGCTATGATTTATGAGTAATTCTTCAGAGAGTTACAATCCTTCAACGTCGATAATTTGATGACATATGTGCAGCTTCAAGCCTAATGTGTTGGTGTGTTTTAGGTCACTAGTCTTTTAGAAACAATAAGTTTACCTTCAAGTTTACCTTCAAGTTTACCTTCAAGTTTACCTTCAAGTTTACCTTCAAGTTTACCTTCAAGTTTACTTTCAAGTTTACCTTCAAGTTTACCTTCAAGTTTACCTTTAAGTTTACCTTCAAGTTTACTTTCAAGTTTACTTTCAAGTTTACCTTCAAGTTTACCTTCAAGTTTACCTTTAAGTTTACCTTCAAGTTTACTTTCAAGTTTACCTTCAAGTTTACTTTCAAGTTTACTTTCAAGTTTACCTTCAAGTTTACCTTCAAGTTTACCTTTAAGTTTACCTTCAAGTTTACTTTCAAGTTTACCTTCAAGTTTACTTTCAAAGTTTACCTTCAAGTTTACTTTCAAGTTTACCTTCAAGTTTACTTTCAAGTTTACCTTCAAGTTTACCTTCAAGATTACTTTCAAGTTTACCTTCAAGTTTACCTTCAAGTTTACCTTTAAGTTTACCTTCAAGTTTACTTTCAAGTTTACCTTCAAGTTTACCTTCAAGTTTACCTTCAAGTTTACCTTTAAGTTTACCTTCAAGTTTACTTTCAAGTTTACTTTCAAGTTTACTTTCAAGTTTACCTTCAAGTTTACCTTCAAGTTTACTTTCAAGTTTACCTTCAAGTTTACCTTCAAGTTTACCTTCAAGTTTACCTTCAAGTTTAGTTTCAAGTTTACCTTCAAGTTTACTTTCAAGTTTACTTTCAAGTTTACCTTCAAGTTTACCTTCAAGTTTACCTTCAAGTTTATTGTCCTTCAAGTTTACCTTCAAGTTTACTTTCAAGTTTACTCAGTTCTAAGTTTACCTTCAAGTTTATTCAAGTTTACCTTCAAGTTTACTTTTCAAGTTTACCTTTAAGTTTACCTTCAAGTTTACCTTCAAGTTTACTAAGTTTACTTAAGTTTACCTTTAAGTTTACCTTCAAGTTTACCTTCAAGTTTACCTTCAAGTTTACTTCTTTAGTTATTACCTTCAAGTTTACCTTCAAGTTTACTTTCAAGTTTACCTTTAAGTTTACCTTTAAGTTTACCTTTAAGTTTACCTTCAAGTTTACCTTCAAGTTTACTTTCAAGTTTACCTTTAAGTTTACCTTCAAGTTTACCTTCAAGTTTACCTTCAAGTTTACTTCAAGTTTACCTTAAGTTTACCTTCAAGTTTCTTTTCAAGTTACCAGCTTTCAAGTTTACCTTCAAGTTTACCTTCAAGTTTACTTCAGTTTCTCAAGTTTTCCCTTTCAAGTTTACTTCAAGTTTACCTTCAAGTTTACCTTCAAGTTTACCTTCAAGTTTACTTCAAGTTTACTTTCAAGTTTACCTTCAAGTTTACTTCAAGTTTACCTTCAAGTTTACTTTCAAGTTTACCTTCAAGTTTACTTTCAAGTTTACCTTCAAGTTTACCTTCAAGTTTACCTTTAAGTTTACCTTCAAGTTTACTTTCAAGTTTACCTTTAAGTTTACCTTCAAGTTTACTTCAAGTTTACCAAGTTTACCTTCAAGTTTACTTTCAAGTTTACCTTCAAGTTTACCTTCAAGTTTACCTTCAAGTTTACTTTCAAGTTTACCTTCAAGTTTACCTTCAAGTTTACCTTCAAGTTTACCTTCAAGTTTACCTTCAAGTTTACCTTCAAGTTTACCTTCAAGTTTACTTTCAAGTTTACCTTTCAAGTTTACCTTCAAGTTTACCTTCAAGTTTACCTTCAAGTTTACCTTCAAGTTTACTTCAAGTTTACCTTCAAGTTTACCTTCAAGTTTACTTCAAGTTTACCTTCAAGTTTACCTTCAAGTTTACTTCAAGTTACTCAAGTTTCCCTTTCAAGTTTACCTTCAAGTTACCTAAGTTCCTTTAAGTTTACCTTCAAGTTTACTTTCAAGTTTACTTCAATTTATTTCGTTTCTTCAAGTTTACTTTCAAGTTTACCGTCAAGTTTACCTTCAAGTTTACCTTCAAGTTTACCTTCAGGCTGGTGTGTTTCTCAGCGGAATATTTCAATTAAACTTGGGCTGTGTCCTTCTTCAACATTTTCACTGAAGCAATTTCCATATTATCTTCCATTAGATGTCTCGTGAATATAACTTCTGATTCGCCTTATATCTTTAACGCTAATATTTAACTGCGTTACAAACTTATGAAGCACTCTGTACCAGTAGAGTGCACTGAGGTACAGGGTTATGCAAAACGAGAACCTACTCTCGTATCGCGCGACGAAATATTATTATGTATTATGAATATTATTATTATTATTATTATTTTTATTATTATTATTATTATTATTATTATTATTATTATTATTATTATATTATTATTATTATTATTATTATTATATTATTATTATTATTATTATTATTTATTATATTATTTATATTCATGTATAATTATCATTATTATTATTATTAATGTATATTATTGATTACATTTCATTATATTATTATTTATATTATGATTACTTATTATTATTATATTAATACATATATTATTATTATATATATCTATTATATTCAAATTATTCACATAATATATTATTTTATTTTCCGTTCTATTATTTATTATTATTATTATATTGATATATTATTATCATATCATTCTATATACTTATTATATATATTATATTATTACATATTAACGTCCACCTGGCCCCTACCATTACACCTTCAACCTAGCAATCGATCGGCTCCAGTTCCTCGAGCTTCCAACACCAACACGTGTACACAGCACCGTGTACCACACACCACTGTACACAAGCACCACAGTACACACCAGCACCCAACAACGTACCCACACACGATCACTCAAACACATCTAATCACAGTCGTTCGCGCTCGTCATCAATTAGGTAAATTGCTTATGTTGGATATAGTGGGCAGTCCACCTCCACCCACAACCGTCCACCCCACTATCCACCACGTCCACCCCACTATCCACCACCGTCCACCCCACTATCCACCACCGTCCCACCCCACTATCCACCACCGTCCCACCCCCCCTATCCACCACCGTCCACCCCACTATCCACCACCTCCACCCCACATATCCACCACCGTCCACCCCACATCCACCCCCCGTCCACCCCACTATCCACCACCGTCCACCCCCACTATCCACCACCGTCCACCCCACTATCCACCACCGTCCACCCCACTATCCACCACCGTCCACCCCACTATCCACCACCGTCCACCCCACTATCCACAACCGTCCACCCCACTATCCACCACCGTCCACCCCACTATCCACCACCGTCCACCCCACTATCCACCACCGTCCACCCCACTATCCACCACCGTCCACCCCACTATCCACCACCGTCCACCCCACTATCCACCACCGTCCACCCCACTATCCACAACCGTCCACCGCCATCCACCACCGTCCACCTCCACCCACTACCGTCCACCCCAATATCCACAACCGTCCACCTCCACCCACTACCGTCCACCCCAATATCCACCACCGTCACCCACTACCGTCTACCTCCACCCACTACCGTCTACCCCACTATCCACCACCGCGCACCGTCACTCACCACCTTCCATACAGTTTATATACTGGAGACAGTGGGAGATAAGGTAATCAGTCCCTCACCCATGATAGAGGATGCTGAGTCTTGTAACTTTGATCAAGGTGAAACAGGAGCAGGATAGACACAACTCATCCATGAGAACATTAGACTCCAGGTGGATCTCATGAGAACAAGTTTACAATCTAAATAAATAATAATGTATGTTTGGAGAGAATCTTTTAAAGCAGCACTTGAGATTTGTCCTCCAAGGTACCACTAGAGAAGTTACCAGCAAGAAGTTTGGGAGTGGAACGGGAGGAGTGGGAACTCTTGAGCCAGAGGATGCACAGGGACCTGTGGCAAAGAGGAGGAGGAGAAATAACAGAGAAAACTGCCTTGCAAGTGTAGTTACCGGTGTAACTGTGCCTTTACAAGATGTAAATATTGCCGCATTCCGCTAAGTTTTTCTCAGTGCGTGTTATGTTCCGTTTTATCCCGTGAACTGCCAACTCAGATCACGTCCACACATACACACAGCGATCAGTAAAGAGGCGGGGCCAGGAGCTGAGTCTCGACCCCTGCAACCACAAATAGGTGAGTACACACGTCCACACACACGTCCACACACACGTCCACACACACGTCCACACACAAACACACACACACACACACACACACACACACACACACACACACACACACACACACACACACACACACACACACACACACACAAGATAACAGCAGAAAGCTTTCGAGAGGATTTGCGCAAGCTAGAGAAGTGGTGTCCCAAGTGGCTGCGGAAACTCAACACCAACAATGTATAACTTGGTGACTAACATTTATCACGTGAACATAAAAGACATGAGGGGAATAATTTCAAATCGATTCATTATAAGGGTTGAGAAAGATGTAACGATGGAGGCTCCACAGAGGATACAACATGACCTTCCTAATTTCTTAGCAAAGGCGGGGCCCAATAGCTGTAGCCGAACTCTTAAAATATCCTCCTACCCAGACCTTTTTATTTTTACCTCATCCCTCACACATCTCAAATTCTGATCTCGCGATGTAACTATCAGTGTAGCAGCACACTGCTCGTATGCCAGATTTTATTAAGTGATAAATTTGTACAATAAGGCAGCCACAGACTGCGGGTGTAACCAACATTGTTAGCAAAATCTGTTACCTGGAGTTTACCTGGAGAGAGTTCCGGGGGTCAACGCCCCCGCGGCCCGGTCTGTGACCAGGCCTCCTGGTGGATCAGAGCCTGATCAACCAGGCTGTTGCTGCTGGCTTCACGCAAACCAACGTACGAGCCACAGCCCGGCTGGTCAGGAACCGACTTTAGGTGCTTGTCCAGTGCCAGCTTGAAGACTGCCAGGGGTCTGTTGGTAATCCCCCTTATGTATGCTGGGAGGCAGTTGAACAGTCTCGGGCCCCTGACACTTATTGTATGGTCTCTTAACGTGCTAGTGACACCCCTGCTTTTCATTGGGGGGATGTAGCATCGTCTGCCAAGTCTTTTGCTTTCGTAGTGAGTGATTTTCGTGTGCAAGTTCGGTACTAGTCCCTCTAGGATTTTCCAGGTGTATATAATCATGTATCTCTCCCGTCTGCGTTCCAGGGAATACAGGTTTAGGAACCTCAAGCGCTCCCAGTAATTGAGGTGTTTTATCTCCGTTATGCGCGCTGTGAAGGTTCTCTGTACATTTTCTAGGTCAGCAATTTCACCTGCCTTGAAAGGTGCTGTTAGTGTGCAGCAATATTCCAGCCTAGATAGAACAAGTGACCTGAAGAGTGTCATCATGGGCTTGGCCTCCCTAGTTTTGAAGGTTCTCATTATCCATCCTGTCATTTTTCTAGCCGATGTGATTGATACAATGTTATGGTCCTTGAAGGTGAGATCCTCCGACATGATCACTCCCAGGTCTTTGACGTTGGTGTTTCGCTCTATTTTGTGGCCAGAATTTGTTTTGTACTCAGTCGTCAGTGGTCAGTCGTCACGTGAGGTCACAGACCCTGAGCTGCTTTGGGGATTAGTGTGGACGGTTACAAAGCATGGCTTGCTTCTGCAGTGTTTTAAAAATTGAGGTTGGAGAGTTGAAGGAGGAGGTCTTGCTTCTCCAGGAGGAGATTAGGAGGCTGAAGGACCACTTCAATGGGTCTGGGAGAGAGTGTGAGGTGGCTGGAGTTGTGGGGAATGAGGCTTCAAGTGAGGTGCAGTCTGTCTCTCGCTGTGAGGAGGCTGTAGTTGGGGAGGTAGCAACGCTACCAGCAGTGAGGTGCAGTCCAGCACCTGCTACAAGTGGCGAGTGGTTCACAGTAATGGAAGGCGCATCAGAGTAAGGAAAGTTAAGAGTGAAAATCTGAAGGTAGGAAATCGCTTCTCTGTTCTTCAGGATGAATGTACTTCAGTGGCCAGTGAAGGTAAGGGTACTACTGCCCCTGCTAATGAGGTAAGCGCATTCTTGTGGTTGGTGACTCTCAGGTAAGATATATTGACCGTGCTTTTTGTAATAGGAATAAGAAGATGAGAGATAGAGTGTGCTTCCCTGGAGCTGGTGTTGGGGACATTGTCAACAGGCTGGATAATATCATGTCAGGTAATGGGAACAGCCCATTATCTGTCTCAGTGCTGGTGGAAATGATATTGGGAAGGTAGGAGAGAAGAGCTGCTAGATAAGTACAGGTCAGCTATAGATTTCATTAAGTCTAAGGGAGGGATCCCAATCATATGTAGCATCTTGCCTAGAAGGGAGTAGGAAATGAATGGTTGTCTAGGGCAATTGGTGTAAATTGCTGGCTAGACAGATATCTGCAAGGAACTTGCAATCCCATTCATTGACAACTGGAACAACTTTTATGGCAAACATGATATGTATGCAAGGGATGGGGTACATCTCTCTGGGGCTGGGGTGGTAGCACTTGCAGACTCGATTGAGAAGGCCATTGGTGAAATGCCTATGATTTTAAACAGATGGAAGATAGAGGTATGGGTGTGTGTGGGAAACAAGCAGGTTGCAACACTTGGGTTGGAAACAGTAAATGTATAAAAGGCATTCAGCATGAAGTTATAAATAAAGACAATAGATCAGGTCAGCAAACAAAGGGGGACAGCAGAGGGCAGCAAGGGACTAGCTCCCTTAAGGTTTACTATACTAATAGCAGGAGTGTAAGAAATAAGATAGATGAGCTAAGATTAACTGCAAGTGCAGGAAACATAGATATTATTGCTATAACAGAGACCTGGCTCAATCTGAAAGATAGAGAGATGCCCTCTGAATGTCACATACAAGGCTATAAATTATTCCACACCGACAGGGTCAACAGGAAAGGTGGTTGGAGTAGCGATGTATGTCAGAGACAATTTAAATTGTTGTGTTAGACAAGATATTAAATTAGAAGCGTCACCACTGAATCTGTTTGGTTACAGCTTCTCGAGGGCCGAGAAAAACTAATTTTGGGTGTGATTTACAGGGCCCCAAATCTTGATAGGGAGTGCAGTAAACTTCTATGGGACGAAATTCGTAAGGCATCTACATACGAAAATGTTGTGCTAATGGGAGATTCAACTATAGACAGATTGACTGGAGCAATTTGACAGGAAATTTAGAGTCAGGTGACTTTCTTGATACGATCCAGGATTGTTTTTTAAAACAGTTTGTGACAGAGCCAACTAGGGGAAATAACCTCCTTGACTTGGTTCTTGCCAGTAGGGAAACACTAATTAATAATCTTGAGGTTAATGATGAGCTTGGGGAAAGTGATCACAAATCACTCAGTTTTAATATATCATGGAATTCCCCTAATAATGGCAATCAAGTCTCCGTCCCTGACTTTCGCTTGGCTGATTTCATAGGACTGAAAAATTACTTAGGTGGGCTTGAACTGGAATGACCTGACTAAGGTCAGGTAGGTGGTGATGGTTGCCGATATGATGCTTTCCAGGGCATAGTTCTAGCTGCTCAGTCAAATTATGTTCCAAATAGGGAAATCAGATCAAACAAAAATGATCCTAATGGATGAACAATAGAATTAAAATATCTGATTGGTCAAAAGAGAAGGCATATATAGGCAAATCAAAAGAGGAGAGGGGCAATTGAGAAATCGATATATTCAGTTAAAAGAGAGAAATAAAAAAGGGAATTAGAAAAGCAAAAAGAGATTATGAGGTTAAAGTTGCAAGAGAATCGAAGACTAACCCAAAAGGATTCTTTCAGGTATACAGAAGTAAGATCAGGGACAAGATAGGCCCACTCAAAAGTTCCTCGGGTCAGCTCACTGACAGTGATAAGGAAATGTGTAGAATTTTTAACACATACTTCCTCTCAGTTTTTACACAGGAGGATACCAGCGATATTCCAGTAATGAAAATTATGTATGAACAGGACGATAATAAACTGTGCACTATTAGGTCACAATGACATGGTCCTTAGGCAAATAGATAAATTAAAACCTAACAAATCCCCAGGCCCTGATGAACTGTAGCAAGGGTTCTAAAGGAATGTAAAGAGGAGCTTAGCACAACCTTTGGCTAATCTTTTCAACATATCACTACAAATGGCATGGTGCCAGATAAGTGGAAAATGGCAAATGTGATACCTATTTTCAAAACAGGTGACAGGTCCTTAGCTTCGAACTATAACCAATAAGCCTGACCTCCATAGTGGGAAAATTTATGGAATCAATAATTGCCGAGGCAGTTCGTAGCCACCTTGAAAAGCATAAATTAATCAACGAATCTCAGCATGGTTTTACAAAGGGGCGTTCCTGCCTTACGAATTTATTAACTTTTTCACTAAGGTATTTGAGGAGGTAGATCATGGTAATGAATATGATATTGTGTATATGGACTTCAGTAAGGCTTTTGACGGGTCCCACATCAGAGACTGTTGAGGAAAATTTAAAAGCACATGGAATAGGAGGAGAAATTTTTTCCTGGATAGAGGCATGGTTGACAAATAGGCAGCAGAGAGTTTGCATAAATGGGGAGAAATCAGAATGGGGAAGTGTCACGAGCGGTGTTCCACAGGGTCAGTGTTGGGCCCCTGCTGTTCACAATCTACATAAACGACATAGATGAGGGCATAAAGAGCGACATCGGCAAGTTTGCCGATGACACCAAAATAGGCCGTCGAATTCATTCTGACGAGGACATTCGAGCACCCCAGGAAGATTTGAATAGACTGATCCCAGTGGTCGGAGAAGTGGCAGATGCAGTTTAATATAGACAAATGCAAAGTTCTAAATTTGGACAGGACAATAACCATGCCAAAATTTTAACAAAATTTAAGTAGATCTTAATATTACGGATTGCGAAAAAGATTTGGGAGTTTCTGGTTAGAAATTTAATCTGAAACCAAGACAACAGTGCATAAGTGTTCGCAATAAAGCAAATAGAATCCTTGGGCTTTCATATCAAAGCATAAATAATAGGAAGCCCTTCAGGTGTTCTTCAACTCTATACATCCTTGGGTTTTGGCCTCATTTAGATTATGCTGCACAGTTTTGGCACCGTATTACAGAATGGATATAAATTCTCGGGAAAATTACAAAGGAGGATGACAAAGTTGATCCCATGTATCAGAAACCTCCCTATGAGGATAAAAGTGAGGTCCCTGAATCTGCACTCTCTAAAAAAGGCCGTAAAATTTGGGGGGGATATGATTGAGGTGTATAAATGGAAGACAGGAATAAATAAAGGGGATGAAAAATAGTGTGCTGAAATATCTAGCTAGACAGGACTCGCAGGCAATGGTTTTAGTTGGAAAAATTCAGATTCAGGAAAGGATATAGGAAAGTACTGGTTTGGTAATAGAGTTGTGGATGAGTGGAACAAACTCCCAAGTCCCGTTATAGAGGCTAGAACGTTGTGTAGCTTTAAAAATAGGTTGGAAAATTTACATGAGTAAAATGTGGGTGGGTGTGAGTTAGCCCTGATAGCTTGTGTACCAGGTCGGTTGCCGTGTTCCTCCCTTAAGTAAATGTGACCTGACCTGACTGGGTTTGGGGTTTGCATTGGCTTAAGCCGGTAGGGAGACTTGGACCTGCCTCGCATGGGCCAGTAGGCCTTCTGCAGTGTTCCTTCGTTCTTATGTTTATGTTCTTATGAAGATTTAATTTCCTCGTGTTTACATATCTGAGTAATTGAAATTTCTCTCGTTGAACTTCTTTATTGTTTTCTGCAGCCCACTGAAAGTTTTTGTTGATGTCCGCCGGGAGCCTTGAGTGTCTGCAATGGAAGACACTGTCATGCAGATTCGGGTGTCATCTGCATAGGAAGACACGGTGCTGTGGCTGACATCCTTGTCTATTTTCGGATTGAGGATGAGGAACAAATGGAGCGAGTACTGTCCCTTGTGGGACAGAGCTTTTCACCGTAGCTGCCTCGCCCTTTACTCTGTTGACGACTACTCTCTGTGTTCTGTTAGTGAGGAAATTATAGATCCATCGACCGACTTTTCCTGTTATTCCTTTAGAAACGCATTTTGTGCGTTTTAAACGCCATGGTCACACTTGTCGAAGGCTTTTGCAAAGTCTGTATATATTACATCTGCATTCTTTTTATCTTCTAGTGCATTTAGGACCTTGTCGTAGTGATCCAATAGTTGAGACAGACAGGAGCGACCTGTTATAAACCCATGTTGCCCTGGGTTGTGTAACTGATGGGTTTCTAGATGGGTGGTGATCTTGCTTCTTAGGACCCTTTCAAAGATTTTTATGATATGGGATGTTAGTGCTATTGGTCTGTAGTTCTTTGCTGTTGCTTTACTGCCCCCTTTGTGGAGTGGGGCTATGTCTGTTGTTTTTAGTAACTGTGGGACGACAATGTTGTTTACACAGATTTTTAACCTTCAATGTGAGCCCTTTCTTCACCACCCATCAGAGCCCTGATCCTCCTCCTCTGCGTTTCCTACTATCTAATAATGATATAAAAATCCCGTTCTGGTTCGATTTCCCTTCTCGTTTTACCCAACTTTTCCCGCCGGGTTATGCTCCCTTCTCTCTACGTTTTCTTACTCCGATACGTTGCTCTCTCGCTCCCTTCCATATCTCCCTCCTCTACTCAATTCATCTTTCTCCTGCCTCACTTCCTTAGGGAAGTTTCCCTCCTCAGGCTGACAGATTTCATCACTATGTATGAAATTCAACCTGTGTGATGGAATATAACAGGGGAAACACTGCTAGATTTTCTTCCCATTATGCATCTATATAGACTGAATATAGTAGCAACACATTGCTAATGCATCCCATCTTTTAAATAAAAAAATATTTCTCATAATCCAACTTACTCTCCCTACCTCCCCTCGCCCTTACACAACATGGTATTTCCCATGCAACCTTCCCTCGCCCTTGCAACACTTACCCTTTCTCCTTGCAACCTTTTCTCGCCCTTGCAACACCCACCTTTCCTCCTTCCACTTTTCTCTCCCCCATAGGAAACCCACCCACACTTCTTCCTTTAAACCTCCCCCCACCACTCACGTTCACCATTACTCTCCCCACCATCACCAAACTCACCATTTTCCTTCCATTGTACCCAATGCCATCCCAGTACAGCCTCTCACCCAACCCAGCACAACCCCTCAACTCCAACCCAACACAACCTCTCAGCCTAACCCTTTCCTGCTTACAACGCTGGTGAGATCAGTATCTCTCTTTTGCATAATCGTTTATATAATAATAATAATAATAATAATAATAATAATAATAATAATAATAATAATAATAATAATAATAATAATCTTTATTTCTACATGTACAAGGTATGCAGTCCTAGCTGACATCAATGACATACTACTATATAGAAAGCCCCTTGTTATGCAGAGCATTTCGGGCAAATTAGGTCAATTTTGTCTCCAGGATGCGACCCACACCAGTAGACTAACACCCAGGTACCTATTTTACTGATAGGTGAACATGGACAGATGTCTTAAAGAAACACATCCTAATGTTTCCACCTGTACTGAAGATCGACGCCCGTCCCTCAGTGTGTGAGGTGAGTGCGCTGGCAATCGAGCTACGGGGCGCCTTAATTAATACACGTGCCTTGTTGTAACATGGTAAAACACCTCACAAGTTCCTGTAAAAACACACACTAACCTCAGGTCGCAAATTTACTCATTTTTCCACTTAAATCCCGGACCAAACCTCCAAATAAGAAAGGACTCACGAAATCGTAATGACACGACTGCAAACAAAACACGGTACGGGTGGGGCTTGAACCTGGAGTTTTACAACTAACTTGCCGCGAGTTGAAGCGCCAGCCGTACCGTGGTTTAAAAAAAAAAAGGATTTTGTCAATTTTATTAAAATTATAATTTAGTTGACGGAAGACAGGTGACTGTGAAGACAGGTGACGGAAGACAGGTGACTGTGAAGACAGGTGACGGAAGACAGGTGACTGTGAAGACAGGTGACGGAAGACAGGTGACGGAAGACAGGTGACTGTGAAGACAGGTGACGGAAGACAGGTGACTGTGAAGACAGGTGACGGAAGACAGGTGACTGTAAAGACAGGTGACGGAAGACAGGTGACTGTAAAGACAGGTGACGGAAGACAGGTGACTGTGAAGACAGGTGACGGAAGACAGGTGACTGTGAAGACAGGTGACGGAAAGACAGGTGACTGTGAAGACAGGTGACGGAAGACAGGTGACTGTAAAGACAGGTGACGGAAGACAGGTGACTGTAAAGACAGGTGACGGAAGACAGGTGACTGTAAAGACAGGTGACGGAAGACAGGTGACTGTGAAGACAGGTGACGGAAGACAGGTGACTGTAAAGACAGGTGACGGAAGGCAGGTGACTGTAAAGACAGGTGACGGAAGACAGGTGACTGTAAAGACAGGTGACGGAAGACAGGTGACTGTAAAGACAGGTGACGGAAGACAGGTGACTGTAAAGACAGGTGACGGAAGACAGGTGACTGTAAAGACAGGTGACGGAAGACAGGTGACTGTAAAGACAGGTGACGGAAGACAGGTGACTGTAAAGACAGGTGACGGAAGACAGGTGACTGTGAAGACAGGTGACGGAAGACAGGTGACTGTAAAGACAGGTGACGGAAGGCAGGTGACTGTAAAGACAGGTGACGGAAGACAGGTGACTGTAAAGACAGGTGACGGAAGGCAGGTGACAGGAATGTTATTAATTTTTTATTTTACTAAGGCTTGTTATCTGTTAATCGTCCATGAGGATCATCTAGCCCAAGTCTCTCAGGTTGGAAAGGAAATTTAACAAGATTAAGAACAATTAGAAGCACATAGGAAAGTAAAGGCATGTGTATTATGAATGGAGAAGCTTGTAAGATTTACCTGTCATTTTCATGAAACAAAGAAAAAAAATCAGCAACCCTGTGCAAAAAAAAAAAAAAAATAACAGGTTTCCATTTGACACTCGTCTTTTAGGACTTTTGAGTACGTGGAAGGAATTACACAGCTTCATAAGAGGGCAGGAAACAAATGTGTTAGATGTACGAAATTTAACCCCATGGAGGCCAACACCTCTCGCTTGTAAATTACAAACTAAATTGCTCTACTGATGGCACTAAATATAACTAAGGACAGTGAACTTAACTCCTTGATCATTACTAATTTTATGTCATCAATGTAGGTGCTGGACTTAGGTAACGACTAACAAAATGCTCATTCGAGAAGATAGGTAAAAATACTAAAACATTAATGAGAAATAAATTAATGTACATTTTTTATGGATATCGTCACACATTCAATAAGTGTTATATGATAAAACTGATAAATTACCCAATTAAAGTAACTTTCGTTTTTTAATTTACCTTGATCTATCTGTCAAGATTTAGGAATAATATTTGGATAGGAGTAAATATTGAATCTGAGGGTCACGGGAATAAATCTACCTGTAACAAATATAAATTCTAAATATATGTCCAGCTGTACTCCCATTAACCTTTTTGGGGGCTTAGATCCTAGGCCTTTTGTGTATTCATATGCTCTTGTGCTACCGTCCTCAGGATGGATATGGGGTACACAATAAACTAGCCACTTCGGCGGAAAAATCTAATACCTTACCACCCTCTACACACCTGACTACGTCTAAGACCTCACAACCCTCCACACACCTGACTACATCTAAGACCCCACCACCCTCCACACACCTGACTACATCTAAGACCTCACCACCCTCCACACACCTGACTACATCTAAGACCTCACCACCCTCCACACACCTGACTACATCTAAAACCTCACCACCCTCCACACACCTGACTACATCTAAGACGTTACAACCCTCTACAACTCTGGCAACATTTAACACCCAACTTTAAACCCAACATCCCCACAGACACACTAACCACCTCATGGGCGGTTCTGTCCAGTAAACATTAGATTTTCATGCTTTTGTCTAGTAAAAATAATGTTTTTATAAGCTGTGTCCAGTAAATATCATTATTTTATGGGTTGAGGTGTGCGGACGTACATAACAGTGTGAGGTCAACGTGGGAATGTCATGAAGATAAACATGGAAAATAAATACATTAATGAATCATATGTACATTATGAAGCACTTTCCAATGTTAGAACAGTGTAGAAAATGGAATACAACAGAGAGCCGTATCCTAGATGCAGATTTCATACACAGTTTCCAAAACAGGTACGACAAAACCCAAGAGCTTAAGAGACGATTTACAACATTCAAGTAAAGGATAATGTGAATATCCAATATATCCCTCTCAAATAATAATAACTTGAAGACTGTACAAGAGTTAAGGTAAACGTAATTGTCTAATGTCTTATGTAAGTTCTCACTGTATACACATGTACAATTTTCCCTGTTTTTGTCTCCATGTTGTTATATCGTCTCAATGTTAAATATATTGATTCATTACACTTTGGTGCACCAACACAATATAAATATATCACTTTTATGTTACGAACAAGTAGAAGAATAAGACGCATGTTTCACGTTGGGCATAAAGACGTCCCGCCGACCACTATCTTTTTCAAATCAGATTACAAATTGATTTGAAGTGAAACTGAAATATTCACTGGATGGTAAAACATCTTTATAAGGAAACTCTGGCGTTGTACATGTGTCTCATTCATCTCTAACATTAAGCTTATCTTTTTGACGGAATAAATTTATGAAAACACATCAAGTCAGTGAAAACATAAACTACAATTAAATAGTATTTTATTCGGCCCAGCAGCCTCACCAACTAGGATTAAATTTTATCGCTATTTGTGTAACATCAACAGTTCACTTTTACTCCCATATAGTAATAATAAAAATATATATAACCTCATCTTTTTGACGAAACAGGAAATTGAATCAGTAAAAACACAAGCTGCGATTAAAAAAAAAAAATCCAGCCTAGTCGCCATATGAATTCAGATTAGTCATAGATGTGATGGGGAAAATGAGCGAGTCTTTTCTCTCTTTTTTCTTTCTTTCTTTCATCAACTCACGCGAGCCATCAGTTAAGCTGGTCACAACACGCCAAATTATCCCTATCAAGTTTAAAAAAAGCATCCTCATTGCCTCTTAATTTCCACTAAATTTATGTTTATGGCATAAAGCTGCACCAAAATTTCATGGAAATAGTTTTTTCTTTGCTGCAAAAAAACTACAAATGTATTATATTTGTTGGACGAAATTATTGTGCTTATTGAATAAAGCGTATTAACTCATTATATTTACAATACAAAGCGTATCAACTAATTATATTTACTGGAAAATGCGTATAAACTCACATTCACTGGAAAAACCTTTAAAACATTATAATTATTTAATAAACAACTCATGAAACATTATAATTACTGAACAAAGTCTAGGAAAGTATAATTTTAATAATATCATTATAACACATTAAATATTCTGATCAACAACTCGCAAAATATTTATGTAAACACTACCCAACCTCGCTTGTATTTTTCAATCATTAAAACATATTATGTTTAGCGTTTCCTTTTGATTGTAACAATAAAACATAATTACCATTTTCAGAAGATATCATACCCAAGTCCTGAATGTGTTTATCTTGCCAGTTTCCAGACGAATAATGCAAAACGTTCAAGAAAGTACTCTATCTTAAGTAATGAAGGAATTGTATCTTAAGTAATGAAGGAATTGTATCTCAAGAAATGAAGGAATTGTATCTTAAGTAATGAAGGAATTGTATCTCAAGTAATGAAGGAATTGTATCTCAAGTAATGAAGGAATTGTATCTCAAGTAATGAAGGAATTGTATCTCAAGTAATGAAGGAATTGTATCTCAAGTAATGAAGGAATTGTATCTCAAGTAATGAAGGAATTGTATCTCAACTAATGAAGGAATTGTATCTCAACTAATGAAGGAATTGTATCTCAAGTAATGAAGGAATTGTATCTCAGGTAATGAAGGAATTGTATCTCAAGAAATGAAGGAATTGTATCTCAAGAAATGAAGGAATTGTATCTTAAGTAATGAAGGAATTGTATCTCAAGTAATGAAGGAATTGTATCTCAAGTAATGAAGGAATTGTATCTCAAGTAATGAAGGAATTGTATCTCAAGTAATGAAGGAATTGTATCTCAACTAATGAAGGAATTGTATCTCAAGTAATGAAGGAATTGTATCTCAACTAATGAAGGTATTGTGTGTCGACTAATGAAGGAATTGTATCTCAACTAATGAAGGAATTGTATCTCAAGTAATGAAGGAATTGTATCTCAACTAATGAAGGAATTGTATCTCAAGTAATGAAGGAATTGTATCTCAAGTAATGAAGGAATTGTATCTCAACTAATGAAGGAATTGTATCTCAAGTAATGAAGGAATTGTATCTCAACTAATGAAGGAATTGTATCTCAACTAATTGTATCTCAACTACACAAAATATTGTATCTCAGCTACAGAAACTATTGTATTTCAAATACAGAAAGTAATACATCTCAAGTACAGAAAACACTGCATTTCAACTCCAGCAAGCATTTTTACATCAGAAATTACTGTATTTCAGCTACAGCTACAGAAAGTTTTGAATCTCAACTACAAAAAAAGCCATTTGAATCTCCAACATATCTTGTATCTTATTAACAGAAAGAATTTGCAAACACAAAGTATCTGTTACTATTATTATTCTCATGGGGAAGCGATAAACCAACAAGGGTCATACAGCACCTGGGGAAATGCAAGGGAATCACAGTTAGCCTCGGGTCATGAGATCAAGAGCCCCTGTTGGAGCATCAAGGCCGCCCTTACTCTTTAAAAGGCGTATCTTCTCCATCGTACACGCGTGTTTGTAAATATATTTTGCGAAAGAAGTCAACTCTGGTTCCTCTGTACAACTTGAACATCAGAATTTCTGAGACACAGACTCTTGGAGCGTAAAAAAAGCGCTCAAAGCAAACGACTTCCAGGTGAGAAGAGTAAAAACTCAGAAGATTAATCATAATGTACAAACAGAGGCCCAGTCCCTGGAACCTTGAGGAAACATGCGTGTCGTGAAATGAACGCGTACGCACGCACAAACACACACACACTGCTGTAGCAAATGCGTGTCTGGCAAATCTAAGGCTAGTTTTCATAAATCTAAGGAGTCATTCACGACACTGTATACAGAATATGCAGCACCTGACGAAGCATGTTAAGAAACTGGTTTGCTACGAGACTAGTCCCGGAGCTAAGAGCTTATGCACGAGTGTTTAAAAAGAAAAATGGACCCAACCAGTATGATCTCATGATTAAACGTCGCTTTAACACGCCAGACAGTCGTATGAGGTATCGCAAGTTCTTGGCTGGCACGACAAGTGGACTTGCGATCCCTCATGCGACTGTCTTGCGAGTGTTAAGGCGACTTTTAATCATGAGTCAATACAGGTTGGCTCCATCTATTTGAAAAACACTGTACTATGAGAAATTAAGGAAACTATACTTGATGACACTAGAGGAAAGGACTAGGGGGGGATATGATAACAATGTACAAAATACTGAGATTAAATGATAGTGTGAACAGGGACACATTGATTTAGAGACGGAAATAGGAACATGAGGGCACAGCTGGAAGATGAGAACACAGATGAATCACAGGGACGTTAGAAGTATGTCTTCGGTCCCAGAGTAGTCGGGGAATGAAACGACCTGGAGAATTAAATGGTAGAGGCAGGAGGTACAGTAAAGCTCTGGGAGCCAGCACAATGTGAACATAATTGTGAACAGCGAAGATGCGGAGCCAGAAACAGACTCGACTCCTACAATGATATATAGCTGGGTTCACACTCACACAATGAAAACTAAAAAATGTAATCGAGAGCAACTGACTGCAAACAAAAAAATAAATAACAGCACATGCCACTGACAAATAAATATATAAGAGAGAGAATGAATGAGATAAATAAAGGCAGTGGTTGGTGGCTGGAGACTCAGCCCGTCCTGGACCAGAATACCAGAGCAACCTTGTGTATAATTCTGTTTGTATGTACAGAGAAATGTAATTCCTTGATGCAGGAAACAAGACACGAGAGCCACATAACAAGGAATACTAAACACAGCTGACTCTACACACACACAAACACATATACTGAATACAGAGATAGTGTAGACTACACACATCTACACTGGACAATGATTATCGTAGCGATAGTAAAATAGCAACACAACTATGAGTGTGTTAAACAAGAGACTGCAGGACTGTCATTAGTCTTTTATTATTATTAATAAAGATTCGCCGGTATTCTCCCGGCCCGGGCTTTTTCCAAGTGGTGGCCCGGCTTTGGCTCCCTCTATAGGGAGTGTCTGAGACCTAAGTCTCACATGGGAGGAGGCACAAGTACCTCCTCATCTTTGGGACTAACTGTCCCCAGGCCTAGCCACAAGCTAGGCCTCTCTGGTCTGCCATCCCTGCCCCAAGGGGGATAATGGGAATGACAGTCATGTGAGCTGCAAGCTCGGGCTCAGGCACCTACCCTACCCTAGAAGGGCTGGGCATGGTGTCGATGTAACTAGTCTTGAAGGAATAGTGATAGTCCGAAGGCCTTGAAATGTTTATTTAACACCCCTGTGACTTTATATATATATATATATATATATATATATATATATATATATATATATATATATATATATATATATATATATATATATATATATATATATATATCATTAACAGAACTGCGGCTTGGCCAGGATTCGATCCTGCGTTCCAATGCCCAGCCGAATAGGTAAAACTGGTCAATTAGCAAGAACTCATTTAAAATTAAGCCCTTTCTAAAAATTTCCCTTATACGTTTAAAGATACATTTGTTTCATTTATGTTAATTTTGTCGTGTCGCATAGGTAAAACTTGCAATGTTGGCTTAAACAACAACTCTCTTCTTGCTGAATAAGGCAAGCAAAAATTTGTGTATGCAATAATTTCGCAAAAATCATTCTGAGCCTAACAAAAAAATATATATTTCATAGTGTTTGTTTTTTATTAAATTATTGTCAACTAAAATATATTT
Source organism: Cherax quadricarinatus (assembly GCF_026875155.1). Lineage (NCBI taxonomy): Eukaryota > Metazoa > Arthropoda > Malacostraca > Decapoda > Parastacidae > Cherax > Cherax quadricarinatus. The sequence goes on from NC_069468.1 coordinate 20,565,544, forward strand.
AGTTGAATTAAGCTAAATTAAATTGAGCTTGTTATAATAAGGTTAGGTAAGTTTTCTATGGTTCTCTTGGTACAAAATTATTAATTTTTACATTATCACATTAACATAAATAAAAAACTATAATTTTAAACGTATAAGAATTTTTTTTAGAAAGGCCTTAATTTTAAATGAGTTCTTGATAATTAGCCAAATTTACCTATAAGGCACGACATACATACACACACACAAGATATATATATATATATATATATATATATATATATATATATATATATATATATATATATATATATATATATAATATATATATATATATATATATATATATATTAGATAAAAACGCCCGAAACAATATATATAATTAATGCAAAAGGTATTCATATTTTATACTAGTAAAAATATATGTAAAAGCACAGATCCACATGTCATTAAACTAGTTTTTTGTTATTTAATTTCGGTGCGCGAGTAGCATTTTGAACACCAGTGAAGCGATGATAATGAGGACAAGGAATATGTTTAAAAATAAACAAGTCCTTATATGGACAACATTTCGCTATAATGAGAGCTGTCTCATTACTTGATGAAGGTCACCGTCGAGCGAAACGTTGTCCCGAGAGGCTTGTTCTGCTACATATGTCTATACCTGGGAACGAGTCAGACATATGTATCAAGGTTAACACGAGTACATGTAAATATATAATCTTGTTAACCCTTTTGCGGCCTAGTTCCTACGCCTTTTGTGTATCCGTATGATTCTGCGCTACCGTCCAGAGGATGGATACGGGATGCACTGTCAACTAGCCATTACCGTCCACACTATGGATAAGGGGTGTATAATCAGCCACTATGCATATGGGGTGAACAGTTAATTAGCAACTACCGTCCACAGAATGGACATGGGGTGCACAGTTAACTAGCCATTGCCATCAAAGGATGGATCATAATGGGATGCACAATAAACTAGCCGATTCGGCAGCAAAATCTAAAGAATCTGTATTCACTGCCGTCGTCATTATGACCTTCAACCCAAGCGATGGCGATGAGGAGCCTCATGATTTAAAATCGCAAGCTGAGTGAGGACTTGTCAAGGAAGCTAATACATTAAATGCTGTATATTCTACAAGATTGATGGACTGAACACATCGACTCTAGGCTGAGGGACTGATTACCTCAAACTCCTCCTCTCCTTACACTTTTCTGCTTTGTATTGGACTGATGAAGCCACTGTGGCGAAACGTTTCCTCAATAAAGATTTCCATATGTTGCATAAGTGTCTCAGTCTTCAACTTGTCGGTTTTTTAAACCATTTATAACAAATGACATTCGTGATGAAATGTTTCCTTTCAATAAATATCCATATCACATTACACTCATAGTTAGCAGCGGCTGAGGTTAAAGATCTCTCACACAGATGCCAAGAAATACTAAGGCAATGAAGTGGTGGCAGAAGTGGTACTGGGCGATGATGTACGACCGCAAGTGTCCACCCGTTTGTCAAGTGCTGCCATCTGTGCCTCCCCCGCTGTACGAGACTACAGAAGACTGCAGGAGTTTACGCTAGACACCATGAGGCTGCCAGAGTCTACAAATGGCTCCAGACTACAGTAGGCTACAAAAGTCTGATCTAGGCTACATGTGGCATGCAGAGTATGTTGCAATTTATGTGACGTATGTCACACTTCCATATAGGCTGTCTCACAACCAGCGAACTGGGTGCTAAGGGTTAACGATCATAGGGTACCCTCGTTAAATCAGTAACTTGGTTCAGTGGCCAATCACAGGCAAGCCCGCCAAAGCTGAATCAACGTGGATCACTTGTGCCAAGCGAATTGTCAGACTTGCCTAAACTGCTGGTTGATATGGTGCACTCTCTCTGGCTTCTGTTTTAGCCATCTTGTCACCGTGTGGTACACTTACTATTCACCTTCTGTTCAGAGATCTTGCGGTCCACCTGAACGAGCATCGAAATACCACTAACAGAGACGACTTAGAGTACGCCTGTGTCCTCCACAGAAACTCCACGGGACGTTTGATGGACTGGGATGAGGCACAAGCCGTTCTCACCAAACAAGACCTTAGATGCCGACGGTGTCTAGAAGCCTCACTAATTGCCCTCACCGACACAATAGAACGTAACACTGGAAACCACAAAATTTCTAAAATATTAGCATACATGATACTCAACTAGGCAAAGCACCACCTACCCAGCAACACAGGAGTCACATGATCTCATCATCTACCCGTCCTTATCCCATGCGTGACTCACACCTCACTCTCCGCCTTTATATTCGGTCTCGGGACCGAAACGTTTTCTAATAGATTCCTTAGTGTTAGCTTACAAGTTTTTTTAAACCAACTTGTCGGTATTTATTACAAAGGTTCATACCACATACTTGCATAAATCTAGCAAATTATATTTGGTACAGGAAATGAAACTTAAACTACTGCTGAGTGAGTTTGCTCCATTTCTGAAGCTCATTACAACCAGGTCGCAGGCTATACTATACCTGCGTTAGCAATACTACAGAAGATTGATCGAGGCCATGGAAGGCTGCCCAATGCTACCGAAGATTGTGCCTACGGAAAGCTGCGCGAGGGTAGGCTGACTTGGGTTACCTTCTGTAACAAAGCTACAGGAGGCAGTTAGCCAACCTCAGCTCACTTCAACTGAATAACACTCCCTGGGATGCTACACACATTCAGCCTTATCCATGATTAAAGCAACCTTTTAAAACATCCCTATTTTTAATAAGACATTTTTTAAATATTTAACAACAAATTCCTAAATTATTAATCACGAAAAAATAGAATAAGAATGACAATGTTATTCAAGAGTGTACTAAATTAATATAAGTGATCAGTTGAAGTGTTAGTCTCTAATATCAGATAACTTATATAAAGTTGTATAAGATAAATTTAGTTTTGAATATTCTGAAAAAAAAAAAAATCCTAAACTGCAAACAGCAACTGTGACGACTTTCTATCAGATTATGATTTAAAATCTTTCCCAAAATCTGAGAAATATTCGATAAAATATCTACATAAGAATCTTTCCCGTAGGGGTCATACAGTACCTGGGAAATCGGGGATAATAAGGCTTAATCCAAGGTAAAAAGAAGCTTCAATTCCTAGGTTAGGTGAGGTTTGTCAAGAAACAGGACAAATGTTTCCTGACGTGGATCTTAGTCACATGATAACTCGTCGCTGGAGCTGTTGGCCATCTGACCGACGCCTTCCACTGGCTCACCGGTCCACCCCTTAAAAAAATTAGCGGTATGATTATAACCATTTGTCAGTTTCCTGTCTCAAAACAATGCTAGCATCATAACCCACTCTCCTCCCCCCTTGACGAGCAAGATACTAATATTCATCAAGCAGTAGCATGGGAAGCATAAATTCGAATCCCTGGCACGGTAATGAGGCTGTAGGTTCAGAGACGGAACCAGGAGCTGTAACTCCACCCTCGAAAGCACACCTCGGTGAGTACTATGAGTGCAACAATGACTACAACTCGGTGAGCACCGTCACTACACAAAAGTCAACATTACGTTCCCCCTGAAAAGCGGCCATTGTCTGGGTGCTGTGTATGTAAATGCAAGTAGATTTTTCACCATTACTTGAAGCTTTGTTAAAATTGTTTTTTTCTGTGTTGAATCTTGGTGTGGTTACTGTGTGTGTGTGTGTACTCGCCTAATTGTGGTTGCAGGGGTTATCATAGCTCCTGGCCCCGCCTCTTCACTGGTCGCTACTAGGTCATTCCCTGCTCCGTGAGTTTTATCATACTTTTTTTTTTTAACACACTGGCCGATTCCCACCATGGCAGGGTGGCCCGAAAAAGAAAAACTTTCACCATCATTCACTCCATCACTGTCTTGCCAAAAGGGTGCTTTACACTACAGTTTTTAAACTGCAACATTAACACCCCTCCTTCAGAGTGCAGGCACTGTACTTCCCATCTCCAGGACTCAAGTCCGGCCTGCCGGTTTCCCTGAACCCTTTCATAAATGTTACTTTGCTCACACTCAAACAGCACGTCAAGTATTAAAAACCATTTGTCTCCATTCACTCCTATCAAACACGCTCACGCATGCCTGCTGAAAGTCCAAGCCCCTCGCACACAAAACCTCCTTTACCCTCTCCCTCCAACCTTTCCTAGGCCGACCCCTACCCCGCCTTCCTTCCACTACAGACTGATACACTCTTGAAGTCATTCTGTTTCGCTCCATTCTCTCTACATGTCCGAACCACCTCAACAACCCTTCCTCAGCCCTCTGGACAACAGTTTTGGTAATCCCGCACCTCCTCCTAACTTCCAAACTACGAATTCTCTGCATTATATTCACACCACACATTGCCCTCAGACATGACATCTCCAATGCCTCCAGCCTTCTCCTCGCTGCAACATTCATCACCCATGCTTCACACCCACATAAGAGCGTTGGTAAAACTATACTATCATACATTCCCCTCTTTGCCTCCAAGGACAAAGTTCTTTGTCTCCACAGACTCATACCTCTTCTTAAAGTTATGTATGGATTCTGCGTCCACCTTCCTTTGCAGACTATTCCTGTGTGTGTGTGTGTGTGTGTGTGTGTGTGTGTGTGTGTGTGTGTGTGTGTGTGTGTGTGTGTGTGTGTGTGTGTGTGTGTGTTTAGACTGATATAGGAGCACCACCTCAGGTGTACTGGGACCCATGACCTCAGGTCATGTGTCTTCAGGAAATGAATATTAATTCTCTTTGAGGCTTTTTCAGCATTAACATCTTGTATCGCTTTTTTTTCCAACAAATTTTTTAATACATACTTGTATACAATACATCCACCTTCAAGAAAGAGTGCTGATGTCTAGCTTCTTAGAAACCAATCGGGAACTAAGGACCCGTCAGGCACTTCTCCTCGGGAGCTTCACATTGAGATGCCGGAATCAGGTGACAGCCCTTACGTCTGTAGTGTTCACGAGCCTGACTCCAAATTCATCATGAAAACCTGCAGCACCTTTACTGTTAGGGCTAAGGGCTTCTGATTCTACTAGCACAGTGATATTGATGGCTCTAGTTCCAATATCTAAGTTTATCTGGTTCCCTATGATCGCCACTCTCTTGAACAGCATTTAATCCAGTGCAAGCGTCAGGCAAAAAAGATTTGCATATTCAGTCCAAGAAGCATGCTATTGGGGTTCTCTTAGCCGATCATTTAGCTGGGACGAGACTTCTCTTGATATCGTCGACATCGTTGTCTTGCATGCTAATATTTATAACTTGCATACTTTTGACTATGCAGAGAATAATGGTCGGCTTCAACCACTCCACAAATACACTGGAATTCCACATGATAGGGGCAGCCAGGCGGAGGGCCAGTGCAATGCGGAGGGTCTGTTAGTCGAGACATGTGTCCATTGCAGAAAAGGGAAAATGTTAAAAGGACAGTCTTGTTGAATGTGTTGCAGCCTGAAGCATATCTTTATATAACTTTTCCAAAACACAGCTGTCCAAGCTGCATTGTCTGAAGTCCAGAGTTGCAGTTGGTCTGAAGTGTTGCAGTTGTCAGGGGTTCCCGCTAAATTGAGCCACAAGTGAAGCTGGGTTCGTGCACACCCGCTAAATTAACAAGATGGTCTGATAGAATTTGTTTTACTAGTTTATTGGATGCAGTGGAGGAAGATAGGAAGCCTGGCAAGGCAATTTGGGAGGCAGAATGTATTCCCAGTCCAGTCCACCATATTGCTGTAAGTCAGGGTTCCTTCTACTATTTATGTACGTATATATATATATATATATATATATATATATATATATATATATATATATATATATATATATATATATATATATATATATATATATTATATTAAACACGTGCACTTAGAAGCGTACACCCTCTGGTGGGTAGGTAAAAAGGCTTCTAATGATTCTTGTGGGACCCCGTTTATAACCTCTGCCCAACCTGATACTCAATATTATTGTTTCTCTCTTTGTAACCGTCACAGGAACGCTCAGTAGTGGCAAAATATCCAATTTCAGCCAGGTCATTATCTTAAAATCAGACACATTACAGAACTAGCTAAGTTTTGACCACTCCTTGACATACATGGCTCTCAATTCTTACATACAACATCCTTATAAAGTTACTGAATCCTTTTTTCCAACCACTTCATACAACACTTTACACAACTCCTAATAGAGAACGAAACAAATTTCAACAGATGTTGCTAATTACAAGGCACGAGGAAACAAGAAACACACATACACACACACACACACACACACACACACACACACACACACACACACACACACACACACACACACACACACACACACACACACACACAATTATTTACTTTACCACTGAAACATGCATATATTCCATGGTAATCTTAACCCCAGAGCCGAAACTCACACACGCACATCGTTAACCATTACACGAGACATTCGAATTACAATTGTGTTATTTATAGTAAGAAACAGCCGGATATTCGTTAAGGGCGAGTGTGAGAGAATTGTGAACTTGTCACTATATGGAGACACTATATTTGTTGTTATATTCACTTATATATCAATGCATATGGTACACACAATTAATATATATATATATATATATATATATATATATAATATATATATATATATATATATATATATATATATATATATATATTATGTATGTATTATATATATATGTCGTGCCGAATATGTAAAACTGGTCAATTAGGAAGAACTCATTTAAAATTAAGTCCTTTCTAAAATTTTCTCTTATACGTTTAAAGATATATTTTTTTTTATTAATGTTGATGTAAAAATTTATAATCTTGCACCAAAAAGAACTTAGAAAACTTACCTAACCTTATTATAACAAGCGCAATTTATTTTAGCCTAACCCAACTAAATATATTTTAGATTTGTTTACAATAATTTAATACTAAACAAACACAGTGAAATATATTTTTTTCGATAGGCTCAGAATGATTTTGGCGAAATTATTGCATACACAAATTTTCACTTGTCCTATATGGCAAGATGAGCGTTGCAATTTAAGCCAAGACGGCAAGTTCTGCTTATTCGGCACGACATTATATATATATTATATATATATATATTATTATATATATATATTATATATTATATATATATATATATATATATATATATATATATATATATATATATATACATTTATAGTGCCTAATATGTAAAACTGGTCAATTACCTAGAACTCATTTAAAACTAAGTCCTTTCTAAAATTTTCTCTTGTACGTTTAAAGATATATTTTTTTCATTAATGTTCATGCAAAAATTTATAATTTTGCACCAAAAGAAACTTAGAAAACTTACCTAACCTTATTATAACAAGAACAATTTATTTTAGCCTAACCCAACTAAATATATTTTAGATTTGTTTACAGTAATTTAATACTAAACAAACACAGTGAAATATATTTTTTTCGTTAGGTTCAGAAGGATTTTTGGCGAAATTATTGCATACATAAATTTTCACTTGTCCTATATGGCAAGATGAGCGTTGCTATTTAAGCCAAGATCGCAAGTTCTGCCTATTCGGCACGACATATATATATATATATATATATATATATATATATATATATATATATATATATATATATATATATATATATATATATATATAAAACGAAACCAGCTGAGGATCGAACCCGAAATATTTCAACATCCCCTCATCCCCTTGGAAGCTAGGTAAATTTCTCGACGCCTTAATCTGCTACACAAACGTGCTACAAACTTTAGGTGCCCAACAAGCACACTGCGTGTAGTTACTGTGTGTGTGTGTGTGTGTGTGTACTCACCTAATTGTACTCACCTAATTGTGGTTGCAGGGGTCGAGACTCAGCTCCTGGCCCCGCCTCTTCACTGATCGCTACTGGATCCTCTCTCTCTATGCTTCCTGAACTTTGTCATACCTCTTCTTAAAACTATGTATGGTTCCTGCCTCCACTACTTCACTTGTTAGGCTATTCCACTTGCTGACAACTCTATGACTGAAGAAATACTTCCTAACGTCCCTGTGACTCGTCTGAGTCTTCAACTTCCAGTTGTGACCCCTTGTCCCTGTGTCCCCTCTCTGGAACATCCTATCTCTGTCCACCTTGTCTATTCCCCGCAGTATCTTGTATGTCGTTATCATGTCTCCCCTGACCCTTCTGTCCTCCAGTGTCGTCAGTCCGATTTCCCTTAACCTTTCCTCGTACGACATTCCCTTGAGCTCTGGGACTAGCCTTGTTGCAAACCTTTGTACTTTCTCTAACTTCTTGACGTGCTTGACCAGGTGTGGGTTCCAGACTGGTGCTGCATACTCCAGTATGGGCCTAACATACACAGTGTACAGTGTCTTGAACGATTCCTTATTAAGGTATCGGAACGCTATTCTCAGGTTTGCCAGGCGGCCGTATGCTGCAGCAGTTATTTGGTTGATGTGTGCCTCCGGTGATGTGCTCGGTGTTATGGTCACCCCAAGGTCTTTCTCCCTGAGTGAGGTCTGTAGTCTTTGTCCACCTAGCCTATACTCTGTCTGCGGTCTTCTTTGCCCCTCCCCAATCTTCATGACTTTGCATTTGGCTGGATTGAATTCGAGAAGCCAGTTACTGGACCACATGTCCAGCCTCTCCAGGTCTCTTTGCAGTCCTGCCTCATCCTCGTCCGATTTAATTCTTCTCATCAACTTCACGTCATCTGCGAACAGGGACACTTCAGAGTCTATTCCTTCCATCATGTCGTTCACATATATCAAAAATAGCACTGGTCCTAGAACTGACCCCTGTGGGACCCCGCTCGTAACAGGCGCCCACTGTGATACCTCTTCACGTACCATGACTCGTTGCTACCTCCCTGTCAGGTATTCCCTTATCCATTGCAGTGCCCTCCCTTTTACGTGCGCCTGATCCTCCAGCTTCTGCACTAATCTCTTGTGGGGAACTGTGTCAAAGGCCTTTCTGCAGTCTAGGAAAACGCAATCTACCCACCCCTCTCTCTCGTGTCTTACTTCTGTTACCTTGTCATAAAACTCCAGGAGGTTTGTGATACAAGATTTGCCTTCCATGAACCCATGCTGGTTTTCATTTATAATCTTGTTCCTTTCCAGGTGTTCGACCACTCTCCTCCTGATAATCTTCTCCATGACTTTGCACACAATACATGTCAGAGACACAGGTCTGTAGTTTAGTGCCTCGTTTCTGTTTCCTTTCTTAAATATGGGGACTACATTAGCTGTCTTCCATTTCTCAGGTAGTTGCCCAGTTTCAAGGGATGTGTTGAAGATTGTGGTTAGAGGCACGCACAGCGTCTCTGCTCCTTCTCTAAGGACCCATGGGAGATGTTGTCCGGTCCCATCGCCTTTGAGGTGTCAAGGTCACTTAAGAGCTTCTTCACCTCCTCCTCAGTTGTTCGTATGTCATCCAACACTTGTTGGTATATTCCCTCTTGATGTTCCCTTCTGTGCTGTCTTCCCACAGCCCTTCCTGTCTCTACTGTAAAAACTTCCTTAAATCTCCTGTTCAGCTCCTCACATACCTCCTGATCATTTCTTGTGAGTTCTCCATCTTCTGTCCTTAATCTGTGTGTGTGTGTGTGTGTGTGTGTGTGTGTGTGTGTGTGTGTGTGTGTGTGTGTGTGTGTGTGTGTGTGTGTGTGTGTGTGTGTGTGTGTGTGTGTGTCTGTGTGTGTGTGTGTCTGTGTGTGTGTGTGTGTGTGTGCGTGTGTGTGTGTGTGTGTGTGTGTGTGTGTGTGTGTGTAAATTTGTTTTTTATCATCCCAGTGCACACAAGTATCATGTTACAAAAAATCATAATCATTTAAACGATATATACAAACAATATAAACATTTATTTGCTCAAACAATTAGGGGATGAGCATCACAATTATTTCGATTACTTTTAAAACAAATTTATTGCAATTTATGTGTTATTTACGATGGAAAAAACTCAAACGCACAAGCTGACGAGCTATTGAACACAGACTGAGTAAAACTGTAAAGTCATTGTTCAGGTTGTGAATTATTATATTCATGGAAAAGCGCTAAATACGAAGCGGGATTCTACGATTGCTGGGTATATAGGAGGTAATCAGGTTTGGTACAAGAGGAGGACAGATCCAATTCCTTGAATCAAGAGCATTTCGCCTTCCCTTGAAAGGAAAAACTTTGTATAAAGATACGTGGTATGCAGTAAACTTGTATTGTAGACGTTTCGCTTTGTGTAGCGTTTTGTTTAGTCCTGTTTCCGCTCTGTGTAGTGTTTTATCAATAAAAATACCCAAGTGTTGTACGTGTCTAATTTATCAACTTGTAGTTTCTCTGAACCATTTATCTACATATGTGTAAAAGTGACTTATCTCCATTGGGGTTCTTGTGTTGGTCACTGATGTCTGTTGTCACTGTAGTTGTGGCGGTCAACTTCGCAATATTCCTCTTCCCACTGTCAGATGGAAATATCGTGTTATTGATGGTATTCAGATATTACCCAGTTTGTTGGTTGCTCGTAAGAACTGGGTTAGAGTTTAACTATATTCTCTACATGTAGTGGGTAGATCCCATGTTATTAAATCAGTTCTTCAGGTATTCACCTGCTGGTGGCTACTACGTCATCATGTTGATGGGAGAGTAAGTGTTCTTGCAGCTCGTGAATGTTCATCGGTCACCTTGTACAAGAATGGTATACAATACCGACAAGATGGAAATAAGACACATTTGCAACATAATTTGAAGGCAGTGTAAAGAGCACCGTAGTTGTGCTCTTCACACCATCTCCAAGACTGAGGGACTAATTATCTCATCTTTGGTATATAGTTCTACTGTCTTCAAATTATGTCCTAGAATTTGTATTGATAAAGCCACTGGATGACGAAACGTCTACAATAAAGATACCCAGATGTTGCACATGTGTCTTAATTTTCATCTGTCACCTTGTTGACAGAATGGGACAGTGGACAAATATTTTCCTCCATGTTCTTAGTGAAGGGGTCTTAATCCAAGAAACTGCACCTACTCTCCGCCATTCTCGGATCAAACCTGGTTCTCTCCCATTCCCCAAACGCAGCATGACCCCCTAAGGGTTTTAGCGCTTCCCTGTAATAGGAAAAATTATGATTCACACATTCGGCTACTGACGAAAAATTCACACGAATAAAATACTGTATATTTTATTTTACCCCCATCAAACAGATCAGGTGTTTAATCCCACACAGAATTACGAATCGAAGTCTAATTTTAGTATATATATGCAAAAAAATATAGAGAAAAGAGCGTACTTGCGCCGAAGGGATGATCCACGGGAGCTCCAACTGGTAGCACAAAGGGATAAAGGATTTTATCCATAGCATTTTTTACGGTACAAACACAACTGCAAAATTCGTGAACAACGAAGGCAATGAATAGTGAAATGCTTTTAAATCCTAGTGAGAGGAGTGTCAATCAACATGAGAACACTTTAAATATTGTAGTGCCTTCCCACGCTGGTGTCAGTAACTTTATATAAACATTTACCAGGAACAATGGGCAGTAAACTTCCAGTTAGAGCTGGAGGAATTACTGAATGAAAACACTCTTCACCTGAAGTGTCAGGTGGCAAACCATATATCAGAACTTAAAGTGGAAAAAGTTTTCACCTGCCACTGCGGAAAAATAACCCACTGTATCTAATAAAAAAAACTAGTTTCACAACAGTCCCTATCCTTCCTCAAAATAAAAATATAAATAAAATTAATGAATGTAACGGAGAAGAATAAATTATGCTAGAGAGGTCATTTGTAATGGTAACCTGAATTATGTTATATATTATTAAAAACAATAAAATAAAGTTCCTAAAGGAGTTTTACAGCTCAAGGTCACAGGAAGCCTTTGTCAGCCAACTGGTCTTGTGATAAACGGAAAAAATCTGGAGTGGAGACAAGTGGCTTTTGTGACCGGACATACTGTTGGAGTGTAAGGAAGGGGATTTAGGGAAAACCAGTGAGCCGGACTCGAATCCTGGAACTTACCTGCACTCTGAAGGACGGACGGAAATTTTGCACTTCGGAAGACAATTTGAAACGGTGACGTAAGCACACTTTTTGCAAGACAGTAATTGAATTAATAAGCGAATATGTTTCCTCTTCTTCGGGTCACTCTACCTCGGTGAAAGAGGGAGAGAGGCTGATGTGTTAAAAAAAATGTCTGAGCCTCTAATAAACTATCCGAGAATACAGAAGTATATACAAAATGCAATGAAGCCTTGACAGTACTTTAATACGTAATTTACGGAGCTGTAACTAATAAGATGCCTTGAAGTGCTATTTTCTGGTGGAACCTTCAATGCTCAACGAATCATTATGATTTCTTTTGTGATAATTTTTTTGCACAGAGAGAATAATTAAGGGTGAAAATATAAAACTTGTAGATTGATAAAGAAAAATACTAACCGTGCGTATAGTTATACGTGTTGGGTCGTACACATACACAACCATACACGTGGGGTCATAAGCACACAATCAAACATGCGGGTTCATACATACACACACACACCACAAGACAGACATGAGGTCATACGCACACAATCACACAAGACAGACACTGGGTAAACTAAATATCCACACAAAACAGCCAAGGGTCATGCACACACAACCATGTAAGTGGGGTCAAACACACAACCACAACCACTAAAGACACTAGCCTGGGCTGCTGAACAGCGTCCTCAACGCCTCGACTAAGCACTTGTAATCCCTGAACGTCCAGCACTAGCAAAGATGTGCTTCTTCCTAGCACTATGCTCCTTTGATTCAGTGTAATTGTGTATGGATAATCCATAGTATTTCCTCTAGATTCTGATTGGATACTTGTGTGACTGTTGAGTGACTAGCGGTTTGTGATCCTGGCTGTTGATTGGGCAATTATATGGGACTCTAGCTGCTGACTGGATAATTATGTGGGCTCTAGCTGATGACTGGATAACTATGTGCGGCTCTAGCTGATGACTGGATAATTATGTGCTGCTCTTGCTGATGATTGAATAACTATGTGCTGCTCTTGCTGATGATTGAATAACTATGTGCGGCTCTAGCTGAAGATTGGATAACTATGTGCGGCTCTAACTGATGACTGGATAACTATGTGCGGCTCTAGCTGATGACTGGATAGCATAATCCCGGGTTGGGTCTACACAACTCATGTAAAAAATTATAACTTATCATTCGAGCACTCGTGACAGTACCGACTTTTGTGGAACCCCACTCGTCACACTTACCCATTCCGACACCTCTCGGGCAGTAACTCATTCTTTACTTCCTGTTAAGTATTCAATAACAGGGAGAAAAGTTTCTAATTAGTGTTTTAGTAGAGGAAATAAGTCTGTAAAGATTGGCAGTCTAGGGTAGTAGGTGGGGAAAGCTACTAGTAATTACCCAGTCCAGTTCGTGGAGGGGCCATAATCTGTTTTTGAAACCAACATGGCCAAGTTGGTAGCGTGAAGTTTTTGTAACTGGAAAAGAACATAAAGAAAGTGTACAGCAGCAGGTCTACTGGTTCATAAGTACAGCATCTTACTCTACCTCCCCTTTCCCACAGAATTTAGTAAATATTCAGTGGATTATTTAGTAGCGAAACAGGCGAGGTGTTGCCAAGTCTGGCAAACCTGTTAACAAAATAACCGCGCAGGCAAAAATTATAATTGATTACTCATAAAATTTATCTCGAAATTGTGTACAGCTAAAAACTAATATTGAAGCAAATTTCAGATCAATGTCTGAGCTAATTACTACTTTGCCTCGAAATAATTCGTGATCCCCCTGTAAGCTGGAGGACAACTGAAAAGACCAGGATTCGATTCCAAGACTAGGCGAGAATTATGTGTAAACCATGCGCCTATTTATCCCATGGTGGTTGAGTATTTGCTAAGTGTTGCGGCCCATATCATAAGGGGAGGTAAACAAGTCAGGATTGACCTTTTAAATAAGCTTTTCCCAATTGAGGTCTCAAAGCGCCTTTTGAACGGGAATGAGAATTAACTCAAGTGGAGGATAGATCTAATTCCTTGGATTAAGAGCCCTTTACTGCAATCAACGCAACCCCGTTGAAGGGACTTGCTCTTGGAGAAGAGTGATGAGCAGGTTGATTCTACGAGGCTAGCAATATTAACTCGTCATATTCATCCAGATGATCTCATTCCTTCACAAACCTCGCATCACTCTTGCCAAACAACTAACCATCACTAATGTAAATATATCACGAGATGGTGCTAAATTATCTTGATTAAACAAACCTCTTGAAGGGACGTACCTTGAGTCTGTGAAGGACTCTTGATCCAAATTATTATTATTATTATTATTATTATTATTATTATTATTATTATTATTATTATTATTATTATTATTATTATTATTATTATTATTATTATTATTATTATTATTACATGCTTGGAGAAGCGCTAAAGTCACAGGCGTAATACACTTAATGTGGGAATGGGATAAAATCATGTTCGATCCAAGAAAAGGGAAGCTAGGTTCAATTCCTTGGATGAAAAGCCCCTCGCTGGATAACCAAGAAAAAGAAAAGAACATAAAAGAAGTGGTTGGAATGAGCTCTCATTTCGACACCATCACCCAGAGGCAGGAAAGTTTCAAGTTGGCTGGACCTCTGGCTTACACACACCACCCTCCTCACTGGACCTCTGGCTTACACACACCACCCTCCTCACTGGACCTCTGGCTTACACACACCACCCTCCTCACTGGACCTCTGGCTTACACACACCACCCTCCTCACTGGACCTCTGGCTTACACACACCACCCTCCTCACTGGACCTCTGGCTTACACACACCACCCTCCTCACTGGACCTCTGGCTTACACACACCACCCTCCTCACTGGACCTCTGGCTTACACACACCACCCTCCTCACTGGACCTCTGGCTTACACACACCACCCTCCTCACTGGACCTTTGGCTTACACACACCACCCTCCTCACTGGACCTCTGGCTTACACACACCACCCTCCTCACTGGACCTCTGGCTTACACACACCACCCTCCTCACTGGACCCCTGGCTTACACACACCACCCTCCTCACTGGCCTCTGGCTTACACACACCACCCTCCTCACTGGACCCTGGCTTACACACACCACCCTCCTCACTGGACCCTGGCTTACACACACCACCCTCCTCACTGGACCCCTGGCTTACACACACCACCCTCCTCACTGGACCCCTGGCTTACACACACACCACCCTCCTCACTGGACCCCTGGCTTACACACACCACCCTTCTCACTGGACCCCTGGCTTACACACACACACCCCTTCTCACTGGACCCCTGGCTTACACACACACACACACCACCCTCCTCACTGGACCCCTGGCTTGCACACACCACCCTACTCACTGACACGGGTTCATACCTCACAACGCCTAGTCATCTGTTCTAACCACTACCTTTCCTTACCACGTACTCTTTTGAGAGACATGGCATAAAATACTGACGCAACGGAAACACGTATAAATGCAGTGGAATGAAATCCTCTATTGACAACGTTTCGCCCACGTAGTGTACTTTTGCAAATCGAAGGTGTAAAAAACCTCACTGAGTGGGCGAAACGTTGTCAAAAAAATCCCATTACACTACATTTGTGTCAGTTTCCACGTACACTAAAGACCTGAAAAACTTTGTTTTGCAAGTGTATCTTTGTCGTGATCAATAATGGTTTCTATTCTACCATAATGTCTTGTTTTCAGCTTGCCAGTATCGGAACCTTTTCCCTAACTAATCTTCACAAAGCTGTGCTTCCTTCCCCCCACCAAGCCCCTTCATTTATAATTATAAGTTCAACAACCAATGTATTTTAAAACAAAATATCATCTCCCAGCAGACTTATCATACTCCCAAATTCCAATATAATCAACTAGCTAGGAATCTCAGCTTCCAGTAATTCCAGCACCTAGCATCAAAGAGCTTACACAGAAAGAAGGTGAATAGCACCTTTGACACCACACCAAGTGTAAGATTTTATTCCATACTGAGATAAGAACACGTTTTGTGGGAAAAACAGTGAGACCTAAACATGAGGATCAATTAGTACAAATATGCATGCCGGATAAACAATAATGTTTGTGCATACATAGAAACTAGTGCACATACTGTGAAGTAAACCGAACTTAAATTCATCTAACAGGACCTGAACAAGAGCCATGGCCCAAAATCGATGGTAAGAGATCTTAGTAATGCAGTTATTCAAAACATCGAAAGCAGCATACCAAAAGTTCAGCTGTAATTGTGATGTGTCGGGTGACCTGACACATCACAATTATAACTGATTTCACCACATCTTGCCTTCCTTCGGCACAGAAAAAAGTCTTTTACAGACTAATCAAAAGAGGAGAGAGTCATTTTATTGAGAGTCATTTTATTTAAGTGAAACGCCAAAAAAAGGAATAAAGAAAAAAGAGAATATGAAATTAAGGTTGCTAGAGAATCAAAGATTTTTTTTTTTCAGATATACGCCTAACAGTAGGAAAAATGTAGGTCCTCTCACATGTAGTTCAGGTCAGCTCACTGTTATTGACACTACACAAATAACCCCCACACACAGGGATGTTGAAGCCCCTGTGTGGCCAAACGTTTCGCCAATAAAGATACCCAGGTGTTGCCCATGTGTCTAATTTAAAACCTTCATCTAGCCTGAGGGACTAATTACCTCGTCTTCTACAGTCACCAATTTCATAACCCTTCAAATAACCTCTGTATTGAATTAATAAATACACTGGCGAAATGTCGTCATAATAAAGATACCCAGATGTTGCACTTGTGCTTTATTCATTAAGTACAATCGTTATTTTAACTTGTATCATTATTGAAAAATATGTCATTTAGTATAAAATATATATATTCTTACGCCTACAAAAAAAATACATTACGACTTTTATTGCAGATTTTAGATCCAGCGAGACGTGAAATGGTTGAGCATCGAGTCGTTTGAATGCCTACATATTATCCAATACGTAATATTGGAATCCCGATGCACAATATACAATACATTTCCACAAAATGCTGACTTTTTACTTTGTAGTCACTATTATTTTTGAAATACAGACCTTGCTGATTTGTTTTTTTTGGGCTGATAGTTAGGCAAGAAAAAGTGACATTATTCAGAATTCGTTTTAACCTAAGAAGAATAGGAAAATTATTAGCTATTGTTTTATATTTTATTAAGTTCCATAAAACGTATTTTTTTGAGTGCTTATATCTACTAGAATTATTATAATTACGAGAGCTCTAAATTAACTAAATCCCAAGTGTAAATAATCTTGAGATTTTAAATTTGAAACGAAAGCGGGGAAATTTGAAACGACAGCGAGGAAATTTGAAACGACAGCGGGGAAATTTGAAACGACAGCGGGGAAATTTGAAACGACAGCGGGGAAATTTGAAACGACAGCGGGAAAATTTAAGACATAACAATGGAGTAAATACTGTATTAGTTAACGTTCATTTGACCTGACCTGCTTTTTCCTTTGACCTTTTTTTCATTTTTTTTCCTTTTTTCATTTGACCTAACCTACATTAAAGAAAGCCAGGTATATCAACGACACTTTCATCACCACAAATATTGGTGGCTTGACATCAGGCATGACATCAGGAACTGCTACATCAGTCACAGACGAGGGGACTGTAGGGAACAAAGGAGCTATACTGTGTGCGGAGGCCCTGACAGACGACCATGGAACCCGGGAAAGGACGAGGAGCACATCAAAGCACTACACCATCCCTTGTTGTAGTTCCCATAGTGTATGTGAGTGAGAAAGATTAGAGTACTGACAAACACGAGTATACGAATAAATAAGCTTGCCACCCCACTAACACCAACAAGATTGATGGAGTGAACACATCAACTCCAGGCTGAGGGACTGATTCCCAAACTCCTCCTCTCCTTATACCTTCCTGCTTTGTATAAGACTGATGAGGCCATGTGTGGCGAAACGTTTCTTCAATAAAGATTCCCATATGCTGCATAAGTGTCTCAATTCTTCAACAGCAACATCGCCTGTGTGTTACACTGTAACAACTTCACAACACAAGGATCCAGTCATATAATTTTGACGCAGTAATGTAACATTAAACGCTACTATGCTTTCCAGTTACTCTAATTTCTGAACTGTCTGTCTGTGTCTAAATATTTAATATTATATCTTTAGAGATAGATCAGCTAATTTTCTGTAACATTTAGTAAAACTAAAATATATATGGCATGTCCAGCACCAATCACATTAGCTTCAGTAATAATTAACCTATTAACGAGTAAATTGCGTTGTGAAGCTATAATATACAGCTACCCAGTATATGATTATAATTTATCAAATTTTATGGGCATGCCAAATTTTCACGACGTAGGATAATAGTTATAAATACTCACCTAGTTAGAACTCTTTCTTACCAACAGAACCCAGTGGCCCAGTGGCCTGGTGGCTAAAGCTCCCACTTCACACACGGAGGGCCCGGGTTCGATTCCCGGCGGGTAGAAACATTTCGACACGTTTCCTTACACCTGTTGTCCTGTTCACCTAGCAGCAAATAGGTACCTGGGTGTTAGTCGACTGGTGTGGGTCGCATCCTGGGGGACAAGATTAAGGACCCCAATGGAAATAAGTTAGACAGTCCTCGATGACGCACTGACTTTCTTGGGTTATCCTGGGTGCCTAACCCCCTGGGGTTAAAAATCCGAACGAAATCTTATCTTATCTTAACCTCCAGGTTCTCACCAAGGTTTCTTTTACATCTTCATACTCTGCAGTTTCATTCTCATCCTGATCCTTAGATCAAAGGTATAAACTACTGACAGTTTGATGAATAAGACACATGTGCAACATTTGGGTATCTTTATTTTGAAAACGTTTCATCGTTGGTGGGCGAAACGTCGCTCAAATAGGCTTTTATATACCCAGATGTACATATCTTATTCATCAAGCACATCCTGATCACGCCACACCATATAATAATACAATTTCTCTAACAGCAATAATAAACTATCACCTGAGCCTTTGTGCAATAATTGAGTCTGCAAACCTCCAGAATGTTAATGGTGTTGCAAAATGTGCTACGGTTGCTAATTAATATACTTTTTGATACATCTCGACTATTATATTTCGTTCAACTAATGAACTGTATGTAACAACTTTCTCAGTTTGTGACAAATCAATAGGGTAATTAAATTCTCTTAAAAGAATAAGTACAGCATTCGACTCCTTGAAGGTCCTAATAATGTTTATTTTCTGAAATCTTATTTTCAAACATTTTAATACAGTATTAATGTTAGTAGAGAAAGTAGTTTACAGATGGTAATACCAACATTCTTTTTCTAGGACCATAAAATTACTTTCTAACAATTTATAAAAGGAAATATTTTGGAGTATTGTATATTAAGGAACAAATAGAATGACTTCGAGAGTGTATAAATTTGTAGTGGAAGGAAGGCGGGGTAGGGGTCGGCCTAGGAAAGGTTGGAGGAAGGGGGTAAAGGAGGTTTTGTGTGCGAGGGGCTTGGACGTTCAGCAAGCATGCGTGAGCTTGTTAGATAGGAGCGAATGGAGACAAATGGTTTTTAGGACTTTACGTGCTTTTGGAGTGTAAGCAAGGTAACATTTATGAAAGGGTTCAGGAAAACCGGCAGGCCGGACTTGAGTCCTGGAGATGGAAAGTAGTGCCAGCACTCTAAGGAGGGGTGTTAATGTTGCAGTTTTATAACTGTAGTGTAGGCATGTCTCTGACAAGACAGTGATGGAGTGAATGATGGTGAAAGTTTTTCTTTTTCGGGCCACCTTGCCTTGGTGGGAAACGGCCGATGTGTTAATAAAAAAGTATATTAAGGCATATACTGTTACATATATCTTTATTACAAGTACTTTCTCATCAAAAAACTAATACATATCGCTTTATTAGTACTCCTGTCTGCCTAAATGTTACATTTTATTGAAATATAAATATTATTTGTTTATTATAAATTTCCCTAAATTTTGCCAGGTCGGAATATTTCAGTCTATTAATTTGGTAAAACTTATTAAGTTTTGTGTATTTAGCTGATACTTAATATAAGCTGGTATTTTTAAGCTTATTTTGTATGAATAAGCTTGGTTCATATGTTGAAACTCCACTCCGTCCCGTTCCTTGGATCAAACCTAAGTACCCATGCGATGTATATCCTCTAGGGGTGTAGCGCTTCCTATAATAATAATAATAATAATAATAATAATAATAATAATAATAATAATAATAATAATAATAATAATAATAATAATAAGAAGAAGAAGAAGAAGAAGAAGAAGAAGAAGAATACAAATAATGAAGAAATCCAGAGTTTAAAGTCATATTCCCTACATTTCATTAGTCTAGTTCCCACTATGACTTTCCAACTCCTACTGTCTGTAAAAGGAGAGGAAACAAATGCTGTATAATGTGAGCTTTTACTGGCAACATTTCGCTCTCACAATTGTCTTCAACGGCTCATAATCACGATATAATAAAGAAAACCAACTACGTGGAAGAAACGTCAATAAAAAAACGCATTATACTACATTTGTGTCTTTTTCCCTATGGTGTCTTTATTTTATTCACTTTCAGTTCTTATGGTCTGTGAGAGCAGTTCCAGCAGAAATAGATTCAGTCCCCTGGTCTGATCAGTGTTGAAGAGATTCAGTCCCCTGGTCTGATCAGTGTTGAAGAGATTCAGTCCCCTTGTCTGATCAGTGTTGAAGAGATTCAGTCCCCTTGTCTGATCAGTGTTGAAGAGATTCAGTTCCCTGGTCTCATCAGAGTTGAAGAGATTCAATCCCCTTGTCTGATCAGAGTTGAAGAGATTCAATCCCCTTGTCTGATCAGAGTTGAAGAGATTCAATCTCCTGGTCTGATCAAAGTTGAAAAGATTCAATCCTCTGGTCTGATCAGTGTTGAAGAAATTGTGACAGATGTGTGTTATCAACCTTTGGCTTCCGAAGTATTAACAGGAGTCACTTTTATCAGATTTTATCCTGTGTAGAAACACTACGCTGCGAAAGAGATTGCTTGGTTTTGCATTAGCTTTCAGTTGCTGACTACTGTTTAAACATTGACTCTGGCCTGGTGGTGTGTGTGTGTGTGTACTGACGGTATGACCTGGCTCCCTGTAAACTCTCCTCCAGTCAGTGTTGATCTTCCACTATGAATGCTGGGATTTTGAATCTTAAATAAAATGCGAGTTAACGCTAGAAATGTTTTGTATTACTCGACAAAAAATGGATTGAAAATTATGAATATTGCATTCGGAAAACCTTCAATGTTAATAGTTATTTAAGGTTTATTTTAATAAGAACAGTGGAGCATTATATTAACAGTATATAAACCCGACAAGCAAATGAATTAAACACATGTGCAACACACTTGGGAATCTTTATCGTGGAGACGTTTCTCCAGTCTAGAGTTTTATCAGCCCATCACTGAGAGTAATACTGGAGCCGGTGGAAAATATGATGCAGTTTGAGGTCATCAATCCCTCAGCCTTAATGACGTTGTTGTTTGTTCGAAACGGTGGGAGACGCGAAGAAGTACAGTAGTTTAAGGTAAACAGTTTCTCAGGTTAGACAGGTGTTCAGTCCACCAGTTTTGAACTTGACTGACGGGCTGACCTTCTGTCTCACCACAAGCTACGCTGTGTTTTCCACCGACTACTGTATTATTCTCTTTATTGGACTGATAAAGCTACAGGTTAACAAAATGTCTCTGCGATAAAGATACCCAAGTTCTGCACACGCAATACGCATACTGTCCCATGCTAAGCAGGTTCAGCTCACATGCACAACTGCATCCCTCAAATCATACCACGGGTGGGATTTGAACCCGCGGTCAGAGAGTCTCAAAACTCCAGACCGTCGCGTTGGATGAATCTTATCGAAGCTAGCTGGTCCAGTGGCTAACGCGACGGTCTGGAGTTCTGAGACTCTCTGACCGCGGGTTTAAATCCCACCCGTGGTATGATTTGTTTGCAATCGTGTCATTGGGATTTCGTGAGTCAGTTACATCCCTCGTGTGGGGTGAGGATGTTGCAGATTGAAGGATCACCTAGAATGCGACGTCAGCACACCTCTGGTATGACAGCGACTGAATGAATGATGATGAATGTATTTCCTCGTTTTGGGTTACCCTACCGTAGTGGGAAACGGCCGATGAAGTAAAAAACGAAAAATTTTAGGAGATGCGGAATCCCCAGTCTACTATTATTCAAAGTAGAAGGACACAAGTGCAACTAATGTGACATTTATTGTGGCAACGTTTCGCTCTCCAGGAGCTTTATCAAGCTCCTGGAGAGCGAAACGTTGCTACAATAAATGTCACATTAGTTGCGCTTGTGTCCTTTTTACTTTACATATTGTCGGTAATTCTACCAACTTTATTACTATTATTCACACCTTCAGAAGCAGTCAATGTTTATGAATAAATAGGTCGGATATATAACAGTAAGAACTAACTGAAAAGCAAAAGATGAGACTTTTCCAGAGTGAGTTGGATGGCTACATTAATGGAAATGGTCTAGTGTGTGTTTCTGAAGTATGGCGTAGCCAACGGCTTTTCACCCACTGGGTTTAAAACCTGTCGACTACGTAATGGTATTAAATAAAGCCTCATTAGGTTTATTCAAGTACTAATATTAGCCTCCTTTATGCGTATTTTCACTGGATAGGTGAGTTGGACTTGAAGAGCATGAATCACTAAGCCTACTACAGTTTTTTTTATATAATATTCTTAGATGAAGTTCTTACAAATGAAATGCAGGTGACCTGAGGAGATTATAAAAGTAATAAGAGATTAATATAAGTGGTGGCTGGCTGGGATCTTACTAATCTCAAAACCTTCTACAAAAATCAGCACGTCATACATATTAATTTTGGCAGTCGAGGGTTTATAAGCCATTATTTTAAAGAACTCCTTTCGAGGGAGGTGTGCTTCGTGTTTGTGAAGGGCTTTTGCTCTAAGGAACTGGAGCTGTCCTCCCCTTCCTCATATCAAAACTAACTGCTTTTCATTCCACAGGCGTTGTATGACCCTCTATGGGTTTTGTTTCCCTATGAACGTAATAATACCTCATAACCATCATCAGGATGACCCAGATAAATTTTACATATAGATAAACACAGACAGACCTTACCAGCATGGTAATACTGATTGTCTTAAATATACGCAGAAAATGCATGGCATAGATCAGTTAAAGGGATGTTTAAATCTAGGGTGTATATAGAAGGTATAGGAGACGTCTGAGGAAGAGTTGGTTGAGGTGTGTGAAAAGAGTTTTTGAACAGTTATTAATGTGTTACATCGGAGTGAGTGAAGATAAGCTGTTTTTATGATCTGATGCACTGTTAGAGTGTGGGCAACCTCTAAGAAAAGAGTAAGAAACACCAGTCAGCTGAACTTGAGAATTTTAAGTATTTTTATGCGCTTTCTGTTGACACTACATCAATAAATAAGCACAAAAGTAAACTGACAAATATTTATATATGAATGACTTAACTTTATTGTATATTTTTAACAGATCTACTAACTCACTGTGTTAAAAGGTTCAAAAGTAATGAAGCACACAATATTTTTGATACAGGCAGGCGGCGGCCAATGAATATACGAGTCATTTATAATCCTGTATAGCCAAATTAATTTTTGGATGAAAGTATGACAGGCAACCTTTTATTTATGCATTGCAAAAATCATATTTGGAGAAATTTAGTCAACATCGTCATTGATTTCTATTTTTTCTTGTTTGGAATACCCGACTAAACACCAAAACATTTGCTCTTAAAAAGACACGTAACATTGTGAACAGTTCTCTGCTGGGACATTGTCATGCACCTCCACCAAAATTCAATTATGAAAAGGAATGTGAAATTTTAATTAATCTAATTTAAGTGTGAAAAATAGCTTCCCGAGCTGGAAGTGCAGTAGTACCTCCCCTAACCACCTACCAACGTCAGCTGCAGAGAGACAGCTGCAGCTGCCATTTTCTTGGATCAATGTCTCTTCAAAGGAGGCTGCGGGGGCTACCTTGATACCGGAGAAACGTTCTTGATTCGAAAAACTGATGCTACATTCTCTTTCCTTGAATCAGATCTGATTACCTTCCAACTCCCAGGAGCTCTATGATTCCTGTGGATTTAATAATAATCTTAGATCAGTGTAAAGCATCTTTTCATTGGTCGATGTTGAAGCTCCTTTTCGGGAGCTTTGTAGTGTAATTTGCTCGTGTTCGATTTTGATCTGACTGAGACGATTTTTACTTTTATTGTTGCGAGGTTTGGTGGCTATTTCTTTGATCATGGTAAACTCAGGTGATACTTTGTGTTATGGAAAACCACGTCCCACGCCATGAACGCTCCAGGGATTTTACAGGTATATACATATAGGTCAAAAACGGTATTAAATATATGCAAATTTGTAAATGATCCGCAAGTGTAGTACTAGC
The DNA here is from genome assembly GCF_026875155.1 of Cherax quadricarinatus. Classification (NCBI taxonomy): domain Eukaryota; kingdom Metazoa; phylum Arthropoda; class Malacostraca; order Decapoda; family Parastacidae; genus Cherax; species Cherax quadricarinatus. Next base: position 20,590,012 of record NC_069468.1, read on the forward strand.
ACCTTTCGCTCACTGGGAACTTCGTCAATCCAATGACAGGTGAAAACAATACGTTACCATAATAAATGTCCTTGTGGTGCACTTGCCCTATAGATGCATATAGCACATTGAGAGGCTTGCCAGACATCCTCAGTGAGGAAGCTTCTCATACGTATAAAGAGTTAAGTGAAATACTTTCGTATCTTGATTGTGGGAACGTTTTGCCAATAATGATACCTAAGTGTGTCATTCAACTACCTGTCGATTTTCTAAATCGTTATGGGATGTTTGTCTAACAAATTATATCATTGTAAGAACGCATCGCCAGAGACGACAAACCCCTCGTGACATTATAATGGCTCAGGACGAAAACGAAGGGTACTTACACCAAAATATGTACATCTAAGCGAATATAGGCTGGTATATGCACGGAGGGGTGTGTATCTCTCATTGTATATACTCTGAGTTAACCTTATTTCCTATTTTAGGGATTTTATTAGTCGACACGTTTTGAACTACATAAGCCAACCAACAAATGTCGTTCAGTTTTAATTTCAAAGTTGCTTGTTAGTTGTGAATTATAACAGGAGTAAATGTGTAAATTATTCATAATGGCATGTTTGTATGTTGGACAATGAGCGGCTCCTTAACAAACTGGGTTAATATGCAGGCTACTGTCACCCCTTAATTAGTACCAATGTGAAGACTACTGTTACTCTTACAGCAGTGTGTTGTCTCCCATCACCCTTAACATGTACCAGTATGCTGGCTTCTCTCACCCTTCGAGGATGAAACAGTGTCTCGTTAGGAAAGTTTGGTCCTCCCAGAGGAATGCTCTTCTGGGTTTGTTAAAAATGCTTCATAGCCTCGTGTGAAGAGTGAGTAGAAGACGCGGGGCCGGACTGATGACTACATTATACGCCTTCATATTTTCTGAGGGAATGATGGCGCTATAAGAAACTTATATTTTATGCACAGGGAGTTAACCTTGATGTAACCTACAGTGTTTGAAATTTAAGATAAATGAGAAAAGACATGCTGCTGAAAAACCTTCTATTGGAACAACGTTCAGTACTGTTTAGAGCTTTGTCTAGAGGTTTTGTTAAAACCCAACACCTAGCGAAACGTTATCCCAATGAAAACGGGTTCTGCAATGTGTCATTGCCTCAGTATCGTCGGTGGTACGTAATTATTGTTGCTGTTGTAAATTCACCGGTCTTGTCCAGGCCCGGGTCTTTTCCAGATGGTGACCCGGCGTTGGGCCCCGGGTGGGGGGTGTCGCTCATCTTCTTTCTTCTTGCTATGGGCCCTCCGGATGGAGGGTGACATCATCTTCTTCTTTCTTCTTGCAATGGGCCCTCCGGATGGAGGGTGACATCTCTCTTGCGATGTCTTCCCGGGGGTACGTAATTAAGAGCTATGTAAGAAGGTGAGCCAGTTTGGCACTGACTTTAGATTGCTCTGAGGTCAGTGCCAGACTGGCATAACATTGCAGGATGTAAAGATTGTTCTGAATATATTTATCTTACGTTCTTAGTAGCGTCTTATAGTCATTATAATTAATATAATCATGGAGAAGCTCAAAATTCGTAGGAGGTCATATATCGTCGGTAACAGTTGTATCCATAACACAAGAATTAATTTAAAAAGCTGCTTCAGAGATACCAAAATATTGATGCTCTGTTTCGTAATATATACTCCAGCTATTATTATTATTATTATTATTATTATTATTATTATTATTATTATTATTATTATTATTATTATTATTATTATTATTATTATTATTATCATTATTATTATTATTATTATTGCTCTTATTAGAATTTTGGGAAAGCGCTAAACCCATAGAGGTCACATATCGCCTGGTAAATGGTAGGTACGATAATGACGTTCGATCCATGGAAAGGGAAACGCAGCTTGAATCCCTTGGATCAAGAACCATTCACCGATATGAAGCCACTGCCCTCCTTGAAGGTTTCCTGCTGTAGAGAAACCCTTCAAGAGGCTGCACATGAAAGATAGCCAGGAGCCTCGTGAAATGTTGAGAGACCAGAGCTTTCATTGGAATTCTCACTGGAAAATTGTGTTCAAAAGCACACAGTATTTTATTGCTCCTGAAACCTACAAATCATTGGAAGCTTCTAGCCAGGTTTTGTGTGCCAGCATTTCTGATGTTAGCTGAAGCAGAGGACAGTCATTGTTATAGTAAACTATTATTATTATTATTATTATTATTATTATTATTATTATTATTATTATTGTTGTTGTTGTTGTTGTTGTTGTTGTTGTTGCTGTTGTTCTGTTGTTGTTGTGTTGTTGTTGTTGTTGTTGTTGTTGTTGTTGTTGTGTTGTTGTTGTTGTTGTTGTTGTTGTTGTTGTTGTTGTTGTTTTGTATATTATTGTTATTTTGTTGTTGTTGTTGTTGTTTTATTATTATTATTATTATTATTATTATTATTATTATTATTATTATTATTGTTGTTGTTGTTGTTGTTGTTGTTGTTGTTTTATTATTATTATTATTATTATTATTATTATTATATTATTATTATTATTATTATTATTATTATTATTATTATTATTATTATTATTATTATCCTTATCATAGAGAAACGCTAAATCTGTAGGGAGATCAGACAACTTCTAGGGAATGCAGATAATCAGGTATGATCTGAAATTATATTTTTGCCACCAAAGTGGGAAGTTTATTGTTCACTCCACATAACCATCCAGTAGACGGTCTATCTTGTTTATCCAAGAGCCGACCAATTTTCTTTTCCTGTCTCTTCAGGAGTCAACCAATTTTCTCAATTTGGGAACACTAAATAGACACTAAGAAAAAAATCGGGAGGCCCACAGGAGGAGCAATCTCGGGGAGGGGGAGGGGGGTGTCCACTTAAATGGCCAGGACGAGAAAACTCGCAAGCCAAGTGGGCGGCTCCTATATAAACACCAAGAGAAAATGGGGGAGCCCCCACAGCAAGAGCACATTGTGGGGCCCCTAAATAGACATCAAGAAATAATTTGGGATGCCTACAGGAGGAGCAAATTGGGGAACGTAAATGGCCAGGACGAGAAAATTCACAAAGCCAACTGGGCGGCCCCTATATAAACACCAGAATGTGATGTGCTTTTCTCAAACTTCTCTTCGTCTTCGACTGTTCTTCTCTGTAATGATCTGAGGAAACATTTGGGTAATAAAGATCCCCAAGTGTTGCACCAGTGTCTTATTCTTCAAAATTTAGATGTAACGTAATAGCAAATTTAAAATTGCGATTTGACGTTGTCTATATTCAATTAAGATTAATACTTGATCATTTTGCTCATGTCACTGACTTGTTTTGCAGTCTTAACTAGACACGAAGTAGGCGATGCTTACAAAATGATGTAATTTAGATGGAGATGGGATGAAATCATGTATAATAAATGGGAAAGTAACTAGTTCCTTGGATCAAGAACCCTTCATTGGCATCGAGGCAGGTCTGTAAACGGGTGAATATTAGTAATAACATAAAGGATAACGCATAAGTGAGAGACGCATGTTGCACCAGATAAGATTGAAACTGCTTTATCTTGCCCCTTGATGCCGGTGAAGGTCTCTTGAACCAAAGAATGTAAACTAACCACTTCCTTCGGATTAAATTTGATTGCCCTCTAACTTCCTGATGCTATAATATAACCCACCAAACCACTTTTTTTTGTTAAGCTGGGCAGTTGCAGCAGGTTCTAAATTATTTTGAGGCTTTCACGACCCCTTTCACGAGGACAGCTTAGTAGCTGTCCTCGTGCGTCTCCACCCTCCTTACATAATAACTCTCTTGGTAAAGTCATTCTCCGCCCTCTCTGCAAAGTAACTGTTATCGTGTATTTATTCAACCCTTCGCAGTATGATAACTGTCTTTGTGCAAGCCAAATGTAACCTAATACGTCATCGTAATCTCCAACCTCAATGTACAAAAACTGGAATAATCACAATCTTCGTTCTGTATATATTGTGTAATGGTCGCCAAGGTAAACGTCTCGATCCAATTTACATAGTATCTAAAGCAGGGGTTCCCAAACTCTTCACTTCAAACCATACCACGGGCGGGGTTAGAACCCGCGATCAGAGAATCTCACAACTCCAGACCGACGCGTTAGCCACTGGGCCAACGTCCGGGTTCTAACCCCGCCCGTGGTATGGTTTGTTTGCAGTCGCGTCACTACGATTTCGTGAGCCTTCAGCTCATCGATACCTTCATTAAGGTTCAGATTGTTCATCGAACCCCAAACATTTATTATATGAAAATAATTTAATAAATAGTATTTTAACTATTAGTAATAACTTCATAAAAAATAAGTAATATTTCAATTATAAAAAAATATAAGATTTAACATACCTATTTTACTAAAATTGTTGATATCATTAATGGGAAGAATGCATCTGATGAACGTCAACAAAGTCACTAATATTTGGTTGGTGATTGATTTGTTTTAGTTGTAGTCACTACGCTCTTCCAGGTTCAGTCCGTTCCTCTGCTTAGTTAGAATTATATTTGTTTGGGTAAAACCATTTACTGACCCCTTTTTGACCCCCAGCCATTGATGGGCCCCTTCCATAGTTCCATCGTCTCTTGGGGGTCGATACTGACCACTTTGGGGAACGCTGTTCTAAAAGTGATGCCTTTCTTAAGTGGTTCTTGTTTCCTCAGTAACTGGCAGCCTCTACCCTCCCAGCATAATATCAGTCCTCGATAATTACAATCTATACCCTCAATAGACTACTATCCTCCGTAGAACGAGAGGAAAAAATAAAATAAACCTTGTCTCAAATTATTAATATCCGTACCCAACGTAACAGATGAGGGCTACTGAAATATCATCTTAATAAATCCTAAAATACATTTCAGCTTTTCAAACCAATACCAGACTGAAGTAGTAATAATGCTTTGGCTTCAGTCATGAAACCTAATGAATATTCAGATTTTAACACAAATAGAAATCCGTATTTCTTGCTTTACTTGTCTTTATTGTTTTATCATCTAAAATTCAGATTTGCACTAAAAGCTGTTGTACTTAGTTTAATAAAACCGATGCTCCTAATACTTATTGTTTCGACTAAATTAACATTAATCATGCTCTGTGATAAAATCTTGAAAGTGTTAAATTTAGTTGTACTGTACATATTTTTTTTCAGATGCAATAGTCGAAGCGCAAAACTATTGAGTTGAAGAGATATTTAATGTACAGTAATTTCATTATTTTAGAAGACATGGGGTATCAGCACCTATGTAAAATTTCGTTTTAGTATATATAATATTTCTCACTCGAGAAACCCACATTTCAAAAAGGAAAAGAAATTAAATCCTTTTATCTTCCCCATGGGAGCCTCGTCAGCTCAGATAAATACATTATTTAAATATTTTAAATATAGTTCTGTCAACGAAACTTGAGAAAATGAGTCGCCCGAGAACTAATTTCTAAAGAATTTATTTTACTATGCTTTACTGACTAATACTTCAGGAACATTATAGCCAAAACTGAGACTAAACGAATTTGTGTAACATAAACTATAGGAACTTGTACACTGTGTGTATATTTATTTGATTTCTAGCTTTTTTTTATGAATTTTAGTGCTAATTTTTGTGACCATCAACTCGCATAAAAGCTCTGATGATATCGGAATTTAATTAATTTCTACATTTTGTAAAATATTAGCCAAAAAATGAATGGCAATTTGCATGAGGTGTACACTAGGTACAGTAAATAATTGAATTAGGAACATAACCAGTATGCTACAATATATTTTGAACATACGTTAATATTAACAGTGAATAACAGCTTCGTTAGAGAGCAATTCTTGAAGAAGAAAGTCCTTTTTTACTGCACATATGACATTTCAATTCGACTGTGTTGTCCACATAAGTTATAGGATGAGTTTGTACAAGTAACTTCCAGACAGTACATGATATTGAGAGTTTCAGAATGTTTTTTTAATGTACATTGTTTCTTATCAGTCAGCCTTGCAATTGCAAGTGATTGCCTTCAGTAGAGCCTCTGGAGATGGTGGTAAATCTCTAGATCGTGCTTCAAGTGACTATTGACTTACATCTGCCCATAAACTAGGTACGAGAGCATGCCCATCCACTGGCGAACTTAGAAATAAAACGGACGCTGTGATATTGTGTTGCTGTTAGTGCGAGTATGAAACCACACTGAAGAGATGTGTGAGGGAAAAGCCCGTAATAAGTGGGGGTTATAGTTGTTCAGACTCGCAGGAACCATTAGCGTCTTATTGCCCGCACTTCCATTTAGCGGGCTGAGGCTAAACTCCAGTTCCTTGGGTCTGATTTGCTTTAATTTCTACTCCTGGTAGTATTAACCTTCCGTGGTGTGGGCTGAAGTTTGGAGAATTACTTCACCTCCACTCTTCTGATCAGGTAAGATAATCTACCAGGAGTATTTCTGTTCATTGCTAGTGATTTTCCTGGTTATCAGTAATGACACTGAAGTAGAATACCACTCCTTGTTTTTCTTTAATGTTATGCTTATGTAACCAGTGTTTTCTTTATTATCAGATCTGCTGTTGGCCTGGTAAACCAGGGTAGACCCTAGTTAACTGGAATAAGATCCCTGTCTACAGGACGTAATGGGACATTACGACTCCTCACCTTTTGAAATCTGAATTGTGGTGCTACTACAAGTAGTGACAGGGGTTTTCAGAACATCGGATGAACACCTCCACCCAGCATAACAAACACAATTTTCAAAACATCTAAAGACCATCCTAGGCATTAGATACTCCTGTCGCAACATCACACTGGAACCACACCGGCTATTTTTTTTTTATTTTTAATTAAAATCCTTAGAAAATTATCTTTATTACTCCTCCAGCCATTTATTTTTCCATTCTTTTGTTCTGGAGGAAGGCGTTTCCCTGACAAGGTGCTTGCAAAGTCTCTCAAGAAATTCTCCGGTAATGCAATGCATCGAGTCCTTCACCATTGTACAGACAATCCAGTGTTTCTTCGATATCTTACTTTGACTTCATCTGTGGTTCCTACTTCACATACTTCTGCCTGCTTCTTTAAAACAGTATTGCTCTTCAAATTTCATAAAAGCAATCCCTTTCCCAGTACCAAACGGGCATTAAGTTGTGACACATACAGGCTGCATGCACATGACAGCAAATCGCAAGTCTGGACCAGAATCACTCTACAGACAATGAATATTCCACATTTTCTGAGTCTTGGATATTTATCTGACCTAAGGAATAAAACAAAGTACTTTAAGTTAGCATAACAGTGGCACAGGTTAAAGCACATTTTACCACTGTTCGGATCATTAACAATTTAGCTCCCTTGCTCAAGCAGTCTCCTCAGGATAGGTTCCTAGACTCTGGTGAGAGGCTCTTGATCACAGAAACAGGGCCTTCCATTCTGCCAGGCGCTGTACGACCCTTAAGGGTTATTGCCCCATGAATATAATAATACATAAGTAATTTTACATCCACTTTCTTGCAGGTTTTCATCGAGCATGATACTGATCATTATTTTACTTTTACCAAGACGTGTTCCTTCATTTCGATGGATATGCCGCCTTCCCCTCCCGACAAAGATTACTTAGTAACAAGTTCTACTTTTTCGACGAAGCTATGTTAATCAATTCTTCGTAGATGAACCGGCGCCTTCCTTATCAATTAAAAACAGTTATAGATTATTTGTAAGCTTTACTAACATAATTAACATGTATCATCACGTAATTATGACAGCCAGAGTAGCGAGCCACCATGAAGGACGTATTTTTTCTCCCTCAGATGTCGGAGGTGTTTAGAGGCCAGAACCTGCTGTCCAGATTGCGTCAGAAAGTGGTGGTGTTGGTTCTTCGAAGAGGTCCCTACGAATCAAAGTTTAACGACGGCTGCACAGCTCCTATTTGCATATTCTACTACTGTGACTTCAGTAGCAGCTATTAGCAAGGGCTTAAAAAGTAACGTTGATAAGCTCACCATTGATTTTAGCAGAAACCTTAGTACCGCCCATTGTGACATGTTCTCTTCTTGAACGTATAATTTACAACTTTTTCCACCATTTACTCGAGGATTTTTAGAACCCACTTTAACTGTTAGTATTTAGTTTTTGTCGACTGTTACACCAGTGACTCTGTTAAGGAGATACTAATCTAGACAAAACTGGCTTCTGTCCAGAAGAATCTCTAACAAATAAATTGTGCTATTACTTCTTGCTTGTTTTCATTTTTCCATTGCTTGCTTTTCAGAAATTTTGCATTTGTTATCTCCAGTACGATACCCTTGAACTCATCCTTCAAGGCAAGTACTTCGATGCCAATGAGAGACTCTTAATCCAAAGAATTAGACTTGCCCTTCCTTTTCTTGGATTGAAGCTGAATTCCTCCCAGACACTGTATCACCCCTATGGGTTACGGAGGAAGAATTCTATTCCATTTCCCCATAGATACATATATATAATATATATAATATATATATATATATATATATGTATATATATATATATATATATATATATATATATATAATATATATATATATAATAATATATATATTAATAATATTAGTCCCTGACTGTTAGTTCTTTAGTTTTAATGGTTCTTATCACTTCGATAACTTAATCTGATGATAACCCTGTCCAATATCTTGTCACTTCGTGGAATAACATGGTTCCCACTTTGTAAGAAAGAAAATACATCTAACTTCAGTTTTTCGAGTTAAATCATCTTTGTAGGTAGATTCGCACAGATTTTATGCATAGTTTTGTACCCAGAAGCTGAGAAATACGAAGACATTTCTTGAAGAGAATGTAGGTTGACCTTGACAGTTTCCCGTTCTTTGTCATTCACGAAGCAACAAGGAACAAGTCATTTCTGTGTAGTTTGTTCCTCTTTAAGAGAACGTGAGGGGGGGGGGGTCTCCTTGCAGTGCTGAAAGAGGTTCTTGGTCTGAGGAATAGGACTCTTCGGTGTTCTTCCTCTGATCGAACCTAATTACCCACCAATCCTTCCCTTCCCTGTCCGATCCCTCCTTTCCCGTTCCTCTTCTGCAATCAGCGCAATATGACCCTGGTGGTTTAGCGCTTAGTTTTGAGTATAACAATAATGTGTAGTTTGCACTGAGCGACTTTCATTTAAGGAGATATTTCGCAACAGATGACTAAATTTAAATGTTAGTCATAAAAGACATTTTATTAAAAGAAAAATACTTAGCGTGTCAGGTGCATAAATCCACAAAAGAGAATGACAAACAATAATGTTAGAAAACTGAACACAATTGATGTAGTAATAAAGAAAACATCCGAATCTCTAATCTTCCCTTAAAAATAAAAATATTCTGTTGCAAATATTAGTCTGACAAACCATACCACGGTTGGGGGTTGAACCCGCAATCAGTCACAGAACTCAGACCGTCGCGTTAGTTACTGAACCAGTCATATTACTCTCCCTTTTTTATGCATCATCCAGTATGGCGCATAAAACAAGTTATCACAGACATTACTTAGCAGTTCATTCTGTCAAACTACAAATGACTGGACTAAGATGATGTGCGTTGTCATTTGAGAGGTAACTTAGCTTTCTTCCTCCTAATGCGAATTTTGAATTTTGAGGATCATACCATTTACTATTCGCAGCCTGGTATGTGATCAGCCAGGTTGTTGGCAAGCATTTATTTTTTACCATGTTATACATAATTTTTGTAAATCTGGGTCTACCTCAGCACCTCAATTATCAATGTGTACCTTTACAACTCTATGTAATAAAAAAATATATTTACCCTCTCTCTCTCTCTCTCTTTTACACAGGGTTTGACAAGGTTAGGTTAAGGATCCCTAGCTTTATTCTCATTCTCTCTCTCTCTCTCTCTCTCTCTCTCTCTCTCTCTCTCTCTCTCTCCCTTTCGCATTTATCCATTCTAGCTTTCTCTCACTTCTACGATTCTTTCATGGCGAATTTACATTACTTGTCGTCATACGTATATCAATGCAATTGTCAAATCGTTCATCATTTCAATGTGAATGTATTGACAAGTTGATATGCCATGTACCGCTAATACTATTAAACTCTTATGATTTTAATAATATCGTTACCATAAATAAATATTGCTATTAGTTTAACACTTTGTAAAATAGATTTAGCATTGGTTGATGTAAATGCTAATAGATTTGTATGTTGTGTTTTCTGAACAAATAACTATGTATATTTTGAAGCAGATGTTTATTAGAGATTGAACTTACGTTGTTTTATCAAATAAATGTCAAAATAATTTTTGACAGCTGCTTAATGCATGAATCTGGATAATAAAACGTAAAACAAACTTCAATATTGTAAGATTTACATTTTGATGAATATTAAATTAATAAAACAAATGCAAATAGTTAATTGTACGAAATTTGTAAATATTTACAGCGATTTAAATAGACTTCATGTATTTAGTAGATTACAAGTCTCCTGTCCCCATCTCCATGTGAGTTTTTGGCAGGGTTGCCCGATTTGTTTATACCTCCATTTGAGGCCTCAGAATCTCAACCTCTTCCCACTTGTCATGCTCTCATAGGGAGCTTCACTTGGGATGTTCACCTCTACCGAGCTTACTGAGCATGAATGAAGTAAACAGCAGAGAGCAGGTATAGTGACAAGTCTTGTTAAGGTAGCAAGATAGTCCCCACGAGAATGGTCTGCATCACTGAGGGGATGATGTGTGTGGGATGTGGGCGGAGGGGAACTCATGTAAAATATCAGTGCTTGGCACATTATCCACCAACTGTCTCTCACTGAGGTAGGGTGACTCGTAGAAGAAGAAACATTTTCACCATCATTCACTACATTACCGTCTTTGCAGAGGGGTCCCGACATTACAGATCAGATTTCCCTTCAAACTGCAATATCCTCATCCCTCCTTTCAGAGCGCAGGCACTGTGCTTTCCACCTCCAGGACTCAAGTCCGGCTAACTGGCTTTTCCTGAATTATTTCATAAATATTACGCTGATCACACTCCAGCAACACGTCAATTCATAAAAACCACTTGCTTCCAATCACTCCTATCTAACATGTTCACACTTGTTTGCTGGATGTCCAAGCCCCTGTCAAAACCTTCGCTACTCCCGCACTCCTACCTTTCCCTACCCCGCCTTCTCTCTACAGATTTATAAGCTCTCCAAGCCGTCCTATTTTGCTCCATCTCTCTAAATGTCCCATCCACCTAAATAGCCGATGCTCAGCTCTCTGGATAACATTTTAGTAACCCTGCGCCTCATTATAATCTCCAAACTAGGAATTCTCTGCAGAATATTCACGCCACAAATTGCTCTCATACACATCTCCACTGCCTCCAACCTCCTCGTGGCAATATTTAAAAAATCATGCTTCACACATCAAATCTATCTATCTGTATATATATATATATATATATATATATATATATATATATATATATATATATATATATATATATATATATATATATATATATATAATATAAATCCAGGTATTATGACACTTTTATCATTGTATCCTATCCCGTTGTTCTACGACTTCGAGAAATATTAATTTTCGACCCAGTTTCTTCCCCTGTATTCAACTATGGTCTTGTGTAAACACCAGATTTGACTCTGTCCTAAACTACATATTAAGTTATTGTTGAGATGGAGGGAAGGAAGAAAGGGAAACAGTCTTTGGATTTAATTAAGTCTCAGTCATCAGGCTCCTTTTCCTCGTTCTCGCCTGGGGCTTAGCCACAAGAATGCACTTTGCACGACTCCCAGACACATAAATTTACAAAGCTAACCAGCTCTCGCTCACAATGGTAATACGCCTAATTTATATTCATACAATCACTCTTTGGGCATAATTCATTATGATGTAAAGGGAGGGGGAAGCGACAGCTGACTTACACTCACTTCACAACTGTGTGAGGGTTCCAAAGTCTCCACCAACACTACTGTTACACGTAACCTTTTAAACTAGCCAGGCATAAGTAAAGTAAAAGGTCACAAATGCAACTAATGTGACATTTTATTGTGGCAACGTTTCGCTCTCCAGGAGCTTTATCAAGCCATGTAATGGTTTGATAAAGCTCCTGGAGAGCGAAACCTTGCCACAATAAAATGTCACATTAGTTGCATTTGTGTCCTTTTACTTTACATATTGTCGGTAATTCTACCAACTTTATTACAGACATAAGTAGTTAGTCTACGTAACGCTGAAATGAATCGTAAATTATAAACAGGGATATCCACAAAAGCAGCCAAACATAAACAATAATTATATCAGCAAAGCTGATGTACTGTCACATGTGACGTACTCGAAGGTAATACCTTTGACCACAAAGGTATACCTGTAATCACAAAGGTATACCTGTGACCACAAAGGTACACCTGTGACCACAAAGGTATACCTGTGATCAATAAGGTATTACTTCTAATCACAAAGGCATTACCTGTGAACACAAAGGTATTACCTATGATCACAAAGCTCGCGTGATGGTGGAATTTGCTGTCAAAATTACTGGGGGCGTCATCAGGACCATAACAAACCTTTATGAAGACACGAACCTTAAATGTTAAGGGGAGCGTTAGTTTCCTTGTCTCCTAATATCATGTTTATTTTTCCCTTATAATCTACCTTGTCCATAATTACTGTTGCATTTGCTTTGTTTCGTAAGGTGAAAGTCCAGGATCTTTCCTTAATTCATGGTATAACTTATTAACTAGTCTTTGAGGACAACTGTGTTGTAGAGGTCTGAGCTTTCCGGTTAAAAGATAATGAAGATGTTAGGATGATGCTTTGATACGTCTTGGACCACTGTCAAACTACAACTGAGCGATAAAAGGCAAAGAAGGTCAAAGAACGGAACAGGGCAAGGGAACCGCAGCAACAGCAGCAATAACAGTAGTAACTAAACAAACTAGTACTAGTATTATTACTAGTAGTAGTAATATATTACCACTTCCAGTGCTGCTACTATTCCTGCTCCTTCTTCCTCCATGCCCTATTCTATCTTCTTCTTTTTCTAGTTCAGTTGTGAACTGACAGTAGTTCAGGACGGACCGAAACGTCACCCTAACGTTCCTCTCTTAAGTGCGGGTTTTTAGTGAATTGTTCCAGCATCGGTATTGTGATTCTTTATTCTTTCTGTTAGTCCTGTGAATCCAGTGTGAACCAGGTTCCATCTGGTGATGTGATGTATTTAATATGCACATCTTAACTCCAGTGGTTGGCTGCTGTTTCCTTCCTCTCTAAGAGCGTCTTAAAATATTGTTTCTGAAATTGTGAATATTAATTATATACTGTTAAACACTTACTTGGTTCTCTGGATACATAATAATAACCTTAATTTCTACAAGTACATGTACAAGGTATACAGACCATAGCTGACATCAATGACATAACTACTATACAGAAAGCCCCTTGTTGCGCAGAGCATTTCATGCAAATTAGGTCGATTTTGTCCCCAGGATGCGACCCACACCAGTCGACTAGCACACAGGTGTCTATTTTACTGATAGGTGAACATGGATGGAAGGTGTAATAAGGAAACACCTTCTAATATACCCACCCGTACCGGGGATCGACCCCCGGACGTTAGTGTGTGAGCTGAGTGCGCTAGCGATCGAGCTACAGGACACTGTGAAGATAGGTTCGCCATCCATGTGAAGATAGCTTCTTCATCCATGTGAAGATAGCTTCTTCGTCCATGTGAAGATAGCTTCTTCATCCATGTGAAGATAGCTTCTTCATCCATGTGAAGATAGCTTCTTCATCCATGTGAAGATAGCTTCTTCATCCATGTGAAGATAGCTTCTACATCCAGTATAAAAGGCTCTTGCTAGAAGTATCAAAGACTGAAAATAAAGGTCGAAGAGTCGAAGTTAAAAAAATACGCAGTTACCAGTACTGTATTAATACTCTTCTTGTAATTCTAAATTATATCCCGATCAATATTTTTTTTTTTGTAACTGGAAAGAGAAAGCAACCCAGTCTTATCTCTCCATCCCAGCTCTAGACTAGTGGAGTTTGCGGACTTCCGCAGGGATTTCAGAATTCGCAGGGACTTTACGATGCGTCACAATAGACTAGTGGGGTTTGACGAATTACCCCAGGGATTTTAGAATTCTCAGGAGTTTACTTTGCACCAAAGGTCTGTGGCTGGCTTCAAAGAATTCCTTTACCAAAGATCCTGCTGTTGTAAAGAAATCACCCAACGAGTTCAGGCAAATGTGTATTTCATCTTTTATTTACGGCCTATTTCGACTACAAGTCGTAATGGTAATACTGATCAAATAATAGAGACCGTGCATTTATATTTTGCAGGTTTCCCATTTGAATACAATAAAATATTAGTATTTCCCAATCGACAATCGTATATATATATATATATATATATATATATATATATATATATATATATATATATATATATATATATATATATTATATATATATATATATATATATATATATATATATATAATATATATATATATATATACATTATAGTGAAAATAGAAAAAAACACCTGAGTGCTTTCATATGCTTACACACGTATCTTCAGAGAGATAGGAAGAAGAGGCGAGAGAATCACATTTTATATGTTAAACACTGAGGTGATACATCACTCAGAGCATCACGTAACCTGGTGCGGCAACACCTCACGAAGTGAGGTGATCCCTCTAAATACACTTTAAAAGGCCTAGTGATTCAATAGGCGTCCTCCATAATTTATTTTTCCTTATGTAACCAGCTTTAAAATTTTACTTCTTTCATATGTACATCTGTTCCTCGGCGTTGTTCTTCAGTAACTCTGAACCAAAGTGTAATATCACATCTTATCCTTCCAGGGCCCCTTGATGCAAGGAAATGGACCTACTTCACCATTTCTTGAAACGAATCTAATTGCTATCCTTTCCCCATTTCTCACTGTTTATGATCCCCCGTGAATGTAATAATAATTTGCACATCTTGTGGTGTTCTTCAGAACATTCACTGCAAAATAAAGAGTATTAAATACTTAGATAACAGAAAAGTGATTATTCGAATCTATTTTCAAGATTACCGGTACTGGATAGAGATTTCAAGCCTTTCATGGGATAGGCTATTGGAATTTTAAAGACCCACTTACAAGAGAATTTCTTGGAAGCAACGAAGCACACAATTTCAGCTTGCACAATGAAAGCTTGAAAAAGCTTAAGGTAATACTACTGTTAGCAGATGTTGGGTGATGATTGAAGTAGGTAAATGCGATGAAAATGACTATTTGTTTTATATTAAGCAAAATATAATGTTCGCTATTTCCCAAAATTCCTCATATGTTTCATGATTCCAGTGATATAAAGTTTGTATACAATGTTCTAGCGTAGTAATATGTTAATTTTAGTGTCAGATTCAAATATGAAATTTCAGATACGATTATCTTGCTAAATAATTTTGTTACCTGTTACATATGAATATTGTTGTATATTAACTTGAGGTGCAGATGTTTTAGCTTTGTTATCCTTGAAAATAAAAGTACACTTGTTCTGCATTAACACCTGCGCAAGAATGCGCAGTACAAGGGTTTTTTTATGCAAAATGTTTTTTCTTGAATAGTCTCAATCCTACAGAGACAACTAAAAGCGGAGTTTTTATAGTGAAGGGGTGAGATTAGTGCAGTAGTGAGGTAGGGAGGTAGGGTGATGTTTATAGGTATTTCACCAACTTCCAGAACAAGGAAACAGCCAGGCAAGCTTTCCTTCCTAGCTGGGTGAATAATTCGTAGTGTTCTCCTGCAATCATTAATAAATTAGGAAAGTGGATCTAAGTGACAGATTGGTGGATGTAAGGGCATTCGTTTTTCATAAAAGCAAGGCTGGAAATCCCGTATGATCTGAAGTACAGAAGGTCACTTTTCTCTTAGTTTTGGTGTCGTTGTGTGAAAAATATTGCAGCAGGTTTCAATTGGTTGGTTTCTGGTAAACCTCGAAGGAAAACTTTTTCCTATTCCTGATGGGTAATACATGGAAGTGAAGCTGTTAGTCTTGCTCTTCCACGAGAGTAAATTTAAATGGAAAACAATACAGAATTGAGACTGGATAGCAGTTGTGTTGAGTCGAGTGGGTGTCATGACTAACACATCATGTACATAGCTCGGGATGATAGACATAAAATGTTTCTCCTCCTAAGACGCCAATGACTGGTGAAACCCTGGCCATCCCAAAGTGAAACCCTGGCCATCCCAAAGTGAAACCCTGCCCATCCCAAAGTGAAACCCTGGCCATCCCAAAGTGAAACCCTGCCCATCCCAAAGTGAAACCCTGGCCATCCCAAAGTGAAACCCTGGCCATCCCAAAGTGAAACCCTGGCCAACCCATAGCACTCTACATGGAGTCTTCACAGTTTAAGCAGCTAAAGTTGGGGCACAGCTCAATGTTAGGCTAGTAATGGAAAGTTCAAGTTGTCTGTGACATTACTGCGAAATAAGGCGATGGCGTGTGATAGCACATAACAGAGGATAGTGTTCAAGGTTGTCATTTTTCTATTAAGCTTGAAATTGGTTAGGGGTCACGAATTTGAATACCAAATGTGTTGTACAAGTTATGGAGTTTAAATGATTATTTTGAATACTTCTTTGTTAGCATGACCATGGAAGATACGGCTGATTGAACCCTGCACGATCTTGCCAGATATGAACAAGGCACAAAGATTCTTGGGCACTTGTGAACCTCTCCCTTAAATATTGGTAACACCCTTTAGGGGGATAAGGGATTGTCTTGATGCTGGTGAAAGGCTCTTGATCCAAGGAATTAGTGATACCCTCCCTTACCTTTCCTCAAACTTGATTACCTCCAACTCCCAGGGTATTGTGAATCTTGCAGGTTTAGCGCTTCTCCAGGAAAAAATAATTATGATTATTATTACATTATTTACTTTATCGTTTGGTATTAGGCATCCCACTTTTTGTTTCATTTTTATTCTTGATGTGATTACAAATATATGTCCGTACCGTGCCCCGTCAAGGAAGGTTCTTAATAAACCATACCACGGACGGGGGTAGAACCCGCGGGGATAAAACCCGCGCTAACAACTGGAGTTTTATGACTCTCTGATCGCGGGTTCTATCCCCACCCGTGGTATGGTTTGTTTGAGATCGTGTCATGACAATATCGTGAGTCGAGGTTCGTAATGCTGGTGATGGGTTCTAGACCCAGGTAATTGTACTTTCTTCACCTTCCATCGATCTAAATGTCTCACGTTACCCAGACGCTGTGACCTCCACGGATATGGTTCTTCCTCTCATTAATAATAATGAATGTCTGTACATGATTATATTCACAAAATGCACTAAACACGTATGTATCATTTAGTTAAGTGTATGTGTATGTTAACTCTGATGTATAATGCAGGTAAGTTATTTATTATTATTATATATATATTATTATTATTATTATTATATTATTATTATTATTATTATTATTTTTTATTATTATTATTATTATTATTATTATTATTATTATATTATTATTATTATTATTTATTATTATTATTATTATTATTTTTATTATTTTATTATTATATATTATTGTTTTTATTATTATTATTATTATTATTATTATTATTATTATTATTATTATTATTATTATTATTATTATTATCATTATTGTTATTATTAAATCTCTGCAGTGGGAAGGGGAGAACAATACGAGTTAAGTAACGGATGAATAATCATAGTAAAATTTCCACAAGTTTCTCACACCACAGTCACTGGCGTCACACCACAGTCACTGGCGTCACACCACAGTCACTGGAGAACAAAATATAACAAGTTATAATCCGATTTAATGGTAAGACGTTAAATTCAATTAGCTGATGTGGGAGCACGAAAATACTAACTACCTCTTGCAGCTGCTTGTCACTTTAAATTAAGATACTAAGTATTTTTTCCATGGCAGGTTGACAGTACAAGAATTAAAACGCTAAACAATTTCAGTTTTACACATCACGTCATTATGAGTTATTCGAAAAAGAAAAATATTAAATTTTCTACGGAACAGGATTTTCCATCAGCATCACGATATAGACTTGAGTGTTTGACGCTAATGAAAGCCATTTCTTAATTTACTGGCAGTTAAAGTTGTTAAAGTGAGTGGGAGAGGTGGGTAATGGGTCATCACAGGGGTGGAGATCGTGGAAACTGGACTTGTTCATATGGGTTAGAACACTGAAAATGAGGGAAGGAGTACATTCTCAGTGATTACCTAACTGTAGCTACAAGAGCAGAGCAAAGCTCTGTCTGCTCTTGTAGCACTTGCTGTTTCCCATTGTACCTCATTGCTTTGTTCTGTCATTATAAAGAACTTTCTAAGAACCCTTTAGCACTCATTTTATTTAATTTATAGCTACGAACTCTTGTTTTTCTCTCTGTTGAGTGTAAACAAATAACCTTGATTGCTCAGGCCATCGGTCTGGAGGCCTGGTCTAGGACTGAGCCACGATTATAAGCAGGATTAATTTCTTCGTATCCCCTATTATATTATATTTATTAGCAATATTTCTCTCCTATCAGTCATTAAGTTTATGTGACACCAGGGAAACGCTTACAAACTGTTTTCAGGCTGGAAAGAAGGTAGTCACATATGAAACTCCTTTATGCAATTACTTATGCAGTATATAGTTTGGTCAGTATTTAGTACTACTTGGTATTTTTTATAGATTATTGCCCTAATGGCCACCTGTAAAACAAGGAGTGTTGGTACTGGGTTATCTTCGCTGCTTCTTCTCCGTCTTTAAAGTGATCCAGTTAGAAAATGACTCATTCCATATTTTTATGGGATTTTTATGGATGCGCTTCTGAGTTGAAATGTAAAACCCCGATGAAATGAAGTTAATGAGTCTCTGAAAAAATAAAACGCGAGTGCAAAACTACTGTTATAATGCTGATAATGGACCGGTAACGAAATTTTTAACTCTCTACAGTTTCTACTGTCTCCCGTTATCGTCACTTTTACTTCAGACTGAAGAGGGTGACCACCGATTCATGTACATCTTTCTAAAACAGTGTATAAGATATATTCCTTCTCCGTGTTGAATATCTGATTTTCACCCTATTCCGCTGAGATCCATTGGCAATTTACTTACTGTACTATGTAGCTGAGAGATGTCTGTCATGTAGACTATCAAGACTGAGTTTCGGCACCTAAAACATATGTACTAAGGGCGATAAAAGTCTAGTCCCTCAGTATCTTCAGTACCCTCAGTACCTTCAGTACCCTCAGTACCTTCAGTACCCTCAGTACCTTCAGTACCTTATTTTACACAAAGTGCAAACGAAGGTGAAACACGGTATCAGATGAACGTTGGCTTGTTTACATTGCAGATGAGGTTAGCTTAGGCGAGGTAATGAAAGTCTTTGGATGATATTTTAGTGTTGCTAAGGTTGGCTTAGAGAATCAAAGCGATTCAGTGTTTACCTGTTCATTTAATGAACGCGACGCTCGCCAGGAGCAACATTTAGTAAGGTAATATATTTTATTTTGAAGTTTCTGAACGGTACATGTCAGTGATGTAGGCTTTTTGCACTTTCGTTAAGTCTTAACAGTTTGCTGGTATTAATTCCCCATCGAGTAATGATCTAGGAGTTTCAGTGTTAAAAATGTTTTAATATTGAAAATTGGATTATTTCTTGTCAATGGTAATTTGTTTTGTATTGAACCTTGTGTAGTGTTGGTATAAGTTAAACATTTAATTGCTACTCTGAACGGTAAGTAGTTAATTTCTTAGATTTCAAGGTTGACTACACGTGGATCATTAAGGTTGCCTATTATTTCTACGCTAAATTTGTTAACACTTCAATCTTTAAAATAGGAAAATGACTGATTGTAAACTGCAGTACTCCAGATGTGTGTGTGTGTGTGTGTGTGTGTGTGTGTGTGTGTGTGTGTGTGTGTGTGTATACTCACCTAGTTGTACTCACCTAGTTGAGGTTGCGGGGGTCGAGTCCGAGCTCCTGGCCCCGCCTCTTCACTGGTCGCTACTAGGTCACTCTCCCTGAGCCGTGAGCTTTATCATACCTCTGCTTAAAGCTATGTATGGATCCTGCCTCCACTACATCGCTTCCCAAACTATTCCACTTACTGACTACTCTGTGGCTGAAGAAATACTTCCTAACATCCATGTGATTCATCTGTGTTTTCAGCTTCCAACTGTGTCCCCTTGTTACTGTGTCCAGTCTCTGGAACATCCTGTCTTTGTCCACCTTGTCAATTCCTCTCAGTATTTTGTACGTCGTTATCATGTCCCCCCTATCTCTCCTGTCCTCCAGTGTCGTCAGGTTGATTTCCCTTAACCTCTCCTCGTAGGACATACCTCTTAGCTCTGGGACTAGTCTTGTTACAAACCTTTGCACTTTCTCTAGTTTCTTTACATGCTTGGCTAGGTGTGGGTTCCAAACTGGTGCCGCATACTCCAATATGGGCCTAACGTACACGGTGTACAGGGTCCTGAATGATTCCTTATTAAGATGTCGGAATGCTGTTCTGAGGTTTGCTAGGCGCCCATATGCTGCAGCAGTTATTTGGTTGATGTGCGCTTCAGGAGATGTGCCTGGTGTTATACTCACCCCAAGATCTTTTTCCTTGAGTGAGGTTTGTAGTCTCTGGCCCCCTAGACTGTACTCCGTCTGCGGTCTTCTTTGCCCTTCCCCAATCTTCATGACTTTGCACTTGGTGGGATTGAACTCCAGGAGCCAATTGCTGGACCAGGTCTGCAGCCTGTCCAGATCCCTTTGGAGTTCTGCCTGGTCTTCGATCGAGTGAATTCTTCTCATCAACTTCACGTCATCTGCAAACAGGGACACCTCAGAGTCTATTCCTTCCGTCATGTCGTTCACAAATACCAGAAACAGCACTGGTCCTACGACTGACCCCTGCGGGACCCCGCTGGTCACAGGTGCCCACTCTGACACCTCGCCACGTACCATGACTCGCTGCTGTCTTCCTGACAAGTATTCCCTGATCCATTGTAGTGCCTTCCCTGTTATCCCTGCTTGGTCCTCCAGTTTTTGCACCAATCTCTTGTGTGGAACTGTGTCAAACGCCTTCTTGCAGGCCAAGAAAATGCAATCCACCCACCCCTCTCTGTGTGTATGTATGTGTGTATGTGTGTGTGTGTATGTGTATGTGTGTGTGTTCATCAAGAACTGCAAGAAATCCACTTTCTCGTGCTTTAAGTATGTTATAGAGGGAACCTGGACAACTGATATAGCCCCATTCCATAAAGGTGGCGGCAAAGCAATAGCAAAGAATTATAGACCGATAGCTCTAACGTCCCAGATTATAAAAATCTTTGGAAGGATTCTAGGAAGCATGATCGCCAACCACTTGGATTCCTAACATTTGTACAACCCAGGGCAGGTTGGTAGGTAAGACAAATAGGCAACAGTTAGGCAACTTTATTCCGAAACGTTTCTCCTACACAGTAGGCTTTTTCAGTCGAATACAGAAAGTAGGCACTGTCAAAGTCTCCGCACTGTCGCTTGATCTTCAGATAGTTCCAGACTATGGAACTGAACTTCTCCAGGCTGAGGGACTGACAACCTCAAATCTACGACTTCAAGGCTGATGGACTGATTACATCGTCTTCACATCGCTACTGTTCCTGCCTACTTTCTGTATTCGACTGAAGAAGCCTACTGTGTAGGAGAAAGGTTTCGGAATAAAGTTACCTAACTGTTGCCTATGTGTCTTACCTACCAACCTGTCGGTATTGTATACCAATTTGATATTCACAGAATCCCAGGGCAGCATGGGTTTAGAGAAAGTTGCTTCTGCCTCTCACAGCTACTGGACCACTATGACATGATCTTGGCTATATTGAAGGATAAACAGAATGCATATGTAGTATACATAGATTTTGCAAAAGCCTTCGAAAAGTGCGATCATGGCGTAATAGCGCACAAAATGCGTGCTAATGGAATAAGTGGAAAAGTGGGCAGATGGATTTTTAAATTTTCTAACCAATAGAACACAAAAATTGATGGTAAATAGTTAGGTCATAGGCACAGTACTGAGTAATCGTCCCCATCCTGTTCCTTATCCTCGTATCTGACGTAGAAAGATGTAAATCGTGTCTTTTTCTGTAGATGATACTAAAATCTGTATGAAAATGTCGTCCACTGAGAACACCGTAAATCTCCAAGCGGATATAAACCAAGTTTTCCAATGGGTCGCGAAAAGCAATATGATGTTCAATGAGGACAAATTTTATTTACTCCGTTATAGAAAACTTGAAGAAATAATAGGTACAATAAAATATACAACAAATTTTAACCATATAATAGAGAGAAAAACTAATGTGAAGGATCTGTGAGTGATAATGTCAGAGGATCTCACCCTCAAGGATCACAACAGTGTCACTATCATAACCGTGAGGAAAATGTTAGGATGGATAATAAGACTTTTCAAAACAAGGGATGCCATGCTAGTGATGATCCATTTTAAGTCACTTGTTCTCTTTAGGCTGGAATACTGCTATACACTAACAGTCCCATGCAAGGCAGGTGAAATTGCATGCGTAGTGAATGTACAGTGAATCTTTACTGCAAGTATTAGTATAATCAAGTACCTTAATTTCTGGGAAAGTCTGAAATCCCTTGATTTGTACTCCCTGGAACGCAGGCGGGAAAGATACATCATAATATACACCCGGAAAATCCTAGAGGAACCGATCAAATCAGCACACAGAAATGACTCCCTACGAGAACAAAACACTACATAGACGGTGCAACATACCCTAGTGAAAAGCAGGGGCGTCATGAGTACACTAAGAGAAAAAACAATAAGCGTTCAGGGCCCAAGACAGTTCAACAGCCTCCCAGCATACACAAGAGAAATTACCAATAGACATCTGGTTGCCTTCAAGAGGAAACTGGATAGATATCTATTTCCAGTGTCCCACTAACCGGGCTGTGGTTGATCAGGCCCTGATCCACCGGGAGGCCTGGTCGATGACCGGACCGCGGGGGCGTTGACCCCCAGAACAACCTCCAAGTATGCACATACAGCTTCAGAAAATTCCACCATTAATTCGTATTACTGGCACGAAAGTTTTAAGAAGTGCATCTCTTAACAGCGCTTATATTTATTTTTCACGTTTTACTCCTAAACTCAGGATATAGATCGTTTGATTTTTTTAACTGATCTGCATGCATAGACGGATAGATAATTTGTAACATTGAACTATTTTGTATAGAAAAGCAAGGTTAAATTAAATGATGAAAAAAAGGATGACCGTTATTGAGTGTGTATGTCCGAGGGGTGTATAATAAGCAGTTCATTAGTGTTTCAACGGCCCCTTTTCACGTCAGCTGACTCACATCTTCATTAAGGTCTCATTAGTGAAATATCAATCAGTGGTTGGCTAAAAAAGATAGCAAGCATGCATACAGACATACACTTCCGTTGCTAAATTCCCTGCTTATAAACTAGCGTCAAGTGTACACGAGTATGATCGTGGGAACTTTGATTATTCGTGTACTATTTTGCTGGCTGCTTTGTGAAGTGAGGGCTTTCATTTTTTGGTTGTAATGCAAACGGGAAACTCTTCCGTTTAGTATTGCAGCTGCATACCTTTTCTTCCGAGTAATGTGAAAGAGAAAGCTTCTATCTTATAATGTAGAGAAATCTTCCTTGGACAGTGTGTATGAACAGATTTCCTCTTACTAATGTATATGTGGGAACTGAGAGGTACTTTAGTATCTGCTACGTCGAAGTCTGTAGAACAAGAGCTTCGAGTCTTGAGCTTAGGTTCTGTGTAAGGAAAAGGAAGAACTTTCCTTGTCACTCAGTATGGTCTTTCCACTAACACACAGTGAAGTACAGAGACAATCCCCTCGCCATCTTCATACTAGGACTGCGTACAGAATTTATGTCCCCTTGGTAAGTTGTGAGCACTTCTCCTCCCAGTGAAGTGTACACTGAGAACTCCTCTTCCTTCAAGTGACGAGGCAGTATTTATTTATTGTCAGTAAGTGCCGAGTGAAAAGCTCTATTTTTTTTTTTTTCAGAGAATTGCATTGGAGAATTTTATGCATTCTGTAATGAGGGAAGATTGATTTATTAAAAAAAAAAATTGTGAAGGAACACTTAGCTACTGTTTCTTCCCTCAGGAATCATGACATTCGAGTCATGCATTCTCTGTTTCGTCTTTTTCACTCAACATCATTTAAACACGAAAGTCTTTTCAACCATGCTTTAAGAGAACTTCACATTTCTATTAATAAGTTTATTTATTGTAAGGTTAAAAACCTATAGAGTATCGGTACACACACACACACACACACACACACACACACACACACACACATGTACGTATAAACTCACTATATCTCTAATTTTAAACAGGTGATATTTTATTATACACAAATTGTTAATTTAAATATGAATAAAATCACAGTTTACTAAACATGTGATTCAATTTAGAAATTGTTTGAAAATTTCAAAATTTTTCGATATTTACTCACATGTTTACTGTGATTTTATTCATAACAACATTAATAGTTTGTATAAAGTATAATATCGTCCATTAAAATGTTGAATATACAGTTTTATCATGGAAATTTACAAGACAGAGCTATATACTCCATTAATTGAAATAGATTAATATTAGATGGATAAAGGCCTATAAAATGATAGAGAAAGGGGGAAGAGAATATATGGTTTCATTGCTGGCAGATAGATGGCCTCTTTTCAGTGAAAAATGGGGGATGGGGTGGTATGTGCTGAGGACAGATGGGTATCCTCACCCTGGTGGAGTGACAGATGGCCGCTGCACGGATTACTGTGGGGAGGTGGAGCCCCATGAGTCGAGGTGGGGAAAAGGCGTTTAAGGGGATAATGGGGTCTGCTGTATTTCGAAATGGGTTTTGTTGGTTTGAATTTGAAAGGTGTGGATGAAGTGGGTTTGTTGGGGAGAAGAGATTCGAGGAGAGGTGGGAAATTGGTTCTTCTGTAATTTAGGGAGGGCAGGAATGCGTTCTCTTCTTTAACACCCCCGTCACTAAACTACGTACGTCCAAACCAGGTAATTGCCTGCCAAGCCATTTACTCACCTACGTCATACTAACATGGCACTCCTTGAGCGTGTGCCTGAGCACAAACACTGGCGGCTACCCGACCTTTTTTTTTTTAAGAAATTTCAATAGTGCCATTGAATGATTGATATACATGTCGTGAAGAATAAGTAAAACTTGCGATTTTGTCTTAAATAACAACGCACTTCCTGCCTAATAGGGCATTCGAAAATTTGTGTATGCAATAATTTCGCAAAAATCATTCTGAACCTAACGAAAAAAAATATTTCATTGTGTTTTTTATTATTAAATTATTGTAAACTTATATAAAATATATTTAGCTGAATTAGGCTAAATTAAATTGCGCTTGTTATAATAAGGTTAGGTAAGTTTCCTAAGGTACTTTTGGTACAAAATCCTTAATTCTTATATTAACATAAGTAAAAAAAAAACAATATATCGATAAATGTATAAGAGAAAATTTTAGAAAGGACTTAGATTTAAATGATATCTTGCTAATTGACTAATTTTACAAATTCGGCACGAAATATATATTTATTTGGAATCATCTTCGGAATTATAGATAAAAAAAGCTTCAAGGAAAAATACTGAGGCTTCTCCTTGAGGCTTCTTAAATATTCTGCTTCTACCAACCCCATTCATACATAATTAAACATTTACTTTATTATGCAAAATGGTAAACAAGTTTACAGGATACATAGATGATACATGGAGGAGATTAGCATACATAATATTGTGTATTTTATCCCAGAGTTAGTCAGACAAGCTAAACGGCCCCGAAAAGATACCTTTGAAAATTGAAGCAAGCGCATTCACTGACACATATTTTTTGTTAATTAGCGTAGCGCAAAATATTTTTAATTTGCAACAAAACTAACCTAGCACTCTTATCTTGCTAAAATTAACGTAATGGATTTTAAGTTTATCCTACCCATCTTATCTTACGTGAACTTAAATTTAAGTGGCATTGTCTAACATAAGGGCAATATATATTAATTTCGTGACGTTCAGATTGATCGTAAAAGTTTTGCCAACAATTGTATAATGTTTTAGAGTTTAGGATGGTCATGGCAGCAAGTACGCCTCTCTCACTTCCATATAACCTTCATCTTAACAAATATTAGCTTTACCAGCAGTATTATATTGTATTTATAGGTTTGTCGGTGGTAATGATAATGTTAAGAGATATATTCCAGCTTACCCTCACACCAGAGTTGCAAACTACGACTTAAAAACCAGGGTATGAATTTCCTGGCGAAACTCCAAGAGCAACTCATCCAGCTTTACTCTTGAGATATTCTTTTAGTCTGTCTCTGGCCGCCAGACAAGTTGGATATGGAACTGTGCTCTCGTCTCCGTAAAACATAGCCACATGCACAAACACATTTCTCAGACTGCATGCTTTGGGCATGACTTTATTCCTGGCAGAATAGGTAGTTTGAATTCTGTACAGTGGGAACTTTGCAGTCTGAGGATTCACACTATTCTGGACTCGCTGATTACTGTTTTGATCTACGCATTGTCTTCTCCGTATTATCCTGTGTGAACTTGTCCTGTCGATTTCCATGAAACCTGAACACGCATTTTACACTATTATGTCTTTGGTTGTCTTCTGCTCTAAGTAACAGGTCTGTTGTTGGACCAGAGTCTCTGAGAGTCCAGTGTGTGTCAGCACACTATATGCAGTGTGAACTTCGTGTGCTAGTTATTGTAAACACTTTAATTCTTGTGTGGAACTTGGAGGTCGGTGGTGGAGTAACTTAGATTTCCATGGACTTGAAATCTCGTACTTCGTTCTAGATTTTTACCTTAGTTTCTTATTCGTACTGTTTGTATATTCTAAATCATATGATTTTTTTTTATGAAATAGGTAAATTTTACGTTTGTTTTATATTTACCTAAATGTGTGTAGGAAGTTATTTTCGGGTTCAAATCATGTGGTAGACAACAACATGATGTGGTAGACAACAACATGATGTGGTAGACAACAACATGATGTGGTAGACAACATGATTTGAAACAGAAACAACTTAAACACATCAAGGTTAATGATAAAGCATAGACTTTTATTGGGAACTGATGAAACTATAGAGAACGAAACTTTCAATTAATGCTTCTTCAGCAATACGTTTTCTTCACGATCCTTGTCGACTTAGCGAAGTTGGTAATCTTTCTAAAATACAACTCAATCACGAACTGCTATTCATTTTTACGTATGTAATTCGGGGAGACACTGAGTGTAAGGTTGACTGAAACAAGTCATGACGGTCCGGCAGTGTGGTGGTGGAGGATCCAGGAGATACCTGCCTAGTCATGACGGTCCAGCAGTACTGGAGACCGGAGATACCTGCCTAGTCATGACGTCAGTGTTTGGTGGAGGATCCAGGAGATACCTGCCTAGTCATGACGGTCCAGCAGTGTATTGGTGGAGGACCCAGGAGATACCTGCCTAGTCATGACGGTCCAGCAGTGTGGTGGTGGAGGATCCAGGAGATACCTGCCTAGTCATGACGGTCCAGCAGTGTGTTGGTGGAGGACCCAGAGATACCTGCCTAGTCATGACGGTCCAGCAGTGTGTTGGTGGAGGACCCAAGAGATACCTGCCTAGTCATGACGGTCCAGCAGTGTGTGTGGTGGAGGACCAGAGATACCTGCCTAGTCATGACGTCCACAGTGTGTGGTGATGGATCCGGAGATACCTGCTATATGACGGTCCAGCATGTGTTTGTGGGACCAGGAATACCTGCCATCTCGTCCAGCATGTGGTGAGGACCCGAGTACCTGCCTGTATGACGGCTCATGTGTATGGGAGGAGGAATACCGTGCTTATGAGGTCCGCATGATTGAGTTGAGACCCAGATACCTGCGCTAGTATAATCCACAGTGGTTTGGTACCCAGAGATACCTCTATATGACGGTACATGTAATGTGGAAGGACCAGAGTACCTGCCTTCATACAGGTCCACATGTGTTGGTGGAGGACCAGATTACCTGGCCTATCATGACGGTGCCACTGTTTTGGAGGACCCAAGAGATAATGCAGTCATGACGGTCCAGCAGTTTGGTGGAGACCAAAGATCCTGCCTATTTTTAACAATTTTATTTTTAATGATCTTTTGACTGAGCTAATAACTTGGGGATGAACACACTCCCTCAGGAGGCCCTTGTCGCTGTGAAGCTTCTTGATATAGGATGGATCCGTGCTTTGGTTCTGATTGAGTCTGAATACCTTCCATCCCCCCATGCGCTGTATAATCCTACGGGTTTAGCGCTCCCCGTGATTATAATAATAATAATGGAAACACGCTACTGCCTTAACATGTCCTGGGAACAACAGATTAATGGTATTAGATCTTGCAACGGTTCGGAAATGTGAATAAGTAATAAGAAGGGTAAGGGTAGCTTTGCTGCATTGGATCAAGATCCTTTCACTTTCCTTAGGACATGTTTCTGTTCTGTGTAGAGCTTTATCAAGTCATGACTTGGGAAAGCTGTACCCAGCGAAGCGTTGTCTCAATAAAATTTTGTTTTGCGACGTGTCTTTAATTAACCAGGGTGTGTAGTGGCACTTACGCCGTAGGGGTATATGGCAACGTGCCACAGTGGTTGTGTGTATGGCGCAGTGCCACAGTGTTCGTGACTCCCTTCACCTTAAACCAAGGGACAACCAGCTCCCTTGACTATTGCTTGACGTCATAGCTTGTCATTAGTAATTTACCCTCTGACGGCTGTGTACACCTCTCCCTACCACTAATATTTATACCCTCGTCGCCTGGCAACTGTAGCAGTGTTAATAGTAAGGTGGTGAGGAGGATGCTGATTAGTCTCCATGTTGATCTTAATGAAGTTATTGTTTATGACTGGCATCCATAGTGATGATGAGAACATAAGAATGAAGGAACACTGCAGTAGGCCTGTTGACCCGTGCTAGGAAGGTCCAACTCGCACTCATGTGCTCGTCCAACCTATATTTAAAAGTTACCCGAAGTTCTTGTCTCATTGACGCTATTTGGAAATTTGTTCCACTCATTTACAACTTTATGGCTAAACCAGTACTTAAATATATCCTTCTATATCTAAATTTATCTACTTTGAACCCATTACTGCGAGTCCTGTCTTGGTTAGATATTTTTAACACATTATTTGTTCCTCTGTTTTCCATTTGTACAGTTCACTCATATCCTTCATAATTTTACATCTTTCCAGACGCTACAAATTCATCACCTTCATCCTGCCTTCATAGGAAATGTTTTTGATACACTGGATCAATTTTGACATCCCTCTTTGTGTATTTTCCAGCGCATATATGTCCAGTTCCAGCGCATATATGTCCAAAAGTGAGAAATGTAGTCTAAATGAGACGTTACCAAACATTTAAAGTTGAAGTATAACCTTAGGACTTCTATTATTTATACTTCTTGATATGAAGCCAAGAATCGTAAGGTATTAGCTTTATTGTGAACATTGTTGTCGTGTCTTTAATTTACTGCTAACCAGACCTCATAAATCTTTTTCAGATTCACTTTGATTAAAAGATGTTCATTATTTAGCATATAAGTAGCATATTATTTTCTTTTCCTAGGATTCGAACCTTATATTTGTCCACATTGAACTGCATCTTCTCAGACCACATCATCAACCTATATAGGTCTTCCTTAACTTTCTAGTGCCCTCATCAGAAATTATCTGACGGCCCATTTTAGTGTCATATACAAACTTATGCCGCAGTTTACTCCTTCATCTATGTCGTGACTATAGATTGTGAACAAGGGTCCCAATACTGACTCCTGCGGCACACCACTTGTTGCGGGAGCCATGCTGATTATTTTCTCCATTTACGTATGCACTCTGTTGCCTGTCGCAAGGATAGCAGCCGTCTGTTGATGGCAACCTCAACAAAATACAGTAAGCACATTAATGTATTAGAATTAATATATATATATATATATATATATATATATATATATATATATATATATATATATATATATATATATATATATATATATATATAAGTAGTGCCGAATATGTAAAACTGGTCAATTAGCAAGAACTCATTTAAAATTAAGTCCTTTCTAAAATTTTCTTTTACATATACGTTTAAAGATATATTTTTTTCATTAATGTTAATGTAAAAATTTATAATTTTGCACCAAAAGAATGTTAGAAAACTTACCTAACCTTATTATAACAAGAACAATTTATTTTAGCCCAACCCAATTAAATATATTTTAGATTTGATTACAATAATTTAATACTAAACAAACACAGTGAAATATATTTTTTTCGTTAGGTTCAGAATGATTTTGGAGAAATTATTACATACACAAATTTTCACTTGTCCTATATGGCAAGATGAACGTTCCTATTTAAGCCAAGATCGCAAATTCTGCCTATTCGGCACGACATATATATATATATTATATATATATATATATATATATATATATATATATATATATATAATATATATATATATATATATATATATATATATATAATATATATATATATATATATATATATATATATATATATATAGCGAAATATACTAAAATATTAAGGTTAGAGAATAAAGGTTGAGTTTATTGTTGTCTAGTTGCACGGAATTATGATATTTTTAGCGCATAAATTCTTCCATATCTTCAAAAGGTTTCTTTAATGTTAGAAAATCCCTCTGGCATCAAGTTATATATATAATAGCATTGTGCATGAATTACACAAGTCCAACACTGGATTATTATAAAAAATCATTGAAAATCTCACTGAATTAACATTTCAACACAATCATTGAGAAACCTAAGTCCACACTAGATTCAATTAACATAAAGTAAAATAATTAAGTCTCACACACGCAAGTACCTGAGGTTGTCTTCATTCTCACTGAATAGCGTAAATCCACATATTGTTCAAGTACACAGTACACAACGTCACTCGATCGTAATGACACGATTGTAAACAAACCATACCATGGGCGGGGAGTTTTGGAGTTTTGGAATCTCAAAACTCCAGACTGTGGCTAACGCGACGGTCTGGAGTTTTGGGACTCTCTGATCGTTGGTTCTGTCCCCGCCCGTGGTATGGTTTTTCACACATCCTCCGATATCAAAACTACAGCTGCACACTAAGCTATGGTGTCAAATCAAATACGCAAGGGCCATTAAAGCTGCACATAACTCTTCTTCACCAATGAAGAATACTCTCAGCATACATAAATTAAGAGGTTAAATGAGGTAGGACTTGTCAGGAAACAGGGGAGTTGTTACCTGACGAGGGTAGTAGTCATATAATGACCCTCTACTGGAGCTTTTGGTCATCTAACTAAGGCCTTCCACTGGCTTACCGATCCACCCCTTTAAAAAATTAAAATAAGGTTTAGTTTTTTTAATTATGAGAGACCTCTCTGCGTATATCATGTGTAAAGTTTAAGACATATATGCAACAGTTGGGTATCTTTATTGATGATGCGCTTCGCCTACACAGTGGGCTCCTTCAGTCAAATACACAGGCAGCAGGTGTAGTGAAATAAAGACAATGTAATCAGTCCATCAACCTTGGAGAAAAGGTATTTGAGGTGGTCAGTCCCTCAGCCTGGAGAAGAGTTCAGCTCCATGGTCTGGAACGAGAAAATAACTAGGTACTTAATAGGTAAATAATGTAGATCTCAGAGTGCGAGAAAGATCTAGGAATTCTGAATAAATTTAAAGCCAAGACAACAGTTTATAAAGGTTTGTATTCTATTCTATTTGATTCGCCGGTATGGTATCCAGGCCCGGGTCTCTTCCATTTTGGTGACCCGGCAAACTATTTTTGTAATAAAGCGAATAGGATTCTTGGCTTCATATCAAGAAGTATAAATAATAGGAGTCCTATGGTAATACTTCAACCTTACATACCTATGATTAAACTTAGCTTATCCTTCTCAATTCTGGTTTCCATATTACAGAAGAAACATACAGGTCCTGGAAAACATACAGGGAAGGATGACGAAATTGATTCCATCAGAAACTTTTCCTAAGACGATAGGCTGAAGGCAATGAATATTCACTCTTTGAAAGGGCGTAGAATTAAAGGGGAGGGGGAATATGACTGAAATATCCAAATGAAAAACAAGAATAAATGAAAATATATAAAAAACGTGTGACAAGTATGTAATCAAGACAGGACTCGTAGTAATGGCTTCAAGGCAGATAAACTGAGATTTAGGAAGCATATTGGGATGTACTGGTTTGTCAGTAGAGTTGCATTTGAGAGGAACGAACCTGTTGGTATCGTCAATGGTTAGCTTTAAATTTAGGTTGGACAGATATATGGAAGGGCGTAAGTTGAGCCTATTCAGCATGAGCCGCTAGGCCTACCGCAATGTTAACTTTTATAGTCATATTCCTTTTCTAACATTAACCATTTTTGTATGAAATAAATAATTTTTTCACCTCATAATAATGATCAGTTACAAAGTTTAAGTATACTGAAGCGTATATACAAATACATAGTGTTTTGTATATATAAATACATAGTGTTTTGTATATATAAATACATAGTGTTTTGTATATATAAATACAGAGTATTTTGTATATACATATACATGGTGTTTTGCATATACAAATACATAGTGTTTTCTATGACGACAAAAACCACAAGTTGGAGAATTATCTTACATCAGTACAACGTTCCTGTCTGTGTGGAGTTGTCTCACTTGTATTTCCAACTTCTCTTTTTAATACATACTTGTCGGTAATACTACATAACGTTCAACATATTTCTTCATGTAAAATTTCCTGTTCTTGAAGGAATTGATGATAATACCATTGGGTCAGAGTGCTATCTTAGTCTACGTTAAGAATACATGCATGAACGACTTGAGTCGTACACTCATAACAACAACAAAAGAAGTTGTACTCGATAAGAGCATTCTAAGGTTTTTGTTCCATTACGGTGAGGCTGTGCAACGGTGGGGCGAGAGTGCCGTAATCTCTTCTTACACTTGGCACTAATTTCACTACAAGTAATTGTTAGAGAAGAGCTTATTGCGTTAAGGCCCCCGGGCTCTCCGACTCCCTGCCTTACTCTCCTTTTAAAGCAGAGTTCCCCACCAAAATTGTTTTTACCGCCTTTCTTATCCTCTCGTAATTATAAACGGTAT
The DNA here is from genome assembly GCF_026875155.1 of Cherax quadricarinatus. Classification (NCBI taxonomy): domain Eukaryota; kingdom Metazoa; phylum Arthropoda; class Malacostraca; order Decapoda; family Parastacidae; genus Cherax; species Cherax quadricarinatus. Next base: position 20,623,207 of record NC_069468.1, read on the forward strand.
ACTTACTCTTAGCAACTTTTTCAACTTATTTCTTGAGTATCTCTTGCGACCTTTTCTAAAGATATGCCAGCTTTAAACCGATTTCTTGAGTATTTCTAAGGTCTTTTCTGTAGGGATTTTCTAAGGTCTTTTCTGTAGGGATGCGAACTTTAAACTTTCTTGACAATCTTAGCATCTTTTCCTAGAAGGATGCTGACTGTAAAGCTGCTTTTTGAGGATTTCTGACGTCCTGAGATTATTTGGTGGTGGGGGTTTTGTTTTGTATGAAGTGTATCAGTAGAGTAGATGAGGTGTGGCAGATAGAAGTGGGACCGGTGTGGGGATGGGTGTGGTTGTAGTGGGACCGGTGTGGGGATGGGTGTGGTTGTAGTGGGACCGTTGTGGGGATGGGTGTGGTTGTAGTGGGACCGTTGTGGGGATGGGTGTGGTTGTAGTGGGACCGGTGTGGGGATGGGTGTGGTTGTAGTGGGACCGGTGTGGGGATGGGTGTGGTTGGAGTGTGGCAAGTGTAGGGATGGATGTAGTCGGAGTGGGGCAAGTGTGGGGATGGGTGTGGTTGTAATGGGGCAGGTGTGGGGATGGGTGTGGTCGGAGTGGGACCGGTGTGGGGGATGGGTGTGGTTGGAGTGGGACCGGTGTGGGAGATGGGTGTGGTCGGAGTGGGACCGGTGTGGGGGATGGGTAAGGTTGGAGTGGAGCAGGTGTTGGGCAGCAGCAGGAGAGGTTCTGGTTGTAGTTGGTGACGGCAGAAAACAGCTGCCTCGCCAGTCCCCCTTCCTCCTGGAACCCCTGAAATAACCCTCTTTACCTTTATGGTAATTATATTAGCTCATTGGTTCCTCTACTTCACTCCAATCCTCAGCACCCCTATAGCCCTCTTACTCTCCTGCTCCCCACAGGCTCCCTCCGTCCACCCCAACCGGTTCCCCACCACCACCCGTCTGTCTCTAATGACATGGTTGAGCAAGACACGGATCGTTGATGGAGGCCTAGTTAATTACAAGATAAGCTTGCTTATATTTATCCTGACGTTTGCCTCTTAATGACAAGTAATGCTAAGCGTGTTCTCCACTTCAGCTCTTCTGTACTGATTAATACGGGAGATAAGATTTCGTTCGGATTTTTAACCCCGGAGGGTTAGCTAAACAGAATAACCCTAAAATATAAAAAAAAAGAAAGGCATTACGTCCTCAATCTTGTTCCCCAGGATGCGACCCACACCAGTGGACTAACACCCAGGTACCAACTTGCTAGGTAAACAGAACAACAGGTGTAAGGAAACACGCCCAGTGTTTCTACCCTTGCAGAGGTTTCTTACTCATATCTGCAGCTTTACAAGGTCCTGATGATGTGTTGATTGTAACACGAAAGGTCTAGATTTATTATTCAACTCCCCCTGTGGTTGTTTTGCATTTTGTGTCGTTTGTTCGCGATTCTCGCATAATAGGGAAATATTTAGTGCCTGAACCAATCTGAAGTGTGAGTAATATACAATAGCTTACTTTTACTTAAACTTTCTAAGACTTTACCTAACTACATTTCACGGTTTTTCTTGGAGGCGAATGTTCAGGTAACCCCACCGTTCTTATACCGTTAAATAAATGCAAAGAAGTATGTGAAAATAGTGGGTGGCTGTCTGCTACTGTTAGAAGAGACTATACACACTAAGAGGTTTGCATATCATTGTATATAAACACAAGAAATTTTACAATAATCCCTATTTTAGATATTGCAAAATGTTTGATGTTATTCTACATGTGAATTCCTATCTTAATGACCCTCGTGCCGCCGTGTGTTAAACCAAACAAAAGGAACTTAATTACAACGTATTTATATTGTTCATAGATGTTAAGTGGTGTAGATTGAGTGTTGAGGGCCAGGGGCAGGACCAGGGCCAGGGCCAGGGCAGGGCCAGGGCCAGGGCCACCCCAGCACACCAGCTGATGAGGCAAAACACAGCCTCCTCTCCAAGCTTCATAACTTGCCAGCAGCTCAGTAGGCTACGAGCCGCCGACGGTGACGCTCGTTCTGTGTTGGCACTCTGTGTTCACTCCCCTCACTGGCCGCTCCCAAGCATCCCGTCCCGTCATTCATCTCATTGCTGTTAACTCGAGAGCAAATTTGAGTGTTGGAGACATGGGATGAAGGTGGTTGATGTGAGATTAATTTGTTGGATAATTATGTTTTGAAATGCATTCTCATCTGCATATGCAGCATTAGTATATTCACTTTGGAAAGTAGTAATCTTTTATTAAGTAGTATTTTGTGTTACTTAAAGCAGTAAAGTGAAAAGTCTAGCAGTTAGTTGAAAGTGTTCAAAACTGTTCCACTGAAACAGAAAAGTTTCAGGGGATATAGAAATTAAAAATTATAGTCTGTTGTTTAGCATAAATCAGAATCTGTGTAACAGGAATGGTGTCTCAAGATTAGTGACCAAGACGGCATTTTTCGCAGAAACTTGGCGAATATTCTTCCGGAGAGTCTCATTATCCAAAACTACCCGTGGGATAATGCACCACCTTTATGGATAAATTTGCATAATCGTGAAAGTATGATCGTAGTTTACCTGTTTTTCACCTGATTTTAAATCCATTGACTTTAAAGTCGGAGGATAATGGTGTAAGACCATCCACCTTTAAAAATCTTCACGATGGGCCGAGGAAATTCTTCACGAGAAGTCAATTGTGATTAAACGTAAAAAAAAAAAAATTATGATCGATTATTTTTAGGGAAAACTAAATTAAATATATCTAATATTAGAAGAGTGTGGGTTTAACATAATGTATATACTCTTATTTCTTTAGGCCAGGATTTATTAGTGCAGTTGTGGGTAGTAAACTACCGTCTTCGATCCATTTGGAGGTGAGAGCTCTGTACTTAAGACGTATATGAGGAGATGAAAGAGTTGTACTTTTGAACATATGCGACGAACGAGAGAATCTTTGCACTGCCTTTACCTAGAAATGGGAGAGCACCTGCACATCATAAAAAAGGTGCTAACCTCTGCCAGAGAATTTAAATAAGGAATGGCAACTACCCACCATAATTACCTGGAACTGCCAGCTCATTATGGAAGGTCCTCCAGCAGCAATTAGCCTATGAGCCAATACACATAAAACGGACTAAATACGGAAATCTGAGAGTGTGGAGTTGGGGGTAATTGTATGCGAGAGTCGACGCTGCCTAGTGGCTGCTTGGTCGCTGGGGCTCAAGCAATCACGCTAATTAACCATCAAGACTCGCAAGTGTAGATTTATTCAACTAGTGGGACCTGATTTCCAAGTGATCATTGACATAAACAGGAAGAGACAATAAAAGTCGTCTAGCGTGAGTGTCTCATAGCATGACTCTACCATAGGTTCATGTGACTTCAGCAACCTGCTTGATCATATGTAATCACTTATGCGAGCCTATCCTCCATCTGTATGAACCTCCCACCCGGCCTCTCAGGCCACTTGTAAGAACTTATCATCGCCATTATATACGTACACATTTCCAGCTTAATTAAATTTTCTCATATATTATAAACCTCTTCACTTCATCGAATGAAACTCTTCAAGAAACTCGCAAGCGTCTCTTCTCTCTCCGGGTGCAATAAGTCTGGAATCTGGACTCTGGTCGTTGAGTCCAGGGAAGCTTTGGGGATCCAGAAGGAACGGTCGCCGGCAAGTTTTCAAGAAATTAGATCTTTATTTTTACAAGCTAACTTGTAAAAATTACAACTATTCTTTCGAAAGTGGGAGACCTTATCGGCTTGATCTCAATTTAAAACTGTCGTTTATCTTTGTGTCTGATTGGTGAAAAAGTCACTGTGAACCTGAGTGCAAACAACGCGTGGTGATTTTCCTAGTGGAGTTTGATCAGTGAAACTGGTGATTTATTGGAGGTCCGCGAGTGTAAATTTAAAAGCTATATTGAAAATATTGAATTTACACGTGTGATGAGCGGCTATGTAAGTGTTGTTTTTGTGCATATATGTATGTGAGTTTTTGTTTGGTATCTTGAAGAGTTTGGCGTCGAATTATTCAGGAACTTTAGAGAAATACATATCTTGGAGGGGAAACTAAGAACTTTACCACAAGAAATGTACAGTTTTATACAAAACTTGCTTTAAAAAATGTAGTTTTGTTTAACATATTCCCTGAAGTGCTGGATAAACCAAAAAGTTAAATTGTGAAATAGCTGACCTTGGCCGAATTGATGTCCTATCCAGCTAGTGTTTCTCTGGACCCGTGTAGTGATTGAGAAGTCTTACTCTTCCACCAAACGGATTTTTATATCCATGGAAAAGCATCAAATCCGTACGGGTTACACAGCACCTGATCCACCAAACGGAGATCACCATACAAGTATCGCTAAATACACACTGTGATCCCAAGGCTGCAGTAGCAAAATAAACTGTCTGAGAGAGAGTATAGTGAACCTATAAGCAAGTTATCACCTACCTCCTTTCCCTTCGTTTCTGGCCTTTCCTTCTCCCTCTTCACGCTGTACGATGACAGTGAGCCGAGAATCAGTGTGTGGGTCTGTGGGTGGAGAGGTGCTGGTGGTGATGGTTCGCAAGATGACAACGCTGTTGGTGGTGATGACGGTGTTGATGACGCTGGTGTGTGTCCCTCAGACTCCTGTTGCCGCCAGGGTAGAGGGTGAGTATGTGACCATATTAAAGCTTTTATGTTTTAATTTGTTTCTATCACCTGACAATTTATTCCATGAAAAATAGTGAACTAATATTCAACAGTTTCTTGGGTAAATTAAGATATATATAATTTTTTATAAATTTTAATAAAATTGGGTCAAGATATAAAACAATGGCATATGAGAAATTTGTATGTTATTTCAATTATAATGAGAGGTCAATAGGTGGCACTGACCTCATTTTTATTTCTAGCTTCATGTGCGTATTGACCTCAAATTTGTATATCGTAATTGTTGTCTTTGGGGAGGGCAGAGTCTTCCGAGTGACGTTTTAAAGTTCTTATTTTAACGTGTCCGTATCACATTTATACAATCTTTTTACCTACTTGTAGTATCAATAGGTGATAATATCCACAGGGATGTTCTTGCGTCCACCTAGTCTATGGATCAGTGGTAGAGCTGTCGGCTTACAAACGAAAGAAACAAGGTTCGATTCCGAGGTTGGACGAGAAGTAGCAGCGAGGCACTTATCTTGTTGCCTCGTGCTCACGTAACTGCAAGTAGATACCTAGCTCTTAGTCTACTGTAGTAGGTGGCATTATAGAGTGGGTGAACGCTGTGAAAATACAATATATACTCCCTGCCGTTATTCAGTTATCGTAGGTTATTGCGTTATCATTGGTTATTCCGTTATCGTAGGTTAACGAGTTATCCTAGGGTATTGATTTATGCTGGGATATAAATCAGTTCTGGTCCACAGTTCAATGTGTATACCAAGGATTATCATTCCTCCGCTTTTACAGCTATAAGATATCCTACCACCCCCTCCCCAGGATGCCACTCAATCCACTAACAAGGCCAACATGTGTAAGGAGACTCGGTCAAATGTATCTGCCAGCCCGGGAATCTAACCCGGGTTGTTATTTTTTTTACCACTGTAACCTTGAAAACTAGAGAGCATTGTTCACAATACATGTTAGCATGGTAGCCCAACGACAGTGTTCACAACCTGGTGATTATGTAAATGATCCGACACGCATATTAATTTCATTAATAATTCGTAGCTTCAAACTTGTGTTGATCAGTTGGAAATTATCTAACATATTTTAATATAACATTCGCAATTAACGTTAATATCCAGACAAGATGGATTAATTTAGGCAAATTATCCTGTCGAGCTGGGTTGAATAATGGTATATTTTTTTCACGTATATGTAATGCAAATTTCACAGTTTTTTGTAAAATTCTTGCACCAGGAATCCTAAGAAAATGACCTGGTGATGAAGCATATGGTGTGAGATAGTGATAAGGATCAAGTAATATATCTCTCCTTTTGTTAAGGGGGAGATATATTACATGTGTATGGGTGTGTACTCACCAAGTTGAACTTGAGAGATATTTGGGAATCGAAACTTGATGTCCTAATCCCACCTTCGGGACCACTTTGATCGACATCACTGATTTTCCATATCTTGGGCCTGACCGACTCTTAAAACTGTGTATTGAGCTTGCCTCTACCACTGCCTCATCCAAGTCATTTTATTTTTTCAACCAGCTTGAGACTAACGAAATATTTCGTTACTTTCTTATGGCTTATCTGAGTTTTTAGTTTCCCCTTGGATCAACCCTGATTGCCTCCCACTTACTAGGCGCTGTTTGACCCTTTCGGATTTAGCGCTTCCCAATGAATGTATGACTTAACAGTCGAGCTTTATTGTTAGTATTCACGGGGAAGAGTTAAACCCACATGAACCACTTAGCGCCTAGAGAACGGAAGGTAATCAGCTGTGATCCGAGGAAGAGGAAGATAGCACTAATTCTTTGGATCAAGAGCTATTCACTAAGCAGTCCCACATCGCTGAATGCAATAGGTCTCCTCCTCTTGTGCTGCTAGAACCAACAGCCTGATTGACTGGGCCGTCAACCAGGACGCCTAGTCTGAGGCCGGGCCGCGGAGGCGATGATCTGTGTACCCATCACCAGGTAGTCTATAGGTACACTCAGTATACTGTGTAATTTGTTCTGTCTGGCTCCTTCGCAATGAAGAGTGAGAACCTTTGGTACCACAAGTAGAGTACCTTTGGTACCACAAGTAGAGTACCTTTGGTGCCACAAGTAGAGTACCTTTGGTTACTGGTGCAGTAGGACGTACAGGTCTGTAGTGAAGAAGAGCCACAATACCGTTGTTGGAACATCGTTTAAAGTTCCTCCTCAAGTATGGGTTATTTGTAATTTAAAAATGTTTTCAATTACCTCAATAGAAGACACTTAAAGCTGCACTCGGACGTCAACTAATTCTCTCACTTTGCAACGAAAACAGTGATGTTTTATTGACTTGTTTATACTTGGTGCTACTGAACCTAATGTTCAGGGGTGACAAATTACAACTTTCAATACGTATGTGAGAGTAAAAAAAAAAAACCACCTCCCCCCCGGCCACAAAATAAAATGCACATGATGCACAACGTAGTCACATTTTTTTTATAGAACTTATGGAATGGGTAAAAGACCTGTGAATGCTAATGTTTATACGGCTTAACGTTTAAAGAAGAAACACAAAAAATTGCGAAGCCAGGGAAAATTAGAGGGCGAATTATGGGAAATTTAAAACGGGATGCCAAAATAGTGATGATATTGGTGAATGTTTTTATGCTCTTTTGAATACTATTCTGTGCTTGTATCTACGAAAGTAAGCGAGACATTAGAATTAGAAAAAATAATTTATGAGATCAATTAATGCCCATTTACTCTAAGAAGGAGGCCAGCAATACAACTTACTGCAGTAAGAGATAGGGAACGATGTGTTGAAGAAACCTGGTGAAAAATTGGACTGGCATATTTCAGTTACAGAGTACTATTTATTCTTCTAGCAAATATAAAAACCGTGGAATTCTTTCGAGGAAGCTAAGGGTTTCTGCAGGATATGCCAGATCAGTGGGCTGAAGGCAGCGATAGTCTGGTTGATGGGCTGCCACTGGGGAAGCTGGCCTCAGGTGCGACTACAAGACCAGAAATTCTCTCGAAACTGTGAGGACTGAGGCTCAATTTATTATTTAGTATTGGGAGAGATCCAGATAGTGAAATTATTTGGCATAGTCCTGTGATTTAATTGATGGAATTGGTGGCCTCTCACCTTATTAATAATTAATTTGGCCTCTACCACCCCTACGCGATCGTTTTCAAAGCATTAATGTGTTTCTGTGTGTGTACACACACACACACACACACACAAACAGTCAAATATTTATATATGTCAGACTATTTGCCTAACATGGCAAATAGTCTTATAGTCTTGTATGGAAGACGGTCTTGCCATACTGCCAGAGACAAAGAATTGACGAAATGATTGTGATTTGCTATGCTTTAATTGCTGGTCTGAAAACTCTTGGGACGAAAATTTGATAGAGAACGTTTGTAACCTTTTTAAATGTAAGTTTGGTACCCTGGACGTGTCCTATAACCCCAAAAATCAGGAGTCGGTACGTGAACCTTATCAGTGCCTGGGAAAATTAAGGAGTGCATCCGGAGGAAAGGTAATTCTGTGAAATACTGGCTTAGGTGAGCAACCCATACATATTTCAGCATTTTATTTCTAAAATAACAGTTAATGGTGAGAGGTCTCGTTTTCTGTGATCTGTTTATGCTCGTGCATATTTCATGTCTGCTTTGTGAGTGTGTGCGCATATATATGTAAGCTGTATTGAACATGTTAAAAAAAAAAAGTTGCAATATGATCTTGAAAACTTATAGTAAACTTAATATTTTTTTTCATCATTAATAGGGAGCTATCATAAAATCAATCGGGCATAAAAAAAGCTACAAAATTAATTGAAATATACACGGAATAATATATGGCAAACGAGCACTCTCCAGAGACCAGGTTTTAAGAGAAGCTTTCTCATTAACGATTGCCAGTTGTTTAATGAGTAAATGAAGTCATGAAATGTGAATTCCATGCTGCAAACGAGTGTTCACTGATGGTAATAAGACAATAAACTAAACTCGATTTAAATGAAAATAAGGACTATAAAAGTAAATGTTCTTGAAAGGACTATACTAACTCTCATCATTTTCGTTTTGATGACAGAACAGGTAAAGGAGTTTTAACATCTCACAGTAACTGAGCAAGTGGGAATAGCTTGTGTCTGATATACCAGCAGTAAGCAAGAGTGACTCTTAGCACGTGTTGAATGTTTGAGCTTAGCAATTGCTTATTTGCATCTTACCAAAGCATGACCTGAAGACGGGCATGCTGGATATAGAATGCCAAGTTCTCATCAGTCGGCAGAAGGATTTCTGTTGATGGTGCTGTTCCTTCTAGGAAGAAAAGAACAGCACTTCCTTTCAACCACGGCTCCTTCCATTCTGAGTGCCCAAACCACTTCACCAACAATAGTGTAACATACTGATGATAATTTTTCATTTTTTATTACAACATAATTGTAAAACATTTTATCATGTATAAGGTTTCCTGTTTCATAGCCCTTTTATCCGTTTATCAGGGAAAATTAAATTTACGAGACTGAGATCCTACAAACTGTATATGGAGAAATTCCAGCGGCTGCACTGTTAGTTCATTTTTGGAAACAGTAAATTTTCATGATGAATTTGCAGTTACGAAAAATAAACTCCCTGGATGAAAAAAGATACGCTTAGACTTAAATAATTTAAAGGTTTCACGTTAGAAGCGATGATAGGAAAAAAAGATATGTACCCTTTTTCGTGGCAGCCATCTTGAATTTCAGTGAATTTTTACCAGGCATACAAAAGGCAGGCGGAGCAATGCATTGGGTTATATTTTAGGTCTCGCAGGGAAAGAAGCAAGACGTGAAGCTGTGTGTTAAATTAAACTTTCTTGCAGCAGATGTCCTCTGTCGCAGCCCCCGTCTCACCTCTCCCTGGTCGATACAACACACGAGTCTTAGTTTCTGATTGTGAGTCTAAAAATTTAATTTATTTGAACTCTGCTTTTGTATATAATTATTTTTTTGTAGCTATATGTAATGATTTCGAATGTGGAGGGGGACGGTGGTTCAATTGATGCTGGTAAAGGATTAGTGGTTCGTGGAACTACTTTCCTCATTCTTAGATCAAAGCTGATTACCTAAGGCGAATTATGAACCCTATGGATTTAACACTTCTCAGTAGTAGTTATAGCAGCAGTAGTAGTAATAGTAGTTGTAATAATAATAATAATAATAATTAGTATTATTATTTACATTATTTCTTGTTTTGTGTATTTCCCATTTTATAACTTTTATCGTCATAAAAGACTAATTTATATATATATATATATATATATATATATATATATATATTATATATATATATATATATATATATATATATATATATATATATATATATTAATATAATATATATATATATATATATATATATATATATATATATATATATATATATTTATATATATATTATATATATATATATATATATTATATTATATATATATATATATTTTAATATATATATATATATATATATATATATATATATATATATATATATATATATAATGTCGTGCCGAATAGGCAGAACTTGCGATCTTGGCTTAAATAGCAACGCTCATCGCCAAAATCATTCTGAAGCTAACGAAAAAAATATATTTGATTGTGTTTGTTTAGTACTAAATTATTGTAAACGTATTTAAAATATATTTAGTTTGGTTAGGCTAAAATAAATTGCTCTTGTTATAATAAGGTTAGGTAAGTTTTCTAAGATTCTTTTGGTGCAAAATGAATTTTTTTTTCATTATCATTAATGAAAAAATATATCTTTAAACGTATAAGAGAAAATTTTTGACAGGACTTAATTTTAAATGAGTTTTTGCTAATTGACCAGTTTTACATATTCGGCACGACATTATATATAATATATATATTATATATATATATATATATATATATATATATATATATTTATATATATATATATATATTATTATATGAATATTTCCTTTGGTTTAATAAATTAGATCCATTTATAATTAATAGAATTTGGGAAGAATTTAATAATACACTGGACAAATAATTAATTTTTAAATTTTCTTGGGTAGAATTAGTTTGTGGGTGAGTTGTGCAAAGGACCTATCCAAGTTGGGTCGGCGCGCGTCAGGTGTTTAACCGTTGTGGGATCTGATAGTGAGGTGCTGGCCAGACCCCTTATATAGCTTCCTTGGATGCTTTACTTTCATAGTTCCTTGATAATGTGAGTAGTCACGAAAGCGCTTGGAATTTCTCTATTCTTTCAGAGTCGTTGTTTTGCATATTCTGAAATCACCTGTTTACTGTGATCTTATTGCATATACATGTATACATATATATATATATATATATATATATATATATATATATATATATATATATATATATGTATATATATATATATATATATATATATATATATATATATATATATATATATATATATATATATATATATATATATATATATATATACAAAACATTCACAAAAATATGATACAAAGTAAAACAACATAGGTAACTCGGAGCTACATCTCGAATACTTCGTTCAGCTCCCCGGCGGTGGGCCGCGTGCCCAGAATGCTGCAGGCATTTCCTCTCTGGATCGCAACACTGAGTCTCTGAAAGAGGAAGCTGGTCGCACTGTGGTTCTTTGTTTCTATGATGAGCTTTTCACCCAGCTCTATTAGGAACTTTAGAGCACACTTGCCCCATGCTCCAAGGGTCTCCGACCCTATTGGGATGAAGTTATAGCAAGGGGGAAGGTCTTCATATTTGCAGATCTTCTGAGTCTCCCTGTGGCTGGCAGCTCCACCCCCTTCCACTATGGAGTATGGCAAGTAGGTGTCTGCCAATGTGGCGGCACATGTGTAGTCCCAGGAAATCTGCTTTCCATCCTTCCAAGGTAGCATAGTGGCTCCATCAGGACGCTTTAGACTTCCGTCAGACCTCTGCACTTGGGGTTCCCGTTGAGCTGGGCAACGGGCTGTGGCGAGGCTTCTCTTTATGATGTCATTGACCTCCTCATGCCTGGCATACTTCCCTTCTGCTGTGTGACACACGAGACCATGAAGTCCGAATTGATCAGCTGTCGCCCTGCCGCAAATACACCTATGTTCGGTGAGGATGGGGGCGGCTAGGCGAAGAGCAACACCAATCCGAATGGCCTGTGGGTCTAGTCGAGTGCCCAAGGAGGAATTGGGAACAGCAAACAGGAAATCTCCTGAGTGTGGTGCCTTCACTGCCAGGAGACGAGCTTTGTCCTTTCCTGAGGCGTTGGAGAGCAATGTGTTGGCGATTTTTTCCATGATCGGTTTGTCCCAGTGGGACTGTTTGTGTTCTTTGGGAGGAGCTGGTCTACTGGAGGAATCTGTAAGGGTGTCCCACCGAATTGCTGCTTCAGTAAACCTGGGGTCTTGAGCTCCTACCACGTCTCTCAAGCATTCGGGAACAATCTTCTTGACTAATGCACTATATATTATATATATATATATATATATATATATATATATATATATATATATATATATATATATATATATATTATATATATATATTTATATATATATATATATATATATATATATATATATATATATATATATATTATATATATATATATATATATATATATATATATATATATATATATATATATATATATATATATATATATATATATATATATATATATATATATATATATATATTTCTTAATGTTTGAAGAGTTCAGTAAGCCATATGACTACGACCCGCATCAGGAAACACCGTAATGTAACAGAGGGCAGTAAGAGCAAGACGAACTTGACCAGGTAAACAGTAGTGGGAGCCAGACGCAGGCTGCACATCCATGATTACTTTTTTTTAAACAAAATTGGATACATGAGCATTGTGCTGCTACCTTATTCTATATGGACAGTTAAACAGTGGGAGCAAAAATTGTTTCCCTGTCATATTCCATCACACAGGATGGCGCTCATGCAAGGTGTCGAAATGTGTCAGCCTGAGCTGGCAGACATCAGTAGGGCAATGAGGCCCTCGTCAAATATTCCGGTGAGGATTCATCAGCTTCAAAGGCTTACCCCTGATAATAAGGGGCCTACGTAGAGAAGACCCTTCAAGGAGAAGAGGGAGGGGGGTTCTTTGATGCCATCGCAAAGCTCTATATCCAAGGAATTGGACTTTACCCTTTCCTGGATTAAACTTGATTAATTTTAACACCCCAGGTTTAGAACTTCTTAAAGATTATAATGAAAATACGTAGAGGAGAGACCAGCCATCAAAATATAGCATCAGTTTGCTAACACGTTTACTTTCTGCATCAATTTCGGAGCTTTCTCACACACCACTGAAGATTAAGAAGTTGATATAGGTGAGGGTAATTAAATAATATCCTAAATTTTCAAAAAATTACTTATAATTTATCACGGTAAATAAACTACTTAATGATAACGTTTTCCAGTGAGAGCTACATTAAATTCGTTGTAAATATCACGTATGTTATGCACTGTGTGTAGACGTGCTCCACTGAACCCACTCAGGCTCCGCTATTTTTTCAGCGGAACAAAAATGTAACAGTCATTTGATACCAGGTCCCGTCACCCAGAAAAATGCAGTATTTCTTTAACAAGAATTGGGAATTGTTACCCGGGATGGTCTTCAACTTGCTGGTTGATCGCTTCACTCTGTTGCAAAATAGATTCGGAAGCACATCGAACATGGAGAAAATAATGAGTCGACCTCACTGATGTGTAGGTATTTTCGTTGCAATGTTGAGGGAATGCTACCATCACTCACACTGTCACTTACCACTGCATGCTAAATACGTTGGGATGCACTGTCTGTTCTAACCTTTTATAAAGTGTGTGTGTATGTGTGTGTGTGTGTGTGTGTGTGTGTGTGTGTGTGTGTGTGTGTGTGTGTGTGTGTGTGTGTGTGTGTGTGTGTGTGTGTGTGTGTGTGTGTGTGTGTGTGTGTGTGTACTCACCTATTTGTGGTTGCAGGGGTCGAGTCGGACACTCCTGGCCCCCGCCTCTTCACTGGTCGCTACTAGGTCCTCTCTCTCTCTTCCTACTCTATGAGCTTTATCATACCTCGTCTTAAAACTTCGTATGGTTCCTTCCTCCACAACGTCACTTGCCAGACTATTCCACTTCCTGATAACTCTATGACTAAAGAAATACTTCCTAACATCTCTTTGACTCATCTGAGTCTTCAACTTCTAATTGTTTCTGTGTCCCATCTCTGGAACATCCTGTCTCTGTCCTCTTTGTCAATTCCTAGCAGTATTTTGTATGTCGTTATCATGTCTCCCCTAACCCTCCTGTCCTCCAGTGTCGTCAGGCCGATTTTCCTCAACCCTTCTTCGTAGAACATTTTCCTTGGCTCTGGAACTAGTCTTGTTACAGAGCAAAGTTCTAAGAAATCATTCTTACCTATTTTATCGCATTTTTTTTGTATTATCTTCTATGTCATTCCCTTCTGTCACCAAACTAGGACATTCATAGTGTTTTCTGTCTTTCCTGATTTTTTTTTTACTCTGCGTGCTATTTTACAATTTATCTTTTGATCTTTATCTTTTTTTACATTTCTGTTTTAGGTGCAAACAACACTCTAGCGCTGCGTATTCTAGTTTTCGCTTCTGTTATGTTATGTACAGTTTTTTTTTTAGCATTTCTTCGTCTATATGTGTAAAGTCTATTCTAAAGATTTGCCTGCTTGTTAAACGCCTTTGTAATGTAAGTGTCAGTAATGTGATCTCCCACCACTGAAGATCTTTTGTCTATAGATTACTCCTAATTAATATATATATATATATATATATATATATATATATATATATATATATATATATATATATATATATATATATATATATATATATATATAATATATATATATATGCACATATGCAATAAAATCACAGTAAACAGGTGATTTCAGAATATGCAAAACAACCACTGTGAAAGGATAGTGAAATTCCAAGCGCTTTCGTGACTTCTCACATTAATAAGGAAATATAAAGACAATACATCAAGGGAAGGCATATAAAGAGTCTAGACCACACCTCACCATTACATCCCACAACAAAGCAACACCTGACGCGCTACGATACCCGATTCATAAGAAAGGAGGAACACTGCAGCAGGCCCATTGGCCCAACTAGACAGGTCCTTCACGACATCCCACTAGCAAAATATTTGTCCAACCCAAGCATTCTACCCAAGAATTAAGATTTATTATTTGTCCAATGTATTATTAAATTCTTCCCAAATTTTATTAATTATAAATGAATCTAATTTATATAAACCAAAGGAAATATTCATATTATTGTCAAAACTGTTTTTTTATGAAACAAGATTCAAATATATTCCCGTCGACCATGGACTTGCTTGATACAACTTTCTCAACTTTTTGAAAATCAATTGGATAGTTAAAATCTCTCACATAAGTAAATAGAACATTGGAATCTTGTCCAGTTCTAATGCTATATTTATGTTGTTTTAATCTTAATTCGAGACTTTTACCATTTTGAACGTAATAAACTTTATCTCAAATTTTAAAAGGAATCTTATAGACACATCCGTCAGCATTTTGGGGGGAATTCTTTATCAAAAGTTTTTTACTGTGTCAAGATTTTTAAATACAACTTTGATATTAAAAGTCTTAATGGTGATGTGATGGTGAGGTGTGGTCTCGACCCTTTATATGCCTTCCTTTGATGTATTGTCTTTATAGTTCCTTGATAATGTGAGAAGTCGCGAAAACGCTTGGAATTTCACTTTCTTTTCACAGTGATTGTTTTGTATATATATTATATATATATATATATATATATATATATATATATATATATATATATATATATATATATATATATGTATATATATATATGTATATATATATTATATATATATATATATATATATATAATATATATATATATATATATATATATATATATATATATATATATATATATATAATATATATATATATATATATTATATATATTGGTGTATGGTGTAGGAGGTAGGTTACTGAAAGCAGTGAAGAGTTTTTACGAGGATAGTGAGGCTCAAGTTAGAGTACATAGGAAAGAGGGAAATTATTTCCCAGTAAAAGTAGGCCTTAGACAAGGATGTGTGATGTCACGTGGTTGTTTAATTATATTTATAGATGGGGTTGTAAGAGAAGTAAATGCGAGGGTCTTGACAAGAGGCGTGAGTTAAAAAGATAAAGAATCACACATAAAGTGGGAGTTGTCACAGTTGCTCTTTGCTGATGACACTGTGCTCTTGGGAGATTCTGAAGAGAAGTTGCAGAGATTGGTGGATGAATTTGGTTAGGTGTGCAAAAGAAGAAAACTAAAAGTGAATACAGGAAAGAGTAAGGTTATGAGGAGATAACAAAAATATTAGGTGATGAAAGATTGGATATCAGATTTGGAGGTGAGAGATATGGAGGAGGTGAATGTATTCAGATAATTGGGAGTGGACGTGTCAGCGGATGGGTCTATGAAGGATTGAGGTGAATCATAGAATTGATGAGGGAAAAGGGTGAGTGGTGCACTTTGGAGTCTGTGGAGACAAAGAACTTTGTCCTTGGAGCAAAGAGGGGAATGTATGAGAGTATAGTTTTACCAACACTCTTATATGGGTGTGAAGCATGGGTGATGAATGTTGCAGCGAGGAGAAGGCTGGAGGCAGTGGAGATGTCATGTCTGAGGGCAATGTGTGGTGTGAATATAATGCAGAGAATTCGTAGTTTGGAAGTTAGGAGGAGGTGCGGGATTACCAAAACTGTTGTCCAGAGGGCTGAGGAAGGGTTGTTGAGGTGGTTCGGACATGTAGAGAGAATGGAGCGAAACAGAATGACTTCAAGAGTGTATCAGTCTGTAGTGGAAGGAAGGCGGGGTAGGGTTGGCCTAGGAAAGGTTGGAGGGAGGGGGTAAAGGAGGTTTTGTGTGCGAGGGGCTTGGACTTCCAGCAGGCGTGCGTGAGCGTGTTTGATAGGAGTGAATGGAGACGAATGGTTTTTAATACTTGACGTGTGTTGGAGTGTGAGCAAAGTAACATTTATGAAGGGGTTCAGGGAAACCGGCAGGCATGACTTGAGTCCTGGAGATGGGAAGTACAGTGCCTGCACTCTGAAGGAGGGGTGTTAATGTTGCAGTTTAAAAACTGTAGTGTAAAGCACCCTTCTGGCAAGACAGTGATGGAGTGAATGATGGTGAAAGTTTTTCTTTTTCGGGCCACCCTGCCTTGGTGGGAATCGGCCAGTGTGATTATATATATATATATATATATTATATATATATATATATATATATATATATATATATATATATATATATATATATATATATATATATATATGCAATAAGATCACAGTATACAGGTGATTTTCAAAATATGCAAAACAACCACTCTGAAAGAATAGAGAAATTCCAAGCGCGTTCGTATGTATATATATATATTTTATATATATATATATATATATATATATATATATTTATATATATATATATATATATATATATATATATATATATATATATATATATATACATACATATACATAAATATAGCAAATGATATACAGCAACTAGTCGGGGATCGAACCTGATATATTTTAAGCAGCCTTAAGGGAAGCAAGCTAAAATCCTCGAAGCCTTGGCCAACCCGAGAGTCTGGTTAAATTAATTCGGGTTCGATCCCCGGCTAGTGGTGTTTTCCATTTCTCCCATTTTCATTATATAATAATTTTAAATATCAATTCCATTAACTGTTCCAGGTTCTCAATTTATCCATACTATCTTCTAGGTATCTAGTCATTTTTTATTATTTTTTTTGTGGATTTTTTTTTTTTTTTGCATAGTTAACAAATATATTCGTATTTTATTTCGAGTAAATCATTTATGTAAATTAAAAAGTTTATATATTTGGGTGAGTACCAATCCTTGCGGGGCCCCTGATGATATAGTTTCCCTATGAGGACACTTCCTATCTTACCGCTTCTCATTTTCATTTCAAACAAGATCTGTCTCCTGCAGGGATTCTCAACTTTTACTCCATCATTAACCTCCTCGGCTTGATGTATTTCTCCATTTACTCCCTTACTACCATACAAAAAATTATCGCCATCATAAAGGGACAGAAAAACAAGAAGGTCAGAAAAAATAAATTATTCAGGTTTTGCACAAAAATAACAATATACATTCCTATCACCAAAAATAAAAAAAAGTAAAACATTCTTTACTAAAGAAACAATTATACATTATCAGGTACATCAAATATTTACCCCCTTGCCATGTAATTTTTTCACCCTCAAGAGGTACATTTACCTCTGGCTGAGAATCACTGGTCTACTGCGATAGTTTGCTCACCAATCTTTGTTTTATGCAGTTAAAATCCCACCATCCTTGCTGGAGCATTTCACAACTTATTCCTAAATTATAAATGGAAACTTGAGGATTATTCTGTCCATCCTGAACCGATTTTACGTCTGGTATTGACCGAAGAGTACCATTTTCATTCCAGTTTGTGGGTTGCATGTTTTGTGACTTCCAGATTAAACTTTCATGTAGGATCATGTAGTTTTTTTTCTTTGAATAATTGCAATCTGTGCATCAAGTTCTCATGAATAATTTCTGTAATTATCGTAGAAGCTTAATAGACTTGATATTCGGAACTCCTGACTGATTTGTACGTACCGATATTTTGTGTGGGTGGGTGTACTCACCTATTTGTACTCTACTATTTGTGGATGCATGGTCAAGTCTCAGCTCCTGGCCCCGCCTGTCCTCTGCTGGGTTCATACACCTCGCTGTGTGAGCCCTATCATTCCTATTCCTAAAACTATGTATTAATCCTACCTCTACTAGTTCGGTGTCTAAGTCGTTTTACTTCCTGACCGTTCTAAGGCTGAAGAAGTATTTCCTAACATCCCCGTGTTACATCTGTGCTTTTAACATCCAGTAGCCACTTGTTGGGCCAATACTACAGTTTGTCCGGATCCATGTGTAGTCATTATTGGTCTTCTCCTGTCTGTAATCTTGTCACTAGTTTTACATCACCTACGAACAGGGACACCTCTGATTATTTTTTTCTGTCATGTTTATGTACACAAGAAACCCACTCCTCACACCCGTCCATTCCGACATCTCACCCTGGATAATATCTATTTGCTTCCTCCTGTTAAGTATTCCTTGAGTCATTGTTGTGCTTTTCTTGTTATTCCTGCTTGCTCTAGCTTTTGTCCCATTCTCTTTTGGGGTATGCATTGAACGCCTTCTTACAGTTAAAAAAAATGTGCAGTCCACCCATCCTTCTCTATCCTTCCTAACTTCTGTTATCTTGTTATAGAAACAGCAGATTTGTAAGACAGGATTGCCCAAGTTTAATTCCACTTGTCTGCCCCGTTTTTAAATATCAGAACCACACTCGCTGTTTTAAAGACCTCTGGCAGTTGCCCTGTTAAAACTGACTTGATCGCTGCTAGTGGTTCACACAGCTCCTCTGCTCACTCGGTCTTGAAACCCACGGAGAGATGTCTAATCCCATTGTCTTCGAGGTATCAAGGTCGCTCAGCATTTTCGTTACCTCTTCCCCGGTGTGTGTGTGTCTGAGTTTTTGCGCGTTTGTTTTATGTGAGTAGAACTCTTCAAGAGGAAATTGGATTCTACATCCTCTTAAGTACCATATCATCCAGGCTGTGATGGCTACCTGGACGAACTGACCACTGACAGTAACAACCTGGTTGAACAGCTAATCACAAAAAAGTGTGTGTGTGTGTGTGTGTGTGTGTGTGTGTGTGTGTGTGTGTGTGTGTGTGTGTGTGTGTGTGTGTGTGTGTGTGTGTGTGTGTGTGTGTGTGTGCGTGTATCGTGCCGAATAGTAAAACTTTCAATTTTGGATTAAATAGCAACGCTCTTCTTGCCGAATAAGGCAAGTGAAAATTTGTGCATACAATAAATATTCTGAACCTAACGGAAAAAATATGTTTCATTGTCTGTGTTTATTATTAAATTATTGTAAACTTATCTAAAATATATTTAGTTGAATTAAGCTAAATTAAATTGCGCTTGTTATAAGGTTAGGTAAGTTTTCTAAGGTTCTTTTGGTACAAAATTATTAATTTTTACACTACCATAAATGAAAAAAATATATCTTCAAACGTATCAAAGAAAATTTTAGAAAGGACTTAATTTTAAATGAACTCTTGCTAATTGACCAGTTTTACCTATTCGGCACGACATACATATATATCTACAGATATGGACTTACAAAAAAGCAAAGAGTGACATGAGGTGCTGTTGCACAGCCAGTTATATTTACTCACACATGACAAACTGGCGGCCGAACCTCCGCAGCCTAGCTGCACCACCTGTGTAACACGAGCCTGCAGCCTAGCTACACCACCTGTGTAACACGAGCCTGCAGCCTAGCTACACCACCTGTGTAACACGAGCCTGCAGCCTAGCTACACCACCTGTGTAACACGAGCCTGCAGCCTAGCTACACCACCTGTGTAACACGAGCCTGCAGCCTAGCTACACACCTGTGTAACACGAGCCTGCAGCCTAGCTACACCACCTGTGTAACACGAGCCTGCAGCCTCGCTACACCACCTGTGTAACACGAGCCTGCAGCCTAGCTACACCACCTGTGTAACACGATCCTGCAGCCTAGCTACATCACCTGTGTAACACGAGCCTGCAGCCTAGCTACACCACCTGTGTAACACGAGCCTGCAGCCTAGCTACATCACCTGTGTAACACGATCCTGCAGCCTAGCTACACCACCTGTGTAACACGAGCCTGCAGCCTAGCTACACCACCTGTGTAACACGATCCTGCAGCCTAGCTACACCACCTGTGTAACACGAGCCTGCAGCCTAGCTACACCACCTGCGTAACACGAGCCTGCAGCCTAGCTACACCACCTGTGTAACACGAGCCTGCAGCCTAGCTACACCACCTGTGTAACACGAGCCTGCAGCCTAGCTACATCACTGTGTAACACGAGCCTGCAGCCTACTACACCACCTGTGTAACACGAGCCTGCAGCCTAGCTATACCACCTGTGTAACACGAGCCTGCAGCCTAGCTACACCACCTGTGTAACACGAGCCTGCAGCCTAGCTACACCACCTGTGTAACACGAGCCTGCAGCCTAGCTACACCACCTGTGTAACACGAGCCTGCAGCCTAGCTACACCACCTGTGTAACACGAGCCTGCAGCCTAGCTACACCACCTGTGTAACACGAGCCTGCAGCCTAGCTACATCACCTGTGTAACACGAGCCTGCATCCTAGCTATACCACCTGTGTAACACGATCCTGCAGCCTAGCTACAACACCTGTGTAACACGAGCCTGCAGCCTAGCTACACCACCTGTGTAACACGAGCCTGCAGCCTAGCTACATCACCTGTGTAACACGATCCTGCAGCCTAGCTACACAACCTGTGTAACACGAGCCTGCAGCCTAGCTATACCACCTGTGTAACACGATCCTGCAGCCTAGCTACACCACCTGTGTAACACGAGCCTGCAGCCTAGCTACACCACCTGTGTAACACGAGCCTGCAGCCTAGCTACACCACCTGTGTAACACGAGCCTGCAGCCTAGCTACACCACCTGTGTAACACGAGCCTGCAGCCTAGCTACACACCTGTGTAACACGAGCCTGCAGCCTAGCTACACCACCTGTGTAACACGAGCCTGCAGCCCAGCTATACCACCTGTGTAACACGAGCCTGCAGCCTAGCTACACCACCTGTGTAACACGAGCCTGCAGCCTAGCTACACCACCTGTGTAACACGAGCCTGCAGCCTAGCTACACACCTGTGTAACACGAGCCTGCAGCCTACCTACACCACCTGTGTAACACGAGCCTGCAGCCTAGCTACACCACCTGTGTAACACGAGCCTGCAGCCTAGATACATCACCTGTGTAACACGAGCCTGCAGCCTAGCTACAACACCTGTGTAACACGAGCCTGCAGCCTAGCTACATCACCTGTGTAACACGATCCTGCAGCCTAGCTACACCACCTGTGTAACACGAGCCTGCAGCCTAGCTACACCACCTGTGTAACACGATCCTGCAGCCTAGCTACACCACCTGTGTAACACGAGCCTGCAGCCTAGCTACACCACCTGTGTAACACGAGCCTGCAGCCTAGCTACACCACCTGTGTAACACGAGCCTGCAGCCTAGCTACACCACCTGTGTAACACGAGCCTGCAGCCTAGCTACATCACCTGTGTAACACGAGCCTGCAGCCTAGCTACACCACCTGTGTAACACGAGCCTGCAGCCTAGCTATACCACCTGTGTAACACGAGCCTGCAGCCTAGCTACACCACCTGTGTAACACGAGCCTGCAGCCTAGCTACACCACCTGTGTAACACGAGCCTGCAGGCTAGCTACACCACCTGTGTAACACGAGCCTGCAGCCTAGCTACATCACCTGTGTAACACGAGCCTGCAGCCTAGCTACACCACCTGTGTAACACGATCCTGCAGCCTAGCTACACCACCTGTGTAACACGATCCTGCAGCCTAGCTACACCACCTGTGTAACACGAGCCTGCAGCCTAGCTACACCACCTGTGTAACACGAGCCTGCAGCCTAGCTACACCACCTGTGTAACACGATCCTGCAGCCTAGCTACACCACCTGTGTAACACGAGCCTGCAGCCTAGCTACACCACCTGTGTAACACGAGCCTGCAGCCTAGCTACACCACCTGTGTAACACGAGCCTGCAGCCTAGCTACACCACCTGTGTAACACGATCCTGCAGCCTAGCTACACCACCTGTGTAACACGAGCCTGCAGCCTAGCTAAACCACCTGTGTAACACGAGCCTGCAGCCTAGCTACACCACCTGTGTAACACGAGCCTGCAGCCTAGCTACACCACCTGTGTAACACGAGCCTGCAGCCTAGCTACACCACCTGTGTAACACGATCCTGCAGCCTAGCTACACCACCTGTGTAACACGAGCCTGCAGCCTAGCTACACCACCTGTGTAACACGAGCCTGCAGCCTAGCTACACCACCTGTGTAACACGATCCTGCAGCCTAGCTACACCACCTGTGTAACACGAGCCTGCAGCCTAGCTACACCACCTGTGTAACACGAGCCTGCAGCCTAGCTACACCACCTGTGTAACACGATCCTGCAGCCTAGCTACACCACCTGTGTAACACGAGCCTGCAGCCTAGCTACACCACCTGTGTAACACGAGCCTGCAGCCTAGCTACACCACCTGTGTAACACGAGCCTGCAGCCTAGCTACACCACCTGTGTAACACGAGCCTGCAGCCTAGCTACACCACCTGTGTAACACGAGCCTGCAGCCTAGCTACACCACCTGTCTAACACTAAATGAATACAACTGTCAAAAGCCGGAGGTTCTGCACATTTTTTAATAGTGAAAAATCAGATTTAGGATTGGAAGCAAAATGCTCCATTCTTCTTACTGTGTCCACTTGCCTAAGAGGAAAGAATTTTTGCTTTTATTTAGGAGACTTGGACCTATCAGTAGTGTGCTGCTACACTATATGATAGTTACGCGGTGGGACCAAAAGCTGATTGCTTCAGTGTCATGTTCTATAATCTAATTGGTAGTTGCACAGATTGATTTTGCCGCGGAAGCGGCTAGTTTATTGAGCAACTTGTATTTGTCCTGTGGACGGTAGCGAAAGAGCAGAGTGAAACGAAAAAGGCCTCAAAAGCTAGTTGCTCCCCTGTCATATTCTGCATGACAGTTACTCATTAGGAAGAACAGTTAACGATTTCGCTGTAATATTCCCTCACACAGGATGGGTCACATACATACTGTAGAAACTGTCAGCTTCGAGCTGAGAGCCTTCACAAGGCTTATGGGTGAGTGAAACAAGAGCTGTGGTGTCCATTGAGCTGTAGCAGCAACTCTCTGTATTGATGATGGTAAAGGATTCCTAATCCAAGGAACTGAAGGTACCTTCCCATTCCTCGGATTAAACCCTGATTATGTTCCATCCAATTTACCAGACGACAAGCCATTTTAAGGATTTAGCTCTTCCACTTGAAAATGATAATAATATTAATATTATGCATATGTTACGTTTATTGTGTTTTTGCCTCTTGAGATCAGTTTATTAAACGCGTTTCCCCCTTCATCCATAATCTTATTTAAACACAGTCATACATGTTCCTACACACTGGTTACCTAACTGAACGCAGTATTACATGTTCCTACACAATGTTTACATATTTTGTTGGTAATTAATAGTTTTCCAGTAAGTATTGATTTTGGGAATCTAAAGTAAATTATTGGTGAAGAGGCGAAATAAATTAAGTAACAAGTGTAGCATTTATTATATTGGTTGTTGTAGTTGTAGCGAATACTTGGTGCTCTAGCCTGTCTGTTATGTAGAAGTCTGTTATGTAGAGGTTGTTATGTAGATGTCTGTTATGTAGAGGTCTGTTCTGTAGATGCCTGTTATGTAGAGATCTGTTATGTAGACATCTGTTATGTAGAGGTCTGTTATGTTGATATCTGTTATGTAGAGCTCTGTTATGTAGAGGTCTGTTATGTAGAGGTCTTTTATGTAGATGTCCGTTATGTAGTCTGTTATGTAAATGTCCGTTATGTAGATGTGTGTTATGTAAATATCTGTTATGTAGAGGTCTGCTATGTAGAAGTCTGTTATGTAGAGGTCTGTTATGTAGATGTCCGTTATGTAGAGGTCTATTATGTAGATGTCTGTTATGTAGAGGTCTGCTACGTAGAGGTCTGTTATGTAGAGGTCTGTTACTTAGAGGTCTGTTATGTAGAGGTCTTTAATGTAGAGATCTGTTATGTAGAGGTCTGTTATGTAGAGGTCTGTTATGTAGAGGTCTGTTATGTAGATGTCTGTTATGTAGAGGTCTGTTACGTAGAGGTCTGTTATGTAGAGGTCTGTTACTTAGAGGTCTGTTATGTAGAGGTCTGTAATGTAGAGATCTGTTATATAGAGGTCTGTTATGTAGTATGTCTGTTATGTAGTGGTCTGTTGCGTAGAGGTCTGTTATTTACATGTCTGTTATGTAGAGGTCTGTTACGTAGAGGTCTGTTATGTAGATATCTGTTATGTAGAGGTCTGTTATGTAGAGGTCTGTTACTTAGAGGTCTGTTATGTAGAGGTCTGTTATGTAGAGGTCTGTTACTAAGAGGTCTGTTATGTAGATATCTGTTATGTAGATGTCTGTTATGTAGATGTCTGTTATGTAGATGTCTGTTATGTAGATGTCTGTTATGTAGATGTCTGTTATGTAGATGTCTGTTATGTAGATGTCTGTTATGTAGATGTCTGTTATGTAGATGTCTGTTATGTAGATGTCTGTTATGTAGATGTCTGTTATGTAGATGTCTGTTATGTAGATGTCTGTTATGTAGCGGTCTGATATAAATACACAGAGATATAAATACACAGTGATATAAATACACAATGACACGAAAACACAATGCTATGAATATACAATGATATGAATACACAATGATATGAATACACTGATATAAATGCAGAATGACGATAATACATAAATACCCACTCAAATTGGTTTTGGCTTCTGGCGTGGGCAGCATGAACCCACTGTGAGACCAACACAATATGCATTTGATCACATTAAAGTAGATGAGTTACTTTATTAGTTGCTACAGGACTTGTGTTTTCTCAGAAAAAAAATGAAAATACAGTATTTAGGAACCAATATACGTGAATTTAATCCACTAAGCGTGTATATGCACACGCTCGCACGCATATACAAGCCGTCAAATATTCGAAGAATCTTCAGGAATCTAAAGAAGCAAGTCATTCAGAACACTTTATGCCACACACGTAAAGACAGTATTTGAGTATGCGGCGCCAGCGTGCAACCCTCACCCCGTACAGAATATTAATATTGAAGTTCAAGGCTTTGCTACAAGGCTGGTCCCAAAACTAATAGAGCTTGGTTATGAAGATAGGTAAACAAACGAGCTGTGCAGCACTTGGGTATCTTTGTTAATAGTTACTGTTTATAGTAACTAATCTCAGTGCTGAATTTAAAGAGGCCAATAGTTGGCGAAACGTCTTCAAAATAAAGATACCCAGGTGTTGCACGTGTGTTTAATTCATTAACTTGTCGGTATTGTATACTAGTAACGCGAATTTAGGTAAGGAAGACCGAACCTCGTGTTTATTACACGCAGTAGGTTGGTATATATCAACCATCCAGGGACGTTCTACCTTCCTTTAAGAGTCGAATACGATAGGCAAAATGACACAAGTGCAATTACTGTGACGGCTTGATAAAGCTCCTGGAAAGCGAAACGTTGCCACAATAAAATCTCACATTAGTTGCACTTGTGTCCTTTTACCTAACATATTGTCGGTAATTCTACCAACATTAATACAGTCTAATACAAGTGTGAAGCAGGTAGTAGGTGGTACACAACCACCCAAGGACATTCTACCCTCTAATGAGTTTGAAACAGGTACTAAGCTGGTATACAACAACCATCCAGGAAGGTATTACCATTCTGACCCCTTAAAGAATGCGCCTTGATACCGGTAAAGGATTCTTTATCCAAAGAATTGCATCTATCCCTCTCCTTTTTTCTGGATCGAATCTGTTTGCCTCCCATTTTCTGTTTTCCAAGCTCTGTACGGTCCCTACGAGTTGAGCGCTCACTAAGAATGCGAAGATAATACCGATATTAATAATATAATAATAATACAGCAAATGTAACTATACATAAAGATGGTGCATAGTATTCAGAGTTCAGATTCGTGAGAGTCTTGACAGAAGGAAGGAAAATACAACTTTTCAATTTACAAATAACCTGCAATGAGGAGTGGAAATTTATGAGGATGTTTCGGTCCATCCTGGACCATTGTCAAGTCACAACTTAGAAAGAGGTAAAACAAAAATAAAGCCATGGAAAACCAGAAGACAGGTACCTAAGCAGAAGACAGGTCTTCCGGTTAGGTACGGCTAGGAATGATTTCTTAACAGCATCCAGCAGCAGCCTAGCCGACGAGGATCTACGTTATGTTTTTGTTACTAAAATAATTTCACAGAATACTAATACTTGCTATAGTGATTTACGATAATATAAATACCGTTAGTGTTTAACAGGAGACTTGTAGTGTAAAATACTAGTCAGGTTTAAGAGCACAAACTGAATTAATGCAAATGAATTAAAACTGTTTTCTCTTGTTCTTCTGTATATAATAACATTTCAGTTTTTTTTTTTTTAGGAAATTTGAAAAGTTAATTAGAATCTATAAGATTAGGCAATTTTACTCTAAATTAATGTTTTTTTAACAAAATATTTTAATTAAAGAGGATTAACATTTCAATCGAAGCAAGTGTATGTATGACCTGAGTTATGAAAATAATTAATGATAATCGCAATGTTAGTAATGTGTGGCGACGACCACAGTCAGTGGGCCACACACAAACACAACACACACACACACACACACACACACACACACACACACACACACACACACACACACACACACACACACACACACACACACACACACACACCACACACACACACACACACACACACACACACACACACACACACACACACACACACACACACACACACACACACACACAAGGGGACACAGTTGGAAGTTGAAGACACAGATGAATCACAGGGATGTTAGGAAGTATTTCTTCAGCCACAGAGTAGTCAGTAAGTGGAATAGTTTGGGAAGCGATGTAGTGGAGGCAGGATCCATACATAGCTTTAAGCAGAGGTATGATAAAGCTCACGGTTCAGAGAGAGTGACCTAGTAGCGATCAGTGAAGAGGCGGGGCCAGGAGCTCGGACTCGACCCCCGCAACCTCAACTAGGTGAGTACACGCACACACACACACACACACACACACACACACACACACACACACACACACACACACAAAAAAAAAAAAAAAAAAAAAAAAAAAAAAAAAAAAAAAAAAAAAAAAAAAAGTGGGGTAGGAGTGAAGCAACGGATGGAAAGGACTAAGTGGAGGAAACAGAAGAGGTGGAGGGAGGAAGAAGACTTGCACAATTACCTCAGATTATCCGGGCGGGATTTAATGTGTGGCATGATTTTCAAACATTTGGGCATTGTAGGTCTTAATTATCAAGGACTGAACCATCGCATTGTAACAACAACATTCCCACTGTTGGGATTTTTTACAGATTTATGTTCCTACCTTTATTTACAAAGTAAGAGCTGTCACCTACCTCAGCTTATTTGAGAGTCTTACTTAGCATTACCTTTAATTATTTATTGTTATGAATCATACAAATAGTGGACAGGATGGAGGCGGAACCAGCTGGGAGCCAGAGATTTCATTTGCTCAATTAACTTCTGTTTTATTAATGTCGTTATACTATACTGTACTAATATGTTCTAGACTGCCTTCCAGTCCTGCCGTCTACCCACAGTAATTTCTTCGAATCTATAACTTCTTACTTCCCTTCTTACCTCCCTATCTTATTACTTCTCTTCTTTCCTCCCTCCCTTATTTCCTTTCTATCCTCTTTCCTCCCTCCCTTATTTCCTTTCTATCCTCTTTCCTCTCTACCTTTTTTCCTCCCTCCCTTCTTTCCTCCCTACCTTCTTTCCTCCCTACCTTCTTTCCTCCCTACCTTCTTTCCTCCCTACCTTCTTTCCTCCCTACCTTCTTTCCTCCCTACCTTCTTTCCTCTCTACCTTCTTTCCTCCCTCCCTTCTTTCCTCCCTACCTTCTTTCCTCCCTACCTTCTTTCCTCCCTACCTTCTTTCCTCCCTACCTTCTTTCATCTCTACCTTCTTTCCTCCCTCCCTTCTTTCCTCCCTACCTTCTTTCCTCCCTACCTTCTTTCTTCCATACCTTCTTTCCTCCCTACCTTCTTTTCCTCCCTACCTTCTTTCCTCCCTACCTTCTTTCTTCCATACCTTCTTTCCTCCCTACCTTCTTTCCTCCTACCTTCTTTCCTCCCTACCTTCTTTCTTCCATACCTTCTTTCCTCCCTACCTTCTTTCCTCCCTACCTTCTTTCCTCCCTACCTTCTTTCCTCCCTACCTTCTTTCCTCCCTACCTTCTTTCCTCCCTACCTTCTTTCCTCCCTACCTTCTTTCCTCCTTACCTTCTTTCCTCCCTACCTTCTTTCCTCCCTACCTTCTTTCCTCCCTACCTTCTTCTCCTCCCTACCTTCTTTCCTCCCTACCTTCTTAAGCCCTCAACAGAAGACTAAATAAAATAAGAGAACATAGGAAAGAAAATGGAAATGCATCCTGTACCTCACGAGAATTGTCATAAGTAATTGTCATAAATGTTTTTGTGTGTGTGTGTGTGTGTGTG
This sequence comes from Cherax quadricarinatus, assembly GCF_026875155.1. NCBI lineage: Eukaryota > Metazoa > Arthropoda > Malacostraca > Decapoda > Parastacidae > Cherax > Cherax quadricarinatus. Next base: position 20,652,235 of record NC_069468.1, read on the forward strand.
TGTGTGTGTGTGTGTGTGTGTGTGTGTGTGTGTGTGTGTGTGTGTGTGTGTGTGTGTGTGTGTGTGTGTGTGTTGTGTGTGTGTGTGTGTGTGTGTGTGTGTGTGTGTGTGTACTCACCTATTTGTACTCACCTATTTGTACTCACCTATTTGTGGTTGCAGGGGTCGAATCTTAGCTCCTGGCCCCGCCTCTTCACTGGTTGCTACTGGGTCCTCTCTCTCCCCGCTCCATGAGCTTTATCAAACCTCGTCTTAAAACTGTGTATGGTTCCTGCCTCCACTACGTCATTTTCTAGGCTATTCCACTGCCTGACAACTCTATGACTGAAGAAATACTTCCTAATATCTCTCTGACTCATTTGTGTCTTCAACTTCCAATATGTGTGTGTGTGTGTGTGTGTGTGTGTGTGTGTGTGTGTGTGTGTGTGTGTGTGTACTCACCGAATTGTGTTGAGGGGGCGGAATCGAGTCTCAGCTCCTGGCCTTGCTTCATAAAATACAGTCGCCAGCATTATTACTTCATGGCCTCGTGGGCCCTGTTATACTTGAAACTGTGTATTAATTTTCTTTACCATCTCCCCATTTCGCTCATTCCGTCCAGTTACCACCCAGAGGCTGCAACAGTTTTTCCTAACATCTCTGTAGCTCATCTGTGTCTTTAGCTTCTGTCTGTGCTTCCCCTCGCCCAAATGCCTTGCAATTTCAAAAGTCTGTCCTTATCTGTTTTGTGATTGCATGTGCGAGAAATGATGTTATTGCAATAATTGAGACTTGGTTTAAGCTGAAGAGTCGAAACGTGATTGCCGAGTACCACATTCAAGGGTTTCAGTTGTTTCATGTTGACAGGAATAACAGGAAGGAAGATGGGGTATACCTAAACCATACCCCCGGCCGGGATTGAACCCGCGGTCATAGAGTCTCGAAACTCCAGCCCGTCGCGTTAGCCATCGTGTCATTACGATTTCTTGAGTCATGGGGTATACTTGTTCCATGACCAGAAATGACCGAGAAAATGTGAATTATTGCATAACAACAAGTATAAAAATTCTATGGATTAGACACACAATCTGTTTGGGGAGAATTTCTAAAAAGACGAAAAAAATTAATTATATATGTAATATAACGATCTCCAAATTTAGACGGCGAGAAAGGGAGACTTCTTTGGGGCGAAATTGTTAGGGCTTCTAGACACGAAAATGTAATAATAGTATGGGATTTTTAACTACGTATAGTCAAATTGACTGGACTTTTCTGACCATTAATCTGGAGTCCAGTAACTTCTTGACAGTAGTTCAGGACTATTTTGAAGCAGTTTGTAACAACTACCAGAGGTAATAATTTGCTCACCCTAGTTTTGACAAATAAGGAAAGTCTTGTAAAGAAGAAAAAGGCACAATACCTGGAGTTTACCTGGAGAGAGTTCCGGGGGTCAACGCCCCCGCGGCCCGGTCTGTGACCAGGCCTCCTGGTGGATCAGAGCCTGATCAACCAGGCTGTTATGCTGGCTGCACGCAAACCAACGTACGAGCCACAGCCCGGCTGGTCAGGAACCGACTTTAGGTGCTTGTCCAGTGCCAGCTTGAAGACTGCCAGGGGTCTGTTGGTAATCCCCCTTATGTATGCTGGGAGGCAGTTGAACAGTCTTGGGCCCCTGACACTTATTGTATGGTCTCTTAACGTGCTAGTGACACCCCTGCTTTTCATTGGGGGATGTTGCATCGTCTGCCAAGTCTTTTGCTTTCATAGTGAGTGATTTTCGTGTGCAAGTTCGGTACTAGTCCCTCTAGGATTTTCCAGGTGTACATAATCATGTATCTCTCCCGCCTGCGTTCCAGGGAATACAGGTTCAGGAACCTCAAGCACTCCCAGTAATTGAGGTGTTTTATCTCCGTTATGCGCGCCGTGAAGGTTCTCTGTACATTTTCTAGGTCAGCAATTTCACTTGCCTTGAAAGGTGCTGCTGTGAATAATCTAAAGATTACTGAAGAGCTTGGTGCAAGTGATTATAAATCTTAATATTACCTGGGAGTACGAGAATAAGAATACAGAAAAAGTCTCCGATTTTCGTTCTGTCGATTAGAATGGGCTTAGGGAACACCTTTCTAGTCCCGACTGGGGTTATCTAGCTAATGATTCTGTTGAAGATCATGCAATAACGAAGGAATCTGCGACTATGACTTTCTTCTTTATAATATACAATGTGCCCCAAGTATACGTATTCTCCACAAATAAATTAGGTCATATAAAAATTATCCCAAATGATGAATAGGAGACGGAAGCATCTATTAGGAGAGAAGAGAGGAATTTATAGCGGCATCAAAAGGGGGGAGGATGACCTTATTGACCAGTATGTTCATATTAAAAGAGAGGTAAAGAAGGAGATTAGAAAGGCTAAAGGAGACTATGAAATTAAAGGATTCTTTGAGCTATATAGGACAAGGATTAGGGAAAAAAATAGGACCTCTGTGAGCTATGTTTGGGCAGCTTACTGATAATGAGGAGGACAGCTTTCCAGTCCTGCCGTCTACCCTTAGTAACTTCTTCCAGTATCTACCGTCTTACCTTCCTACCTTATTACTTCTCTTCTTACCTTCCTACCTTATTACTTCCCTTCTTACCTTCCTACCTTATTACTTCTCTTCTTACCTTCCTACCTTATTACTTCCCTTCTTACCTTCCTACCTTATTACTTCCCTTCTTACCTTCCTACCTTTTATTACTTCCCTTCTTACTTTCCTTCTTACCTCCCTACCTTATTACTTCCCTTCTTACCTTCCTACCTTATTACTTCCCTTCTTACCTTCCTACCTTATTACTTCCCTTCTTACCTTCCTACCTTTTTACTTCCCTGCTTACTTCCCTACCTTATTACTTTCCTTCTACGTCGAATTTTGACGTAACGCTCAACGTCAGTTGTCTTAAACGTTTCCAGTTGGTTTTTCAAATCGTATTTACTATTTTAAATTACATTATTGTAGGGTAGGTTACATAATACTATAAAAACTATAGTTACCTACAGATAAGCAAATAAAGCTTGGCCACCTCGTCTGCAACGAGGTAGCCAAGAAAATAAGGTATAACGTTAAAATCTGAACGTTTATCACTGGTGGTGTGAGAACAGGCTGCATATCCTCCCACAGCGTTGACCACACTAAACTAAGGTCATGGCTCGTGTGTCCACGAGGCTTGTATCTAGTGCTTTACCCCCACTAGTTCTCAAACCTAGCACGGCCATGTTATACCCAAACTGTGGAATATTGCTTACAGGAATAACCTCTTCCAGCTGGGTTTGTATTTAATAATAAATGTTCTCTCGTTATTATTGTATAGAGTATTATACAGTTTCTATTCATTCTCCCCGAGTTGAGGCCGCTCATTAGAGGTCTCCGAGGTGAAATACTCACTCTCTGCGGAAATTTGATGTCGAATGATAAGGGAGGAGTACGTACACACGCGCGCACGCAGACGCGGCACACGGACACACACGCGGACACGGACAAACACACGGACACGGATAATCACCCACACATGCACGCACTTGCGAGTTCTCCCTGAAAGACTAATTTGGAAACTACAAAACAGGAAAAATATAAAAGCAAGCCATTAGTTTGAGGGGAAAATGCGACCAGTGATACGAGAATGAAATGTTCTCATGGTAAAAAATGTCACAAGTGGGGTGGCATAAGGATCTGTACTTACGTTGAAATTGGTATAAAATACCGACAAATTGATTTGTAAGACTTAAGTGCAACAATTGGTATCTTTATTGTTGAAACGTTTCGCCCACTTACCCCAGTAATGCTATTAATTTACTCTAATAACTTGTTTGTGATAGAGAAATCTTATGCAGAATATAAAGCCAGTAATAGAGAAATCTTAAGCAAAATAAAGTAAATCTCTAGAAGATAACTGAATAAATTAAGAAAATGAATTGAAGAGTATATACTTTAATTTAATATAAATGAAAAGCATCGTAATGGAAATGGAAGAAATCGAAATCATTCTATTTGAATTACATAGACTGTGAAAATTTATTGAAAGTATCAGAAAGAGAAACTTTATTTGAAGGGAAAATACGTCCAGTATCAATAGGAACTGCTTCGCTACGGTTCCCAGGTTTTATTACACGAGTGAGTGCAACACCACGTAACACGAATGTTGATGAATTAGACTCATGTGTTTAACTCATCATCTTGTTGGTATTGTATACTACTGATACACAACAGGCAACTCATGGACGCAACACCCACTAGTGAGAGGTAACTCATACTTGGACGCAACACCCACCAGTAAGAGATAACTCATATGGACGCAACACCTACCAGTAAGAGATGACACAGACGCAACACCCACCAGTAACAGGCAACTCACATGGACGCAACACCCACCAGTAACAGGCAACTCACATGGACGCAACACCCACCAGTAACAGGCACCTCAAACGGACGCAACACGAATGTTAGGTGAGATACATGGAAAGTGTCTCATGACGTGCCAGTGAGGATAAGCATGTCAAAGATACGTCAGGTTACCTTTAAATGGAACTGACTTACGTTGTGGAAGATGTTACAGTCTCGTCAGCAGACAGAGGATCAAGCGCTGAATAACCCACATGGGTTTAGCGCTTACCATGAATTATTACAAATCTGTTTAATAATTACCCCTGGATAAGAATACGAACAGTATAATGTAAGATTTTAAATGGGGCTGCAAAATAGGATGCGTAGCATGTGAAATAGGAAGGCAGTCTTATACATTCTTGATTTGTGAGAATTTGACTTGGTGATCTGTGAGTTTGTCTTGATACGTGTGAGTTTTGCGTAGTGATTTGTGAGTGGTGTGGCGATTTCTTGGTGAAAACTTACAGAGGAGGATGACAAAGTTGATCCCATGTATCAGAAATCTTCCCTATGAGGATAGAAATAAATAGTATAAAATACCGACACAATGGAAAAACTAACACATAAGCTGAATAAATGTGATTCTTTATTGCCAACTTTGTCAATAAAGGATCACATTATACTATTATGTGTTTATTTTTCCTATGAGGATAGACTGAGGGGCCTGAATCTGCACTCTCTAGAAAGGCGTAGAATTAGGGAGGATATGATTGAGGTGTATAAATGGAAGACAGGAATAAATAAAGGGGATATAAATAGCGTGCTGAAAATATCTAGCCTAAACAGGACTCGCAGCAATGGTTTCAAGTTGGAAAAATTGAGATTCAGGAAGGATATAGGAAAGCACTGGTTTAGTAATAGAGTTGTGGATGAGTGGAACAAACTCCCGAGTACCGTCATAGAAGCTAAAACGTTGTGTAGTTTTAAAAATAGGTTAGATAAATATATGAGTGGGTGTGGGTGGGTGTGAGATGGACGTGACTAGCTTTTGCTAGTAGGTCTGATGCCGTGCTCTTTCCTTAAGTGGATGTGACCTGGACTTGACTAGGTTGGGTAAGTGTCATAAGCCGGTAGGTGACTTGGACCTGCCCCGCATGGGCCAGTGGGCCTGCTGCAGTGCTCCTTTTTATGTTTTTATGATGGCTTACCTATAATGGTATCCCCGTAGTGTACTCGTAATGGTATCCCTGTGGTATACCCTTAATGGTATCCTTGTGATGATATTCCCGCGGTGTAACCGTAAAGGTATCCTTGTGATGGTATCTCCGTGCTTTATCCGTAATGGTATCTCTGTCATGGTATCCCCGTAATGGTTTCAGTGCCTTAAGACACTACTAGGTAATAATCCTAGTTTTTAAAGTGTTAGCAGCAAACCCTAGCAGGGATATAATTGTAAATGGTATGGTGGTACCGACACACTCTGGAAAACAGCAATTGTGTCCACTTCAGGAGATTTAATAAATTAAACGTATATATTTCGCCGACTCTTGTTTTCTGCAACACACGTCACCTTCCTCACCTCACGCTTCCTTCTGGTCACCTTCACTCTCCTATTTTCTCTTCACTAAGAATGATGAAACCATTCGTGGACAAATTTTTCCTTAATGATTATCTTGAACTGAACAAGTGTAATTTTCAACCAGGTGTGGGTAAGCCAGCGGATGATTCACTGACCACGGGATCATTATTTGACAAAAAAGGAGTTGGAAAATACCGGTCGTGTGTCCTGCAAATAAACCACCACCATATGTTGTAATACATTAGGTTGTAAAGAATTTTTTGTAGCAATTCATTGCCAGCCAAATTAATAGTTGCTTTAGCACTGCTGAAAACAAAAAACTTTGAAGGTAACTTAGCTACTGTTACCCACAGTAGAAATTTACAGATATCCTCACCGCCTTTCTGAAACCTGACTCGGGCTGACACGTTTCATTACCTCATGCATGAAACCCCGTGTGGTTCAGTATCACAGGGAAAATCTAGCTAGCTATTCTTACCTTAATGTAACTGTTATATAGAATAACGTAGTCTAAACTGCAGGTGTGTCCAGAGAGTAACTCGTACAATTGGGTGAACTAACTGTACACCGTGTTCCCACGAGTTACTGTACGTTGTTGCTATAATGCACAGTAACTCGTTGGAGATTCTTTAGCAGCCTAGTTGATCAGGCTAGCAACCGGGTGATCCCGAAATCCAAGTAACCTCAGGTAAGGTAGTTTTGACATAAGGTAACCCCGGGGAATATAGCCTCAAGTTAAGGTAACCCAGGAAGATAATCTCAAGGTAGGGTGATCTCAAGGTAAAGTGAACTCAAGGTAGGGTGATCTCAAGGTAAGGTGATCTTAAGATGGGGTGACTTTAAGGTAATCTCATCTGGAATAGAAAACCGTGAGCTCCTGATGTTTTTTTTAACTAAAGGAATATTGAATTAAAAAACACTTGATAAGGAATAAATCATCTGAGCCGAGAGGTTCAAGTCAGAAAGTAAATTCGTGCGGTTGACTTGGAGAGTAAGATCAGGTCTTTGCAGTAAACTTTGGGCCGGAAAGCCAGTTTGTGGGCTTAACTTAAAGTTTTTAAGTCCGCACGCTAAATTTACGTAGAAAATTCATTTTGTGTGACAAACTTGACATCGTAAAGTATATTTGTATGGGGAAACTTCGGAGAGAGAATCCAGTTTATGTGGAAAAGTTCGACAGGAAAATCTTTTATATGGAGGCAATATGTAAAGTGAATAAATAAAGATACATTTGCAACATTTGGGTGTCTTTATTGTTGAATGCAAATGTGATTTATTTATCAACTTGTCGGTGTAGTGTATCAGTAATATTATGTTAGGCAAAGTATACAGTAAGCTGCCATATACGGGGCCAGCAATTAAAGAATATTTTATATAAACTTTGATACATTATGTTGCAGTAACATGGAAATATACACAGTTTGGTGTATGGAAGACTTGTAGTATACTTCTTGTTATCTCTTATCATAGCCTTGGGAAGGTACTTGAATTTGAAAAATGAAATCAGTGCAAAGTTCTTGCTCTAACTTGGGACACTCTCGACATTATTGTCTGAATTTCAAGGCTAATGGAATAGTTATACTTGTGTTAGTGGACATCATGAGAGATATTATTCGTTTTTACTGACAATCCGAGGGCTGGAACGTCATGGTTGATCCTTGGCTTAATTCACACTTCTTCACGAACCAAAACAAAAATAATTAATCTCCACATGGTTGTGGTCACGTGTTGGCGACTCTCTTGCTCACCCACGTTTAAATTTTGAACATTTATGCTTCGTCATTTTCTTTCTACAGCCTTTTCTTTCTTTTTCATTCTTCAATTTATTTTTTTGTTTGTTTTTTGCTCATGCTATGCAATAGGGAAAGATCATATACATAACTATCACAAATGTTCTTTCTGTCACTTCTATAATAAACCTTTACTAAGTTATTATGTTGAAACATTCTTCATTTTATGAATTATGCCGTCAGAGATTTGTATATATAAGTTATATGATGAACACTTGTTGAAGAACAAACATCTGTTATAGGCGACGTTTTCCTCTTTGTGTTTGCGGTTAAGAGGGGATTATTTCCACCTTGTATACGTCATTCCACTCCTTGATCATATTAAAGCTGATGAAGGACTTACTAGCATCACTGCGAGTTATTTGTTCGCAATCCTTGCCTTTCAAATTGTCTATCTGCCCTACCAAGTTCGGTTGTTCAAAATTTGCAGTCTCTGTCTTATAATCAGTACTTCGCCTCTGAACTTCATCTTTCCCTGATTTACATAAGTTTGTACTTTCTGGGGTTGAATTCCAGTAGATATATTTGCGGTCGTCACTGTACTCTGTCTAGGTCGTCTTGTATATGTATCTTTAACACAACTATCACGTCCAAAACAAAGGTAATTTATCCTGCAGCAAACAGCACTTAAGTAATACGTTCCTGCAAAAGGCAATACGCTCCTACAGTAATCAATATGCCCTGCAACAGGTAACGCAGTAGCAGGTTTTCCTGGGCCCACCAACAACACCTGGCGTTAGTGACGCTACCTTAACTTGTCAAGGATGGACGCTACCAGGACGTGTTGTGGTGTAAATTTGATGAGGCTGACACCGCTGACGAGAGTGAGCTGCAACGATGGTGTGTTGGAGAAGATAAAACTTGAAACAAGCACTGTATATTGCATTGTCTTTTGTGACGTGAAACTATACACAAATATCGTGTTGACTGGAGCAACAAGCCGATAAGTGGGTACAACGATGTGTAATGCAGAGCCAGCTATTATTTTAGACACTTAAAATGGAGACTTGCTGTGCATTACGTGACTTTGTACATAAAAACATTGTTTTTCTTATAGCTTCTCATGAGATTTAGGATATGTTTAATGGGTGTATGTACAAATGCAAGTCTATAGATTAATATTAGTTTGGTGGGCTGTCTAGTAACATGAAGGCTGAAAATACAATGTGGCCTTGACAGTTTGCACAGTGTATTCTCAGGATGGGGGTTTATCAGCACCACACCTCCCAGAAGACTATGCGTATAGTTAACGGATCGTTGACCTATAAGTTATTTGAGAGGCTCCAGATTTAACGTGACACTCATGGGGGTATAACGAGAGTGGTTGATGCAAATGTTCTCATTACTTTAATGTATTCGTAACTGAAGGTAGAGAGAGAGAGACGCTCGTGGAAGCAGAAAGTAGTATATGTTTGTCTCTTTAGATTCAGTCTGTTAATTAGGAAGGAATTCCCTTGTTACCACTCCTTGAGTCCCTGCTGCTGTTGCTGCTGCTGAGGTGAGACACACTGCCAGCTGCTGCACATATACCGCACATAATGAGTGTATTGTTTTCAACGAATTAAAGAATGATAGCGTATCCTCCCCTATGTCAGACGTTGCCCTCACCCTCGTGTAATTCTGCCATTAACCGTTAACTATACATAAATTTAGTAGATTTTATGTTACAGTAACTATATTTTGAAGTTAGGCTGTGTTGTGAAAGGTCTTACACTGATGGCATAAACCAAATCTCTTTAGACACAAATAACCCGCATATTGGAGACTGAAACTTACGACGACGTTTCGGTCCAACATGGACCATTAACTAGTGTGTGTGTACTAGTTAATAGTTCTTTGTGTATTATTCCGGTAACGGTATTTCTTCAGATTTCTTTAGGAATTTTAAGTTCATGTTGATTATTTTGATTCAATTCTTTAGTGTATACACATAAATTTATGATGTTTTCTGATTTTTCCCTTAGCAGTAATTGTACGTATCTGGAGAGTCAGTTGTCCATATTTAAGGCCAGGCTGTCAAGAGGCAGATTGTTATTAAGATTCCAGGTATCAACAGTTACAAAGTGTGTGTGTGTGTGTGTGTGTGTGTGTGTGTACTCACCTAGTTGTACTCACCTAGTTGAGGTTGCGGGGGTCGAGTCCGAGCTCCTGGCCCCGCCTCTTCACTGATCGCTACTAGGTCACTCTCCCTGAGCCGTGAGCTTTATCATACCTCTGCTTAAAGCTATGTATGGATCCTGCCTCCACTACATCGCTTCCCAAACTATTCCACTTACTGACTACTCTGTGGCTGAAGAAATACTTCCTAACATCCCTGTGATTCATCTGTGTCTTCAGCTTCCAACTGTGTCCCCTTGTTACTGTGTCCAATCTCTGGAACATCCTGTCTTTGTCCACCTTGTCAATTCCTCTCAGTATTTTGTATGTCGTTATCATGTCCCCCCTATCTCTCCTGTCCTCCAGTGTCGTCAGGTTGATTTCCCTTAACCTCTCCTCGTAGGACATACCTCTTAGCTCTGGGACTAGTCTTGTTGCAAACCTTTGCACTTTCTCTAGTGTGTGTGTGTGTGTGTGTGTGTGTGTGTGTGTGTGTGTGTGTGTGTGTGTGTGTGTGTGTGTGTGTGTGTGTGTGTGTGTGTGTGTGTGTGTGTGTATGTGTGTGTGTGTGCGTGTGTGTGTGTGTGTGTGTGTGCGTGTGTGTGTGTGTGTGTGATAGTATGTTAGTGTATGTTATGACAATCATAGTATTATTTAGTTTAAAGCTATTAGAATTTGATTTCTAAATACTGAAATTTTGGTGCTGAGCGAATGTTTAGTGAGTTTTAAACCAATGGGGCTAATTTTCTCAGCGTTTGGTTGGGACTATAAGATCAACAGTAAAGAGTAAACTATATATTGAGTGGAAGCTTCAAAACACACCACAATCACAGGGTTGCTGTCTTATTCTATTTGAGTCACATAATTAAAACCTTTGTGTTCCTACAATATTATGTTCATGTTACATTGTGTGAGCAGAAGCTAGTTGCTATATGTTTCTCTGTCATACTCCATCACGTAGAATGTGTTTTGAACACTACATTAGGGCTGACAGGTCTTGGCATGTCTAAATTGTGGAGAATTTTCGGGAAATTATTTTAAATATTATGATTACGTCATATAATTATGATAAATTTTACATAAATTTTATTGTATAAAATCATATAGATACAATCTCTACGACTTCGAGTTTCTCAAAGTTAGGTCACAAACTTGTCATGGATAACAAGGACTCAAGAACGACAAGCTTTCAGCTGTCTTTTCCAGAGACAGTGCTGCGATCCAAAGAGGAAATGCTTGCGGCATTCTTGGCACACAACCTACTTCATGGGAGGTGAACTAATTGTTCGTGATAGTGCTTTCATATCGCACAGGTCAGTCTTTTTTCCTAATGTATTAATAAAATTAAAGTCTTTAAAAAATATTGGATGCTAAGCATAAAAAAAATGCTAAAAGAGGTTTGGAGAGAAACCTGTACATATGTCTCAGAAGTACGCTTCTCTCCGAGACTGTGGGTCCCTAGTTACCACTAGAGGCGGTACTCCATACATACATTACGATAAAGGTGTTTCTATCTCCTTATTTTGCGTATGTATGTGTGTGTGTGTGTGTGTGTGTGTGTGTGTGTACTCACCTAATTGTGGTTGCAGGGGTCGAGACTCAGCTCCTGTCCCCGAATCTTCACTGACCGTTACTGACCCTTCCTCTCCCTGCTCCATGAGCTTTATCATGCCTCGTCTTAAAACTATGTATGGTTCCTGCCTCCACTACATCGCTTGCTTGTGTGTGTGTGTTATTATTATTAATATTGGTCTGGTGAAAAAATAGGAACTATACCGTACTGAACGCTGGATGCCAAGAAAATTTTCTAGCGTGAAAATTAGGCACTCGTGGCATAGGGTAGCTGGCCCAGTTCTAGATAATGAAATCTGTCTATCAGCCGGAGCTGGAAGACTTTCTCAAGACAATAAAAACTTCATCACTGGGTACAGGTTTTACAGATCGCGTTAAAGAGCTGGCGTCACTTTCACCAGCATCACCATCTCTGAGGACAGCTTGTAACATACGCTAAGTGGAACTGAGGAAAATAGTTGCAGTGCGATGTATATATACAAAGGAGAGGTGTAAACACTAGCAACAGTGTGATGGTGCATGCAAAATGTTTACATATATGAACATTTTAAGGACCTGTACATATCACCGCTTACAAAAACATTTTATATGTAATGTTTTAAACAACGCTAAATACAGAATTTGGAGACTAACAATTATAATTCAAGGAACAGATGCTGTATTTATTTATATTTTTTGTCGTATTTCAATTATAAAATAATATCTAATTTTTAATTAACATTAAGTATTAATGTATTTGCTTAATAGATACCTGACAAGCGCATTATTACACACTCAGAGGATGTACATACACAATTTACATTAATCGTTGTAAATGATATATTAACTATAATGTACATAAGTCTAAAGGTCAGATTTTTTAATTATAAGATATATCGTTGATATTTCATAAAATGTTGATAATGTTTGGTTTCAGGTATATATAGTTTGAGATTATTATTATTATTATTATTAAAATCAATGGGGAAGCACTAAACCCGGAGGATTATACAGCGCCTGGGGGGATGTGGAAGGCATTCAGGCTTAATTCGGGGAACTGGAGCACAGATCCAATTCCCTAAATCAAGAGCCCCTCACCAACATCAAGGAACCTTCCTTGAGGGGTTTAGTTTGAGATAAATATGTGTGGGAGTAACTGCTGATGAGGACGCATGCTGACATACAGGTATTGTAGCAGTTGTTGGAGAGGGTGTTAACACACCTGCTGGTGTGGTAGCAGTTGTTGGAGAGGGTGTTAACACACCTGCTGGTATGGTAGCAGTTGTTAGTGTTAACACACCTGCTGGCAGGGTAGTAATTTCTGATGATACAGGTGGTAGTGATGGTATATTAACTACGCGAGGAGACAGTTGGTTAACCATACGCTTATCTTCTTAGATCGAGGTGTTGCATCTCGTTAGAGAAAGATGTTACTGGTAGCGAGTGTGCAGGGATGTACACAGAAAGACAGACTTACGTATGAGAAAAATGAATGTTTGGGTACGTACACACACACACGCACACACACACACACACACACACACACACACACACACACACACACACACACACACACACACACACACACACACACACACACACACACACACACACACACATAAATACCTGAAATACCCAAATAAATCACAATGTAGTGACAGTAACAAATTTGTGCTAGACATAACTTAGACTGAACCAGTCACCTCACTGACCACACCTCCATACATTAGACTGAACCAGTCACCTCACTGACCACACTACCATACATTAGACTGAACCAGTCACCTCACTGACCAAACTACCATACATTAAACTGAACCAGTCACCTCACTGACCACACTACCATACATTAGACTGAACCAGTCACCTCACTGACCACACTACCATACATTAGACTGAACCAGTCACCTCACTGACCACACTACCATACATTAGACTGAACCAGTCACCTTACTGACCACACCTCCATACATTAGACTGAACCAGTCACCTCACTGACCACACTACCATACATTAGACTGAACCAGTCACCTAACTGACCACACTACCATACATTAGACTGAACCAGTCACCTCACTGACCACACTACCATACATTAGACTGAACCAGTCACCTCACTGACCACACCTCCATACATTAGACTGAACCAGTCACCTCACTGACCACACCTCCATACATTAGACTGAACCAGTCACCTCACTGACCACACTACCATACATTAGACTGAACCAGTCACCTCACTGACCACACTACCATACATTAGACTGAACTAGTCACCTCACTGACCACACTACCATACATTAGACTGAACCAGTCACCTCACTGACCACACTACCATACATTAGACTGAACCAGTCACCTCACTGACCACACCTCCATACATTAGACTGAACCAGTCACCTCACTGACCACACTACCATACATTAGACTGAACCAGTCACCTCACTGACCACATTACCATACATTAGACTGAACCAGTCACTTTACTGACCACACCTCCATACATTAGACTGAACCAGTCACCTCACTGACCACACTACCATACATTAGACTGAACCAGTCACCTCACTGACCACACTACCATACATTAGACTGAACCAGTCACCTCACTGACCACACTACCATACATTAGACTGAACCAGTCACCTCACTGACCACACCTCCATACATTAGACTGAACCAGTCACCTCACTGACCACACCTCCATACATTAGACTGAACCAGTCACCTCACTGACCACACTACCATACATTAGACTGAACCAGTCACCTCACTGACCACACTACAATACATTAGACTGAACTAGTCACCTCACTGACCACACTACCATACATTAGACTGAACCAGTCACCTCACTGACCACACTACCATACATTAGACTGAACCAGTCACCTCACTGACCACACCTCCATACATTAGACTGAACCAGTCACCTCACTGACCACACTACCATACATTAGACTGAACCAGTCACCTCACTGACCACACTACCATACATTAGACTGAACCAGTCACCTCACTGACCACACCTCCATACATTAGACTGAACCAGTCACCTCACTGACCACACTACCATACATTAGACTGAACCAGTCACCTCACTGACCACACTACCATACATTAGACTGAACCAGTCACCTCACTGACCACACTACCATACATTAGACTGAACCAGTCACCTCACTGACCACACTACCATACATTAGACTGAACCAGTCACCTCACTGACCACACTACCATACATTAGACTGAACCAGTCACCTCACTGACCACACTACCATACATTAGACTGAACCAGTCACCTTACTGACCACACCTCCATACATTAGACTGAACCAGTCACCTCACTGACCACACTACCATACATTAGACTGAACCAGTCACCTCACTGACCACACTACCATACATTAGACTGAACCAGTCACCTCACTGACCACACTACCATACATTAGACTGAACCAGTCACCTCACTGACCACACTACCATACATTAGACTGAACCAGTCACCTTACTGACCACACCTCCATACATTAGACTGAACCAGTCACCTCACTGACCAGAGCTCCATACATTAGACTGTATGCAGACTAGATAAAGTGGGTTAATGTTGTGGTAACAGTTTGTGAGTAAATAATGGTGGTCATTACGTTTACAAATTACACCTTAATGAAGCTTATATATCAAGTTCAATTTTTTCATGTCATCCTAAATATTTTTTATGCATTCATAAAATTGTTGTAGTCTTCCTCACGTGGATTACACACACACACACACACACACACCACACAGGAACAAGCACTTGTGAGCTGTAGTACACACGCAAACACACACACATACACAGGATTTCACACCTTCCTGTGAACTGATCATCTATTTTTCCCTTCTCACTCTCCCCCTCTCCTACCCTTCTCTTCTCTCTCTCTCTCTCCCTCTCTCTCTCTTTCGCTCTCTCCCCCCTTTTTCCTTCTCACTCTCCCCCTCTCTCTCTCCTACCTTCCCTTCTCTCTCTCTCTCTCTCTGTCTGTCTCTTTTCTCTCTCTCTCTCTCTCTCTCTCTCTCTCTCCTCTCTCTCTCTCTCTCTCTCTCTCTCTCTCTCTCTCTCTCCTTTCCCTTCTCACTCTCCCCCTCCCCCCTCCTTCTACCTTTCCCTTTTCTCTCTCTCTCTCACTAAAAAAAATGGTGGGGACTCGCAGGAACCAGGGATCAGATGAGAACGGTTCTGGTATGGAGGAGTGGATGGAGGAGCAGTGGAAAAGGATGGAACAAGAGTAGGAGAGAAAATTAGGGAAGCTTTCTGAAAAAATGGAGAAAGAGCTCTCTGTGAAATTGGAAAAGTGGTTGGAGAAGGAGACAAAGAAGTGGGAGGCACAAGTCGAAACTGCAGTAGCCAGGACAAGGGCCCTAGAAGTTGAGATAAATAGGCAGAAGCGAGTTACAGGGGCAGTGACAAGAGAGGACATAACATATGAAGCTGAGAGGCCGAACAGGAAGGAAGGAGTAATGAATTATGCTAAGGTCATATCAGCCTACCAAAAAGGGCCAAGGAGTGAAAGGGAAGAACAGCTGGGTGCAGACGGAGAGGGAGATACGTCAAATGCTGAGGCACAACCATGCTATCAAGAGCCACTGGAAAAATCAAGGGAGAAAATGACCACATACAGGCAGGATCCAGAGTAACAGAGGGTGAGGCAATGGGAGGAGGAAAGAGCAAAATCAGTGTATCCATGTGCTTCAGGAGAGAGAGGAAAGACACACACTGAAAGACGGCAGAAAGAAAGAAAGGAGATTGAGAAAATCATCATGGAAATAGGTGAAGAAGAGATGGACGAGGTTGTAAATTTTCAGAGAATAGGGGGGTACTCGAAGGGGAGAAACCGACCGATCAAGCTGATTCTCAGGACGGAAACAGTGTGGAACAGGATCCTCCAAGAGAAACTACGGTTGAAATACTCGGAAGAGTACAAGAGACAGAACACAAACAGAGCGACAGCAGCTGAAGGAGAGGACAAAAAAGCGAAAGGAGCTAGGAAAGGAGACAAGGATAGAACCAGCAGAGGTCAGTCAGAGCAGCAAGGGCAAACACACACACAACTATCCTCAGAACCCCACAACCTATCACACCATCCCAACACACACTACAATCCATACCCACAGCTTCCACCCAACACCGAGCTATAAAATCCCACAGTATGCTACCAGGTCTCCCACCCTCACAGGCCCCCCAAAACACAGTGTTGGAAAGGAAACTGAAGGTATGGTACACAAACGCTGATGGAATAACAAATAAGTGGGAGGAGTGGCACGAAAGAGTCAAAGAGGCATCACCGGACATCATAGCTCTCACAGAAACCAAGCTTACAGGTTTGATAACAGATGCCATCTTTCCAACGGGATACCAGATCTTGAGGAAAGACAGAGGGAACAGGGGGGGGGGTGGAGGAGTGGCATTACTGATCAAAAACCAATGGAATTTTGATGAGCTGGAGAGAGGAGACAGCGGAGAAGAAAGTGATTACATAACGGGAACGCTTCACTCTGGAGGTCCCAAGGTGGTAATAGCAGTGATGTATAACCCACCACAGAACAGCAGGAGGCCAAGGCAAGAGTACGACGAGAGCAATAGAGCGATGGTCGACACACTTGCTACAGTGGCCAGAAGAGCTCATGCATGCAGGACAAAGCTCCTAATCATGGGTGACTTTAACCACAAGGAGATCGATTGGGAGAACTTGGAGCCACATGGGGGCCAAGATGCATGGAGGGCTAAGATGATGGAGGTGGTACTGGAAAACTTCATGTACCAACACGTAAGGGACACTACAAGAGAGAGAGGAGAGGATGAACCAGCAAGACTGGACTTAGTATTCACCTTGAGTAGTGCAGATATCGAGGACATCACATATGAGAGACCCCTTGGGGCCAGCGATCATGTGGTTTTAAGCATCGAATACACAGTAGAGTTACAAGTGGAGGGAGAAGCGGGAAGGCCAGGACGAATGAAGCCAAACTACAAGAAAGGGGACTACACGGGAATGAGGAACTTCCTGAACTGGGTTCAGTGGGACAGAGAACTGGCAGGGAAGCCAGTTAATGAGATGATGGAATATGTAGCAACAATATGCAAGGAGGCTGAGGAGAGGTTTGTACCCAAGGGTAACAGGAATAATGGAAAAGCCAGGACGAGCCCATGGTTCACCCAAAGGTGCAAGGAGGCAAAAACCAAGTGTGCTAGGGAATGGAAGAAATACAGAAGGCAAAGGACCCAGGAGAATAAGGAGAGCAGTCGTAGAGCCAGAAACGAATATGCACAGATAAGAAGGGAGGCCCAAAGACAATATGAAAACGACATAGCAGCGAAAGCCAAATCTGACCCGAAACTGTTATACAGCCACATCAGGAGGAAAACAACAGTCAAGGACCAGATAATCAGGCTAAGGAAGGAAGGAGGAGAGACAACAAGAAATGACCGTGAAGTATGTGAGGAACTCAACAAGAGATTCAAAGAAGTGTTCACAGAGGAGACAGAAGGGGCTCCAGAAAGACGGAGAGGTGGGGCATGCCATCAAGTGCTGGACACAGTGCACACAACCGAGGAAGAAGTGAAGAGGCTTCTGAGTGAGCTAAATACCTCAAAGGAAATGGGGCCAGATAACATCTTCCCATGGGTCCTGAGAGAGGGAGCAGAGGCACTATGTGTGCCCCTAACAACAATATTCAATACATCTATCGAAACAGGGAGATTGCCTGAGGCATGGAAAACAGCGAATGTAGTCCCAATCTTTAAAAAAGGAGACAGACAGGAAGCACTAAACTACAGACCAGTGTCACTGACATGCATAGTATGCAAAATCATGGAGAACGTTATCAGGAGAAGAGTGGTGGAACACCTAGATAGGAATGATCTCATCAACAGCAGCCAACATGGTTTCAGGAACGGGAAATCCTGTCACAAACCTACTGGAGTTCTATGACATGGTGACAGCAGTAAGACAAGAGAGAGAGGGGTGGGTTGATTGCGTTTTCCTAGACTGCAGGAAGGCGTTTGACACAGTTCCACACAAGATATTGGTGCAAAAACTGGAGGACAAAGCAGGGATAACAGGGAAGGCACTACAATGGATCAGGGAATACTTGTCAGGAAGACAGCAGCGAGTCATGGTACGTGGCGAGGTGTCAGAGTGGGCACCTGTGACCAGCGGGGTCCCACAGGGGTCAGTCTTAGGAGCAGTGCTGTTTCTGGTATTTGTGAACGACATGACGGAAGGAATAGACTCGGAGGTGTCCCTGTTTGCAGATGACGTGAAATTGATGAGAAGAATTCATTCGATCGAAGACCAGGCAGAACTACAAAGGGATCTGGACAGGCTACAGACATGGTCCAGCAATTGGCTCCTGGAGTTCAATCCCACCAAGTGCAAAGTCATGAAGATTGGGGAAGGACAAAGAAGACCGCAGACGGAGTACAGTCTAAGGGGCCAGAGACTACAAACCTCACTCAAGGAAAAAGATCTTGGGGTGAGTATAACACCAGGCACATCTGAAGCGCACATCAACCAAATAGCGGCTGCAGCATATGGGCGCCTTGCAAACCTCGGAACAGCATTCCGAGATCTTAATTAGGAATCGTTCAGGACCCTGTACACAGTGTACGTTAGGCCCATATTGGAGTATGCGGCACCAGTTTGGAACCCACACCTAGTCAAGCACGTAAAGAAACTAGAGAAAGTGCAAAGGTTTGCAACAAGACTAGTCCCAGAGCTAAGAGGTATGTCCTACGAGGAGAGGTTAAGGGAAATCAACCTGACGACACTGGAGGACAGGAGAGATAGGGGGGACATGATAACGACATACAAAATACTGAGAGGAATTGACAAGGTGGACAAAGACAGGATGCTCCAGAGATGGGACACAGCAACAAGGGGACACAGGTGGAAGTTGAAGACACAGATGAATCACAGGGATGTTAGGAAGTATTTCTTCAGCCACAGAGTAGTCAGCAAGTGGAATAGTTTGGGAAGCGATGTAGTGGAGGCAGGATCCATACATAGCTTTAAGCAGAGGTATGATAAAGCTCACGTTTCGGGGAGAGTGACCTAGTAGCGATCATTGAAGAGGCGGGGCCAGGAGCTCGGACTCGACCCCTGCAACCTCGACTAGGTGAGTACGAGTACAATTAGGTGAGTACACACACACACACACACACACACACACACACACACACACACACACACACACACACACACACACACACACACACACACACACACACACACACATACACACACGCACACACACACGCACACACACACACACAACACACACACACACACACACACACACACACACACACACACACACACACACACACACACACACACACACACACACACACACATATATAATATATATATATATATATATATATATATATATATATATATATATATATATATATATATTATATATATATATATATATATATAATATATATATATATATATTCAACAAACCGGCCGTATCCCACCAAGGCAGGGTGGCCCAAAAAGAAAAACGAAAGTTTCTCTTTTTAAATTTAGTAATTTATTCGGGAGAAGGGGTTACTAGCCCCTTGCTCCTGGCATTTTAGTCGCTTCTTACAACATGGAAATAAGAGGAAATAAACAAGAACAAGAACTAGAAAGAAAATAGAAGAAAACCCAGAGGGGTATGTATATATATGCTTGTACATGTATGTGTAGTGTGACCCAAGTGTAAGCAGAAGCAGCAAGACGTACCTGAAATCTTGCATGTTTATGAGACAGAAAAAAGGACACCAGCAATCTTACCATCATGTAAAACAATTACAGGTTTTCGTTTTACACTCACTTGGCAGGACGGTAGTACCTCCCTGGGTGGTTGCTGTCTACCAACTTACTACCTAGGATATATATATATATATATATATTATATATATATATATATATATATATATATATATATATATATATATATATATATATATACATATATATATATATGTATATATATATATATATATGTATATATATCTTCACCATGCGTGTCGTAAGAGGCGACTAAAATTCCTGGAACGAGGAGCTAGTAACCCCTTCTCATATATAAATTACTAAACTTTAAAAGAAAAACTTTTGTTTTCTTTTTCTTTTTCTTTTTCTTTTTCTTTTTAGGTCACTCTGCCTCGGTGGGATACGGCCGGTGCGTTGAAAAAAAAAATTCTCTTCAGTTTCTCCATCTCTCTAATTTTGTGGAGCATCTCACTTTCTTGATGTTATCATAGTAACAATATTATACTCTTAAAACTGAAAAAAAAACGTCTGACATAACTACCACCAGGTCTCTTATACTTTTATGAAGCAGTACTTTTTTTTTTAATCTATTTAATTACATATTCTTTTCATAAACATAATGAAATTCATTTCTGTTAAACAACATACAGTTTTCTGAAGGCCAATGGAAGAATTACTTGAAATCACCTTGTTTGTTGTCTATATATAATGGAAGTTATTCTCATGTAAATTCTGGTGTTAACAGAGGATGTCGTTCTGATGATGCACATTTCAGGGAACAAGTTTGTTGTGCACATAAGTTGTTTTTCTTTGAGTTTCCCATTTTTTTTCTTTCAGGTTTAAAACTGGTTTCGTTTTTCCCGCAACGTAATTTCATGACCCGTGTTGGTGTTGAGCTCTTGTAGCCACTGGTTTAACTGCCCTGTGAACTGTCTAAGTCCTTTTGAGGTTTACTGATACTTTTCCTCTGTATTTACAAGATGTCTGCTACTGATGGGTAACAGGTAATTTATATGCAGCAGTCTGTCCCCAGTGTCGGTTGTTACTGTAGCTTAAACGTAGAATACAATACAGAATCGCTCACAAGACTGCCATCCCCACGAACCCCTTTGGGGCGGGGCAGATGGCAGACCAGAGGCCTAGCTTCTCCCTGCACGCCCCGTGAGGGCGGGAACTGTGGCTAGGTCTGGGGACACTTGGTCCCAAAGATGAGGGGGGTACTTGTATCTCCTCCCATGGGAGGCTTAGGTCTCGAGACACTCCCCAGATAGGGAGCCAAGGCCGGGTCACCACTACTTGGAAAAGACCCGGGTCGAGAGAGTAGCGGCGAATAAAAAAAAAAAGTCCTTGGGTGATATCACCAATTAATTTACTTCTCACATTCAGATATTTCATCCCCTAATTTGACGCCTTCACTTCAGAATTGGTTATTACTTCATAGTAGTAGTAGTAGTAGTAATAATAATAATAATAATAATGATAATAATAATATGATAATGATTTTTATTTCAAATCATTGTATACAAATTCACAATACCGTAATCTGAAAGCCTATAGTATGCACAGCAATAATTTATAACAGTAAATTGTATGATTGTGCGTCCGCATGTGTCTGCGCGCGTGTGTCTGACTGTCTGTTTTTTGTTGCCAATTATGGCCAAATTTAGCTGTAAATGGAAGGACTGAGTGGTGTGTATTTATGCTGTTGACTGAGGGTTGTCTGTTGGCTGACTGTGGACGAGATTTGTTAGCATTAATCAAAAAGGTGGAGTGGATTATGTGAAGCAGAAAAAAAGAGCTTCAAACACTCCATTGTATAGGCATTCACTGGCTCTTTTGCATTTGTGTGTTTTAATTGGTAGCCTAGTGATGCATTTGTGCTTTTGTGATGTATGACGGGTGGGAATTTACATGTATAGAATATATATATATACATTATATATATATATATATATATATATATATATATATATATATATATATATATTATATATATATATATATATATATATATATATATATAATATATATATATATATATATATATATATATATATATATATATATATATATATATATATATACAGTGAATAAACAGAAGAATTGAAGCGGACATTAGTGGGAGTGTAAATTTCCGCTGCTGATGGATACCGCGATATATTACTTGGTAAACAGAGGACGTGTTTGTATCGGTGGGTCTCTGAATTACTCTCTTTTAAAGTCTGGTTTTATTATCTTGTGAGCAACTATGTACGTCGGGATGATCAGCCACACCATTTAAGAGAGCGAAGTTTTTAATATCTCTTTGTTTAGAGCTTTAATAAGTTACAGATAAGACTGGACATAAGCAAAATGGTGTGTTCTATTGTATGCTTGTTCGTCAGCGTGTTGTCTTCACACTTGTCGTCAGGAAGACATTCCATGAGGCACTCTTCATCGTCTCTCACTGACTGATAACTACAACTGGGCATTTGATATTTCAACGTCAACAGCTTTAGATAACATCTAAAATTGATCGTGATAGCGAGTTGGTGGTCATATATCTATAAAAAAATGATATATAAATTTCTGTTATGAAATTAGGTGACCCCGTTGTTTCATTTATGGAAAGCACCGGGTTAAGATATTGCATATTAAAGCAAGGGCTGGTTGAAATGGAAAACGTCATAACTATTAGTTGGACATAAGAAATTAGAAATCATTTTGACGTATTTAGGACATTTATGAGAAATTATGGTACCTGGAATAATCAGACATATGAAGTACACACTTTTGCAGAAAATATGTACAACTTTAAAAGCAAGATTGAGCCGTGTGTTTAATACAATTATGGAGAATGTTGAGTTGTATCTAGGCTGTTTGTGAACGCAGGAAGCACTATACTGGATGTTACACGGGAGGTGCTTAATTATAGAGATGCCAGACATTAGTGTTGTATGAAAGTGCTAGATATGAGATATCGTAGCCTTGAAATGTAAGCTCGTCTCTCTCATACGCACATTTCCATCTTTTTCCTGCAATCACTTGGCTACCAGTTTCATTCTTCCCGCAAGACGAGACTCTGGAAGACTCCAGCCTAACATAGCGTCTAGAAGGGAACACCTTCATTATTGTTCTTCCAAGATTAGTACTTTATTTTCACTAGTTGTTGATGTGTGATTGATTGGTTCTGCGAGAATAATTGCTAAGAAAATAAACAGGGTGATAGAATTAAGTTGGCTCTTCCAGCTGACCCCGTACTCACAGCTACATTACATTCTGACAACTGCTATGGGCAGACCGTACACGTGATTGGTTTAGGTAGATAATACATAAGGCTGGTTTAAATAGACACACGTGATTGATGTGAGTAGACAACACAAGGTTGGTTTAGACAGAATACACGTAATTGGTTTGGATATATAATATATACAATATGGCTGGCCAAGCCTGTCCATCTCATGAATTCAGTGTTCTGCAGAGCTGATATTCGTCTTCAGTGGGACCTTACCCTTAAATATTTCACTTGAATAGAAGATTAAAAATTTATTTAGTTTTCTTAGTATCTATCTCGCCACTTACAAAAGATTTAGTTATGTATATTTAGTGTGACTACAGTGGCTGAGCTTAATACACTGTCATCACACTGGGTATCAGAGATATAATACCCACAAGCTGGTGACTAAGACATCTTGGAGAAAGGAAGACAGACGAGGAGGCAGGAAGACAGGCTGGGAGGCAGGCGAGCAGGCAGGCAAGCAGGCAGGCAGGCGAGCAGGCAGGCAGGCGAGCAGGCAGGCAGGCAGGCAGGCAGGCAAGAATGTAGGCAGGCAAACAGGCAGGCAGGAAGGCAGACAAGCAGGCAAGCAGGCAGTCAGAGGGAAGGTCTGGGGATCCTCAACATATCAGCTGTGGTAGGCGGTGACTGGTGCTGTAGCTCTCTCTGGTTGATCGCCGATGGTTGGGCCATCCCACTCAATCTCAACTTGGCTCTTAATGCCTCCTTACCCCTAAGAAAGAGTGCATTAAGACCCTCCATGGTTTTCTCCTTAACGACCGCCTTAAATCGCTCCTGTGAAATACAACTTGTGTATAAATGGACCTTGATCCTGCATTTGTAATATTTAGATGCAATTATACACTTAATATTGACAAAAATGTGTCAGTATGGCTTTAATGATAGTGACTTTTGGTTTGATTTTAAAGTATTATTTAATCAACCAACTACAGTTCATAATTCAGTCTCACTTACGCGGGAGATCTCAGATGTTTCGGTCCGTCCTGTACCATTATTAGGTCATATGTTAGTCAAAGGATTCTTCTCCAAGTTTGGATTATTTGTTAATTGTTCCAGCCCCGGTACCGTGACTTTGATTCTTCTAGGCGAGGAATGCATGATATGATTTACAAGAAACAGGAGTGGCTAGAGGAGCGCCATTAAAGGATTTGGATTCTACGAATAAAATGAAGGGTATCCAGCACCATTAGGATATATGATCTTTACCAAGAAAGTGAAGCACCTGATCTTCTCCATTTAAGGGTCTTTATTAAGGGAATAAAGCATCCCCCCCCCCCGCACCATTAAGGGATGACTTTTACTAAAAGAATAATGTATCCCATCACCATTAAGGAATCTGACCCTAAGCTGTATGGTAAATGCTCTCGGGAAAACATCAAATTCTCATAAACTTTAGCAACCCCTTAGCTGCGTATTTAGTTAAATAATTTATTTGTCTGTTTAGTTATTTCAATTCAGAAGCTAATTTTGGTAAATTTCTTTCACTTAAAATTGTCTACAGTAATTAGATTATATTTTCTCTAAAGTCACTGTTTTTGGAGCTTTCTTTTATTAGCCTTTTTATGGTTGTAATTTGTATTTAATGGGAGTCAAAGTAGACTTGAAGATTTGTCAGGATTATTTTTAAGTCCCTGAGTTGAGAGATGCGACGGTAGTTTTTATGTGTTTGTCTGTTTCTCTCTCTCTCTCTCTCTCTCTCTCTCTCTCTCTCTCTCTCTCTCTCTCTCTCTCTCTCTCTCTCTCTCTCTCTCTCTCTCTCTCTCTCTCTCTCTCTCTCCTCTCTCTCTCCCCCTCTGTATGTGTGTGTGTGTGTGTGTGTGTGTGTGCGTGTGTGTGTATGTGTGTGTGTGTGTGTGTGTGTATGTGTGTGTGTCTCTCTCTCTCCCTTTCCCTCTCCCACACACATACTATCGTTTCCGTTATTACCATGTCGTGTAATCTACCTTACATAGGATAGCACTGATTTGTGAATAGTCGACATCTTTGAACCGTACCTGGGATTATTAATATCCAGGTGGCAGTCGCAAAAGTAAAAATTATAAATGAAAAATATACGCAAGGTCAAGTCTCCGAGTATTCATCTCCAGGAGGACGACGATAGACTTCGTATCATTGAGATCTAACCCAGATCTGGCATTTTATTGAGATGATATTTCGTTCAACAGGGACTTGATTAATTCTCAGAAGGATGGGTAGAAATAGAACATTTTATATAGAGTGGAGACACGTGAGGTGTATAGAAAATACTACTTGTTGGTATATAATACCAGTGATGTACACAGAGCTTGTTATTACTACCTCGGGTGTGATACTCGATGCGTTATAATAACTGGGTAGATACACAAATAACCCGCACATAGAAGAGAGGAGCTGACGACGACGTTTCGGTCCGACTTGGACCATTTACAAAGTCACACTGTGACTTTGTAAATGGTCCAAGTCGGACCGAAACGTCGTCGTCAGCTCTTCTCTTCTACGTGCGGGTTATTTGTGTATCGTTCCAGTCACGGTATTGTGCCTTTTCTTGTTATTAATAGCTGAGAAGGGTACACTACCTGGTCATGGACCAGGCCGCGGGGGCGTTGACCCCTGGAACACCCTCCAGGTATACCTGAAGTAACTACCCTCGTCCCTAGTCCCCTACACCCCAACCTAGAAACAAGTGGGTTATTACCATCAATGGTAATACTAAGTAATGTTGTAGAACGAGCATTTATTAAGACAGTGTTTCGCTCTTATGTAAAGGTTTACAGAGAGCGAAACGTTGTACAGGTGAAAAGGTCGTTCTGAAACGTGCGCCCCTTAGCGGAGGATCCTTGATGCCGGTGATGGGGGCTCTTGATCCAAGAAATTGGACTCGCCTTCCCGTTAGATCGAACCTGCATGCCTTCCATTCTTTCAGGGGCTGTATGACCCCTGCGAGCTTAGCGCTCTCCCACGACTCTAATAATTCTGCCACGTATGTATTTTCTTCTGTGATGTTCTTAATTGCAGTCCAACTGTGTGTAGGATAATCTGTTGATAGAGATGACAGTTGTTGTATAACAACTCCAGCTGTGACGGAACCAAAGCTTGTAAGCTTATAGCTACTGAGCCCATGCTGAAAGACTTGACAATATTGTCAGCTTAAGCGGACAGATTTCATTACATGTATGTAGTTCATCCTGTCTGATGAAATACATAAGAGAGCATAGCTAGCGGTTGTTCCCACAATATAACTATCATGCTTAACAGTTCGCAAACGGGCGAAATTACTTACAAACATTATCTCTCAGACCACAACAGGATTCAACCCTGCAGACTCTGAATCAAAGTACACAGTACTTTCGCCACTAAGCCAGATCCCAGATGATGCCTGAGATACCTGGGATCTGGCTGAGTGGCGAAAGTACTGCGTAACTTTGATACAGAGTGTGCAGGTTCAACTCCTCCTGTGGACTGAGAGATAATGTTTATAAATATCGTATATAATAGGGCTGCACACTGCAGGGGTTTCCAAGTCTGCAAAATAAAATAATATAAAGAAAGCCCGGGGAAGCAGAGTATGATTTGCTCTCTCCCCATTCAACCCCCATCCCGTCCAAACACTGGGTGGGGGAGGCAGTGATTAGCGAGAGGGTGATCAGCCATTTCCAACTGAAGAGGATTTTTATTGATCGTTAATCATAACTTCCCCTTCTCCCACTTCGTCACAGTAGCTGAATGGAGTTAGTCTTTGTGCTCCTTTATTAGGTATCGTCGAAGGGATACCTGGAAGTGTTTTTTTTTTTTACAGAGTTTACGTTTATAAGGCCTCGTCTGATCAACGCTGGTGTGCTGTAACTAGAGTAAGGTTCGTGGAAATAATGGCATGTGCAGGTTCCCCTCTCCTCAGGTTTACAAAGCCGTTTCTGAAGAACAAAAAGGCACAATACCGTGACTGGTACAATACACAAATAACCCGCACATAGGAGAGAGAAGAGATTATGACGATGTTTCGGTCCGAGTTAGACCATTCACAGGTAACCTGTAAATGGTCCAAGTCGGACCGAAACATTGTCACAAGGGTTTCTCTCTCCTGTGTGCGGGTTATATGCGTAAAGCCGTTCCTGATTTTGGTTTCTATGCGTTAACTTCAGAAAGCTTCCGATCAATTTCAAAATTTTCAACACTGGTGTTGCACATGGGGACCAATTTCTTTTCAATTTTATTTTTAAAGTGGTGTTTTGTTTTTATTTGAAATAATTTGAGAGTGCCTCTTCTGATGTACCCGAGTCCTTAATGACTCACGAAATCGTAATGACACGATTGCAAACAAACCATACTCTGACCGCGGGTTCAAATCCCGCCCGAGGTATGGTTTGAGTCCTTAATGGTTGATATATCATGTAAAAACTTTTGGGATTAGGTTGTGTATTGGCAAATTTGAAAATTTACCATTTAATAAACTTAAGAATTGTTAAATTCCACACGATAACTGGAGAATGTTTCTTGTTGTTGGCTTCAAACTTTTAGCCTAATACAAGAACTTAAATGGTCAGCCAAATGCAAGAACGTGCAATAAATAGTCAGCCAAATTTAAAAACTTGTAATAAATGGTCAGTTAAATGGAAGAACTTGCATTAAATGGTCAGTCAGATGCAAAAACTTGCAATAAATGGTCAGCCAAATGCAAGAACTTAAAATAGTCAGCCAATTACACGGCTTCAAAGCGTGATTCATTGCTAACAAAGAGGCATAAAAATAGGAATTTCTTTGTTTTTCCTTCCCCCCAATTACACGCAGCGTCACAGCAAACAGTTGAAGGCACAAGCACTGTCACTACATTTGTATAGGCACATGCAGTAAGCCCATTTCTGACTCATTCAACAGTGTGGGTCTTGAAAAGGCTTTTCCCCTTGTTATTCTAAGTCTTAGCACTCCACACGCTCCTCCAATTCTCTCCCTACTCTTCTCAATTCTCTTCCTACCCTCCTCCATTCTCTCCCTACCTCTCTCTCGCCTCCTGTATTTTCTTTATACCCTCTCCCTCTCTCTCTCTCCCCTCGTACATTCTCTCCCTTATTCTCTTCGTTGTGTTACGATCCCCTTCCTTTCTTTTCTCTCCCCTACCACTTAGCTCATTCCCCTGGATTCTTTTGTTAATCGGTTCCATGTTCACTTTTCATACGTCACTTGAGGACTTGTGCGTCATTTCTGTTCTTGAGATCTTCAGCAGCGTGTTTGCTGTATGTTTCACGCGCGCCCCTAACCCTCTGCGACTGCTGCTTCACGCGTCCCTAACTCTCCGCGACTGCTGCCTCTTGCGTCCCTAACCCTTTGCGACTGCTGCTTCACGCGTTCATCACCCTCGAAACTCAGCCTCCGCGACTCTCATCTTCCACGACTCCTGCACACGACTCCACAACAGCTCCTGCCACTCGACCTCTCAAAGGTTCACACTCTTGTCAATTAAGCCATTTAAGGGCGTCAGTTAGACTATTACAAAACATTAGACCAAGAGCAGAGCGCCATTTGCCAGTCACCCCAAAAAATTACTAATTGAGATTGATGCGCAGTTGCAAACGTCGGGAAGACAGGCCAAATTTACCAACTGTAATCGGGAGCGAAGTGTGTAGGTTGCAATTACAACACATTTATTATGCTCCCGTTGCAAGAGGGAGGAAGTTAGTTGATTCAGCTTTGCGCATCATCTAACTTCAACATTTACAGCTGCATTGCTCAAAGTTTCAATAAATGATTTAGAAAACCGAGAAGTTGATAAACGAGACACTTGTGCAAGATTTGGGTATCTTTACCCTGGAAACGTTTCGTCAGCTAGTGGTTTCTTCAGTCTAGCGCACAGAACAGTGGAAGATGAGGAAGAGTTTGAGATAATCAGTCCCTCAGCCTGGAGTCGATGTATCCGGTCCATCACTCTTGATAAAAGTGTAGCATACGCGATGAGATGGTGCTTATATACTGCAAACAGTATATATTGAAGACTTGAATATGACGACCTGGCTAGCATGGGCCAGTAGGCTTGCTGCCCTCCTTTTAAGTCTTACGTTCTTACTTCTGCTAGTTAGCCCCTCCTCCTGTAATTCAACATTGCTGAGGGAGGAACCATTTGACTCTCCCAGTCACACCCCAGGGAAGAGCTACTCTGAACAAGTCTTAAATTGGGGTAATCACACATAAGGGAGCAACACTCCTACCAAGACCGTCCCCGGAGGCTTGTTCCTCGATTTCATTATGGAAATCCTTCATTATAGTGACGATTTCTGGTCCTTGGAGATGTTTACCTAGGGATCTTGTTTATTCCTCCTCCTTCTCCTCCTCCGTCTTCCTCTGTTGTTATTGCTGCTGTTGCTTCTGTTTCTACTGTTGCTGCTGCTGCTGTTGCTGTTATTGCTGCTGTTATTATTGCTGTTGCTGCTGCTGTTATTCTTCTTGCTGCTGCTGTTATTGTTCTTGCTGTTGTTTTTGCTGCTGCTGCTTCTACTTTATTATCATTATTTAGTAGTACACTCACAAGAAAGCACTAAATCCGAATGAGTTTAGTACTTAAAGCCTTACAGCCTAAGAGCTCTTATCCTACCTCCAGTCACTTCAAACCTATCCCCCTCCTCTCTCTCTCTCTCTCTCTCTCTCTCTCTCTCTCTCTCTCTCTCTTTCTCTCCCAAACTCGTTACTTAACGTAATGTAACGACGACGTTATAAATAGTTTTTAGCCTAAGTTTGTAATATTAGCCAGAGCCATTAATTACCGAAAGTTTTTTATATATTACTTTCTCTACGGTTTAAGGTCGTATAGATTAAACTCTCGCAGCCTCGTAGTTAACTCACCTGCACCCACCATATAATATTGATGATAATGATAATAATAACAATGATAATAACACGACAGCAGTATGACACTCTCAATAAATGATTATAGGAAATAGTAAAGGTAGTAATATGTAGTTTACCGGGGAAAAATATAAAAATTCAGGCGATGTTATTGGGGTTTTCAATTATTGAGGGTCGATTGGATGCTCTGTTACGCTGGGGTTGAAAATTGTTGGCAATTTTTTTTGTAAGTCTGGTTCTGAATCATTTATGTAGCAGCAAGTGTAATAATAACCAGAGGAAAGGAAGTTCACTGTATTCGATCTAGAGTTGACAAGAAGGAAGAACGAGACAAAAGAGAGAAGAAAATAAACTAACAGTATTGAATCTAGATAAGAAGAACTAGACAACATGTGCATTAACAGCTAAAGAGAAGAAATTGGAAAATAGCGTCTGGGAAACTGGAATTAGTGTCTAGGGAAACAAGGACAAACATACACTAACAACACTAGTCAATAAAACTTAACTTTTAATTCAGTTCAGAAACTAAATTAGTTGTTTTAGTTTAACTTTGATTCACTGATTACGAACTTGTGTTTGTGTAGTCTCTATCACATATTTTTTTTTCTAGATCATACGATCAATATTTCGTTTACTAATGTTGAAGAAACACATAAACCTCTTACCAAACAGTCGTAGGTATTATATAATACATAGATATTAAATGTGGTGCGTGAATTTACAAAATCTTTCCTAACTAAAATTCATTATATAAATGTACAGCAAAAGTGTATTAATTACCGGCAATATGTTAGGTAAAACAGACATAAGTGCAACTAATGCAACATTTTATTGTGGCAACGTTTCGCCCTCCAGGAGCTTTGTCAAGCTGTAACAGCTTGACAAAGCCTACCAAGCGTTAACGGCAAGAACTTACCATCTTGTATACTAGTAACTAGAGGGAAGAAAATACTCTTGGATTTAATCTAGCATTACTTAGGATGAAGAAATATTAAATACAAATTTAAATGCGACTGGAAAAAGATATCACAGGGTATTTTAAAAATAATTTAGCAATGGATTTATTTAAGTGACAACATATGGAGGAAGACTGTATAGAGAAGTGGTTCTAATGTTAATGTAAAGAATGTTGTAGAATGTTTATCAGTGAATACGATGTTGGTAGAGAGCAGAGTATACCGAAAGTTACTGAAGTGAGAGTTGAATATTTTGAGGAGGAAATAAAGATACTGAACTGAGAGTTAAATATTTTGAGGAGAAAATAAAGGCACTGAACTGCGAGTTGAATATTTTGAGGAGGAAATAAAGGTACTGAACTGAGAGTTGAATATTTTGAGGAGGAAATAAAGATACTGAACTGAGAGTTAAATATTTTGAGGAGGAAATAAGGATACTGAACTGAGAGTTAAATATTTTGAGGAGAAAAGAAAGGCACTGAACTGCGAGTTGAATATTTTGAGGAGGAAATAAAGATACTGAACTGAGAGTTAAATATTTTGAGGAGGAAATAAAGGCACTGAACTGCGAGTTGAATATTTTGAGGAGGAAATGCAGGTACTGAACTGCGAGTTGAATATTTTGAGGAGGAAATGCAGGTACTGAACTGCGAGTTGAATATTTTGAGGAGGAAATGCAGGTACTGAACTGCGAGTTGAATATTTTGAGGAGGAAATGCAGGTACTGAACTGCGAGTTGAATATTTTGAGGAGGAAATGCAGGTACTGAACTGCGAGTTGAATATTTTGAGGAGGAAATAAAGGTACTGAACTGCGAGTTGAATATTTTGAGGAGGAAATAAAGGTACTGAACTGCGAGTTGAATATTTGAGGAGGAAATAAAGGTACTGAACTGCGAGTTGAATATTTTGAGGAGGAAATAAAGGCACTGAACTGCGAGTTGAATATTTTGAGGAGGAAATAAAGGCACTGAACTGCGAGTTGAATATTTTGAGGAGGAAATAAAGGTACTGAACTGCGAGTTGAATATTTTGAGGAGGAAATAAAGGTACTGAACTGCGAGTTGAATATTTTGAGGAGGAAATAAAGGTACTGAACTGCGAGTTGAATATTTTGAGGAGGAAATAAAGGTACTGAACTGAGAGTTAAATATTTTGAGGAGGAAATAAAGGTACTGAACTGTGAGTTGAATATTTTGAGGAGGAAATAAAGGTACTGAACTGCGAGTTGAATATTTTGAGGAGGAAATGAAGGTACTGAACTGCGAGTTGAATATTTGAGGAGGAAATAAAGGTACTCAACCGAGAGCTGAATAGACAAAGAAGGAAATAAAGGTGCTGAACTGAGAGTTGAATACACAAAGGAGACAACAGAGGCACTGAACGAATATACAAGTGATAAGTAAGTCAGAGAAAATTCTGAGTTAGGGGAGTTAGGGTAACTAGGAGACAAGGAGTGAATTATACTTAAGACTGAAGAGCTCAGTGGATGATTAGGGCTGAAGGAAATGAGAGGGTAAGAGATAAAACAAGAATGAAGGGAAAGCCGTGAGGGGTGGGGATTATGAGGAGGAGGAAGGGCAACTAAAGGGTGAGTGGAGTAGGTTGATAATTAAGGGTATGAAGATAGGCGGGGTATAATTATGAATAAGAAGACTGGGACATAATTACCAGTAAGAAGATAAGTGGAAATAATCCTCTTTTGTATGCCCTGTGTTTTTTTACAGTGAGAATACTGCTACTACTACCATTACTACTACTACTACTACTACTACTACTACTACTACTACTGATACTACTGCAACTATTACTATTGCTACTACTACATCTACTACTGCTACTATTACTACTGCTACTACTACATCTGCTACTGCTGCTGCTACTACTACTACTGTTATCACTACTACTACTGCTGCTACTACTACTACCACCCCAATCCTCACCAATACCACTACTACTACCTTTACCACGACCAGCACTGCTACTACTTCTAATGCAGTTGCTACGTCATTATTTAGCACAACATCTACTATTTCTGGCACCTACTACTACTACTACTACTACTACTGTTACTAATTCTGTTACAAGAACCACTGCTACTAATACTGCTATTGTTAAATAACCAAAAAGGCACAATACCGTGACTGGAACGATACACAAATAACCCGCACATAAAAGAGAGAAGCTTACGACGACGTTTCGGTCCGACTTGGACCATTGACAAAGTCACACCATTGGACCATTGACAAAGTCAATGGTCCAAGTCGGACCGAAACGTCGTCGTAAGCTTCTCTCTTTTATATGCGGGTTATTTGTGTACTGCTATTGTTTCTGCTGCTACTTGTATTATTAGCATCATATTTGCTACTACTAATACTACTATCACAACTGTTACCACCATTTTAACTACCAATATTGTAGCTGCTACTGTTACTAGCATCGTTCCCCTCTACTGTCACACTGCTATTGTTTTTATTACGGCTACTAACATCGACTATTCCGACGCTACAGCCGGCCCTCAAGGTAAGTGCCTGGGTGCTGGGCTCTTAATGTAAGAGGACCTATCCTCTCCCTCTCCTTTATCGAACCGATGGCATCTCATTCCCTATGTGTTGTTTACTTATTAAATAGTGTTTATATATTTGTATATAAACTCACATATGTGTGTTTAAAGTTATATATGTCGTATATAAATTCAGATGTGAATTTTAAAAGCTAAAAAAAAGAATAGTTTAGTCCAGCAGTATTTTTTTTTATTATTTCACCGTATTTTTTTCTTTATTCCCGATATAGGCACTTTTCACCCTGACGGGTTTAGTTCTTCTCTATAAATATAATAATTATAGTAATCTGCTGTTGTAATCTGTTAAGTTAAATGGATAATTAAAACCAACACACACACACACACATACAGCCACACACACACACTACACACACACACACACACAACACACACTCCACAACGACACCACACATCACACATACAATACACACACGGACAACTAACAAAACAACACACACACACACACACACACACACACACACACACACACACACACACACACACACACACACACACACACACACTCATGTAGCAGCTGCCCTATAAACAATCATGAATTGAAGACACATTCCGTGACTGACCGTAGCAGAGAGTGCTTGTTCCAGGTTAGAGTGGAGAGTGTTGTTCCAGGTTAGACGTGGAGAGTGTTTGTTCCAGGTTAGGGGAGAGTTTGCAGAGAGTGGATTTTGTTCCAGGTTAGAGGGAGAGTGTTGTTCCAGGTTTAGAGTGGAGAGTGTTTGCTCCAGGTTTAGAGTGGAGAGTGTTGTTCCAGGTTTAGAGTGGAGAGTGTTTGTTCCAGGTTTAGAGGGAGAGTGTTTGTTCCAGGTTTAGAGTGGAGAGTGTTTGTTCCAGGTTTAGAGTGGAGAGTGTTTGTTCCAGGTTAGAGTGGAGAGTGTTTGTTCCAGGTTTAGAGTGGAGAGTGTTTGTTCCAGGTTTAGAGTGGAGAGTGTTTGTTCCAGGTTTAGAGTGGAGAGTGTTTGTTCCAGGTTTAGAGTGGAGAGTGTTTGTTCCAGGTTTAGAGTGGAGAGTGTTTGTTCCAGGTTTAGAGTGGAGAGTGTTTGTTCCAGGTTTAGAGTGGAGAGTGTTTGTTCCAGGTTTAGAGTGGAGAGTGTTTGTTCAGGTTTAGAGTGGAGAGTGTTTGTTCCAGGTTTAGAGTGGAGAGTGTTTGTCGTTCTCAGGTTTAGAGTGGAGAGTGTTTGTTCCAGGTTTAGAGTGGAGAGTGTTGTTCCAGGTTTAGAGTGGAGAGTGTTTGTTCCAGGTTTAGAGTGGAGAGTGTTTGTTCCAGGTTTAGAGTGGAGAGTGTTTGTTCCAGGTTTAGAGTGGAGAGTGTTTGTTCCAGGTTTAGAGTGGAGAGGCTTGTTCCAGGTTTAGAGTGGAGAGTGTTTGTTCCAGGTTTAGAGTGAGAGTGTTTGTTCCAGGTTTAGAGTGGAGAGTGTTTTGTTCCAGGTTTAGAGTGGAGAGTGTTTGTTCCAGGTTTAGAGTGGAGAGTGTTTGTTCCAGGTTTAGAGTGGAGAGTGTTTGTTCCAGGTTTAGAGTGGAGAGTGTTTGTTCCAGGTTTAGAGTGGAGAGTGTTTGTTCCAGGTTTAGAGTGGAGAGTGTTTGTTCCAGGTTTAGAGTGGAGAGTGTTTGTTCCAGGTTTAGAGTGGAGAGTGTTTGTTCCAGGTTTAGAGTGGAGAGTGTTTGTTCCAGGTTTAGAGTGGAGAGTGTTTGTTCCAGGTTTAGAGTGGAGAGTGTTTGTTCCAGGTTTAGAGTGGAGAGTGTTTGTTCCAGGTTTAGAGTGGAGAGTGTTTGTTCCAGGTTTAGAGTGGAGAGTGTTTGTTCCAGGTTTAGAGTGGAGAGTGTTTGTTCCAGGTTTAGAGTGGAGAGTGTTTGTTCCAGGTTTAGAGTGGAGAGTGTTTGTTCCAGGTTTAGAGTGGGAGAGTGTTTGTTCCAGGTTTAGAGTGGAGAGTGTTTGTTCCAGGTTTAGATGGGGAGAGTGTTTGTTCCAGGTTTAGAGTGGAGAGTGTTTCTTCCAGTTTAGAGTGGAGAGTGTTTGTTCCAGTTTAGAGTGGAGAGTGTTTGTTCCAGGTTTAGAGTGGAGAGTGTTTGTTCCAGGTTTAGAGTGGAGAGTGTTTGTTCCAGGTTTAGAGTGGAGAGTGTTTGTTCCAGATTTAGAGTGGAGAGTGTTTGTTCCAGGTTTAGAGTGGAGAGTGTTTGTTCCAGGTTTAGAGTGGAGAGTGTTTGTTCCAGGTTTAGAGTGGAGAGTGTTTGTTCCAGGTTTAGAGTGGAGAGTGTTTGTTCCAGGTTTAGAGTGGAGAGTGTTTGTTCCAGGTTTAGAGTGGAGAGTGTTTGTTCCAGGTTTAGAGTGGAGAGTGTTTGTTCCAGGTTTAGAGTGGAGAGTGTTTGTTCCAGGTTTAGAGTGGAGAGTGTTTGTTCCAGGTTTAGAGTGGAGAGTGTTTGTTCCAGGTTTAGAGTGGAGAGTGTTTGTTCCAGGTTTAGAGTGGAGAGTGTTTGTTCCAGGTTTAGAGTGGAGAGTGATTGTTTCCAGGTTTAGAGTGGAGAGTGTTTGTTCCAGGTTTAGAGTGGAGAGTGTTTGTTCCAGGTTTAGAGTGGAGAGTGTTTGTTCCAGGTTTAGAGTGGAGAGTGTTGTTCCAGGTTTAGAGTGGAGAGTGCTTGTTCCAGGTTTAGAGTGGAGAGTGTTGTTCCAGGTTTAGAGTGGAGAGTGTTTGTTCCAGGTTTAGAGTGGAGAGTGTTTGTTCCAGGTTTAGAGTGGAGAGTGTTTGTTCCAGGTTTAGAGTGGAGAGTGTTTGTTCCAGGTTTAGAGTGGAGAGTGTTTGTTCCAGGTTTAGAGTGGAGAGTGTTTGTTCCAGGTTTAGAGTGGAGAGTGTTTGTTCCAGTTTTAGAGTGGAGAGTGTTTGTTCCAGGTTTAGAGTGGAGAGTGTTGTTCCAGGTTTAGAGTGGAGAGTGTTTGTTCCAGGTTTAGAGTGGAGAGTGTTTGTTCCAGGTTTAGAGTGGAGAGTGTTTGTTCCAGGTTTAGAGTGGAGAGTGCTTGTTCCAGGTTTAGAGTGGAGAGTGTTTGTTCCAGGTTTAGAGTGGAGAGTGTTTGTTCCAGGTTTAGAGTGGAGAGTGTTTGTTCCAGGTTTAGAGTGGAGAGTGTTTGTTCCAGGTTTAGGAGTGGAGAGAGTGTTTGTTCCAGGTTTAGAGTGGAGAGTGTTTGTTCCAGGTTTAGAGTGGAGAGTGTTTGTTCCAGGTTTAGAGTGGAGAGTGTTGTTCCAGGTTTAGAGTGGAGAGTGTTTGTTCCAGGTTTAGAGTGGAGAGTGTTTGTTCCAGGTTTAGAGTGGAGAGTGTTTGTTCCAGGTTTAGAGTGGAGAGTGTTTGTTCCAGGTTTAGAGTGGAGAGTGTTTTGTTCCAGGTTTAGAGTGGAGAGTGTTTGTTCCAGGTTTAGAGTGGAGAGTGTTTGTTCCAGGTTTAGAGTGGAGAGTGTTTGTTCCAGGTTTAGAGTGGAGAGTGTTTGTTCCAGGTTTAGTGTGGAGTGTTTGTTCCAGGTTTAGAGTGGAGAGTGTTTGTTCCAGGTTTAGAGTGGAGAGTGTTTGTTCCAGGTTTAGAGTGGAGAGTGTTTGTTCCAGGTTTAGAGTGGAGAGTGTTTGTTCCAGGTTTAGAGTGGAGAGTGTTTGTTCCAGGTTTAGAGTGGAGAGTGTTTGTTCCAGGTTTAGAGTGGAGAGTGTTTGTTCCAGGTTTAGAGTGGAGAGTGTTTGTTCCAGGTTTAGAGTGGAGAGTGTTTGTTCCAGGTTTAGAGTGGAGAGTGTTTGTTCCAGGTTTAGAGTGGAGAGTG
This sequence comes from Cherax quadricarinatus, assembly GCF_026875155.1. NCBI lineage: Eukaryota > Metazoa > Arthropoda > Malacostraca > Decapoda > Parastacidae > Cherax > Cherax quadricarinatus. The sequence continues at coordinate 20,689,812 of NC_069468.1, forward strand.
TTTGCTCCAGGTTTAGAGTGGAGAGTGTTTGTTCCAGGTTTAGAGTGGAGAGTGTTTGTTCCAGGTTTAGAGTGGAGAGTGTTTGTTCCAGGTTTAGGGTGGAGAGTGTTTGTTCCAGGTTTAGCGTGGAGAGTATTTGTTCCAGGTTTAGAGTGGAGAGTGTTTGTTCCAGGTTTAGGGTGGAGGTTTTGTTCCAGGTTTAGAGTGGAGAGTGTTTGTTCCAGGTTTAGAGTGGAGAGTGTTTGTTCCAGGTTTAGAGTGGAGAGTGTTTGTTCCAGGTTTAGAGTGGAGAGTGTTTGCTCCAGGTTTAGAGTGGAGAGTGTTTGTTCCAGGTTTAGAGTGGAGAGTGTTTGTTCCAGGTTTAGAGTGGAGAGTGTTTGTTCCAGGTTTAGAGTGGAGAGTGTTTGTTCCAGGTTTAGAGTGGAGAGTGTTTGTTCCAGGTTTAGAGTGGAGAGTGTTTGTTCCAGGTTTAGAGTGGAGAGTGCTTGTTCCAGGTTTAGAGTGGAGAGTGTTTGTTCCAGGTTTAGAGTGGAGAGTGTTTGTTCCAGGTTTTAGAGTGGAGAGTGCTTTGTTCCAGGTTTAGAGTGGAGAGTGTTTGTTCCAGGTTTAGAGTGGAGAGTGTTTGTTCCAGGTTTAGAGTGGAGAGTGTTTGTTCCAGGTTTAGAGTGGAGAGTGTTTGTTCCAGGTTTAGAGTGGAGAGTGTTTGTTCCAGGTTTAGAGTGGAGAGTGTTTGTTCCAGGTTTAGAGTGGAGAGTGTTTGTTCCAGGTTTAGAGTGGAGAGTGCTTGTTCCGGGTTTTTTAGGTGGAGAGTGTTTGTTCCAGGTTTAGAGTGGAGAGTTTTCGTTTAGTTTTTCCAGGTTTAGAGTGGAGAGTGTTTGTTCCAGGTTTAGAGTGGAGAGTGTTTGTTCCAGGTTTAGAGTGGAGAGGCTTGTTCCAGGTTTAGAGTGGAGAGTGTTGTTCCAGGTTTAGAGTGAGAGTGTTTGTTCCAGGTTTAGAGTGGAGAGTGTTTGTTCAGGTTTAGAGTGGAGAGTGTTTGTTCCAGGTTTAGAGTGGAGAGTGTTTGTTCCAGGTTTAGAGTGGAGAGTGTTTGTTCCAGGTTTAGAGTGGAGAGTGTTTGTTCCAGGTTTAGAGTGGAGAGTGTTTGTTCCGGTTTAGAGTGGAGAGTGTTTGTTCCAGGTTTAGAGTGTGAGAGTGGATTTTGTTCCAGGTTTAGAGTGGAGAGTGTTTGTTCCAGGTTTAGAGTGGAGAGTGTTTGTTCCAGGTTTAGAGTGGAGAGTGTTTGTTCCAGGTTTAGAGTGGAGAGTGTTTGTTCCAGGTTTAGAGTGGAGAGTGTTTGTTCCAGGTTTAGAGTGGAGAGTGTTTGTTCCAGGTTTAGAGTGGAGAGTGTTTGTTCCAGGTTTAGAGTGGAGAGTGTTTGTTCCAGGTTTAGAGTGGAGAGTGTTTGTTCCAGGTTTAGAGTGGAGAATGTTTGTTCCAGGTTTAGAGTGGAGAGTGTTTGTTCCAGGTTTAGAGTGGAGAGTGTTTGTTCCAGGTTTAGAGTGGAGAGTGTTTGTTCCAGGTTTAGAGTGGAGAGTGTTTGTTCCAGATTTAGAGTGGAGAGTGTTTGTTCCAGATTTAGAGTGGAGAGTGTTTGTTCCAGGTTTAGAGTGGAGAGTGTTTGTTCCAGGTTTAGAGTGGAGAGTGTTTGTTCCAGGTTTAGAGTGGAGAGTGTTTGTTCCAGATTTAGAGTGGAGAGTGTTTGTTCCAGGTTTAGAGTGGAGAGTGTTTGTTCCAGGTTTAGAGTGGAGAGTGTTTGTTCCAGGTTTAGAGTGGAGAGTGTTTGTTCCAGGTTTAGAGTGGAGAGTGTTTGTTCCAGGTTTAGAGTGGAGAGTGTTTGTTCCAGGTTTAGAGTGGAGAGTGTTTGTTCCAGGTTTAGAGTGGAGAGTGTTTGTTCCAGGTTTAGAGTGGAGAGTGTTTGTTCCAGGTTTAGAGTGGAGAGTGTTTGTTCCAGGTTTAGAGTGGAGAGTGTTTGTTCCAGGTTTAGAGTGGAGAGTGTTTGTTCCAGGTTTAGAGTGGAGAGTGTTTGTTCCAGGTTTAGAGTGGAGAGTGATTGTTCCAGGTTTAGAGTGGAGAGTGTTTGTTCCAGGTTTAGAGTGGAGAGTGTTTGTTCCAGATTTAGAGTGGAGAGTGTTTGTTCCAGGTTTAGAGTGGAGAGTGCTTGTTCCAGGTTTAGAGTGGAGAGTGCTTGCTCCAGGTTTAGAGTGGAGAGTGCTTGTTCCAGGTTTAGAGTGGAGAGTGTTTGTTCCAGGTTTAGAGTGGAGAGTGTTTGTTCCAGGTTTAGAGTGGAGAGTGCTTGTTCCAGGTTTAGAGTGGAGAGTGTTTGTTCCAGGTTTAGAGTGGAGAGTGTTTGTTCCAGGTTTAGAGTGGAGAGTGCTTGTTCCAGGTTTAGAGTGGATAGTGTTTGTTCCAGTTTTAGAGTGGAGAGTGTTTGTTCCACGTTTAGAGTGGAGAGTGCTTGTTCCAGGTTTAGAGTGGAGAGTGTTTGTTCCAGGTTTAGAGTGGAGAGTGTTTGTTCCAGGTTTAGAGTGGAGAGTGTTTGTTCCAGGTTTAGAGTGGAGAGTGCTTGTTCCAGGTTTAGAGTGGAGAGTGTTTGTTCCAGGTTTAGAGTGGAGAGTGTTTGTTCCAGGTTTAGAGTGGAGAGTGTTTGTTCCAGGTTTAGAGTGGAGAGTGTTTGTTCCAGGTTTAGAGTGGAGAGTGTTTGTTCCAGGTTTAGAGTGGAGAGTGTTTGCTCCAGGTTTAGAGTGGAGAGTGTTTGTTCCAGGTTTAGAGTGGAGAGTGTTTGTTCCAGGTTTAGAGTGGAGACTGTTTGTTCCAGGTTTAGAGTGGAGGTGTTTTGTTCCAGGTTTAGAGTGGAGAGTGTTTGTTCAGGTTTAGAGTGGAGAGTGTTTGTTCCAGGTTTAGAGTGGAGAGTGATTGTTCCAGGTTTAGAGTGGAGAGTGTTTGTTCCAGGTTTAGAGTGGAGAGTGTTTGTTCCAGGTTTAGAGTGGAGAGTGTTTGTTCCAGGTTTAGAGTGGAGAGTGTTTGTTCCAGGTTTAGTGTGGAGTGTTTGTTCCAGGTTTAGAGTGGAGAGTGTTTGTTCCAGGTTTAGAGTGGAGAGTGTTTGTTCCAGGTTTAGAGTGGAGAGTGTTTGTTCGAGGTTTAGAGTGGAGAGTGTTTGTTCCAGGTTTAGAGTGGAGAGTGTTTGTTCCAGGTTTAGAGTGGAGAGTGTTTGTTCCAGGTTTAGAGTGGAGAGTGTTTGTTCCAGGTTTAGAGTGGAGAGTGTTTGTTCCAGGTTTAGAGTGGAGAGTGTTTGTTCCAGGTTTAGAGTGGAGAGTGTTTGTTCCAGGTTTAGAGAGGAGAGTGTTTGCTCCAAGTTTAGAGTGGAGAGTGTTTGTTCCAGGTTTAGAGTGGAGAGTGTTTGTTCCAGGTTTAGAGTGGAGAGTGTTTGTTCCAGGTTTAGGGTGGAGAGTGTTTGTTCCAGGTTTAGCGTGGAGAGTATTTGTTCCAGGTTTAGAGTGGAGAGTGTTTGTTCCAGGTTTAGGGTGGAGGGTATTTTGTTCCAGGTTTAGAGTGGAAAGTGTTTGTTCCAGGTTTAGAGTGGAGAGTGTTTGTTCCAGGTTTAGGGTGGAGAGTGTTTGTTCCAGGTTTAGAGTGGAGAGTGTTTGTTCCAGGTTTAGAGTGGAGAGTGTTTGTTCCAGGTTTAGGGTGGAGAGTGTTTGTTCCAGGTTTTAGAGTGGAGAGTGCTTGTTCCAGGTTTAGAGTGGAGAGTGTTTGTTCCAGGTTTAGAGTGGAGAGTGTTTGTTCCAGGTTTAGAGTGGAGAGTGTTTGTTCCATGTTTAGGGTGGAGAATGTTTGTTTCAGGTGAAGAGTGTTTGTTCCAGGTGGAGAGTTTGTTCCAGGTGAAGAGTTTGTTCCAGGTGGAGAGTTTGTTCGAGGTGAAGAGTGTTTATTCCAAGTTGATAGTAGCAGACTAATCATTACTTCACATCATGGTAATCGCACAATGGTAGGTTGAACACTAACCACAGGGCAGGGATGAACGTATTGCAGCAATTCCCCGGAGAGCACTCCTTCTCACGCCAACCACACCCAGTACTCACTTCACGTACTCATTACTGTGGATTTACTGTGCTCACACACCACATTGAAGCTCCACCATGAAACCACCATTAACCTCATCAGGTACCCTCTATCTTGTAGCCTCAGATGCCTCTTAAAGAGTGTCTAGTATTCTCTTAGCGGCTTTCTGATTAATGAGAGACATGTGCAACAGCTGGGTATCTTTATTTATCAAATAAAGTATCTTTATTTATCTTTATTTTTCAAATAAAGTATCTTCTTTTTCAAATGAAGATAGTCACGTAACTATCTTTATTTTTCTAATATAGTTACGTGACTATCTTTATTTGACTGTTTTATCTCTTCTATTTTCATTTTTCAAATATAGATAGTCACGTGTGCCTAATTCCTCAGCTTGTTGATACTGTATGTTATTTTTGTAATTCTCTCTCTCTCTCTCTCTCTCTCTCTCTCTCTCTCTCTCTCTCTCTCTCTCTCTCTCTCTCTCTCTCTCTCTCTCTCTCTCTCTCTCTCTCTCTCTCATACACACACACACACACACACACACACACACACACACACACACACACACACACACACACACACACAACACACACACACAATTCTTCAATAATATTAAAAATAACTTCCTACCAAGTCTATTACAAGTTATCAGCTGTTATTTTAACCAGGTTTCATTTCACAGTCTGGCAATAATATCACCAGTTATTTTTAATATAAACTACTCTCCGTAATAATCCAGAGAACGAAAAATATCGTTCAAAAATCAAATTTGTGTCAAACATGCCTTCTGACATTATCCCCAAAAAGTATATTTATAATTGTATTTTTAATCACCAGGTTGAGCCAGAATATTTCTAGAAATTAGTTTCTTATATCCAAGAAAATCTGAAGTAAACACTCGGCGAGTGAAGGTGACAGGGCTATTAATATTTGTAATGTAAGTAGTAGTAGTAGTAGTATTAGTAGTAGTAGTAGTAGTAGTATTATTAGTATTAGTATTAGTAGTAGTAGTAGCAGCAGCGGCAGCATCAGCAACAACAGTAGCAGCAACAGCAGTAGCCCACACCACTCATCCGCCCACCTACACTACTCACCCACCTACACTACTCACCCACCTACACTACTCGCCAACCCACACAACTCGCCCACCCACACTACTCGCCCACCCACACTACTCGCCCACCCACACTACTCGCCCACCCACACTACTCGCCCACCCACACTACTCGCCCACCCACACTACTCGCCCACCCACACTACTCGCCCACCCACACTACTCGCCCACCCACACTACAAAACCCACTACACCCACTAACCACTCATTGCCCTCCTCCATGCATATCAAATCTCCGCCCCTTCTCCCTCACTTCAACCCTTCTTCCCTTTCTTCCCGTCTACCCCATTCGTAGAAGCCCTTAAGGGACAAAGGGAGACTCCCCTTGAGAGGGCAGAAACCTGCTATGGTCGCTCTGCTAGGCTCAGCTTACACTGTTTTTGTTGTGTTGGCCCCTCATGTTATTTATCAGTCACTCGGCTTGTTCTTCAACGTAGGGCTGTTCTCCGTCACTTGTTCTCCATTGTTAGGCTCGTTCTCCATTTGTTCTTCATTGTTAGGCTCGTTCCCCACTCGTTCTCCATTGCTAGGCTTGTTCCCCACTTGTTCTTCATTGTTAGGCTCGTTCTCCATTTGTTCTTCATTGTTAGGCTCGTTCCCCACTCGTTCTCCATTGCTAGGCTTGTTCCCCACTTGTTCTTCATTGTTAGGCTCGTTCCCCACTTGTTCTTCATTGTTAGGCTCGCTTCCAACTTGTTCTCCATTGTTAGGCTCGTTCTCCATTTGTTCTTCATTGTTAGGCTCGTTCTCCATTTGTTCTTCATTGTTAGGCTCGCTTCCAACTTGTTCTTCACTGTTAGACTCGTTCCCCACTTGTTCTTCATTGTTAGGCTCGTTCCCCACTTGTTCTTCATTGTTAGGCTCGTTCCCCACTTGTTCTTCATTGTTAGGCTCGTTCCCCACTTGTTCTTCATTGTTAGGCTCGTTCCCCACTTGTTCTTCATTGTTAGGCTCGTTCCCCACTTGTTCTTCATTGTTAGGCTCGTTCTCCATTTGTTCTTCATTGTTAGGCTCGCTTCCAACTTGTTCTTCATTGTTAGGCTCGTTCCCCACTTGTTCTTCATTAAAAAACAAAGGGGCACAATACTGTGACTGGAACAAAGAGGAACTTATAACGACGTTTCGGTCCGACTTGGACTATTTACGAAACGTCGTTGTAAGCTTTTCTCTCCTATTTGCCGGTTAGTTGTGTAAAGGAAAGATTTGTTGGGATTTTTTAACCCGGAGGGTTAGCCAGCCAGGATAACCCACGAAGTCACTGCGTCATCGAGGACTGTCTTATTTCCATTGTGGTCCTTCAGTGTTTTCCCCCAGGATGCCACCCACACCAGTCAACTAACACCCAGGTACCTACTTACTGCTAGGTGAACAGGGATAGCAGGTGTGAGGAAACATGTCCAACGTTTCTATCCATGCCGGGGAGTGAACCATGGACATTCAGTGTGTGAGGCGAGAGCGTTAGCAACCGAGCCACGGGACATCGTGGTAAGGATATGTTCAACGTAAGTGTTCATGAGATAGAAAGGAAAGTAATCGTGCCAGAGTGCAACAAAAAAAAAACAGGTTACCATTTCATACTCAGGATTGACATTCGTCATCGTGCTCAGTAGTAATTCTTGTTTAAAAAAATCCACAGATATTTTTTAGACAGTTTGAAGTTGTAAAACGATTTAGGGCACCTAGATTTTCAGGATAATGTTACATTATATTACTTTAACCTAGGAACTCACAATAGAGATATTGTGACCCAAAAAAAAAGAATAGATGATTAAAAAGCTGAATACAGAGGCTTACAGGGTCTGTATAAATATATGCCGCTGAGGAAGCCAAATAGAAGACCGGCCATTGGAAGAGAACGGAGAAGAACGTAAAAAAAAAAATTAAAAGGGTTAGAGAGCTGCTTAAAAATGCGAATGTATCACAAAGAAGGCGAGGTCAACTAGAGTGAGAGTTGACCCTCATGTAAGAGAAAAACTAAAGCTTTCCTACCAGACGGAGGAAGATCATGAGGGACTAAAAGTTCAAGAAATAGCAAACAACACCGAATATTTCTACACTTGGTCGCAATCGCCATTCAGAGCCGCTCCTTGAAAGATTTTTGTGACTCATTGTTCAGTGATCCACCAAGCAACATGAGAGTGGAAGAGCCAGGGTTTTGTAATGGCTCTACCAACTCTACAAATCTTACATGACAGTACGAGCACTCTACAGTTCGAGAGAAAGATAAGCAAGTAAGTTATTGATACTCTTCGCTGCATAATCCCTACGGGTGTAGCGCTCCCCATGATTATAATGATAATAATGATGATCTTGTAATGGTGGAGACAGTATACTGCTATAACTAACGAAGGGGAACCCACAGTGATCCTACGCCAACACTATTACCAACCCACTTTCCCACTCACATACCCACCCACTTAGCCACTCATTTCCCAACCCACCTTCAAACCCACCTATCCACCCTCTTACCCACAGACACGAAGAGCAATGTTAAACGAGTCGCTTTCATTTGTGGTTAACTGACTCATAATGTTAACATCAAATTAGAAGTCATTAAAGATAATGATATAATAACCTGACAGGGGGAATTACACACATCCATTGGAATGCACCGTAAGTGTCTTGGTCACAAAAAATAAGAGTATACAACATTATACAGATATCATGTTTAATTAGGCTGCTCTTCTGATGAGTCACTTAGGTACAGTTGTTGTCTTATGACGTTGTGGAGTAAATCACACTCAGATGCGCCGGTATACTTTATTAACCAGATGTGCTGCAATTGCTGCGGCAATGATCCCAGGAACGTATCCCCGTTTCTCACAAGTCAGTGCGTGCAAGAGGAAGAACAATGAGTGAGGCATAAGTCTAGAATGTTATTAAATATCTGTGAGGGAAAAGTTTGATAGATAATGAGTGGATGAATGAATGGTGGTGGTGGTGGTGGTAGTAGTATAAATGGGTGAATGTTTGTTGAGTAAGGGTCGAGCATCCACTTGTTAACCCCCACCGGTGCGAGTTAGCAAGTCGATCCTCCTAGCTAGTTTTAACCATTTGACTTCCAGCTCCCACCACATCTGTAAGTACGGAGTTCCACTCTGTCTGTTAAGTGTTGGGGTTTTGTGTTAACATAACCGGACCTGACTTAAATTCTAGATCATCACTATTTATTTTAAAGGCCTTCTGCCTAGTATGTAAGTGACTATTTCCCAGCTTTCCACTGGAGGTATTCTGCACTGTCTGCCGAACCTTCATTTATAGTGATTTCAGAGTACAAGTTTGAGCCCAGTCCCTCTGGTATCTTCCACGCATGTATGATTTCTCGCCTACGTTCTAAGGAGCACAGTTCTAGGGACTAAATATTTACGCTTCCAGTAATTTAGGTGCTATGAATGTTCTCAAATATCATGGAACAATTCGATAATAGTTCAGAATTAACCGAAATGTTTAGTTTCCATTTTCAATGTGTTGTGAAGTGAGTTGGGTGTTTTTTGGAACAATAGAGTAGGAAGACTGCACATTGTAAATAATATCGAGAGGATACCTGGTAAGTTCTTAAAACAAAAAATTGTGATCAGCTGAATCTGGGTAAATACGTCGGACTGTGTGCAGCGAGAATTAATGCGATTGATCATGCCGTCAACCGGAAGGTCTGGTCTGAGACCGGTCCACAGGGGGCGATAATCCCCGGAATCAACTACAGGTAATCTTCAGTGTGTGTGTGTGTGTGTGTAAACACTAGACAACACGATGTTTAGGTAGTGAGAGGGAAGGCAGCAGCACGTTGATGAATGCCACACGATGTTGAGGCGAGACACTGGTGTTCTGTGTTCACAAAGGAACAAATTAATTTTTTCATTGAACAGAGTCAATAACACGGCAGTTGGTGTATCGAGTCGCCTTTGAGTTTGGCTCGGCTTATTTGCTCTTAGTAAAACTAATAAAAAATATTGATATATTCTCCGTTAATAAAAGCTTATTGCTATATTCTGTGTTAATAAAACGTTGTGTATTTCATGTGACGCAGCGAGGTAGCGCGAAAACTTATTTATTAATACTTTTATTTGGAAAAATATACGTTTTCCCATATCTGGATTAAATGTTTGACTCTCACGTGACTAACATTATTTTTCCGTTTGATTTTATGATTAACAAACTGGGAGAGGAGAGAGGCTAAAAAGTAAGATGGTAGTGGTGATCCTGACTCTAACGCGTCGGTCTGGAGTTTTGTGACTCTCTGATCGCAGGTTCTAACCCCGCAGGTGGTTTAGTTAGGTGTGGGTCACTTGGTCTAAAGGGAGACATGGTGGAACTTTTCGTTCTGTGTAGATTACTGGGAAAGCCTGGCTATTATACTTGTAATTCGTTTACCTTTTCTTGAATGACACAAACGGGTTAGTTCTTCGGATAAATTAATCACCGTGGACTAACTCGGGGTCTCAGGAGTGGGTATGAGCGGGACATTTTCATTAGTTTCTTGTTTAGTGACGTTGCAAAAAAAAATCGTTCATGATGCAGTTGAAGGATTCAAGATGAATCGAAACTCCTTCCAAATTTCATTACCAATTTATGGGTAATTTATGAACTGTTGCAGTTTCGGTATTGAGCTTATCACTTTAATATACCTTGTCAGTAAGTGGAAATAAATTTTGCTGGCATTAAAAGGAATTCTTGTTCAGCATTATTATAATCATCTTAAATCGGCTCGTATGTACATTTCTAACAAGACTCTTAGTTCTGACTTTTTTTTTTGATGCTTGCCTCTTGAAGTACATTATGAGATGGTTTGCAGGTAATGTTCACAACACTCGTGACTTGATTTGATCTTGGCTTTCTGCTCACCTCGTCTGACATCCACTGTTCCATTACTTTCCTTCAGGTGTCAGGAAGGTTCTCTTCATGTCGGTAAAGAACTCTTTATACAAGGAATTTTCAGGCTCCAACTTCTCTGTTTACTACGACTCTGAGTTCTTTTTAAGAAGTTAAGTATGTATCTGCCCACATTTCCAGTTATTCATTTTCCACGTATTTTGTGAACTACCATAGCATGGTCGCACTTGAGCATATCTTCCAGTACATCCACAACCAAGCCGTAATGATGCAGCAGTTGTGACAGGAGCGACCTGCCCTGGATCCGTTCAAAGATTTTGATAATATATGAAGTTAGAGCTTATGGTCTATAGTTATCGCGACTGCTCTGTCACCTTTAGTAAATGGCACAATATCAGTGTTTTTTAATAACTGTGGGATAACACCTGTGTCCAGGCTCGTTCTCTATACAACATTGAAGGCCCCGAGTTGGCATTATCTTGCATATTTTTATGAATATAAAGTTCTGCCTGGGGCAGAATACAATGGGCATACTGTCGATGGCTTTAGATTCAGCTGGAAGCAGAATTTCAAAAAATAGTGGAGATGTCACCCTTGTTTTGAGTCTCGTTCATGGAAAAACTCGCTTGAGTGTTCGATCTTCAGACTGATGAGAGGTCAGCTGAACACAGTTGTATTGTGACCTCAGAGTATTTTACTCAATGCCTTATTGTCTTTACTGTGTTCCGGTTTCTTTAAGTAAACGCCCTATACTGGATGTGGCATTGTAAATATTAGCAACCACTGACATTCTGACCCTTTAGCAGGCATTGTAAGCACTAGCAACCACTGACATTCTGACCCTTTAGCAGGCATTGTAAGCACTAGCAACCACTGACATTCTGACCCTTTAGCAGGCATTGTAAGCACTAGCAACCACTGGCATTCTGACCCTTTAGCAGGCATTGTAAGCACTAGCAACCACTGACATTCTGACCCTTTAGCAGGCATTGTAAGCACTAGCAACCCCTGACATTTCTGACCCTTTAGCAGGCATTGTAAGCCTAGCAACCACTGGCATTCTGACCTTTAGCAGGCATTGTAAGCACTAGCAACCACTGGCATTCTGACCCTTTAGCAGGCATTGTAAGCACTAGCAAACCACTGACATTCTGACCCTTTAGCAGGCATTGTAAGCACTAGCAACCACTGGCATTCTGACCCTTTAGCAGGCATTGTAAGCACTAGCAACCACTGGCATTCTGACCCTTTAGCAGGCATTGTAAGCACTAGCAACCACTGGCATTCTGACCCTTTAGCAGGCATTGTAAGCACTAGCAACCACTGGCATTCTGACCCTTTAGCAGGCATTGTAAGCACTAGCAACCACTGGCATTCTGACCCTTTAGCAGGCATTGTAAGCACTAGCAACCACTGGCATTCTGACCCTTTAGCAGGCATTGTAAGCACTAGCAACCACTGGCATTCTGACCCTTTAGCAGGCATTGTAAGCACTAGCAACCACTGGCATTCTGACCCTTTAGCAGGCATTGTAAGCACTAGCAACCACTGGCATTCTGACCCTTTAGCAGGCATTGTAAGCACAGCAAACCACGGGCATTCTGACCCTTTAGCAGGCATTGTAAGCACTAGCAACCACTGGCATTCTGACCCTTTAGCAGGCATTGTAAGCACTAGCAACCACTGCATTCTAACCCCCTAGCAGGCATTGTAACCACTAGCAACCACTGGCATTCTAACCTTCTAGCAGGCATTGTAACCACTAGCAACCACTGACATTCTAGCCCCCTTCCCCCCCCCAGATAGTTATGACATATAAACGTCACTTGGTAACACCCTTAACGCCAGGCAGTCGTGTCGAATGCGATGAAATTCAGTAACAGGGCTCCAAACCCTTTAGTCGCTTTGAGATGCGCACCATCTATTTCATCGTGTGAGAAGGAGACTGAGTGAGTTGAAGAGAGACTGAGTGAGTGAGAGAGGCACTGACTGGTGAGAGAGAGATGAGTGAGAGAGAGGACTGCCCTGAGTGAGAGAGCGACTACTGCGTCGAGAGAGACTGACGTGCTGAGAGTGAGAGAGAGAGACTAGTGAGAGTTGAGAGAGAGAAGCATGAGTGAGAGAGAGAGAGAGAGACTGAGTGAGGAGAGAGAGAGAGACTGATTGAGAGAGAGAGAGAACGAGACTGAGTTGAGAGAGAGAAGAGAGACTAGTGAGAGAGAAGGAGGATGAGTGAGAGACGAGAGAGAGTACTGATGAGGAGAGAAAAGCAGACTGAGTGTGAGAGATAGAGATAAACTGAGTGAGAGAGAGAGAGACTTGAGTGAGAGTAGATGAGAGAGAGACTGACGTGAGAGAGAGAGAGATGAGAGAGAGAGAGAGGACTGAGTGAGAGAGAGATGACTGAGTGAGAGAGAGAGAGAGACTGAGTGAGAGAGAGAGACTGAGTGAGGGGAGAGAGAGAGAACTGAGTGAGAGTAGAGAGAGAAGACTGGGAGTGAGAGAGAGAGAGAGAGACTGAGTGAGAGAGAGAGCGAGAGAGACTGAGTGAGAGAGAGAGAGAGAGACTGAGTGAGAGGAGCGAGAAGACTGAGTGGAGAGAGAGAGACTGAGTGAGAGAGAGCAGAGAGAGAGATGAGTGAGAGAGAGAGAGAGGACTGAGTGAGAGAGAGAGAGAGAGAGAGAGAGAGATGAGAGAGAGAGAGAGAGAGAGAGACTGAGTGGAGAGAGAGAGACTGAGTGAGAGAGAGAGAGGAGGAGTATGAGTGAGACAGAGAGACTGAGTGAGAGAGAGAGAGAGAGACTGAGTGAGAGAGAGAGAGAGACTGAGTGAGAGAGAGAGAGAGACTGAGTGAGAGAGAGAGAGAGAGACTGAGTGAGAGGAGAGAAAAGAGACTGAGTGGGGAGGAGAGAGAGAGACTGAGTTAGAGAGAGAGAGAGAGACTGAGTGAGAGAGAGACTGAGTGAGGAGAGAGGATGGGAGAGAGAGAGAATGAGTGAGAGAGAGAGACTGGGGTGAGAAAAGAGAGACTGAGTGGGGAGAGAGAGACTGAGTGAGAGAGAGAGACTGAGTGAGAGAGAGTGAGAGTGAGAGTGAGTGAGAGTGAGGGATGAGAGTGAGTGAGAGTGAGTGAGAGTGAGTGAGAGGAGTGAGAGAGAGTGAGAGAGAGTGAGTGAGAGAGAGTGAGTGAGAGTGAGTGAGAGAGAGTGAGTGAGAGAGAGTGAGTGAGAGAGAGTGAGTGAGAGAGAGTGAGTGAGAGAGAGTGAGTGAGAGAGAGTGAGTGAGAGAGAGGAGTGAGGAGAGAGATTGAGTGAGAGAGAGTGAGTGAGAGAGAGTGGAGTGTGAGTGAGTGAGGTGAGTGAGTGGAGAGTGAGTGAGTGAGAGTGAGTGAGTGAGAGTGAGTGAGTGAGAGTGAGTGAGTGAAAAGAGAGTGAGAGAGCCCACTGAGTGAGAGACACTGAGTGAGAGAGACATGAGTGAGGTGAGAGAGACGATGGAAATAAATGGTATAAAATACCGACACAATGGCAATAAAAACCCACAAATGCAGATAATGTGTTTCCTTTATTGACTACGTTTGTGACTTGAAAAAGCCCACTGTGTGGGCGAAACGTAGTCAATAAAGGATCACATTATACTGCATTTGTGTTTATATTGCCAGTGAGAGAGACACTGAGTGAGTGAGAGAGACACTGAGTGAGTGAGAGAGACTGAGTGAGTGAGAGAGACTGAGTGAGTGAGAGAGACTGAGTGAGTGAGTGAGTGTGTGGATGGATGAATTGTAGCCGGTGCTGTAGCCGCTGTATGACCCACATACATTTAGCGATTAATAAAAATGATAATCTTTCAAATACTGTCTTGAGCTGGGCTCATCCTCATCTGTTTACCGTTTCCTTCTTTTATGCTAACAACTCTGAAGCTATTTTGATTGTATCCCAGAGAAGTGGCGATACTTTCCAGATGTATTGGCTTGGACATCATGTCTAGGGTGTCTGCTTTGTGAACCGTCTCGTTCACGTGTGTTCGGATTCCTTCTTGTTTAATCATGGGTTGGGTCTCACACATGAGTAACTGTCTTTAGACGCTAAATTGCTTCTTGGGGAAATGAACTTTGCCTTCTTGATTTGTTTAGTGTGGGGACGGGGACACACGCACGCACACGCACGCACACGCACACATGAATAGCGTTCCGATACCTCAGTAACGAATCGTTCAAGATTCTGTACACAGTGTACACGTCAGGATCATACTGGAGTATGCCGCACCAGCTTGAAACCCACACCTGGTCAAGCACGTCAAGAAGTTAGAGAAAATGCAAAGGCTTGCAACAAGACTAGTCCCAGAGCTAAGGGGAATGTCCTATGAAGAAACGTTAAGGAAAATCGACCTGACGACAATGGAAGACAGGAGGTTAGGTGGAGACATGATAACGACATACAAAATACTGCGAGGAATTAACAAGGTGGACAAAGACAGGATGTTCCAGAGATGGGACAAAGAAATAAAGGGTCACATTTGGAAGTTGAAGACTCAGATGAATCAAAGGGATGATAGGAAGTATTTATAGTTGTCAGGAAGTGGAACAGTCTGGAAAGTAACGTAGTGGAGGCAGAAACAACCATACATACGATAAATCTCATGGAGCAGGGAGAGAGATGACCTAGTAGCGATCAGTGAAGAGGCAGGACCAGGAGCTATGAACCGCCCCATGCAACCACAAATATGCAACAGTTAGACAACTTTATTCCGAAACGTTTCGCACTGTCGCTTGATCTTCAGATAGTTCCTGACTATGAACTGAACTCTCCAGCCGACGACTGAACAACCTCAGATTCTTACTGAACTAGGGTGATAAGGATGATACATCTTACACATCTTACTGGTTTCTGCCTACTTGGGTTATTGATGAAGAGCTATGTGTAGGCGAACGTTTCGGATGACTTTTCTAATCTTTGCATAGTGACTACCTAACACGTCGGTAATTGTATACCATTTTGATGTTCACCACAAATAGGCGAGTACACACACACACACACACACACACACACACACACACACACACACACACACACACACACACACACACACGCACACACGCACGCACGCAGAGGCTTACTGAGATGTGGTAATAAAAGGTGAGACACTATAGACACAAGTTTCGGTTTCTTATGTGCGGGTTATTTGTGTATTATTCCGGTCACTGTATTGTGCCTTTTTATTCTTTCTAAGACGCTACCCAAGCAGTCAGAAATGGGTAAGAATAGTATAGTGGTTAGGGTAATGGGTACACATCGAAAATAGGTCTGGGTGAAACCCAGACCCTTATTCACCTTTCAGTAAACAGGTACCTGAGCGTCAGCTGGCTACTGTTGTAGTATCCTGACTTAAAATTAAAGATGTCTAGTCTTTACAGTTATTAACATGTAGGATTACTCTGAGCTTGACACTGCAAATATATAATAAAAAGACGTTACTCACACACATGTACTAAGCAAGTCATGTCTTCTGATCAAACTTGATAACTTCCCGTTTCTCAGGCGCCGTATGATCCTTAGGAGTTTAGCTTCTCCCTTGAATATAACATAAACTAAGTTCCCAGTAAATTACAGTAAAAAAGTGAGCTGCTTCCATAATGCTTGAAAAAGCTGGACACAGTGCACACCTTTTAGGAAAGGAAACGTACAGTAGATGCTGAGCGCTACAAGCTAGCTTTGAGAGAGGGAAACGTACAGTAGACGCTGAACTACAAACTAGCTTTGAGAGAGGGAAACCTATAGTAGACGCTGAACTACAAATCACTAGTGTTGATCTGTATATCCTGCAACGTGATATAATGTTTAACCTTCCTGAAAGCGTAAACAAGTCTCAGTACTGTGGCTGAAACTATTCAAGCAAACCCGCACTTAGGACGTTTCGGTCCCCTTTGGACCACTGTCGAGTCACAGCTTGACAGTGGTTCAGGATGTACCGAAACGTCATCTGAGGGTTCTAAGTGTGGGTTTTGGGCGAAACCTATAATAAAAGCGTAAACTTTGTGGGACACTAAATTTAATGACATTGCATGAGACTTTGAAGTTTGTTATCCGGAGATGTACAGAAGTCACTAGTTCATTCATCCTAGTGCGTAGAATAAAGGACTGCAAGTACAGTGATAAGTACACCAGTAATATCACTACACATCACGCTACTCCCCACCTCTCCACTCCCCACCTCTCTACTCCCCACCTACCCACTCCGTACCTTCTAACATTAAAGCCACCGCATCACTCCCTACTTCGCCATATGTTGGGCAGCAAAACCAGGAACCATAACACAATATGAACAAGTAATGATCTGTTGCCTAATTGGTTTGTTAGAGAAAGGCGGAGCCGGCATCTCTTCCCCTCTCCCATCGTTCTTTCCCCTCGTCACACCCCACCGTCTCTCCCCTTGTCATATCCCTCGTTCCTCCACTGTCCCACTCATTTCATGATGGTCACACTGGGTGACACGTGATGGTTACACAGGGTGATGTGTGACAGTCACACTGGGTGATGCAAGGATGACGCATGTATACATTCATGTATGCATACATGCATTATAGTTCCTTGATAATGTGAGAAGTCACGAAAACGTTTGGTATTTCGCTATTTTTTCACAGTGGTTGTTTTGCATATTGTGATATCACCTGTTTACTGTGATCTTATTGCACGTATGCATAAATATATATTAGTCATCTTTAGTTTACTTATTCCATTGTTGTCTAACTCTAATGACAAAATAGCTTTATTAATTCCATTTATGTGTGAGATAGGCCATCCAAAGAGATGGTAATGATTTTAACTCAAAATACTCCTCCTCTGCTGGAAGGATTCCCGTGGAAACTACTGAGTTTTTATGGAATGTTTGAAGATATCCTTATTGCCCTTCTATCCTTATTGCCCTTCTATCCTTATTGCCTTTCTATCCTTATTGCCCTTCTGTCCTTATTGCCCTTCTGAAGTCTGTCAACACAGGCTGACAAACTTCATCATCCTGTGTGACTGAATATTTCAGGAGAAACATACGTGCTTTCTTTCCTCGCTATGTCACTATCATAGCGTACTAGCACACTGTATCCGGTTCAGGTAAGAAATAAAAGACTTAATCCTCGTCTCTAACACTGGAATGACAGCACACTGCAGTTATAGCCCATTTTCCTAAAAAAACAAAAAAAGCTGAAGGGATATTTGTATTGTCGTTTGTGATCTCAGTAGCAGACGATGTCTGTCCAGTGTGTTTAGGAGGTATGAATGCTGCACTCTGTGGTCCTTGGAATGTGTTGATTTCGCGTGAGTGATTCGCTTATTGCTGAAAGGAGGATCTAGCCTCTAAATGACCCACACAGTTTAACCCAGTGTATACAGTATGGTGTTAATTTGTTACGCAAACGATAGTGTAAAATAGTGTCTTAAAGAACTTATCTGGAGTTCCATGACTCGTAACTTTGCATTGTTACTTAAGTATAATAATACCATGACATGGAAGGAGGTCCAGCTTGGGTATAAAGACACGAGTTTTGACTCTCTGACCGTGGGTTTCATCCCCACCCGTGGTATGGTTTGTTTGCAATCGTGTCAAGGAGTGAGCTTTATAGAGTCTTCGGCTTGAGAGGCTCTCAGATTAGGTTCCTTGAAGCCGGTTACGACTCTTGGTGTGTTAAAAAAAATGTCCTCACATTTCATCGATCGAACCTGATTACTTCCTAGCTCCCCAGGCGCTATATGACCCCCACGGGTTTAGTACGTGTCATTACGGGTGTACAGAAATACAGATACCAATATAGGTGGGTATCGGCTAATTTTGATGGTATCCATTTCTCCCTAGAACCTAATAATATAGGCATCAGTATCGGCAAAATTTCTGGTATCGTCCCATCAGCTCGTTGCCTCACTGTGCAAGAATTATCGGGATCCCACCTTTTTGCAGAGGTCAAGTAACTAGTACTCTAAATACCTTCTACATTTCTAAGGCTTTGCAATAAGTATTTGTTGGTGTGTGATGTAATTAAATATTTAGGTAAGCGTGGAAATGACTGTGAAACTTTGTGTTTATTAGATCCCGGAAGATTAGTATGTGTTAAAGTGTATTTAACTTCCCAGTATTGTCAGGTTTGTGCGAGAATGGTATACAATACCGATAAGATGAAAACTGAGACACATGTGTAACATCTGGGTATCTTTACTTTCGTCCCTCCAAGGCTGGGGGACTGATTGCCTCATCTTTTGTGTATAGTTCTTCTGCTTCAAATTATGTCCTAGAATCTGTATTGATAAAGCCATTGGATGGCGAAACGTCTACAATAGAGATACCCAGATGTTGCACAAGTGTCTCAGTTTTCATAGTCAGGTTTATTGTACTCAGTGTAATTCTGGAAAGACCAATGCCACCAGAGTTGGGTCACTGAGACGTACACCTTGAGGGTGTTCTGGGGAGCCAGTGCCCCCCGCGGCCCCGCCAACGTAGCTGATACATTGGTATCAAGGGCTCATTGACTGTCCTTCACCAAACGAACTATTGTGACAAAAATAAGGCAAGATCAGCGATCTTCTTGGTGATCCGAGGAACAGACTGAGAAAAAAGGGGAAATAGCAGCCAGTTGCGGGTATGAGAGGAAAGGAGGAATAGAAGAGGGGAAAAGTGAGTCGGCTGAATGTATTAGAGAAGGAAGGAGGAGTAAGGGAGGGACAGTAACTGAAGGGTTGACCAGGTGGCAGCAGCTGGGAAAGAGAAGGATAAAGAGGAAACGAAGGATTCTTGGAACTGGGGGATATGCAAATGGCAATGACTGGGGAGGAGGGAGCAGCATAGTGAACTTAGGAACTACAGTGAAAGGACTAGGAGACAAGGAATAAAGATAATAATAATCTTTATTTCTACAACTTATTCAGACCATAGCTCACATCAGTGACATGTTATTATAGAAAGCCCCCTGATTATACAGAGTATTTCTGGAAACTTAGTTAATCTTGTCCCCCCCAGGATGCCACCCATACCAGTCGGCTAACACCCAGGTTACCTACTTGCTGCTGGGTGAACAGGGACAGCAGGTGTCAGGAAACACGACCAATATTTCCACCCGTACCGGGGATCGAACTATGGACACTCAGGGTGAGCTGAGTGCGCTACCAACCAAAGAGAGCGAGGAGAAAAGATCAAAGGCAAGGAAACGATTAAGAAGATAATGAGAAGAGATAAGAAAAACAGACTATTGAAAAATAGAAAAAGAGCGAGGGATAAAGGGCAAAAATGAAGGAAGAGAGATGAGGGGGTTATAAACTGGGATGGAGATACTGAGAGAATATTTGAAGGGGAAAGCAAGGAGAGGAAAATAGTAGGAAAGAGAACAGTGAGGCAGATATTGGAGGCAAGGAAGCCAGTTGATATGAATGAGTCTGCATACTCACAGGCAGAGACAGAGTGAGTGAAGGAAGTGAATTGGGAAGAGTTTGAGAAAGGAAGAAAAGTAGTGGAAAGGGTGGAGGTTGAAAAGAAGCGAGGAGGAGGGAGGGTTGAGAGAAATTTATGAGTGAATGGTAATGAAGCAAGACAGACAAGACTCGTAAAAGGAAAAGGCAGTATTGATAAATAAAAAAACATGTTTGGCACAGTGAAGGAAAATTTTCTTAAAACAAAGAGTAAGGAAAATGTTGGCATGATAAATGAGGAAAGAAAAGAAGAGGAGAGGTGTGACCCACACACAAAATCAATATAGTACTGTAAGTAAATAGAAACTGACGAGGAATGACCTACTTATTGGTAAACAATTCAGGTCTTGGTCTGGAAATTCCAGTAATATATCAAATCTATTAAGTTATTTTGATAGACACAAAAACTGTTCGTGAAGAAAATTGATAATATATATATATATTAGATTCTAAGAAAGTTTTGACTGGGTTGCGAGAGAATAATTTGAAATCTTCGGATCATAGGACTCAAATGCAGACAATAACAATGGATAAGAGACTGGTTTGAGAGGAAAATGCAAACAGTGATAAGAAAAATGACTTCCTAACGTTTTATGCAATTTTTTTTCCAGCGAGGTGCCAAAATTATCCGTATTTGCCCCAGTGTCTGTAACTTATATAACTAGCTTACCAGAAGGCACTGAAAATTACATAAATTTGTTTGGAGATGAATAAAAAAAAATCTTAAACAAAATGAAAAATAAAACCGACTATTATAAATCTTCACAAAATAACTTAAATATTGAGCAAATGGAGTAACAGACGCATGAAGAAAATAAAAGTTGATAAAATTCATGTAATGGAAATGGGAGAAAGTGAGATCAGATCACAAAAAAATACTATAGTTGCTAATTAAAAAATGTGACTGAGAGAGAATATAAATTGTGTGAAATTCGTATACTAGGCTGGATAGAGCAGCTCTGTATAGCCCTTGTGGCATAGCACTCTTTTCGATTATAATAATAATAGGCTGGTTAGCTATAAACTGCCTTGCAAACATGTGGATGGAAAAATGTTGATAAAGCTGTTTACCGCATATATTAGGCAAGAATTGCAATATGCAGCAGCTGTGTGGCGCCTTCACCTAAAATATTATGTGGATCACATACGGATATCAGAGCTAAAATTAATGATTGACGGTAAATACTGGAGGTGACTACGTTGATAGTAAATACTGGAGGTAGCCACGTTGATAGACGGTAAATACTGGAGGTGACAACGTTGATGATAGACGGGAAAGATACAAAAACAAGAAAGTATTTCAAAGAACAGATAATGAAGATTTTTTTAGTACCCATCCTTCCCCCCCTCCCCGTAAGTAACAGCAAGATATCATAGATGCAAATTTAGACATAGATAGAACCGAAGGGATACCGGGAACACGTTAATTACAAATAGTAGTGGAAAATGGAACGGATTGAATGAGCAGATAGTTACTGCTTCAAGCAAAGGATTTTTTTTTTTATATATTCAACGTGTTATGAACGGGACACCACGAACATATCTCCGTTCCTGAAACTACAACTAACTGTATGAAAAATGGTTATAATAACGATTATTTTTAAAGGGGTGGACCGGTAAGCCAGCTGAAAGCCTCGGTCAGATGACCAAAAGCTCCAGCGGCGGGTCATCATATGACTAAGACCCGCATCAGGAAACCCTTGTCCTATTTCCTGACAAATGTTACCTAACCTAACCTACAAATAGCTCATTAAAAATAGGCATCTACAGGAGTTGAACTATGATGCGACTCCCACTAGTGTAAACAATGGCCGACAATTTCGTAGTTTTTATCCAGAAGATCCTCTCGCACTTTTAATTTGCCATAATACTATATATTTTTTTAAATTAATACTTTTTTTCCCCTTGTCAGTTTTACACCTCACTGGCTATTTTGAAATCCACAAATTTAGTATAGTGGCGACAGATATGTAATGCTACAGTCAGCCATATTATTGGTTTAACACATCTGAAGTAGAGCCATTATCAGTGTTTTTGAAAATTCTTAGGTGATTGACAGCGTTAATTATCAACCTGTGATTATTAGTAACTTTTTATCACACACAGGTGGTTACTGCACTCATGTTGCCTTTTAAAGATGTACATGAAAAATGACATATTTAATGTTTATTTTGTGTACAAGGAATTAAGTTTAGCTGTTTGGAGGACGTAATGTCAGTATATGAAAAAGACAACACTAGTATGTAGAAGAGGCGTTTATTTGAACAACGTTTCGCTTTAAGTAGAGCGAAACCTTAAAAACTACTTAAAGGGGAACATTGCCCAAGTAAAGGGGTGTGTGTGTGTGTGTATGTGTGTGTGTGTACTCACCTAGTTGTACTCACCTAGTTGAGGTTGCGGGGGTCGAGTCCGAGCTCCTGGCCCCGCCTCTTCACTGATCGCCACTAGGTCACTCTCCCTGAACCGTGAGCTTTATCATACCTCTGCTTAAAGCTATGTATGGATCCTGCCTCCACTACATCGCTTCGTGTGTGTGTGTGTGTGTGTATATGTGTGTGTATATATGTGTGTGTATGTGTGTGTGTATCCACGTGCTGATATTTAGTCTCCCAATAATAATTTCGTTCTCGTTGCATACGGCCTTAAAAGCAAACACATGTTATATAAGATTACCGGGATATATGCCAATTGATACATTTCACAAATCCCCGTGTGAGTAATGAGTAGGTTACCTGCACACTGTGCTCACATATTTACAACAAGACCTCGTTAGTGTTCCCTCACGGCTGGCTGGTTCACTCCCTGGGGAAGGTCAGCCAAGTTTGTCACCGTGCTGTGTAAACGTCATGCACGGCCAGGCAGGGCCCAGCCCACCTCCTGCCCTCGTAAAGTGCTTCCACTTTACACAGGAAATGAGGAAATGGTACCAGAATTAGTCGTTTAAATAATAGCAAAATTTAATTCAAATGTATGATTAGACACAGGTTCCGAGACAACGTACTAAATTATTGACAGATGTTTAGGGTATTTTTTCACTCTGGCTCGCACTCTAACAAACACACACACACACACACACACACACACACACACACACACACACACACACACACACAACACACACACACACACACACACACACAAACACACAAACACCTAGTAGCGACCAGTGAAGAGGCGGGGCCAGGAGCTAGGATTCGACCCCTGCAACCTCAACTAGGCGAGTACAACTAGGTTAGTACTCCAGCACTCGCACACAAACACTCGCACAGTCACCTAAAATTCACTTTAACACTCGCGCAATGTAACACTTTCTGCCATAACACGGCTTCACATTTTCCCGTTAATTTTTTAGTGTAAAGTGGTACAAATATTCTGAAAAATTTAATAAATATACATCAGTTGGTTCTGATAAATTTCTAGAATGTTAAAAAAATGACTGTTAAATAGCGTCTACAATAGTACCAGTGTTTACTAGGTCTAGTATCAGTGAATATTACCATAATACTGGTATTACTTGAAGCGTTAAACGCAAAGAGTCAGAACAAAGCCTGGGGGGGGGGGTTAGTTACTCGGATCAAGAGCCCTGCACCATCAACAAGGCATTACGTGTAGGGATTATTAGGAATACGATCGAATTTTTAAAGACAGGACAAGGGTACATACATTGGCAGGGGTACATACATAGACAAGCGTACCTACATACACTGACAGGGGTATATACATTTACAGGGAGACTTACACTGACAGAGGCGTACCCAGATAGGAAATGGGACATACACTGACGACTACTCAAGTCCCAGAACCACAGCGTTCAGTGAGCCACTAATCGGTCTTAAGATTGACGATTCAGATGAGTTATTCATGAATGAGACACAAAATATTGCAGACATCTCCCTAATCTGATATAACTCTAACCCCACTTGACTTTAAAGAGGCCATTGATTGCATGCCCATGCACTCCATTTCACGACCAGACTCGTGAAACTCGATACTCATCAAGGACTGAAAGAGACCTTTATCATGTGCCTTAAATCTATGGAGAAGAAGCCTAGACATTGGAGTCATCCCACAGTCATTATAGATGATTGATATTGCCCCATTTCATAAAGAAAGTAAAACAATAGCAGGTAACTACTGACCAATAGCCCTCTCGTCCCACATTATCAAGATCTGTGAAAGGGTTTCATGAAGTACGATTACCAGTCACCTAGAATCTCAGGTCAACGTGGGTTTAAAACAGATAACTCCTGCCTTTCGCAATTATTGGGCCATTACGACATGTTCGTGGATGCATCTGAAGACAAGCAAATTGCAGCTGTAGTATACATTGACTTTGCAAAAGCCTTTGACGTGTGTGACTCTAGGGTAATTGCACACAGAATGCGTGCAAAAGGAATAACTGGGAAGGTGAGCAGATAGATATTTAACTTACTATCAAACAAAGTGAAAAAATGAGTAATAGTAAACAGTGAAATCAGAGGCTGCTACACTGAAAAGTTCTGTCCCACGAGTCAGTCTCTCCCCCTCTCACACTTTCTTTCCTCATTCTTAGTTCTGGCAGATAGAGACATAAATCATAGCAGTGTATCATAATTTGCAGATGAAATTTAAATTTTGTATAAGCGTGGTATCTATATAAGAGACATCAAACCTTCAACTGATATAAACTAAATCTTCCAGTGGGCTACTGACAACAATGATATTTAGTGAGGACACATTTCAGTTGCTACGTCACGGAAAACTGGAGGAAATAAAAACAAGATTGGATTACAGTCAAGCTCAAAGCGCTCAATAGAACATAGGTCAGATGCGAGAGACCTGGGAGTCATAATGTCAGAAGATCTCGCGTTCAAGGAGAACAACAATGTAATGATAGCATCTGCAAGGAAAATGATAGACTGGATACCTAGAAACTCCAAAACAAGAAATGTCAAGTCATTAGTGATACTCTTTAGGTCATGGGATCTCTCTAGGCCGGAATATTGGTGTGTACTAACGGCCCCTTTCAAAAAAGTAGAAATTGCTGAGCTTTTAAAATGTACAGAGAACCGTCACAGCTTGTATAACTCACACCTAAATTACTAGGAGTCCCTGAAGTCCCTAGAACTGTACCCCTTATAACGTAGGCGAGAAAGATACATCATAATTCACACCAGGGAGATTCTGGAGAGATTGGTCCAAAACCTGCGCTCCGAAATTACTTAAGAACACAAGGGGCTTGGCAGAGCACGCTGGATACCTCTTAAGAAAAGCAGGGTAGCTAGGAGCACACTGGAGGACAGGAGAAATAAGGAGAATTGAGAAGGTGGACAGAGACAGGATGTTCCAGAGATGAGACACAACAACAAAGGTTCACAATTAGAAGTTGAAGACTCAAATGAATCACAGGGATGTTAGGCAGTATTTCTTCAGAGTTGTCTGGGAAGTGATGTAGTGGAGGCTGGATCCATACATAACCTTAAGAAGAGGTATGATAAAGCTCATGGAGCAGGAAGAGTGACCTAATAGCGACCAGTGAAGAGGCTGGGCCAGGAGCTGTGAATCGACCCCTGTAACCACAACTAGGTGAGTACACCTAGCAATTGGAATTATCTGGTTAATTTAACAAATAACATATCTTAAAAAATACGCTTGTATGTAGCATACACAGATTTTACAAACTTTCGTAAATTGCCACACACATATATGACTAATACGTAAAGTTATACGGTATTGGAAAAATTCTACACTGATGAATCCCTGACTGACTGACTGACTGGTAGCAAACACTGTTGTAATAAACTATTTTTGACTCGTATAAAAAAGAGAAGTGGAACAAACTAGAGAGGAGTACAGTAGGAGAATATAAGTGGAGGAGATAAGGAAGAGAACAGTACAGGAGGAGGAATACAAGTGGAAGAGAACAGTACAGGAGGAGAATACAAGTGGAAGAGAACAGTACAGGAGGAGAATACAAGTGGAAGAGAACAGTACAGGAGGAGAATACAAGTGGAAGAGAACAGTACAGGAGGAGAATACAAGTGGAAGAGAACAGTACAGGAGGAGAATACAAGTGGAAGAGAACAGTACAGGAGGAGATACAAGTGGGAAGAGAACAGTACAGGAGGAGAATACAAGTGGAAGAGAACAGTACAGGAGGAGAATACAAGTGGAAGGAACAGAAACAGGAGGAGAATACAAGTGGAAGAGAACAGTTACAGGAGGAAATACAAGGGGGAAGGAAACAGTACGGGGAGGAGAATACAAGTGGAAGAGAACAGAAACAGGAGGAGAATACAAGTGGAAGAGAACAGTACAGGAGGAAAATTTACAAGTGGAAGAGAACAGTACAGGAGGAGAATACAAGTGGAAGAGAACAGTACAGGAGGAGAATACAAGTGGAAGAGAACAGTACAGGAGGAGAATAAAAAGTGGAAGAGAACAGTACAGGAGGGGGAATACAAGTGGAAGAGAACAGTACAGGAGGAGAATACAAGTGGAAGAGAACAGTACAGGAGGAGAATACAAGTGGAGAAAAAACAGTACAGGAGGAGAATACAAGTGGAAGAGAACAGTACAGGAGGAGAATACAAGTGGAAGAGAACAGTACAGGAGGAGAATACAAGTGGAAGAGAACAGTACAGGAGGAGAATACAAGTGGAAGAGAACAGTACAGGAGGAGAATACAAGTGGAAGAGAACAGTACAGGAGGAGAATACAAGTGGAAGAGAACAGTACAGGAGGAGAATACAAGTGGAAGAGAAACAGTACAGGAGGAGAATCAAGTGGAAGAGAACAGTACAGGAGGAGAATACAAGTGGAAGAGACAGTACAGGAGGAGAATACAAGGGGAAAGGGAAAAACAGTACAGGAGGAGAATACAAGTGGAAGAGAACAGTACAGGAGGAGAATACAAGTGGAAGAGAACAAGTACAGGAGGAGAATACAAGTGGAGAGAACAGTACAGGAGGAGAATACAAGGGGAAGAGAACAGTACAGGAGGAGAATACAAGTGGAAGAGAACAGTACAGGAGGAGAATACAAGTGGAAGAAACAGTACAGGAGGAGAATACAAGTGGAGAGAACAGTACAGGAGGGAGAATACAAGTGGAAGAGAACAGTACAGGAGGAGATACAAGTGGAAGAGAACAGAACAGGAGGAGAATACAAGTGGAAGAGAACAGTACAGGAGGAGAATACAAGGGAAGAGAACAGTACAGGAGGAGAATACAAGTGGAAGAGAACAGTACAGGAGGAGAATACAAGTGGAAGGGGAACAGTACAGGGGAGAATACAAGTGGAAGAAAAACAGTACAGGAGGAGAATACAAGTGGAAGAAAACAGTACAGGAGGAGATACAAGTGGAAGAAAACAGTACAGGAGGAGAATACAAGTGGAAGAGAACAGTACAGGAGGAGAATACAAGTGGAAGAGAACAGTACAGGAGGAGAATACAAGGGGAAGAGAACAGTACAGGAGGAGAATACAAGTGGAAGAGAACAGTACAGGAGGAGAATACAAGTGGAAGAGAACAGTACAGGAGGAGAATACAAGTGGAAGAGAACAGTACAGGAGGAGAATACAAGTGGAAGAGAACAGTACAGGAGGAAAATTACAAGGGGAAAGAGAACAGTACAGGAGGAGAATACAAGTGGAGAGAACAGTACAGGAGGAGAATACAAGTGGAAGAAAAACAGTACAGGAGGAGAATACAAGTGGAAGAAACAGTACAGGAGGAGAATACAAGTGGAAGAGAACAGTACAGGAGGAGAATACAAGTGGAAGAAAAACAGTACAGGAGGAGAATACAAGTGGAAGAGAACAGTACAGGAGGAGAATACAAGTGGAAGAGAACAGTACAGGAGGAGAATACAAGTGGAAGAGAACAGTACAGGAGGAGAATACAAGTGGAAGAGAACAGTACAGGAGGAGAATACAAGGGGAGAGAAACAGTACAGGAGGAGAATACAAGTGGAAAGGGA
This sequence comes from Cherax quadricarinatus, assembly GCF_026875155.1. Taxonomy (NCBI): domain Eukaryota; kingdom Metazoa; phylum Arthropoda; class Malacostraca; order Decapoda; family Parastacidae; genus Cherax; species Cherax quadricarinatus. Next base: position 20,717,265 of record NC_069468.1, read on the forward strand.
AAACAGTACAGGAGGAGAATACAAGTGGAAGAGAACAGTACAGGAGGAGAATACAACAGTGGAACAAACATACCTTCTTCAGACTTACCTTGAAGTAACTTTAAGGTGGTCAGTCCCTCAGCTTTACCTGGAGTATACCTGGAGAGGATTTCGGGAGTCAACGCCCCCGCGGCCCGGTTTGAGACCAGACCTCGTGGTGGATCAGGGCTTGATCAACAAGATTGTTACTGCTGTCCGCACGCAAACTGACGTACGAACCACAGCCCGGCTGGTCAGGTACTGATTCTAGGTACCTGTCCAATGCTTTCTTGAAGACAGCCAGGGGCCTTGAAGTAAGTTTGAGGTGGTCAGTCCCTCAGCCTTGATGTTTGAGGTGGTCAGTCCCTCTGCCTTGATGTTTGAGGTGGTCAGTCCCTCTGCCTTGATGTTTGAGGTGGTCAGTCCTCTGCCTTGATGTTTGAGGTGGTCAGTCCTCGCCCTGAGTTTGTTTTCGTCCCCCTGCCCTTTTTTTGTGTGGTGTTCTCCTTATGTTTTAGGTCGTTTGCCTGAGTTTGAGGGCAGCCCTCTCCTTGCAAAGTTTTAATTCAGTTTGTTTATGTTTTAGAAAGGGAGCGCTAACCCGCCTTCGATGTTGGGGTGGGAGCCCGCTTGATGTTTTGGGGGGAGAAACGCCTTTAGTTTGAAAGGCCTTGCCTTGAGTTTGGGGCTGTTCTTTCTTATTTGAGTTGGGAAACCCCCTGATTGAAATTTTTTGGGGGATCCCTCTCCTTGAAATTGGGGGGTCCTTCCCGATGTTTGAGGGGTTAGCCTTCCTTGATGTTTGTTTATCCTTTCTTTGGTTTTATGGGGTACTCTGTTGTTTTGGGTATCGTCCCCCTGGTTTATTTTGGGGTTCGTTTGTTGTGGTAACTGTATTCCCCGGGGGTTTAGGGGGGAAGGCTTGTTAAGGGGAGGTTGGGCCGAAATAGGGGGAAAAAAATTTTTTTTTGAAAATAGTTTGTTGATTTAGTTTGGCCCAAAGGGAAATGAGAGGTTTGGGACATGGGGAACAAAAATTTGGGGATTATACGAGGGTTTTTTTGCCGCGTAATTTTAGGAGAGCCCCCTTAATTTGAGAAGGGAAACAATAATAGGAGAATAAAAAAGGCAAACCCGGAGGGTAAGGAATGCTTTGGGGTGGGGGCCGGTTGTGTGGTGGGTGTCTCTTCCGATTGGGGCCCCTTTTGGGGGGGTTTGAGCTATAGAGCATACCTTAATGTTGTAAAATCCATCCTGAAATTTGGTTTTCCCCCCCGTTCTTGAAATTGAATTTAGATTTTATGGCCTTCGGGTTTTTTTCCCTTGGAGGCCGCTCCAATTTGGTGACTGGGACCGGGCTCGGGAAAAAGGGGAAAGTAAAAAAGGGGCCCCTGACCCCTAAAATTGGGGTTTAACCCCCCCTTTCCCTTAAAATTTGATATTTTTCCCAGGGGGTTTTATGACCCTTTGGGGGTTTTAGCTCTTCCTTGCGACTGCGCCCCTTGTCATCAACTATTTTATTTTTTGGTGCACTCGGGGTGTATTTGGGTTTGTACTCTGGGTACCCTTTGTACTCGGGTGTACTCGGGGGAAATTTGAAATGTGTCGGGTAACCATCTGCTAAAAACTAAGGGTTGTAAAGGGGGGAAAGAGGCGATAAAACCCAAAGGGGGAAAAAGAGTTAAAGGGAGAGAAACCCAAAAAAAAACAAAGTGAAGGGAAAAAAAAAAGTTTTTTGAAAAATAAGAGAAATAGAAAAAAAAAAATTTTTGGAGAGAAGGAGAGAGGGAGAGAGAGAGGTGGGGGAGCATGGGGGAAGAAAAAATTTAAGGAGAAATTATAGCAGAGGAAATTTTTAGGGGGGGGCATATTAGCAAAAAGTTAGAGACGGGCCTTTGGAATTACTCGAAAAGAAGGAAAAAAAAAGAGGCGAGAGAGAGAAAAAAAAAAGTAAACAAAAAGAAGGGGGAAAGGGAAAAGCTTTGTGTTGCGTGCGTGTTTGTGGCGTTGTGTCCCGTGTGTGCGTGTCCCGGCTTTGGTTGGCGTGTGTGTGCGTGTGTGTGAGCGTGTGTGAGAGAGAAAAATAAGCTAATGTTAAAATAAAAAAATTTTTGCATCGGTAAATTTGTTTTTTTCATCCTTTCATTTTTGAAGAATAAAAGAGAGAATCAGTAGACTGAAAAGAGGCGGTTTCCGGGGGAAAATGAGGTACGGGAGCTGAGGGAGAAAAACGGGGCGGCTCCGGGGAAATGAGGTCAGGAGCTAAAGGGGGAAGAAGCGGGGGCTCCGGGGAAAAGGGGGTACAGGAGCTGAGGGAGAAGAAAAAGGGCGGCGGCCCGGGTTTGGGGGTACAGGAGCTGGGGGAAGAAAAGCGGGGGGCTCCGGGGAAATGGGAAAACAGGAGTTTGGGGAGGGGAAAAAGGGGCGGCTCCGAGGAATGGGGAAACAGGAGCTGAGGGAGAAGAAGGGGCGGTTTCCGAGGAATGGGGTTTCGGGCTGGGGGAAAGAAGAAGCGGCGGCTCCGGGAATGGGGTAAAGGAGGCTGAGGGAGAAGAAGCGGCGGCTCCGAGGAATGAGGTACAGGAGCTGAGGGAGAAGAAGCGGCGGCTCCGAGGAATGAGGTACAGGAGCTGAGGGAGAAGAAGCGGCGGCTCCGGGGGGAAAAGGGTACAGGACTGAGGGAGAAGAAGCGGGGGCTCCGAGGAATGGGTACGGAGCTGGGGGGAGAAAAAAGGGCGGGGGTCCGAGGAATGAGGTACGGGCGGGGGAAAAAAGGGAAGCGGGGGGGTTTCCGGGGAATGGGGTACGGAGCTGGGGGAGAAGAAGGGGCCCGGCCCTCCGGGGAATGGGGGGTAAAAGGAGCTGGGGGAAAGAAAGGGGGCGGTTTCCAAAGAATGGGTACAGGAGTTGAGGGGAAAAGAAGCGGCGGCCCCGAGGAATGAGGTACAGGACTGAGGGAGAAAAGAAGGGGCGGCCCCCGGGATGGGGTTTACGGGGTTGAGGGAGAAAAAGCGGCGGGGGCTCCGGGGAAATGGGGTCCCGGAGCTGAGGGAGAAAAAAGAAGCGGCGGCCCCAAAGGGAATGAGTACAGGAGTGAGGGAAAAAAGAAGAACCCGGGGGCTCCGGGGAATGAGTCAGGAGCTGAGGGAGAAGAAGGGGCCGGGCTCCAAAGGGAATGAGGTACAGGGGGTGAGGGGAAGAAGGAAGCGGGGGGCCCCGAGGAATGGGTACAGGAGCGGGGGAGAAAAGAAGGGCGGCTCCGGGGTTTGAGGTAAGGACTGAGGGAGAAGAAGGGGGCGGCGGCTCCGAGAAGGGGGAACAGGAGCTGAGGGAAAAGAAGAAGCGGGGGCCCTCCGGGGAAATAAAGGGTACGGGGCCCTGAGGGAGAAGAAAAAAGGGGCGGCCCCGAGGAATGAGGTACAGGAGCTGGGGGGAAAAGAAGGGGGCGGCGGCTCCCGAGGAATGGGGTACGGAGCTGGGGAGAAGAAGAAGCGGCGGCCCCGGGGAAAAAAGGTACGGGAAAGCTGGGGGGAAAGAAGAAGCGGCGGCCCGAGGAAGGGAAGGTACGGGACTGAGGGAAAAGAAGGGGCGGGGTCCGGGGAAAATGAGGTAAAAGGAGCTGGGGGAAAGAAAAGAAAGCGGCGGCCCCGGGGAAAAGGGTACAGGAGTGGGGGAGAAAAAAGCGGGGGGCCCCGGGGAAAAGGGAAGGTACAGGAGCTGAGGGAGAAGAAGCGGCGGGGGCCCTAGGATGGGGTACAGGAGCTGGGGGGAGAAGAAGAAGCGGGGCTCCGGGGAATGAGGTACGGGAGCTGGGGGAAAGAAGAAAAAGCGGCGGTCCGAGGAATGAGGTACGGGAAAAGTTTAGGGAAAAGGGAAGAAGCGGCGGCTCCGGGGGTTTAAAGGTACAGGGGGCTGGGGGAAAGAAGAAGCGGGGGCCCGGCTCCGAGGAATGAGGTACAGGAGTTTGAGGAGAAGAAGAAGCGGCGGCTCCGAGGAATGAGTAAGGACTGAGGGAGAAAAGCAGCGGCGGCCCAAAGGAATGGGGTTTACAGGACTGAGGGAAGAAGCGGGGGCGGCCCCGAGGAATGAGGTAAAAGGAGCTGGGGGAGAAGAAGAAGCGGGGGCTCCGAGGAATGGGGGAACAGGAGCTGAGGGAGAAAAGAAGCGGCGGCCCCGGGGAATGGGGTACAGGAGCTGGGGGGAGAAGAAGCGGCGGCGGCTCCGGGGAATGAGGTAAGGAGCTGGGGGAAAAAGCGGGGCGGCTCCGAGGAATGGGTACGGGAGGGGAGGGAGAAGAAGAAGCGGGGGCCCCGAGGAATGAGGTCAGGAGCTGGGGGAAAAAAGAAGCGGGGGCTCCGGGGAAATGAGGTACAGGACTGAGGGAAAAGAAAAGCAAGCGGGGGGGCCTTCCGAGGAATGAGGTACGGGCTGGGGAGAAGAAGAACGGCGGCTCCGGGGGGAATAAAGGTACGGGAAAGTGGGGGAAAAGAAGAAGCGGGGGCCCCCGAGGATGAGGTCCCAGGAGCTGGGGGAGAAGAAGAAGAAGCGGGGGGGCCCCCCGGGGAAATGGGGTTTAAAAGGAGCAAAAGGGAGAAGAAAAAGGGGCGGGGGGGGCTCCGGGAAAATGAGGTACAGGAGCTAAAGGGAGAAAAAGGGCGGGGGGGCTCCGGGGGAATGAGGTACAGGAGTGAGGGAGAAAAGCGGCGGCCCCGAGGAATAAGGTACGGGAAAGTTGAGGGAGAAAAAGAAGGGGGCGGCTCCGGGGAATGAGGTACGGGGAGCGAGGGAGAAGCGGGGGCGGTTTCCGGGGGAATGGGGGGAAAAGGAGCTGAGGGAAAGAAAAAGGGGCGGCCCCGGGGGAATGGGGTTTACAGGAGTGAGAGAGAAGAAAGAAGCGGGGGGCTCCGGGGAAATGAGGTACAGGAGCTGAGGGAGAAGAAGCGGCGGCGGCTCCGAGGAATGAGGTACAGGAGCTGAGGGAGAAGAAGAAGCGGCGGCTCCGAGGAATGAGGTACGGGAAAACTGAGGGAAAAAAAGGGCGGGGGCCCCGAGGAATGGGGGCAGGAACTGAGGGAGAAGAAGGGGGGCGGGGCCCCGGGGGAATAAATGTAAAAGGAGCTGAGGGAAAAGAAGCGGGGGCTCCAGGAATGAGGTACAGGAGCTGAGGGAGAAAAAAGAAGCGGCTTGCCCCGGGAATGGGGGTACAGGAGCTGGGGGAAAGAAAAAAGCGGCCCCCTCCGAGGAATGAGGAAGGAGTGAGGGGGGAAGAAGAAGCGGCGGCCCCGGGGAATGAGGTCGGGAAGCTGAGGGAGAAGAAAAGCGGCGGCTCCGGGGAAATTTAAGGTTCAGGAGTGGGGGAAGAAGAAAAAAGCGGGGGGCTCCGAGGAATGGGGTTCAGGAGCGGGGGGAGAAGAAGCGGCGGCTCCGGGGAAAGGGGGTACAGGGGCTGAGGGGAGAAGAAAAGCGGGGTTTCCGGGGAAAAGAGGTCGGGAGCGAGGGGAAAAGAAGGGGGCCCGGGGAAATGGGGTACGGGAAGCTGAGGAGAAGAAGAAGCGGGGGGTCCGGGGAAAATGGGGGACAGGAGCTGAGGGGAAGAAGGGGGCGGCGGCTCCGGGGAATGAGGTACAGGAGCAAAGGGAAAGAAGAAAAAAGCGGCGGCTCCGAGGAATGAGGTCAGGAGCTGAGGGAGAAGAAGAAGGGGCCGGCTCCGGGGGAATGGGGTTTACAGGAGCTGAGGGAGAAGAAGGGGCGGCTCCGGGAATGAGGTACAGGGGCTGAGGGAGAAGAAGAAGCGGCGGCTCCGAGGAATGAGGTACAGGAGCTGAGGGAGAAGAAGAAGCGGCGGCTCCGAGGAATGAGGTACAGGAGCTGAGGGAGAAGAAGCGGCGGCTCCGAGGAATGAGGTACAGGAGCTGAGGGAGAAGAAGCGGCGGCTCCGAGGAATGAGGTACAGGAGTGAGGGAAAAAGAAGGGCGGGGGGGCCCCGAGGAATGAGGTACGGAGCTGAGGGAAAAGAAGCGGCGGCTCCGGGGAAATTTGGGGTTTACAGGAGCTGGGGGAGAAGAAGCGGCGGTCCGAGGAATGAGGACGGGAGTGAGGGAAAGAACGGCGGCTCCGGGGGATGGGGAACAGGATGGGGAGAAGAAAAAAGCGGCGGCTCCGGGGGAATGAGGTACAGGAGCTGGGGGGAAAGAAAAAGGGCGGCGGTTTCCGGGGAATTGGGTTAAAGGAGTGAGGGAGAAGAAGAAGCGAGGGGCCCCGAGGAATGGGGACGGGAAAGCTGGGGGAGAAGAAAAAGAGCAAGGGGAAAAAATTATAAACAAAAAACAGTAGTGTGAGGAGGAACAAAGTAGAGAGGAGTGTTTTATTTACCAACTTGACGGTTATGAGCAATTTGGGTTTGGCAGGGGGATTGGTGGGGGGCGGGGGGGGTTGTTGGAGTGGTGGGGGGCGGGGGGGGGTGTTGGGGGGTGGTGGGGGGCAGGGGGGGTTGTTGGAGTGGGGGGCAGGGGGGGGGGTTTTTTTTTGGGATTTGGGGGGAGGGGGGGGGGGTTTTTGTTGGAGTGGTGGAGGGCAGGGGGGGTGTTTTTTGGGAGTGGAGGGCAGGGGGGGTTTTTTTGGGAGTGGTGGAGGGCAGGGGGGGTTGGGGAGTGGAGGGAAAGGGGGGGGGTTTGGGGAGTGGTGGAGGGCAGGGGGGTGTTTTTTGGGAGGGGTGGGGGCAGGGGGGGTTTTTGGGTTTGGAGTGGAGGGCAGGGGGGGTTTTTTTGGAAGTGGTGGAGGGCAGGGGGGGTGTTGTTGGAGTGGGGGCCAGGGGGGGTTTTTGGATTGGGGGGGCAGGGGGGGGTTTTGTTGGGGGTGGGGGGCGGGGGGGGTTGTTGGAGTGGTGGAGGGCGGGGGGGGGTGTTTGTTGGAGTGGTGGGGGGGCGGGGGGGGTGTTTGTTGGGGGTGGGGGGCGGGGGGGGTTGTTGGGTGGTGGGGGGCGGGGGGGTTTTGTTGGAGGGGGTGGGGGGCAGGGGGGGTTGTTTGTTGGAGTGGAGGGCAGGGGGGGTTGTTGGGTGGTGGAGGGCAGGGGGGGTGTTTGTTGGAGTGGTGGAGGACAGGGGGGGTTTTTGGATTTGGAGGGGGGGGGGGGTTGTTGGGGGGAGGTGGGGGGGAGCGGGGGGGTTTTGTTGGAGGGGGGTGGAGGGAAAGGGGGGGTGTTTTTTTGGGTGGGGGGCAGGGGGGGGTTTGGGTTTGTTGAAGTGGGGGGAGGCGGGGGGGGGTGTTTTTTGGGGAGGGGAAAGGGCGGGGGGGGGTTTTTTTGGAGTGGGGAGGGCGGGGGGGGTTGTTTGTTGGAGTGGAGGGCGGGGGGGGTTGTTGGAGGGGTTTGGGGGGCGGGGGGGGTTTGGTTTTTTGGGGAGGGGTGGAGGGCAGGGGGGGGTTTTTGGGTTGGAGTGGAGGGCAGGGGGGGTTGTTGGAGTGGTGGGGGGCGGGGGGTTTGTTGGAGTGGTGGGGGGGCAGGGGGGGTGTTTTTTTGGAGTGGGGGGGCGGGGGGGGTTGTTGGAGGGGTGGGGGGAAAGGGGGGGTGTTTGTTGGAGTGGTGGGGACAGGGGGGGTTTTTGGGGAGTGGAGGGGGGGGGGGTTTTTGGAGTGGTGGAAAAGCGGGGGGGGTTTTTGGGAGTGGTGGGAGGGCAGGGGGGGGGGTTTTGTTGGAGTGGAGGGCAGGGGGGGGGTTTTTTGTTGAAGGGGGTGGGGGGCGGGGGGGGTGTTTTTTTGGATTTGGTGGGGGGCCCGGGGGGGTGTTTGTTGAAGTGGTGGAGGGCGGGGGGGGTTTTGGGAGGGGTGGGGGGCAGGGGGGGGTGTTGGATTTGGGTGGAGGGCAGGGGGGTTTGTTTGTTGGAGTGGTGGGGGGGGCGGGGGGGGGTTTTTTTGTTGGAGTGGGGAGGGCGGGGGGGGTTGTTTGTTGGAGTGGTGGAGGGCAGGGGGGGTGTTTGGAGGGGGTGGGGGCGGGGGGGGTTTTGGGAAAGGGCAGGGGGGGGTTTTTGGGGGGGCCAGGGGGTGTTGGAGGGGTGGGGGCGGGGGGGGTGTTGGAGTGGTGGGGGCAGGGGGGGGTTTGTTGGAGTGGGGGGGGGCGGGGGGGGGTTGTTTTTTTGGAGGGGTTGGGGGGGGGGGGGGGGTTTTGGAGTGGGGAGGGAAAGGGGGTTTTGTTTTTTGGAGTGGTGGAGGGCAGGGGGGGTTGTTGGTGGTGGAGGGGGGGGGGTTTGGGGGTTGGGGGGTGGTGGGAGGGCCCAGGGGGGGGGGGTTGGAGTGGTGGGGGCGGGGGGGGGGTTTGGTTGGTGGTGGAGGGCGGGGGGGTTTTGGAGTGGTGGAGGGCGGGGGGGGTGTTTGTTGGAGGGGTGGGGGGAAAGGGGGGGTTTTGTTTGGGTGGTGGAGGGCGGGGGGGGTGTTGGAGGGGTTTGGGGGGCAGGGGGGTTGGAGTGGTGGAGGGCAGGGGGGGTTTTGTTGGAGTGGTGGAGGGGGGGGGGGGTTTTTTGTTGGAGGGGTTTGGAAAGGGCCCAAGGGGGTGTTCTTTGGGGGGGAAAGTGGGAGTGGGGGGCAGCGACTTTTGGTGGAGGTAGCGGGGTTTGAAAGGGGCCCGGGAAAGGTTATGATTAGGCCCATGATGGACTGGAGAGGCTTTATTTTGGGGAGAAAAAATTTTCGTTTACGGAAGGGGGGGTTTGGGTTGGGGGAAAGGGAAGGTTGGGAAAAAAAGGGGCTTAAAGGGGGAAGGGGTGGGTCGTTGAGGGGGGGGGTTTTTGGGTGGGGGAGGGACGTTTTTGGAAGGGGGGAAAAAAGGTAGGGGGGGAAAGAGGCTTTGGTAGTGTCCTCAACAAAATTTCCCCAAGGGGAGTTTCCCCCGGTGTTAAGATTCTTTTACAATGAAATTTTGCTGTGTTGAAGTACTGGGGGGGTCAGGGGAGAGGGGAAGTGAATCTTTTAAAGGGGGAAGGGGAGGAGAGAGAGAGAGAGGGGAAAAGAGTCTGGAGCAGGGGGAGTGTGAAGAAAATGTTTAATATTTAGAAAAGGAAACCCAAAATTTTAGACACGTCAGCATTTGAGCTGCTACGCCTTGCTCCCACAAGTCATGCTTTTGGGAACAAAAGCAAATTTTGGGCCCCCCTCCCCTCTGATATTCCATCACTAAAGGTGGTTTTCCCTTGTGGCAAGAAACAAAAATGTGGTCACCCCCTAACTGGGAGGTTTTAGCAGCGTCAGCCCCGAGCTGGGGGGGTTCGGGGCAGTTAAACCCCGGGGCGGGGGAGGCTTCGGGCAGTGTCACCCCCGAGCTGGGGGGGCTTCGCAGCGTCAGCCCCGAGCTGGGGGGCCTTCACATGTCAGCCTGAACTGGAAAAAATTCAGAAGGGCAAAAGAATATCAAAGTATTCAAAAAAGGGTTTAGCAGCTTCGTAGGTTTTTCCCCAGCGAGTTGGAGAGGGCTGGGGAGCCCGGGAATTTTTTATTGTTTATTTTTTTTAAATTTCTATGAGGGAACGTTAAACTTTTAAAAAAAGGGGCATCCCACGCTTAAAAATGGGCCCAAAAATTTAATTAAGTTTGATCCAATGAAAAGTGGAGTAACTCTACTTCTTGGAATAAGAGCCGTTTAGCGGCATTAAACATCCATCAAAGTGACGTAGGTAGACAAGCAGGCGGAATTACTTGAAGGTAACATAGGAGAAAAGTAGGAGGATAAGAAATGAAGTTGAAAGGGAGAGTGGGAAAGGAGGAGGTAATAAGGAAAGGGTAATGTTCAATAAGGAAGAGAGGAGAGGATGATAAGGGTTAAGGATGTATCTTGGTAGGGAGGAGGGGGAGAATAGTCAGCGAAAGGTAAAAGAGAGAGGATGAAGCAGTGTAATTATGACCTCAGTCTGTACGTCTGAGGTCTACATGTCTACCTCTTGATGCCTGCCTGGGTCATCACCCGCGTGACCCATTTCCACATCAGGCCCTTTGATGGTCTGCTTTGTAAGGCTATTGGTGCTACCAGCACGCAATCCACGGTTGCAGCCCGACTAATCAAGAACCGACTAAGGAACTTGTTAAGTTCCTTCTTGAAAACAGTCAGGGGTCTCTCGGTAATTTCCCTTGATGGGAGGCTGTGTAAAAAGTCTTGCAAGCTTAATACGCATTGAGTTACCTCTCAGTGTACCTATTGCACCGTCTGCCAAACCTCTCTCAAGAGTAATATCAGTGAGCATGAATGGGGTCTGTCATCTCATCATGTATAAGAGGGATTACCAATAGACCCCAGGGTACCTTCAAGAGGGAACCTGTCAGATACCTAAAGTCAGTACGTGAACAACCGGGCTGTGGTTTGTACGTTGGATTAAGTGCGGCCTGGTTGATCAGGCCCTGATCCACCGGGAGGCCTGATCAAGGATTGGGCCGCGGGGGCGCTGACCCCCGGAATCTCTCCAAGTAGAAGTAATTTTCTTTGCATTTCAAGGGGTAAATTTGAGGGACTTTGGGTATTCCTAATAATTTAGATATTTGACTGACTTTATATAGTTAGTAAGAGCTCTTTATTTTCTTCAGATGTGCAAGTTTACTTGCCTTAAATATGGGTGTTATTTTACGGCAGTATTAAAGTATAAAGTATAAGTGTCTTCAAAGTATCAGGGGCTTGGTATATCTTGAAGTTTTTTGTTATATAGCCTATCATTTTTCTTGCATTTGTGATAGTAAAAAACTTTGATATTTAACCTCAAAATCTTGCGATATAGTTATTCGTAAGCTCTTTATATTCTCCTGCTCTATTATGTATTTATAGTGAAGGTAAATGTTACAACTGGCCAGGATAAGAGGGCTGAGAGACGTCATGTTTTGTTTTTCTCTGGACACGTGTGGGCGTGGAGAGGGGAAGTCGGTAGGGTGAAAGGGAAGGTGTTATGCTGGAGGCAGAAGTGATGACTGACTCTGATTCTAGACGCCGGCGAGGGATTCTTAGTGGAGACCGAGGGTGTTGTTGTGGTTGGTATGGTGGCGGAAGGCCTAATGGAGTGGAGAAGAATCAACCAGATCAACCAGGTAGCTAAAAGCAGCCGGAAATCTACAGGGATACCAGGCCACAGGCCAGGCTGAGGGGGTAGAGCAACGCTCAAAACTGGTCTTAGGTGTGTAAGGTGAAAGTTGAGAGGTAGGATGCAGGCTTAATCAAGAAAATTGAAGCTAAAGAGGAGGAGGCATTGGAAAGGCCATAGATGATTCTTTAAAGTAGGATGAGATGACGGTATGAAGAATGGCAAGAGGGAGACCTGGAAATGATGTATGAATACAGTAAGAAATGCAGTGAAGGGCGAGGAGAATACTGGAAGCAGGGAATGAACCATTAGTCAAAATAGTGTAGTATAACACTGGTGGAGAGAGGAGGGAGAAACTGGATATAGACAGTAAGGAAACTGCCAGGGAAAGACAGGCACATGTCCAGGAGTGGCAAACAGACAACGAGATGGAAGACAACAGACTGTAAGACAAACTGCAAAACAAATGTTTAGTGTGGCAACGTTTCGTTCAGGGTATAACGTTTATCAAGTCATGGCTTGATAATGTCATGAGCGAAGCGTTGTCTGGCTATAATCTTGTTCTGCATAGTGTCTTGGTTTTCGATCCGTCTTATTAATCTGGTCAGTTATTTCTTACTACCTGTTCCATCCTTTGATGAAAAAAAGTCCATGTTTTGTCATTCTGCTCCTATAGTTTTCGTCTGTCAGCTTCGGCAACAACTGTTTACACATTAAGACTCGCGAAATCATAATGACACGATTGCAAACAAACCATACCACGGGTGGGCCAGCTAGCCACTGAGTTAGTTGGCCCAGTGGCTAACGCGACGGTCTGGAGTTTTGAGACACTCTGACCGTGGGTTCAAACCCCACCCGTGGTATGGTTTGTTTACACAATACACAAAGACTTGGAGTGTTGTACTCGCCTTCTTATGGTTGAGATGTTAAGAACTTTTTCCTAACCTTACCTCAACTGCTCAGGATTATAAAGGCACATGTAACAAAGTAGGCCTTTATTTTGGTTGGCTGATTTTTTTTAGCATAAAAACATAAAAAAGGAGGAACACTGCAGCAGACCTACTGGCCCATACTAGACAGATCCTTCTCAAACCCAAACCACACTAGCAAAAACATTTGCCCAACCCTATTGGTGCTCTGGTGGCCTGGTGGTTAACGCTCTCGCTTCACACGGCGAGGGCCTGGGTTCGATTCCCAGCCAGAGTAGAAACATTGGACGTGTTTCTTTCAACCTGTTGTCTATGTTCCCCATCAGTAAAATGGGTACCTGGGTGTTAGTCGACTGGTGTGGGTCGCATCCTGGGACACTGACCTAAGGAGGCCTGGTCACAGACCGGGCCGCGGGGGCGTTGACCCCCGGAACTCTCTCCAGGTAAACTCCAGGTAAACCCATTTTCAATGCTACCCAAGAAATAAGCTTTGATAAAAGAACATAACATAAGAACATAAGAAAGGAGGAACACTGCAGGAGGCCTGTTGGCCCATACTAGGCAGGTCCTTTTACAATATCATCCACTAATCAAAACATTTGCCAACCCAATTTTCAATGCCATAGAAATAAGCTTGATGTGAAAGTCCCACTCAAATCCAACCCCTCCCACTCATGTACTTATCCAACCTAAATTTGAAACTACCCAAAGTCCCAGCCTCAATAACCCAACTAGGTAGACTGTTCCACTCATCAACTACCCTATTTCCAAACCAATACCAGGTTTTCACTTATAACTTGACGCTTCGTCTGATCACCTTTGAATTTTCACTATAGATAACTGCGACTATGGGAAGGTTAATTGGTGACAGTGCTTGTTGTGTGTGGTAGTGTGCTGTGTGGCAGTGCGGAATTGTGTGTACTCACCTAGTCGTACTCGCCTAGTTGTGGTTGCAGGGGTCGAGTCATAACTCCTGGCCCCGCCTCTTCACTGGCCGCTACTCGGTCTCTCTTCCTGCTCCACGAGCCTTATCATACCTCTTCTTAAAGCTGTGTATGGCTTCTGCCTCCACTATATCACTACCCAGACTATTCCATTTCCTGGCAACTGTGACTGTGTGTGTGTTGTGTGACAGTGTGTGTTGTGTGGCAGTAGCGGCAGTTACACAGGTTTTGAGTCTGGCTGTGTAAACACATCTCAACACTATGGTGAAAATATAGGTTTCCCTTATATTACCAAAACTGCCTTCACAGTTGCACAGCTTGGAACTGTGTGTGTGTTGAAAGGCTCTCTGTTATTCCTTGTATTTTCATTGTTCAATATATTTACTTTACGACCTGGAGAGAAAAACAAATTTATATATATGGAAGTGTTACCACTACAATGTTGATTTTTAGACAAGAGTGTTTTAAATGGTGTTAAATACACACCACCTGGTGCTATGACTTTTGTTAGTTATAGAATTAACATTTAAAAGATATCTGGGTTTATTTAGTAATGATAATTTGTAGTTATTCCTCTAAAGAGATTGTTCACTCGCAGGATGACTGACGCTTCCCAACACAGTTATGGGAGTATATTCACTCATAATGTGAGTTAAACTGACCAGTATTATTTTCATGGTTGTATGTTCACTAATGTGATGAATGGTACTGCTTAGTTCTCTTTATGGGAGTGTATTTACCCGCAGGATGAGTAGTGGTGTGTGTGTGTGTGTGTGTGTGTGTGTGTGTGTGTGTGTGTACTCGCTTAATTATGGTTGCAGGGGTCGAATCATAGCTCCTGACTGTGTATGTGTGTGAGAGAGAGAGAGCAAGTAAGCAAGCAAACCCTAGACCAAGATGATAAGAGCACTCGCTGATTTATGTTTGCGGGAATCGAGACTCAGCTCCTGGCCCGGCATCCAACACTATTATAATTAACATTACAGATGGCCTCTTCGGGGCTTATCATACCTATTCTTGAAGCTATCTATTGAGCCTGTCTGTACCACCTCCTCATCCAACCCTCTCCACTTTTCATCCACCCAACATCCTTAAGACTCGTCTGGGTCTTCAACTTCCATCCTGTGTCTACCTCTGTTTGCAAATCAACTCTTTTGTTATAGCCACTTCATTACAAGTGTGTGTGTGCGCGCGCGTGCGTGTGTGTGTACTCACCTAATTATGGTTGCAGGGGTCGAATCATGGCTCCTGATTGTGTGTGTACTCGCCTAGTTGTGGTTGCATGGGTTGATTTACTGATCCTGGCTCCGCCATTAATGTGTATAGATATATATTGTTTATATCATGTGTACATATATAGATAATACGTATGTTTACATACATATATTGTGTATATATTGTATTGACTAAACATTTGTGAAAATTAATTGTGAACGAAAACGTTTATGAGAAAGGAGGGAGAAGCAGGAGGGAAGGAAGGCCAGGAAGAGGAGGAGAGAAAGGAAAAGTAGGAAGAAGGGAAGGAAGAGTTAGGTTAAGAATAAGAGGAGAGAGGAAGGAAGAATAAGAGGGGGAGGAAAAGTAGAAGAGTAGGCGCAAGAAGATTGAGATGGAGAGGGAGGATGAAGAGGAGGGAGAAGAATAGGAGGAAGTGGCACTGGTGCAGAAAGACGGGGAGAGGAGGAGGAAGAGGCCAGAGGGAAGGGAAAGAAAAGGTGCAGAAATAAGGGAAATAAATGTGAGAAGGAAAGGAAGAATGGAAAAAAAGAATAAATATAACAAAGAAGGAATAAAGGTGATAATGAGCGTGTAAGCCAAGGAAGAAAAAAATCGCGAGGTGTTTGAACACTGTTCTCAAGCTATAAAAAAATTGGTGCAGTGTACACAGTGATCTGTGTAGCAGCCACCGTGCTCTCTCGAGGAGAACACCGTGTTCCAACACCAGGAAAGCCTGGGTAAGTGTTGGTAGCGTGTGTTCAGGTGTTGGCGAAGTGTGGTAGGGTGTTGGCAGTGTTGGGAAGAGTGCTGGTTGTGCTGGGAGTGGGTGAAAGGGGATTGGTAGTGTGTGGAAGTGTGTAGGGAGTCTTTTGGGAGTGTTGGGAGTTAGCACGGTGTTGGGAGAAGTGTCGTGTGTGTGAATGTGTTGTGTGTGTGTGTGAATGTGTTGCGTGTGTGTGTGTGTGTGTGTGTGTGTGAATGTGTTGTGTGTGTGTTGTGAATGTGTTGCGTGTGTGTGTGTGTGTGTGAATGTGTATGTGTGAATGTGTATGTGTGAATGTGTATGTGTGAATGTGTTGTGTGTGTATGTGTGAATGTGTTGTGTGTGTGTGAATGTGTTGTGTGTGTATGTGTGAATGTGTTGTGTGTGTGAATGTGTTGTGTGTGTGTGTGTGTGAATGTGTTGTTTTGTGTATGTGTGAATGTGTTTGTGTGTGTTGTGTGAATGTGTTGTGTGTAATGTGTATGTGTTGAATGGGGTTGGGGGTGTGTTGGTGTGTGGAATGTGTTGTTGTGTGTGTGAATGTGTTTTTGTGTGTGTGAATCCGTTGTGTGTGTGTGTTGTGTGTGTGTGTGAATGTGTTGTGTGTGTGTGAGATATGTGTTGGTGTGTGTGTGAAATGTGTTGTGTGTGTGTTGTTGTGTGGAATGTGTTGTGTGTGTGTGTGTGAGAATGTTGTTGTGTGTGTGAGATATGTTGTGTGTGTGTGTGAATTGTTGTGTGTGTGTGTGATGATGTGTGTGTGTGTATGTGTGTGAATGTGTTGTGTGTGTGTGTGTGAATGTGTGTGTGTGTGTGGTGTGAATGTGTTGTGTGTGTGTGAATGTGTTGTGTGTGATGTGTTGTGTGGAATGTGTTGTGTGTGTTGAATGTGTTGTGTGTGTGTGTAATGTTGTGTTGTGTGTGAATGTGTTGTGTGTGGTGTGAATGTGTCTGTGTGTGTGTTGACATTGGTATGTGTGTGTGAATGTGTTGTTTCTTGTTAGTTGTGAATGTGTTGTGTGTGTGTGTGAATGTGTTGGTGTGTGTGTGAATGTGTTGTGTGTGTGTGAATGTGTGTGTGTGTGTGGAATGTGTTGTGTGTGTGGTGTGATGTGTTGATGTGTGTGTGTGAATGTGTTGTGTGTGTGTGAATGTGTTGTGTGTGGTGTGAATGTGTTGGTGTGTGTGTGAATGTGTTGTGTGTGATGTGTGAATGTGTTGTGTGTGAATGTGTTGTGTGTGTGTTGTATGTGTGTGTGTGTGTGTGTGTGTGCGTGTGTGTTGTTTGGTGTGTGTGTTGGTGTTGTGTGTGTTGTTGTGTGTTGTATGTGTTGTGTAAGTTGGTAGTGTGGGAGTATGTGGGAGAGTGTTGAAAGAATGTGGGTGTTGATAGTGTGTAGGTGTTGGTAGAGTACTGGGATAGTGTGGAGGGAGGAGAGTGTTATGAAAGAGTGTTGGAGAATGGTTTAGGTTAAAAGAGTGGGAGGGAGCGTGGGAAGGAGCGTGGGAGGGAGCGTGGGAGGGTACTGAAGGATTAAATGAAAGTGACTGAAGAAAGTGTGAGAGAGAGAGAGAGAGCGAGGGGGCGGGGAAAGGAAGAGGATGCAAGAGTGAGTTGAGAGGAATCAAGGGAGCCAGAGCATAGCTAAGAGTGCTCGAGAAATTGAAGAGGCGGTGGGGAGAAACTGAAAGCAATTTGTGAATGAAGAACGTATGTTTTGAATGAAGAACGTATGTTTTGAATGAAGAACGTGTGTTTTGAATGAAGAACGTATGTTTTGAATGAACGTATGTTTTGAATGAACGTATGTTTTGAATGAAGAACGTATGTTTTGAATGAAGAACGCGTGTTTTGAATGAAGAACGTGTTTTGAATGAAGAACGTGTGTTTTGAATGAAGAACGTATGTTTTGAATGAAGAACGCGTGTTTTGAATGAAGAACGTATGTTTTGAATGAAGAACGTGTGTTTTGAATGAAGAACGTGTGTTTTGAATGAAGAACGTGTGTTTTGAATGAAGAACGTGTGTTTTGAATGAAGAACGTGTGTTTTGAATGAAGAACGTTGTTTTGAATGAAAGAACGTGTGTTTTGAATGAAAGAACGTGTGTTTGATAAGAACGTGTGTTTTGAATGAAGAACGTGTGTTTTGAATGAAGAACGTGTGTTTTGAATGAAGAACGTATGTTTTGAATGAAGAACGTGTTTTGAATGAAGAACGTGTGTTTTGAATGAAGAACGTGTGTTTTGAATGAAGAACGTGTGTTTTGAATGAAGAACGTGTGTTTTGAATGAAGAACGTATGTTTTGAATGAAAGAACGTGTGTTTTGAATGAAGAACGTGTGTTTTGAATGAAGAACGTTGTTTTGAATGAAAAACGTGTGTTTTGAATGAAGAACGTTGTTTTGAATGAAGAACGTGTTTTGAATGAAGAACGTGTGTTTTGAATGAAGAAACGTGTGTTTTGAATGAAGAACGTGTGTTTTGAATGAAGAACGTGTGTTTTGAATGAAGAACGTATGTTTTGAATGAAGAACGTGTGTTTTGAATGAAGAACGTGTGTTTTGAATGAAGAACGTGTGTTTTGAATGAAGAACGTGTGTTTTGAATGAAGAACGTGTGTTTGAATGAAGAACGTAGTTTGAATGAAGAACGTATGTTTTGAATGAAGAACGTGTGTTTTGAATGAAGAACGTGTGTTTTGAATGAAGAACGTGTGTTTTGAATGAAGAACGTGTGTTTTGAATGAAGAACGTGTGTTTTGAATAAAGAACGTGTGTTTTGAATAAAGAACGTGTGTTTTGAATAAAGAACGTGTGTTTTGAATAAAGAACGTGTGTTTTGAATGAAGAACGTGTGTTTTGAATGAAGAACGTGTGTTTTGAATGAAGAACGTGTGTTTTGAATGAAGAACGTGTGTTTTGAATGAAGAACGTGTGTTTTGAATAAAGGACATATATTGCAAATAAAGAACATATGTTGTAAATACGCAAGAAAAGCGTACGAGGGGAGAATCGACTGCATTGAACAGATTTAAACTGCAAATAAAGAATAAATAATGTGCTGTAGATGAAATAACCAAAACATAACATACAATGAATGATTTAAATAGAACATGTGTGTAGAAGAGACCGTAAGGACACATGTTGTTCACGTAGCTTCTGATGGGCCAACGTAACGCTCAGGCAGAGCTTTATAAAGTCGTTGTCTCGGTAAGAACTGCCAGGCAGTATCATTGTAGCATTGTTCAGTTTGCAGTGTCAATGTAGCATCGTTCAGTTTGCAGTGTCATTGTAAACATCGTTCAGTTTGCAGTGTCATTGTTGCATGTCAGTTTGCGTTATGAGCATTGTTCAGTTTGCAGTGTCATTGTAAACATCGTTCAGTTTGCAGTGTCATTGTTGCATTGTTCAGTTTGCAGTGTCATGAAGCATTGTTCAGTTTGCAGTGTCATTATAAACATCGTTCAGTTTGCAGTGCCATTGTAGCATTGTTCAGTTTGCAGTGTCATTGTAAACATCGTTCAGTTTGCAGTGCCATTGTAGCATTGTTCAGTTTGCAGTGTCATTGTAAACATCGTTCAGTTTGCAGTGCCATTGTAGCATCGTTCAGTTTGCAGTGTCATTGTAAACATCGTTCAGTTTGCAGTGCCATTGTAGCATTGTTCAGTTTGCAGTGTCATTGTAGCAC
Source organism: Cherax quadricarinatus (assembly GCF_026875155.1). NCBI lineage: Eukaryota > Metazoa > Arthropoda > Malacostraca > Decapoda > Parastacidae > Cherax > Cherax quadricarinatus. Next base: position 20,735,872 of record NC_069468.1, read on the forward strand.
TGTTCAGTTTGCAGTGTCATTGTAAGCATTGTTCAGTTTGCAGTGTCATTGTACCATCGTTCAGTTTGCAGTGTCATTGTAGCATTGTTCAGTTTGCAGTGTCATTGTAGCACTGTTCAGCTTGCAGTGTTAAGACAGGCATGCGACAAATACACAGCAGTGGTATTAGAGAATATATTAACGAGACGTTTCGCCCACCAGGAGGGTTATTAGCCGGACTTTTTTTTTTAATAAATGTCGTAATACCACCTGTGTCTCCGACACCTCTCCACACTCCTAAAACAGTCACTCCCATATATCTCTCACTCCCATCTCTCTCACTCCCATGTCTCACTCCCATGTCTCACTCCCATACCTCTCCCATCCAGGTCCCTTTATCCCAACCTCTCAAACAACTCTCCATGTATTGCGTAACCCGTTTCGAGAAGGACTTATCCTAAACATTATATACTGCAGATAACACTGTTTTTCTTCATATTCCTTCACATACCTACCTACTGTTTTCCCTGTTATGTCTAATAAAACATTCCTTAAGTGATGTCTGTGTGTTCCATCCCATTTGGTTGGAGATTTGGGTCCAGTTCTTTGTGTTGAATGAGGTATCCGCTCAAGCCCTTCACTGCAGGCTTCGCCAGTCGAACACAGAGGTGACTTACAGTCCTGGAGACCGTACTGACTGTGTCGTACTGCAGATGACAGCTCGGTATAGACACGGTGCGCGAAAAATAGAAGTTTCTTCAGTACAGCCTGTCATCTCTGTGTAATGGGGTGATGGCACGGGATATCATAACCAAAGATGTAGGGATGTATAGGTTCACGTGATTGTACATATTTTATCAGTAGCTTACAGAGCTCTGTGGGTAGCAACGGCAGACACAGGTGCAAGGGAAGCATCAGCAGCACCAGACGGAGCTGCAAAGAAAAACAGCAGTAGACGGAGCTGCAATGCCAGCAGCAGCAGCAGCAGATACAAAGGCAACACCAGAATCTAGGTTATTAAATACTACATAACGAATGAAAACAGACTTAGCACTTCTCGTAGATAATATTAAGTGTTTTTGAGAGTTGCGGAATGGTGGGAAAGGTGATTTAAATATCTAGGAAGGGTTGATAAATATTGATAGTGCCTTTGTGTCTTGAAGGCTGAGGAAATTCGCCCACTCGTAAAGAGCTATAAACACATTGTGAATTGGCTTCTGCGCTGTAACGAGCCTGGCGCAGGGAAGTCTGGGAAGATTCTGAAATTTGTCTTGTGAAGAGTGGGAAAAATCTTGAATTTATACTTGAAGAGGAGAAGGAATTTTACAAGAGTTGATGTAGAGAAAGCGTAAATTTGAGGATCTTGTAGCTTGTCTTAGTCTTGTGCGTTCTTAAAGGTCTCACACGAGTGAGAGACTTAAATGTATACACAGACGTGTACCTAAACATCTCTACGAACAAATACCTCTATGTATACTCTCATACCTGAAAGCAAACATACATACATCTGTATGTATACACGTATATACTAGTACAGACAGATCTGTACGTAAAAACCAGTATGCACACAAAGGCAGCCCCAACTAACCACCTATCTGAATCTTGCGTAATGTACGGTATAACAGAGCGAGAAGCGAGAGAGAGCGGCTGTCCTGACGGACACTTCAGGTAAGACAACGATAAAAACTAAAAAGGCACAATACCGTGACTGGAACAACACACAAATAACCCGCACATAGGAGACCGAAACTTATAACGACGTTTCGGACCAACTTGGACCATAACAAAGTTAACATTATTGACGTCTCTTAACCTTATTAATTACTCAATCATCAAATTAAAATTCAGTCTTCTCTTGTTATTCCCGGGACGCTGTTGCGCTTGCGCTCATCCTACATAAAATCATAAGAAACTTGTATTTAATAACGAATAATCCAATTAAAAAAGGATGTGATACGTCTGGCAATGACGTGGGTGAGAAAAAACAGGCAGCGTTCAAAGCTGTACGTTCATCACTCGTGGTACTAGAATGGTTAGCATCTGGAGAATAATGTTGATAAATTGCCAGGAGACACTGGGTGGGGGAGGAGGAGACACTGGGTGGGGGAGGAGGAGACACTGGGTGGGGGAGGAGGAGACACTGGGTGGGGGAGGAGGAGACACTGGGTGGGGGAGGGGGAGACACTGGGTGGGGGAGGGGGAGACACTGGGTGGGGGAGGGGGAGACACTGGGTGGGGGAGGGGGAGACACTGGGTGGGGGAGGAGGAGACACTGGGTGGGGGAGGAGGAGACACTGGGTGGGGGAGGAGGAGGCACTGGGTGGGGGAGGAGGAGGCACTGGGTGGGGGAGGGGGAGACACTGGGTGGGGGAGGGGGAGACACTGGGTGGGGGAGGGGGAGACACTGGGTGGGGGAGGGGGAGACACTGGGTGGGGGAGGAGGAGGCACTGGGTGGGGGAGGAGACACTGGGTGGGGGAGGAGGAGACGGCACTGGGTGGGGAGGAGGAGACGACACTGGGTGGGGGAGGAGGAGATGACACTGGGTGGGGGAGGAGACGACGACACTGGGTGGGGGAGGAGACGACGACACTGGGTGGGGGAGGAGACGACGACACTGGGTGGGGGAGGAGAAGACGACACTGGGTGGGGGAGGAGAAGACGACACTGGGTGGGGGAGGAGGAGACGACACTGGGTGGGGGAGGAGGAGACGACACTGGGTGGGGGAGGAGGAGACGACACTGGGTGGGGGAGGAGGAGACGACACTGGGTGGGGGAAGAGGAGACGACACTGGGTGGGGGAGGAGACGACGACACTGGGTGGGGGAGGAGACGACGACACTGGGTGGGGGAGGAGACGACGACACTGGGTGGGGGAGGAGGAGACGACACTGGGTGGGGGAGGAGGAGACGACACTGGGTGGGGGAGGAGGAGACGACACTGGGTGGGGGAGGAGGAGACGACACTGGGTGGGGGAGGAGGAGACGACACTGGGTGGGGGAGGAGGAGACGACACTGGGTGGGGGAGGAGGCACTGGGTGGGGGAGGAGGCACTGGCTGGGGAAATGAAGGTATACTTCCTGGGAAATGAAGGTATACTTCCTGGGAAATGAAGGATATACTTCCTGGGAAATGAAGGTATACTTCCTGGGAAATGAAGGTATACTTCCTGGGAAATGAAGGTATACTTCCTGGGAAATGAAGGTATACTTCCTGGGAAATGAAGGTATACTTCCTGGGAAATGAAGGTATACTTCCTGGGAAATGAAGGTATACTTCCTGGGAAATGAAGGTATACTTCCTGGGAAATGAAGGTATACTTCCTGGGAAATGAAGGTATACTTCCTGGGAAATGAAGGTATACTTCCTGGGAAATGAAGGTATACTTCCTGGGAAATGAATGTATACTTCCTGGGAAATGAATGTATACTTTCTGGGAAATGAAGGTATACTTCCTGGAAAATGAAGGTATACTTCCTGGGAAATGAAGATATACTTCATGGGGAAGGAAGGCACACTAGCTGGGGAAGGAAGGCACACTAGCTGGGGAAGGAAGGCACACTAGCTGGGGAAGGAAGGCACACTAGCTGGGGAAGGAAGGCACACTAGCTGGGGAAGGAAGGCACACTAGCTGGGGAAGGAAGGCACACTAGCTGGGTAAGGAAGACACACTTCCTGGGGAAGGGAGACACACTTCCTGGGGAAGGGAGACACACTTCCTGGGGAAGGGAGACACACTTCCTGGGGAAGGGAGACACACTTCCTGGGGAAGGGAGACACACTTCCTGGGGAAGGGAGACACACTTCCTGGGGAAGGGAGAGACACTTCCTGGGGAAGGGGGAGACACTTCTTGGGGAAGGGAGACACACTGCTTGTCTACACAACATCAACATTCGATTTGTACTCAGTTAATCTGCTTTGTAAACAGGTCCTTGAGAATCTCTGCAAATGTAAAGAGTTTAATTAGAAAAGTTTGGGGGTAGAGAGTGAGAGTTAATATGCAAAAGAGCCACCAAGTTTTCCTGCTGCATGGCCACAAGCTCTTTACCTTGAATATGAATAGAATAAAAGGAGCAGAAATAGTAGCCCCGAGGGAAATTCCCTATTCATGATGAGTCGGTTGGAGGCAAGTTGGTGGGAGTTTAGAGCACAGTAAAACCTAGCCATGGCCGATCTTCCTCTCTTGCTGATGGCCAGGTGCTCCCTCCCTCTCATCCTCCTCCTCCTCTCCCTTCAGCCTCTCCTGTTTATTTTCCTTACTCTCCTCTTGCAAATATTAGTGCTTCTACTGCTGCTGTTTATGACCCTCTTCCTTCTACTTCTCTTGCCTCTTACGTTCCGGCTGCTGCATTCGTGTCCCCCTCGCTGCTTCTCCTGATCCTCTTATTTCTACTACTGTTCATACTTCTGTTTTCCATTCTGGTTGCTCCTGTTCCCTTTCCTTCTATTTCTCCTGTTCATGCCCTTGTGCTTTTATCGCTTCAGTTATTAATGTTCCTTCTGCTATTGCAGCTGATCCTGCTCTACCGCTTATGTTGTTCATTCTTCTGTTGTGTCCTAAATTCCAATTTGTGATCCTCGTTTTCCTTGAATTCTTATTCCCGCTTTATCCTTCTTAATCTGTGTTTACTCTGTTGTGATGATAACCTCAAGTTTAATTGCACGAGAGCAACGTAATTATACCTGAGACACGGGTATATTCTTGAGGTGTGAATGTGTGAGAGATGACTAGGTATACGAAACACGAAGGTATAACTCCTGGGTCCATCACCTCTTGACGTTTTTCATGATAGATTGCCTGCTAATGCAAACAATATTCCCCCCTGCCACTGCTTTGTTTTCTGTATCTCGTGTAATCATTTGCTGAACTGCTCAGTAATAACCCACATGGAGACAAACTCGGAAGATTAGTTGGTCTGTATGTTTCGATCACCTGGGATCCTCTTCAGCTGAAGGGGATCCCAGAAGGGGATTCAGATATACGGATCAATTAATCTTCTGAGTTTGTCTTAATGTAGGTTATTACTGAGCATTGACAAGTGTTCGTTATACTTTAGTTATCTGTCCAATTCCTCACCTTTATTATGCATACAAATTTTCTTTGTCTAAACGATTTGTTTTTGTTGCTGTTGTAATTAATGATGAATTTAGTACAAAGTGGATGGGGAAGGATGGGGGGTATATGCCAGAAGTTACAACTGATGGCACATAATACCGACAAGTGGATGAATAAGACAGGGAAAACAGCAGACTCAACTGTACTCTAGTATAGTTGAGTAGCGAGTGGACGGAGTATCAAGCCTCCACCACTTGAGCTGAATGAGCCGCACCAGTTTAGTGATGCATGGAAAGTAGAATAAATCCCCGTGGCGTATTGTGGAGCAGCGGCGCCTCAGTGAGGTGCACACACCATACAGGGAATATTTTAAGCCACCGACGAGCTGGCTTACTGCAAGTATCAAGCGTGAAGAATTTAAATTGCTTTATTATCCAGCAATATTTCGCTCCCCCGTACTGACCCCGAGTTACTGGCCTCATCAGTCCTCTCAGCGAAAAATATTTTCCTGTGAAGCTGAAGACGTTCAGCCAAACAGGCTTAAAACATGTATATATTTTTCTAACCTTAACTGGGTAAGGAATTTTTAACCTCATTTTTTATTTATAAATGTCGTGCTATAGTCAGTGAGGTCAAACAAAGCAAAATTTCAGGGAAAATGTTTGTTGTGCCGAATAAGTAAAACTTGTGATTTTGGCTTAAATAGCAATGCTCTTCTTTCCGAATTAGGCAAGCAAAAATTTGTGTATGCAATAATTTAGCAAAAATCATTCTGAATCTAACGAAAAGAATATATTTCATTGTGTTTGTTTATTATTAAATTATTGTAAACTTGTATTAAATATATTTACTTGGATTAGGTTAAATTAAATTGCGCTTGTTATAATAAGGTTAGGTAAGTTCCCTAAGGTTCTTTTGGTACAAAATCATTAATATTTACATTAACATAAATGAAAGAAATATATATTTTTAAATGTATAAGAGAAAATTATAGAAACGACTTAATTTTAAATGAGTTCTTGCTAATTGACCAACTTTACCTATTCGGCACATATATATATATATATATATATATATATATTATATATATATATATATATATATATATATATATATATATATATATATATATATATATATATATATATATACACATATATATATACCGTATATGTATGTATATTTCTCACATATATATTAATATTATGTTACACGTTTTCAAAAAGTATTAACAGAAATAAGCGATCGTTGCCTTATAAGCTCAGGCTGCAAGTTCTGGATTAAAAGAAAAGCATGATATAAATAATGTCAGTTTTGAAGTGTACCAGTGGGTTGTAATGCATAAAATAATTACCATAATAGCAGAATTAGCATAAAATGTCAGTGGAAAGTTTTTAGCATAAGTGCAGTAAAGTCCAACTTGACAAGATATTCAGTTACTTGGTGGACTGAGCAGAGTCCAGTTATGTACTCGACTGTCAACTGGTGGGAAAATGCTCTTTTATTTGTAAAACATGACTGTCGTCAGAAAATGTGGAGTCTTCCCCAAATATTGGACCATGGCGCACAGTGACCCTGGCTTTGGCACTGGTGATATATAGAGAGGAGTGGCAATCTTGATTCCTATATATTAAAAGATATTGGCCATATTTTGAGCGCTCTCAGTTTTGTGAGCAACATTTCTCAAAAATACTCCTTCAGCACTAGAAGCAGCGGCGACCTGTTCATAACTTGTTGACGCAATGCTCGAGAAGTTGTCCCAGAAAAACAGAATTTTTGCCATATCTGAGAGCGACGCACAAGAATGTAACTTAACCTCGGCTATAATACTCGCAGGTTTTAATACGATGACAACTTAGTTTATTTATTTGCTAAGTTAAACTTCAGTAGGTTAGGTAAGGTTTGTTAGGTTAGGTAAGGTTTGGTTAGGTAAGGTTTGTTACGTTTGTTAGGTTAGGTAAGGTTTGTTACGTTTGTTTGGTTAGGTAAGGTTTGTTAGGTTTGTTTGGTTAGGTTAGGTAAGGTTAGGTTAGGTTAGGTTAGGTAAGGTTAGGTTAGGTAAGGTTAGTTAAGGTTAGGTAAGGTTAGGTTAGGTTATGTTAGGTTAAGTAAGGTTAGGTTATGTAAGGTTTGTTAGGTTAGGTTAGGTAAGGTTTGGATAGGTTAGGTAAGGTTTGGATAGGTTAGGTAAGGTTTGTTAGGTTAGGTAAGGTTTGTTAGATTAGGTAAGGTTTGTTAGATTTGTTTGGATAGGTTAGGTAAGGTTAGGTTAGGTAAGGTTTGTTAGGAAACAGGATAGGTGTTTCCTGACGCGGGTCTTAGTTATTTGGCGTCCCGTAGCTGGAGATTCTGGTCATATAGGGACCCATAGACTCTAAGAAATAAATGACTTCAAGGAAAAATATATAGACGTCTCCTAGAGGCCCTTCCAGTCCTGGAGGTCTAAAGTGCCGTGCATGCCCTCGGAAAGAGGGATGGGAATATTTGTTGTCTGGAGGGGCATCGTAACTGTAGTATCGGCGCGCCTCTGGTAAGATAGTGGTGGAGTGAGTGATGGTAAAAGTGTTTCTTCTTCTTTAGGTGACCCTGCCTCCCACCCTACTTTGGTGGGAATGTTTTAAAGAGATGGACCCGATCGCGAAATATATTGCTTTGAAACTGGTTCCATCATTTTGAAACGCCTTTTGTGTGTGCGTGTGTTTGTGTGTGTGCGCGTGTGCGCGTGCGCGTGTGCGTGTGCGTGCGTGTGCGCGTGCGCGCGCAAGACAATCCACGGGGTGGAAATATTTAGCTCAAGTACTTTCACACTTTCAGTGCGTTATCAGGAGCTATGCAGTGTTGCAAGGTTGCAACTGAAGGAGGGAAGTTTTTTCTCAGAATAGCGCAGAGTGGGCCTCTCCTCTTTCTGCCTTATACACACACACACACACCACACACACACACACACACACATATTATATATTATATATATTATATATATATATATATATATATATATATATATATTATATATATATATATATATTATATATATATAATATAATGGTATAAAATTATCTACATGGTGGAAAGAGGCACAAATGCGGTTTAATGCGGTCCTTCATTGACAACGTTTTGCCCACACAGTGGGCTTTATCTGTTTATGACAATATAACCCACTGTGTGGGCGAAACTTTGCTAATAAAACAACAGCGTAGTGCACAACCATGATCCATGAACCCATCATTGTTCATCATCACACTCTTGGTCACGGTGGTGGTTCAGACTTGTGACATTAAAATGACTTTTTATAATTATAAATGGACTCTTTAGAAGCGGAGCTCAGTGAATAAATGTCAAACAATTTGCAAACTGAATCTTGAAAATAATTTTGTAAATTGCTTCCTGGGGATATATCTCCCCCATCGTTTTCTTTTTCCCCTCCAGATAAAATTCACAATGTGCAAACTCCTTTTATGTGCATTAGTTAATTAGATATAGGATTTGTGTGTGTGTGTGTGTGTGTGTGTGTGTGTGTGTGTGTGTGTGTGTGTGTGTGTGAGCATATGTATACCTCTGATGAGTTTCGAGAGTCTTTCTACTCCAAGAGCCCGGCCATGGGTCAGGCTCGTACATGAAGTCAGTTATGGCTAAAGGAATTGGGTTCTCCACTTTCCAAGTAAGTTATCCTGACTGTGGATCCTCCTGTGACAATCTCTTCTTCCATCCCCCCTTCTTTAGTGTCATATGGTGTAGTTCCTTCAGTCATTCCCTAGGGTTCGTCTCTTGTGAGTTCTGATATAAGTTTGCTTCCTAACTTTTCCGGTGTTTAGCATTATTTTCAACGAAGGTGATGAAGAGAAAACTGGACGTCCTTGAAAGTCCTGTTCCCTCAACTGCGGTGTCAACCCTCGTGTTTAAATTGAAACAAAGTTGATAATTTTATGTGAAATTAAAAAGCTTGATGTACCTCCTTCATCCCAACACTATCACTGGTGAAGAGAACACATGTTACAGAATTATTGCGACAACGTTTCGCTCTGTATTGAGATATATCAAGTCATGACTTGATAATGCTCTGAACAGAGCGAGACTTCACGATACTGTATTGTTGAAGATTGAGACACTTGAGTATTGTTGACAGTATAACACTGTGCTACGCTACAGTCTCTGTGTTGTCTTTTCTACGTTCTGATATCTGAAATACTAAGCCGGTGTCTACATCGTTGCTCCTTGACAGTGTTAACTGCTCTAACACTGGAATGACTATAAGAATAAATGTAAACTTTACAACCACCTAGGTCCCCAGACCCTCTTTGCACTTATCCTACGGGTTTAGCGCTCCCCTGTGATTATAATAACTTATTCCAATTTGGTCCTTATGTAAGTTTACCTTTAGAACACTGGAACTCATCTTTAAATCTTCCATTTTATTCACTTTTTATTTTTCTTGTAATTTTTATATTTCTCAGGTACATAATTTCTTTCGTGTATTTTTCCTCTCGTTCTTGGTTGTTAAACGTATTCAATAAATTTTTGGGAATTACCTTCATCTCGTTACTTATTTGTATTTTAATCATGTATTCTATTCTCTTAAGCTGTCCAAAGCATTATTTATGAGCACAAGCCTCTCGGACTTTCCTTCTTTTTTTCCTCCTGCCTTTCTCTACTCCTGGCCTCATGTCTGGTCCATTCCTTGTCAGCTCTCTCATTTTTCATCACCCTCCCTCGTATGGTTTAATTAATCCTGTACCTACACTAGGCTTTCAAGGAGTGAGACTCCTGTGGCTTACCCTCACCCATCACAATACATAAAAGGTGAGTGTACATACAGAGACTGGCTCTTTGTTGGCTATCCAGCCACTAAAAGATTCTTGTGTGTTGGATGTATAGCTATCACTGTGTTATTGTCACGGACATACTGATGCTTTTATATACAGTAGAATAGTAAAGCAGTTTCATTGACTTATTCGTAAGTCTGGTGTGGAATGCTGTTTACTGGAGTTTAACCTCCCAGAATTTTATAGTCAAAAGTTGTGTCTCGTGGATAAAGCAGCGCAGTTCTTAACCCAACATTTCAAACTATCTTGGCCGACATTTACCGAGTTCTGGCACCAAAGACCTTCCACCTATTCCATTATTCACTAAACCAGTTTAGCCCTTTCGCTTGTGGCTGTTCTAGGTTTGTGGATTAGTCTGGTAGGTACGATTGAAGCTTTCTGCAGCTCCAATAGACAAAGGAACCATTTACTATTTAGTCTGTGTCAGTTACTAGTGCAATTGTACATATACAAAATTCAGTCGTATTAATAACTAGAATATTAACGTTTTATAAACTAAGATCAATTGTAATATTACGTAGTAGAACATTAGACATCTGAGTTTGCACACACACATTATATAGTAGAAACACTCGGAGTATGACGTATAAGACAGCTTATTAGTAATGTAGTATTGCATCAGAATGTATCAGCTTAGAATGAATATACATAAGTTTGAGTAGTGAGGCAAACAGTAGTTCATCTCACCTATTAACAATTCACTTAAGTCGGTAGTGATCTAGTAGATATGTAATTGCAACCAGCTAGTTTTGAGATCTATAGTCAATGAGCAGGCGTATAGTTTTTAGTTCGTAGTGAACATTGTCGTCTGTTTACATGTAGTATAGTATAGCAGCAGCATAGTAGTGTAGTAGTAGTAGCAACGCAGATAGTAGTGTTAGTAGTAGTAGAACGCAGCATCATGTAGTAATATAGAACACAGATAGTAGTGCATAGTGTAGATGCATTCAGTAGTAGCAACATGCAGCATCAGAATAGTGTAGTAGCAACAGCAGCATCTACGTTGTATAGATAGCAACAGCAGCATCAGTGGTAGTAGTAGTAGCAACAGTGTATCAGTGACGTAGTAGTAGCAACAGCATCAGTGGTAGTAGTAGTAGTAGCAACAGTAGCATCAGTGGTAGTATGTAGCAACAGCAGCATTCAGTAGTAGTAGTAGCATAGCAGCATCAGTGTGTCAGTAGTAGCAACAGCAGCATCAGTGGTAGTAAGTAGCAACAGCAGATCAGTGTAGTAGTAGTAGCAACAGCAGCATCAGTGGTAAAAGCTAGTAGATTAGCAACAGCAGCATCAGTGGTAGTAGTAGTAGCAACAGCAGCATCAGTGGTAGTAGTAGCAACAGCAGCATCAGTGGTAGTAGTAGTAGCAACAGCAGCATCAGTGGTGTATATAGCAACAGCACATCAGTGTAGTAGTATAGCAACAGCAGCATCAGTGGTAGTAGTAGTAGCAACAGCAGCATCAGTGTAGTAGTAGTAGTAGCAACAGCAGCATCAGTGGTGTAGTAGTAGCAACAGCAGCATCAGTGGTAGTATAGTAGTAGCAACAGCAGCATCAGTGGTAGTAGTAGTAGCAACAGCAGCATCAGGTGTGTAGAAGCTCATGTAGTATAGTAGCAACAGCAGCATCAGTGGTAGTAGTAGTAGCAACAGCAGCATCAGTGGTAGTAGTAGTAGCAACAGCAGCATCAGTGGTAGTAGTAGTAGCAACAGCAGCATCAGTGGTAGTAGTAGTAGTAGCAACAGCAGCATCAGTGGTAGTAGTAGTAGCAACAGCAGCATCAGTGGTAGTAGTAGTAGCAACAGCAGCATCAGTGTGTAGTAGTAGTAGCAACAGCAGCATCAGTGGTAGTAGTAGTAGCAACAGCAGCATCAGTGGTAGTAGTAGTAGCAACAGCAGCATCAGTGGTAGTAGTAGTAGCAACAGCAGCATCAGTGGTAGTAGTAGTAGCAACAGCAGCATCATGGGTATAGTAGTAGCAACAGCAGCATCATGGTAGTATAGTAGAACAGCAGCATCAGTGGTAGTAGTAGTAGCAACAGCAGCATCAGTGGTAGTAGTAGTACAACAGCAGCATCAGTGTAGTAGTAGTCAACAGCAGCATCAGGTAGTAGTAGTAGCAACAGCAGCATCAGTGGTAGTAGTAGTAGCAACAGCAGCATCAGTGGTAGTAGTAGTAGCAACAGCAGCATCAGTGGTAGTAGTAAGTATGCAACAGCAGCATCAGTGTAGTATAGCAACAGCAGCATCAGTGGTAGTAGTAGTAGCAACAGCAGCATCAGTGGTAGTAGTAGTAGCAACAGCAGCATCAGTGGTATGTAGTAGTAGCAACAGCAGCATCAGTGTAGTAGTAGTAGCAACAGCAGCATCAGTGGTAGTAGTAGTAGCAACAGCAGCATCAGTGGTAGTAGTAGTAGCAACAGCAGCATCAGTGGTAGTAGTAGTAGCAACAGCAGCATCAGTGGTAGTAGTAGTAGTAGCAACAGCAGCATCAGTGGTAGTAGTAGTAGCAACAGCAGCATCAGTGGTAGTAGTAGTAGCAACAGCAGCATCAGTGGTAGTAGTAGTAGCAACAGCAGCATCAGTGGTAGTAGTAGTAGCAACAGCAGCATCAGTGGTAGTAGTAGTAGTAGCAACAGCAGCATCAGTGTAGTAGTAGCAACAGCAGCATCAGTGGTAGTAGTAGCAACAGCAGCATCAGTGGTAGTAGTAGTAGCAACAGCAGCATCAGTGGTAGTAGTAGTAGCAACAGCAGCATCAGTGGTAGTAGTAGTAGCAACAGCAGCATCGTGGTAAGTAGTAGCAACAGCAGCATCAGGTAGTAGTAGCAACAGCAGCATCAGTGTAGTAGTAGTAGCAACAGCAGCATCAGTGGTAGTAGTAGTAGCAACAGCAGCATCAGTGGTAGTAGTAGTAGCAACAGCAGCATCAGTGGTAGTAGCAACAGCAGCATCAGTGGTAGTAGTAGTAGCAACAGCAGCATCAGTGGTAGTAGTAGCAACAGCAGCATCAGTGGTAGTAAACAACAGCAGCATCAGTGGTAGTAAGCAACAGCAGCATCAGTGGTAGTAGTATAGCAACAGCAGCATCAGTGGTAGTAGTAGTAGCAACAGCAGCATCAGTGGTAGTGTAGTACAACAGCGCATCAGTAGTAGTAGCAACAGCAGCATCAGTGGTAGTAGTAGTAGCAACAGCAGCATCAGTGGTAGTAGTAGTAGCAACAGCAGCATCAGTGGTAGTAGTAGTAGTAGCAACAGCAGCATCAGTGGTAGTAGTAATAGCAACAGCAGCATCAGTGGTAGTAGTAGTAACAGCAGCATCAGTGGTAGTAGTAGTAGCAACAGCAGCATCAGTGGTAGTAGTAGCAACAGCAGCATCAGTGGTAGTAGTAGTAGCAACAGCAGCATCAGTGGTAGTAGTAGTAGCAACAGAGCACAGTGCATCAGTGGTGTAGTAGTAGTAGCAACAGCTAGCATCAGTGTGTGGTAGTAGTAGTAGCAACAGCAGCATCAGTGGTAGTAGTAGTAGCAACAGCAGCATCAGTGGTAGTAGTAGTAGCAACAGCAGCATCAGTGGTAGTAGTAGTAGCAACAGCAGCATCAGTGGTAGTAGTAGTAGCAACAGCAGCATCAGTGGTAGTAGTAGTAGCAACAGCAGCATCAGTGGTGGTAGTAGTAGTAGCAACAGCAGCATCAGTGGTGGTGGTAGTAGTAGTAGCAACAGCAGCATCAGTGGTAGTAGTAGTAGCAACAGCATCAGTGGTAGTAGTAGTAGCAACAGCAGCATCAGTGGTAGTAGTAGTAGCAACAGCAGCATCAGTGGTAGTAGTAGTAGCAACAGCAGCATCAGTGGTAGTAGTAGTAGCAACAGCAGCATCAGTGGTAGTAGTAGCAACAGCAGCATCAGTGGTAGTAGTAGTAGCAACAGCAGCATCAGTGGTAGTAGTAGTAGCAACAGCAGCATCAGTGGTAGTAGTAGTAGCAACAGCAGCATCAGTGGTAGTAGTAGTAGCAACAGCAGCATCAGTGGTAGTAGTAGTAGCAACAGCAGCATCAGTGGTAGTAGTAGCAACAGCAGCATCAGTGGTAGTAGTAGTAGCAACAGCAGTATCAGTGGTGGTGGTAGTAGTAGTAGCAACAGCAGCATCAGTGGTAGTAGTAGTAGCAACAGCAGCATCAGTGGTAGTAGTAGTAGCAACAGCAGCATCAGTGGTAGTAGTAGTAGCAACAGCATCAGTGGTGTGGTAGTAGTAGTAGCAACAGCTAGCATCAGTGGTAGTAGTAGTAGCAACAGCAGCATCAGTGGTAGTAGTAGTAGCAACAGCAGTATCAGTGGTGGTGGTAGTAGTAGTAGCAACAGCAGCATCAGTGGTAGTAGTAGTAGCAACAGCAGCATCAGTGGTGGTAGTAGCAACAGCAGTATCAGTGGTAGTAGTAGTAGCAACAGCAGCATCAGTGGTAGTAATAGTAGCAACAGCAGCATCAGTGGTAGTAATAGTAGCAACAGCAGCATCAGTGGTAGTAAGTAGTAGCAACAGCAGCATCAGTGGTAGTATAGAACAGCAGCATCAGTGGTAGTAGTAGCAACAGCAGCATCAGTGGTGGTGGTAGTAGTAGTAGCAACAGCAGCATCAGTGGTAGTAGTAGTAGCAACAGCAGCATCAGTGGTAGTAGTAGTAGCAACAGCAGCATCAGTGGTAGTAGTAGTAGCAACAGCAGCATCAGTGGTAGTAGTAGTAGCAACAGCAGCATCAGTGGTAGTAGTAGCAGCAACAGCAGCATCAGTGGTAGTAGTAGTAGCAACAGCAGCATCAGTGTAGTAGTAGTAGCAACAGCAGCATCAGTGTAGTAGTAGTAGCAACAGCAGCATCAGTGGTAGTAGTAGTAGCAACAGCAGCATCGGTGGTAGTAGTAGTAGCAACAGCAGCATCAGTGGTAGTAGAAGCAGCATCAGTAGTTTCAGTAGTATTAGCAGCAGTATCAGTGGTAGCAGCAGCATCAGTAGTAGTAGTAGCAGCAGCAGCAGCAGCAGCAGCAGCATCAGCGGTAGCAGCATTAATAACAGCAGCAGCACTAACAGCAGCAGCAATAATAACAGTGTCCTTTGCGACATATTAGATTAAGTGATTGTGAATCGTGTTTTATCTATTGATGGCAAACACAGCCACACAAGGCCGTCAGAAACCGATTGGATTATCTGCTGCCGTTCGTACAGCCTTCGTGTGTGTTCCATCAACGCTGCTTCCTCTGTGTGTGTAGGGGTTGGGAGAAGCGGATGTTTGAGGAGGATATGGAGGTGGGGATGTTGAAGAGGGGTGGGTGATGAATAAAGGTTAGGGATGTCGGGGGGAGAGAGAGAGACAGATGAATAAGTGATGTAGGAGATTTTGGAAAGAGGTGGGTGATGAATAAGGGATGCAGGAAGGTTGGAGGGAGATGAATAATGGATGCAGGAAGCTTGGAGAGTGATGAATATGAGTGTTGGAGAATTGTTGGAAGAGATTTGTGATGAATATGGGTGTTGAGTGTTGACGATATATAGTGTGTAGCGTCGTTTATGTAGTGTCATAGGTGCAGTGTGTATCTTCATCTGTGTATTGTGTAGCATCATCTGTGTAGTATCATTGTAGTAAGTAGCGTGTGTGTGTGTGTGTGTGTGTGTGTAGTGTCGACTGTGCAAGTCCGTCACTGTACTGTAGCTTCGTGTTTGTAGTCTGTAGCACCATCTGTGTAGCACTGTCTGTGTAACACTGCCTGTGTAGCATCTGTGCTCTGTAGTGCTCGCTACTATTCTTCAGGATTAAACAGACTGATGACAAGTACTCGGAAAAAGAGAAAAACAAAACACACACACACACACACACACACACACACACACACAACACACACACACACACACGTGGATTGGCTTTGTTCTGCTGTAATGGGGAGCGTGTGGTTGCCATAGATTGAAATGAATTGCTGAAACCAGACCATTTGGCCCGTCACAGATTTTGACTTTCCAGTTGTCTACATAACGTCGATGTAAGTTTCCAAATATGACTCTAGTCTTGGTTTAATATTGTGTGAGGAGGATAGACCTCTGGAGGAAAACTCGCCCTCTGTACTATTATATTATTAAGGTACAGAGAAAAGAAATACGTACTGGTTATAGTTTTTTGCGAGAGGATCTTGTTCTCATTGTACGAGTTTCTTGTCCCCGAAGTAAAAATAACTAATTTTCAAAGTGTTCAGTAGTATTAACTTACACTGTTCTCAACGTGTGTTTTCATCAAGTTCCAAATAATGTCATACTTTTCCATATTGTCTTAATCAAAAATTTACTCCAGGAAGAAAGAAGTTTTTAATTTAAAGGGTAACGAAAACGGTCATTCGTATGCTTACTGGAGAGCGACCATCAGCGGCGAGACTGAACGAGGATCTCTTACGTACGTGTATTTTGGTGTATCCTCAGCGCCTGGAAAACACCAGCATGGAACACTGGGTGGAAGGTGGGGGGCACCAGCATAGAACACTGGGTGGAAGGTGGGGGGCACCAGCATGGAACACTGGGTGGAAGTGCGGGGGGCACCAGCATGGAACACAGGGTGGAAGTGCGGGGGTCACCAGCATGGAACACTGGGTGGAAGGTGGGGGCACCAGCATGGAACACTGGGTGGAAGGTGGGGGCACCAGCATGGAACACTGGGTGGAAGGTGGGGGCACCAGCATGGAACACTGGGTGGAAGGTGGGGGGCACCAGCATGGAACACAGGGTGGAAGGTGGGGGGCACCAGCATGGAACACTGGGTGGAAGGTGGGGGGCACCAGCATGGAACACTGGGTGGAAGGTGGGGGGCACCAGCATGGAACACAGGGTGGAAGGTGGGGGGCACCAGCATGGAACACTGGATGGAAGGTGGGGGGCACCAGCATGGAACACTTGGTGGAAGGTGGGGGGCACCAGCATGGAACACAGGATGGAAGTGCGGGGGGATGGGGGTACATGTTTTCAAAGTCTTGGAGCATGAAAAAACACCAGCCTTCAAAACATAATCCCAGACCTCGAACACTGGGATCAAGAGGAGTAAGAGGTACATTGGGGCACTCTCAAGGCCTGGAAAACACCTGCTTTTGACATACCAGGCCAGGGCTGTAACACTAAGAATGTGTGTGTGTTTATGCAGCTCCAGGGCATGGTAAATGGTAGCTTTCAAAAACACAGCTCAACCCTGGAATACTGGAAAAGGCAAGTAAGCTCCTGCAGTCTAGTGTTTCAAGCCCAAGGCTGAAATACTAGAAGGGGGCGGTAGGAGTGATCAGAGAACGCTATTGCAGCCTTTTGACCTGGAAACCATCAACCCAGAACTGGAACACTGGAAAAAAGTGGGGGGGGGGAGTGGTAGGAGAATGTTGCTACAACCTCATGATAGAAAAACACCAGCCCAGGTTTGGAGCACGAAGAAGGGGAGGGGGGGAATATGTTGCTGCAGCCTCATAACCTGGAGAACACCAGCCCAGGCCTGGAACACTAGAAGTGGGGAAGAGGGTGCGGTAGGAGTAAGTTGCTGCCGCCTCATGACCTGGAAAACACCGGCCTTAAACACAACAGTCCAGGACTGGAACTCTGGAGGTTGGGAAGGGAGAAGACAAGGGAAAATTTAACGAGGCAGGAAACTAGAAGGCTTAGGATTGATGCAGGGAGTTTTAAGGATGAAACTTTAGATTTGTTTTGGCTAGATATATGTTTGACTGAGTCAGGATTGCTGCTTGAATAACTGGGGAGAGGAGATTTAGGAATCGAGGAGAATATCTGCATTTTATGTATGATTTTATGGTTTGAAGGACAAAAGACTAGAAAGTGTTGGCTTTATTATATTGAAAGCTTCCCTTAAAAGAAAAAGATGTCTGGAATGTGAACATAGATATAAAAGTTTGATGCTGCTTGTTCTCAAGTCTTTGCTAGGCGATTATTCTTTACGCCAAAAAAAAAAAAAGCGGAATTGGCCGGAAAGTTTTCGTAATAATGCAGAAAAACTTTCGGTTGTAACATAAATACACTTCAACTTTACACTAGTTACTTGAAGGTTGGTACTATCCTTATGAACTTAGTATCAAGGCTCTGGGTGGAACACATTATGCATAAGTTAAGCCTCTGAACACGTGAAATTAAAATTATCTAACGCCATTAATAGATTTTGAACAGAACCTCACTGGAAGAACCTGATATTGACCAGAATCGTTGTAAGATGCTTTAAAGTAGCCTAAAATGTGTGGCTTTAGAACACACAGATAATTACTTTTCTCCGAATAACTATACGAAGGAAGAAAAAGGATTTTTTTCTTTCGATAGCCACGAAAAAGTAAAAAAGAAAAGGAGACTGAGGAGCGTGTAGCCAGCAGGGCAATATTGGGTGTGAATATAAGCGCCATTGTGAGCGAGGTGGTGTGTGGCCTCGCCGTGAATGTCTTGGGGGAGGGAGTTTGTGTCGTACAAGGGGACCAGTGAAGCAGAGGATATCGTTGATGTGTTTGTTGGTGAGACCCGCAAACCCAGCACCCACCACCCGCCCCCCTCACGCACCACGCTTGCTTCTCTTCCCTATGTCTTGACAAATGGACAACGATCTGACGCCATCAGCGGTGCTCTCCTGCCAGGGAGGAATACTGATGGCCCTTGGGCTTCTCCTGGGACAAAGTACTGTACTAATGGTTCCTGTCGGAGGAGCAGTGTTGACGGCTACCGGCCAAGGGTCCCAGTGGAAATAAGTCAAGGACCCCAATGGAAATGAGTCAAGGGCCCCAATGGAAATAAGCCAAGGGCCCAAGTGGAAATAAGTCAAGGACCCAATGGAAATAAGTCAAGGACCCCAATGGAAATAAGTCAAGGACCCCAATGGAAATAAGTCAAGGACCCCAATGAAATAAGTCAAGGACCCCAATGGAAATAAGTCAAGGACCCCAATGGAAATAAGTCAAGGACCCCAATGGAAATAAGTCAAGGACCCCAATGGAAATAAGTCAAGGACCCCAAAGGAAATAAGTCAAGGACCCCAATGGAAATAAGTCAAGGACCCCAATGGAAATAAGTAACCCCAATGGAAATGAGTCAAGGACCCCAATGGAAATGAGTCAAGGACCCCAATGGAAATGAGTCAAGGACCCCAATGGAAATGAGCCAAGGACCCCAGTGGAGATGCGTCAAGAACCCCAGTGGAGATGCGTCAAGAACCCCAGTGGAAGTGCTCAAGAACCCCAGTGGAATGTCAAGAACCCCATGGAAGTGCGTCAAGAACCCCAGTGGAATCGTCAAGACCCCATGGAAATGCGTCAAGAACCCCAGTGGAAATGCGTCAAGAACCCCAGTGGAAGTGCGTCAAGGACTCCAGTGGAAATGAGTCAAGGACTCCAGTGGAAATGAGTCAAGGACTCCAGTGGAAATGAGTCACTTTGACTTTGCTGGGTTATCCTAGGAATTTACACACATGTTACAATGAATGATAATTTGTGTAACTATTTGTGTACCAGTACCTGAATACACTTACTTACACAGAGGTATTCTGTGTATACAAAAGATCGCATCTTTGTATTATCCAATTCTCTGCTTTTTAAGAGGCTAACGTTTTTGTGTGTTTTTTCGTTATCAGTTGTAAAGTGAATTCTTTGCCAGTTTGTCAAGATTTACGTGACCTTTTTTTTTTTTTTTATCTTTGAGTGAACAAGGAAATTAAGTTGTACGGTCCTGGCACTGGTTATTCCCAGTGTTTTGTGGCACTTGTTATGCCAAGTGTTCTATGGGTTCCGTGGCACTTGTTATGCCCAAGTGTTCTGTGGCACTTGTTATACCTAGTGTTCTGTGACACCTGTTGTGCCCAGTGTTCTGTGGCATTTATGCCCAATGTTCTGTGTCACTTTTATGCCCAGTGTTCTGTGTCACTTGTTACTGCCCAGTGTTCTGTGGCACTTATGCCCAGTGTTCTGTGGCACTTATGCCCAGTGTTCTGTGGCATTTCAGTGTTCGTGCTATCGTGTTCTGTGGTACTTATGCCCAGTGTTCTGTGGCACTTATGCCCAGTGTTCTGTGGCACTTATGCCCAGTGTTCTGTGGCACTTATGCCCAGTGTTCTGTGGCACTTATGCCCAGTGTTCTGTGGCACTTTATGCTCAGTGTTCTTTCTCTGGCATTTCTTATGTCTAGCGTTCTTTCTTTGTTACTTTTTATGCACAGTGTTTTTTCTATGGCACTTGTTCTACAGAGTGTTCTTTCTATGGACTTACGCACAGTGTTCTCTTCCCTGCCGCTCCCCAGGGTCGCTTCTAGCTTCTTATCCTCTCGCTTTTCTGCATCCCTGCAGTGCTTGATAAATTTATATTGTTCCACTTCTCTCAGCATCCTTCTTAGTTTGCAATATCTTTCCTTTGTCTTCAATTTTCCTTCCATTTCTCCATGGGATGGCACACTGCTATGCTTGTTGTAAGACTGGCTAACTATACCACGGGCGGGATTTGAACCCGCGGTCAGAGAGTCTCAAAACTGGCTAGTCGTAGGTTCGAGTCCTCCATTCAGTGAGAACGTTTTAAAGATTGTTTATTTTTCTCTCTTGAGATGGGAGGTACATTAAGGTTAGTAATGTTGAGTTGTAATTTGAGATGTCTGGCATGCAGGTGTGGAGAGCGTGGGCACAGGTGTGGAGAACGTGGATACAAGACGAACGTGGATACAGGTGTGGAGAGCGTGGATGCAGGTTTGGAGAGCGTGGATGCATGTTTGGAGAGCGTGGATGCATGTTTGGAGAGCGTGATGCATGTTGAGAGCGTGGATGCATGTTTGGAGAGCGTGGATGCATGTTTGGAGAGCGTGGATGCATGTTGGAGAGCGTGGATGCAGGTGTGGAGAGCGTGGATGCAGGTGTGGAGAACGTGGATGCAGGTGTGGGAAACTGGAAGCATTGTCTGAAACTGGATGCAGGTGGGAGAACGTGGATGAGGATGGGAGAACTGAAAGCATTTTCTGAACGGAGAGAGAGAGAGAAGAGAGAGAGAGAGAGAGAGAGAGCACACGATTAAAGGTACAATCACAAGAAAAGATGAGTCTGAAGAGAGTACGGAAAGACAGATATGGAGGGAGATGAAAACGTGGAAATTCGCTTTAAAATACGAGAAACAGAGATTTGCTGAGATTAGTGAAGGGAATGGTAGTTGAAGTAGTGAAGCGGTGCGAACAAGGTTGAAAGAGATTGGTTAATGGAAAGAGGGGGAGGGGAGATCGTTAAAGTTGAACGAAAAGAGGTGTAGAGAGGAGAGAGAGAGAGAGAGAGAGAGAGAGAGAGAGAGGGCAGACAGTGAGAGAGATAACGATATCGCTCTAGGCAGAGGGAGTAGGAATGTAGAGAATCGGTGTTGAGGAAAGTAGAAATATAAACCGAAATAGGAAGAATAAATTTAAAAGAAAAAATTTTATAAAGAGGGGGAAAAAAGGAGGAAAAGAGAGGTTATTTTATAAAAATGAGTTGAGGAGGTACAAAGACAAGTTGGGGATGAACGGGAAAATCCTTAAAACGAGAAACAAGGGAGAGGAAGGAGAGAGGAAAGATAAGCGGGGAAAACAAGGTAAAACAAGTTGGTTATTGAAAGGGTGGGAGGGGAGAGAAATTGGAGTGTTAGAAAAAAAGAAAGGAGGAACGACGGAGAGAGAAAACTTTATCCCCTCACTTTTTTTTCTGTTGGGAAAATTTTCCCCTGAAAATTTTAAAAACTTTAATAAATTTAAAAATTTTTTTATTTTTCCCCCCCTTTTCTCCCCTCTTTGGGGTTCCCCTTCCCCCCCCCCCCAAACCTTATCTTTTCTCCCCTCTTTTTTTAAAACTTTTTTCCCATCTCATTTTTCCCCTTCCCTTCCGCCTCCCCCCTCTTCCCGCTCCTTTTCCCCTCTCTCCTCCCCCTCTCTCTCCTCCCCTCTCCTCCCCCCTCTTCCTTCCCTTTCCCTCTCTCTCCTTCCCTCTCTCTCCTTCCCTCTCTCTCCTTCCCTCTCTCTCCTTCCCTCTCCCCTCCTTCCCTCTCCTCCTTCCCTCTCTCTCCCCCCCTCTCTCCTTCCCTCTCCTTCCTTCCCTCTCCTCCTTCCCTCTCTCTCCTTCCCTCTCTCTCCTCCCCTCTCTCTCCTTCCCTCTCTCTCCTTCCCTTCCCCTCCCCCCCCCCTCTCTCTCCTTCCCTCTCTCCCTCCCCTTCTCTCCTTCCCCTCTCTCCTTCCCTCTCTCTCCTTCCCTCTCTCCCCTCCTCCCCACTCTCTCCTTCCCTCTCTCTCCTTCCCTCTCTCTCCTTCCCTCTCTCTTTTTTCCCCTCTCTCTCCTTCCCTCTCTCTCCTCCCCACTCCCCTCCCTTCCCCTCCTCCTCTCCCTCTCTCTCCTTCCCTCTCTCCCTTTCCCCACTCTCTCCTTCCCCTCTCTCTCCTTCCCTCTCTCCCCTTTCCCCTCTCTCCCTTCCCTCTCTCTCCCCCCCCACTCTCTCCTTCCCTCCCCTCCCCCCCCTTTCCCCTCTCTCCTTCCCCTCTCTCCTCCCTCTCTCTCCTCCCCCTCTCTCCTTCCCTCCTCTCTCCTTCCCTCTCTCTCCTTCCCTCCTCTCCTTCCTCTCTCCTACCCACTCTCATCCTTCCCTCTCTCTCCTTCCGCTCTCTAGCCTTCCCTCTCTCTCCTCCCACTCTCTGCCTTCCCTCTCGTCTCCTTGCCACGTTGTCACCTCTCACCTTCCTGTCCTGTGCTCCTGCTCAGTTGCTAGCGTGGATGCACGTGTCGCCTGCTGCAGTCCTGCGTCGCTGCTGCGTGTGCGTCTGTCCCAGTGTCGAGACTGGTCCAGTGTCGATACTGGATCGTTGGGACGCTCTGGACTCGGTCTGCACTAAACATTTCTTCTAACGACTAGTCGAGAGAGATCATTGCTACTCTCACGCGATCGACATCACACACAGCAGCGACTCTCTCCCTTCCATCTTAAGTCCAATCACAAAAAATGATAGTCAGATCTCGACGACCTTCTTGCGGTCCCTACTGACTCTCCGCTTTAATCCAACAAGATCTTCCTCTCCTTGAAGGGCTCATTGACCAGTCTCATCCTGCGACCCATCTCATCCAGCTCTCTCCTTCCCTAATCGTACGGTGCCGGCAACCTCGTTAATCGAACTTAAAGGTTCTCGACTGCATCTCCCCACTAAGTCAGCGCTACGAGTCCACCTGCGACGATAACGTCTCCTCTCGCACGTCGCATTCGAGATCGTCTCTGAATAATCTAACCTCATAGAGAACTACTTCAAAGCATCAGTTCACACGGGTTATCGCTCGAAACGGGTTCAGTTTCGCACTGCTGTCGTTCGCACTCCGTCCTCCCCTCTCACTACACCTGCTTCCTTACCCAGATCGTCAGCTGGAGTCGCTAGCGAGATTCGTCTAACAAGTTCTTCTTAACGGTGCTGGGACTCCTTGCATTGTGTCATCTCCTCTCCACCCCCGTACCTGGATCCTCCCCTCCTCTCCTTCCTCCTCTCCTTCCCCCTCTCCTCCTCCCCTCTCTCTCCTTCCTCTCTCTCCTCCCTCTCTCTCCTTCCCTCCTCTCTCCTCCCCTCCTTCCTTCTCTCTCTCCTCCTTCCCCTCTCTCTCCTCCCCTCTCTCTCCTTCCCCTCTCTCTCCTTCCCTCCTCTCCTTCCCTCTCTCTCCTTCCCTCTTCTCTCCCTCTCCCTCTCTCTCCTTCCTCTCTCTCTTCCCCTCTCTCTCTTCCCCTCTCTCTCCTCCCTCTCTCTCCTCCCCCTCTCTCCTTCCCTCTCTCTCCTCCCTCTCTCTCCTCCCCTCTCTCTCCTCCCCTCCTCTCCTCCCCTCTCTCTCCTCCCCCTCTCTCTCCTCCCCCTCTCCTCCCCCTCTCTCCTCCCCTCTCTCTCCTCCTCTCTCTCCTCCTCTCTCTCCCCTCTCTCTCCTCTCTCTCCCCTCCTCTCCTCCCCTCTCTCTCTCCCCTCTCCCTCCCCTCCTTTCTTCTCCCTCTCTCTCCTCCCTCTCTCTCTCCCTCTCTTCCCTCTCTCTCCTCCCCTCTCCCTTTCCCTCTCTTCCTCCCTCTCTCTCCCCTCTCTCCTCCTCTTCCTCCTCTCTCTCCCTCTCCTCCCTTCTCTCATCTCTCTCTCTTTTCCTCTCTCTCTTTTCCACATCCCTCGGTCAGTGTGTCTTCGTTTTCTCGTCGCCCATCGGATAAAAATATTTATACAGCTTCTTTCTTGAAGTAAACATTATTGAAAAGCATACAGCATTATTCTCTCTCGTGAGAGCTTGCTGAAAGGCGTCTGCATGAGTGCGTGCGTGCGTGTGTGCGCGTGCGTGTGCGCGCGTGCGTGTGCGCGCGTGCGTGTTTGAGAACATTTTCGTGTCCTTATGAGAGGATTTTAGTTGTAATCGCTTCTTTGATTTTGAGTCACCATTTTAGATTATGGATTTTATTGCTAATCGAAGTGTTTTTCAGCCAAAAAAAAAAAAATTCTGCCCAAAACCACCAGGGAAAAATTTCTTCCCCAGAACCATCAATCATTTAATGAATGAGAGTTTGTTGATCCCCGGGAGGCATGGCATCCTTATTGCTTATTTTTATCATTACAAAAAAATGGAAATGCTATTGAGTGTTTATTAATACACTTTATTATTGTTTTAGACGAAGCGAATTAAATCTGTCTCTCTAGTTACGCAGTCTTGAGAGTAATTAATGTATTTATTTATAATAGAGCTTAGACAAGCTCTATTTTTGTGTCCTTGATATTAAAAGCTTAGTTTCTCGTGTATTTTGTTAGTTCTTCTTCTCCTTATCAGTTGTCTTCTTTTGTATCCAGGTGCTTCTAGGTTGGTAAGGCTCTCGCCTCACACACTGAGTGTCCGTGGTTCAATCCCCGGTGCGAGTGGAAACGTTTCGTATGTTTCCTTAAACCTGCTGTTCTTATTTACTAGCAGTAAGTAGGTACCTGGGGTATTGACTAGTGTAGGTCGCATCTTGGGGGGCAGGACCACAATGGTAATAAGACACAGTCCTCGATGACGCACTGACTTTCTTGGATTATCCTGGGTGGATGACCTAGGTTTAAAACCCCAACAAATCTTAACTATCACACTTTTCTTCTTTTAATTCATCTTTATTTTTCCTGACGCCAACCACTGGGGCCATCACTCCCATCTGCTGCTGCTTCTGCTGCTGCTGCTGCTGCTGCTGCTGCTGCTCCTGCTGCTGCTTCCCCTCTCACTCCTCTGCCTCATGTGAGCACTTAAGCGTCTCACTGGGCGACATGGTGGTGGTGTTGAGCAATATGTCTTACCTCGTTATGTTGGTAGTGTGGGCTTGTCTGTAAGGCGGAGCTCATGAGATCAGGAGGTGGCGGTCCTGCGTGGTAGTGCTGCTGGAGGACCACTTGTTCGAAACATCCACAGTGCTCTGATACCTTATTCTATATGAGTTGCATTGTGGGATCTTGCTGGAAACACATTCAGGGAGCTGCTACCATATTATGTATGAGAGTTACATGGTAGAAACGTCGGTAGTGTGTGGTTATCTTGTGTTATGATTGAATATCAGCAGTGTGCTGCTATTGTACTCTGTATTACAGTTATATTCTTGAGACAAAAGGTAGGGAAAAAGACACAAGTGCAACTAATGTGACATTTTATTGTGGCAACGTTTTCCTATCCGACTTGACGAAGATTCTGAAGACCGAAACGTTGCCACAATAAAATGTCGCTATAAGTATTACTTGTGTCCTTTTACCGAATATATTGACGGTAATTCCACCAACATAATTACACTCAAAAAAAGTAGTTAGGTTTCTAAGCCAGCCTGAGCTCGAAGACTTCAGCAAGACGATGAGATTATCTACAAGTATTCCATTATGGGTGTAGTAGCTATGGAAGCTTTTAAAGTTTCGTCCCGTGAGGATTATCTCCCGGGTGTATGTTGAGGGTTCTCATCCTCGTTGTGGGAGAGAGGAGGCAACCTGAGCTCATCCGGATGTTAAGATCACGCAGTTCACACCACTAATCCGTCAGTATCAGGCTGTGATATCATCATCAACAATCCGTCACTCATTTAAAAGCCTTAATGTATCCATACACTTCCGCTATACCATCCACAGGGTGGATATAGGGGTGCACAATCATGTAACTGTATCCGTTCACAGAATGGATAAATCATGCACCACAAATTAACTCTTACCTTCCAAAGAATAAATATATATAGTGTGCAATAAAGTAGCCTCTGCCATCCACAGGATGAATATGCGCAGCACAGTAAACTCTCCACTTCCCTTGACAGGATGGATAGAGAGCATGCCACCCCGTTCACAGGATTAATATGGGGTGCACATTAAACTAGCTGCTACAGTCCACAGGATGGAAATGGACTTCTACCACAGCTGTTGGGCACGACTGTCCCAATCATTGTTCCAAACCTCCAACACATTGTTCCAAGTTTAACAAGAAACTCACTAGGTAATGTATGCAGGATACGGAATTTTCGTCACAAATTCCACGGGGGATTGCACATGGTTATAGAAGTTTGAATATTGCATTATAGGTAGCCAGTGAGGCCAGCCATTGCTCGGGTGAGCCTCCATCACAGCCGTCGAACAACCATCAATCTTTTACATCAGTGTACCTAACTGTGACAGGTTTATTGTACTGGTTAAAGGGGAGATTGATTTCTACCTTAATTGTACGAAATTGATTCCATTACTACTAGTACAGCTACTGCTATTGTTGCCTCTGCTACTGCTACCATCAGTCCATCACTGCTTCTACAGCTTCTAATTTACAACTGCTTTTACTGCTAGTACTGTTACGTTCCCACCAATACAGCAATAAAAATTACTTTTGCTTTTAATATTACTAATACTGCTACCCCCCCCCCTCTCCCTTTCTCCCTCATCATTATTATTTTTATTGTTGTATTTTGGAGAACTACAGTAGTATTACCATCCTGGACCTGAAGGAGCAGGATAATGGAGTAGAGGAGGGAGATAAGACTATTGTATGGATGGGAAGACAAGTAAATGAGCAGTAAACAGTAGTGAGAAGATGTGAGAGTAGATGCAAGACAACAAGTAGGTGGTGGTGGACAGCAGACGAGAGTGTGGATGCCAGAAGCGGACTACCACGTGCCATCCCCTCTCAGTGAGACGGATGAGGCAAAATAGCCGGCTTAAGTGTGATGGAGAGCGTCAGCCTTAGTGGCCCTGTCGCACCCCGCATCCCCACACACGACTCCTCCTTGAACACCCAACCCTTAGTCTTGAGACGCCTTTCTTCTCCTCTTCCTCTTCTCTTAGTCTTCCTCTTTCCAATTTATTTTTTTCCTGCTGCTTCCTCTTATCTCGCCTTTTGCTACACTTGCACTTCTCCGTTACCCCGATCCTCGTAGATTTGTTCGTTTTCTTTCTCTTACTCCTGGCAGTTAGAGGAAAGCAATGCGTATGTTGTTTTCTGCTGGTACTTTTATTCCATTTTTTTCATGTGCCTGGTCTGGTCTGACCAGGTCTGACCAGGTCTGACCAGGTCTGACCAGGTCTGGCCAGGTCTGGCCAAGTCTGGCTATGTTTGGCCAAGC
The DNA here is from genome assembly GCF_026875155.1 of Cherax quadricarinatus. Taxonomy (NCBI): domain Eukaryota; kingdom Metazoa; phylum Arthropoda; class Malacostraca; order Decapoda; family Parastacidae; genus Cherax; species Cherax quadricarinatus. Next base: position 20,763,314 of record NC_069468.1, read on the forward strand.
CTAGCACCAATCTAACTTAAATAGCATGCCTGGGGATACTAATGTATTACCGTGTCCCGCGCGGCCAGATGCAAGCCTCGCCTTACATTATTTCGTCATTGTTAGTTAATTAGCCATACATTTAAAAAAGTTAATATTCCTCAACTTAACCCAACGTATAAATGTTTTTTAGAGGCGGAGGTCATGCCGAGGCATGACAGTGGCTTTCTTTGCTCCAATCATATATGTAAACACACATTATAACCTTAGCAAAAGAATAAATATTTTAATATATTTTAACTGTAATGCGTGTGAAACGTTCTTATTTGGAAGAAATGTTGCTATATACAACCTCTTCTATTCACTGCGTCATTTTACTGACGCTGGACTCTACGCCAGTTTCTTGACGCTTCTAATATTTGTTAATCCTATATCCTTTATATTAGGTATCTTTATTGTGGAGTTTTTTCGCCAGCCAGTAGCTTCATTAATCCAATACAGAAGAATGTTGGAAGATGATGATGTTTGAGGTAATCAGTCCCTCAGCATGGAGTCGACGTGGTCATTCCATCTTGATAAAAGTACAGCATATACCCGGAGAAGTGGCTTATACACTACAGACAGGGGAGGTGCAGCAGTCCAAAGCAGCGTCACCAAGGAAAACTTCCACAGGGTAAAGTAGGTCATGACTATAGGTTAGGCAAGTGTCTCATTCATCAAGTTGTTGGTTTTCTTAATTATTTATCTGCAAGATGCTATGGTATTTTTTTCATTGAAAGAGTATGCATCTTGTGAGTGTAGTGTATGAGGGTGTGGGCTTGGTGGGTAGGTGTGGTGTATGAGTGTGTAGGCTTGGTGGGTGGGTATGGTGTATGATGGTGTGGGCTTGTGGATGGTGGGTGGGTGTGGTGTATATTGGTGTGGGCTCAATGGGTGGTGGGTGGGTGTGGTACATGAGGGTGTTGGTTTAGTGGGTGGTGGGTGTGGTGTGTGAGAGTGTGGGCAAGGTAGGAGTTACAGTATAGTCTCAGTGGGACGCAGTTCTGCTACAAAGGGCTGTGTTACTCTGACAATTTTTCTCTGCCTCCAGCTCCCGTGCCATTTTTATATACAGTTTTGAGTCAAAAGAAAAAAAAGCATTTTTTTTAATTTTATATATTTCATTCAGAACAAATTTTCTGTGCAGATTTCAGTTTTTAAAACTGCTCTCGTGTTTCTCCTTAATTGATATTTTTTTTCACTCTTTTGTTGCTATTTCCGTTTTTGATGCCCTGGACAACCATTTTTTTTTATATTATTAGCAAAGTTGAACATATTATGCTGCTACCCATATATGATAGTTACATAGTTGGCATTAACGTTAACTGGAGAGCGAAACGTTGTCAAAATAAAATGTCGCATTAGTTGCCCTTGTGTTCTTTTAAACTTAACATTTTGTCGGTAATTCTACCAATATTAATACATAACTGGTACTGTTATTCTGGCCCTGATATGCATAAGCAAGTAAATATTGAAGCCACTTAGAAGATGTAGACTGAAGTTCATTCAGTTAAATCACATAAAATAACCATTTCACTCTATTTTACAAATAAAATGGTCAAATTTTCTCCTAGTATGCCGAATTTCACTCTCCATAGTCGTCGTATTTTTTTCATCCTTGAAGCTTCACCACTGACGATTTTGGAAGTTATTCAACCCGTTCTAGGAGGCTGGGAACAGGTTCAACAACTTAGGTCAAAGGCCACCTCCATATGCCAGCTGCTGAAAGTTGATCGGATGAGGCTTTCTTGTGTTAAGAGCGAAACAAAAATAAGCAGTTTGGTGGATAAAAATTCAGGCAACCTGACTAGTCTTGACTGAGTCCAGAAATTGTGATGGGCGCCACTGTTGCCTCAGATCGCTTTTTACACTGTGCACTTCTGTAGCAGCTCAGGTGCACCGTAATATTTGTTCACATAATACCATTCCTCTCGATACACTGATGTTTCACACAGTCATTGATCGTACAGCTTCTCCCTCGTCAAGTTGTTCAGACTCGTTACATGTTGTTGCGTATTTATCACATTACTTTTATTACGGTCTTTACAGATCTATCAGACTGTGTACTGACGATCTTAATTCTTCTAGATTCCCCTGTCCCATTTTCTGTTTTCTCCCCCATAGTTCTCTCTTTTAACATGTTTACCTCTGATTTCTTGCAGTTACTGGCTTCCCTGTCCTGCTTCCCACTTTCTTTCCTCCTCGTCTTACCCTCATGTATACCATACACGGTAGTGTAAGTTTATTTAGGCACAGATACACATAAGTACAAATATCATACATAGTGCAAATTACCTAAAATAACCCCAAAAAAAGTCGAGCAAAGTGATTTATTGCCATTGGGGTCATATCTCTCTAGTATCCCTTAGTCATCTGTCTGAATTTCCCTCTTCCTTTCCCCTCTGCTATCTTCCCCTCCATTGACTCTTCTATTTTATATACGTGCACAAACCTTCAGCAATCTGAGGAAATGGTGGTTGAGTAACCTTGATTGCCGCTTCCTCCCAACTTGACTCTCGGTATTCCCTCTTCACTCCACTAAATACTTTTCTGTTGTACTATACATATACCTGTTTGGTTTTTAACTACGAGGTCTCCCTGCCGGCTGGCTATTATTCCTCCTAAACACGTTTCACTTCGCTTTTTTTAATTAGTCACGTAAAAAAGTGCGTACTCACCTATTTATGGTTGCAGGGGTTGAGTCACAGCTCCTGACCCCGCCTTTTCGTTGGTCGCTGCTAGGTCCACTCTTCTTGCTCCAACTGCCTTATCGTACGTCTTAAAGCTATGTATAGATCCTGTGTGTACGTGTGTTGTGAGTGTATTTCTACAGTATTTACGAACTCTACTTTCTGTCATATATGAAGCTTCTCTTGTACAGTTCCGTGAATATTGTACTGTAGTAGCCTGAGCTTCTCTTTTTATTCATTATGTGTGACTGTTTTCGCTCTGACCAATAAAACTTGGGGTTTTTTTTTATGTGGCATTCTCCGCGTTCGCGAGTTGCGTGTGATTGTTTTAACGTAATTGTGACAGTTGTATTCTGTGCTTGTCGCTTGTTAAGTCCTAATCAGGCAAATTGGCCATTTTTTTCTGTATTTTTCAATTTTGTCTTTCCTTTCTTTTTTAGTTGGTTGGTTCTAATTTTATGCCCGTGACTGACTCAGCAGGAATTAGCTCGTACCAGAGTCTCTTGCAATAATGAACCCCCTCTGTTGCTGTTATTATTATTACTATTATTTTGTAATTATTATTAGGAAGCTCTAAACCCGCATGGGTCACGCAAGCGCCTGGCTTTCTTCGAAGGGTAAGCGTTTGCCACAGAATATTCATGCAGTTATTGCATTAAGTAAAGTTAGTTGACTGTCTAGCTAGATGATGACTGTCTAGCTAGATGATGACTGTCTGGCTAGATGATGACTGTCTGGCTAGATGATGACTGTCTGGCTAGATGATGACTGTCTGGCTAGATGATGACTGTCTGGCTAGATGATGACTGTCTGGCTAGATGATGACTGTCTGGCTAGATGATGACTGTCTGGCTAGATGATGACTGTCTAGCTAGATGATGACTGTCTGGCTAGATGATGACTGTCTAGCTAGATGATGACTGTCTAGCTAGATGATGACTGTCTAGCTAGATGATGACTGTCTGGCTAGATGATGACTGTCTGGGCTAGATGATGACTGTCGGCTTAGATGATGACTGTCTGGCTAGATGATGACTGTCTGGCTAGATGATGACTGTCTGGCTAGATGATGACTGTCTGGCTAGATGATGACTGTCTAGCTAGATGATGACTGTCTAGCTAGATGATGACTGTCTAGCTAGATGATGACTGTCTGGCTAGATGATGACTGTCTAGATGACTGGTTAGATGATGACTGGTTAGATGACTGGTTAGATGATGACTGGCTGGATGATGACTGGCTGGATGATGACTGGCTGGATGATGACTGGCTGGATGATGACTGGCTGGATGATGACTGGCTAGATGATGACTGTCTAGCTAGATGATGACTGTCTAGCTAGATGATGACTGTCTAGCTAGATGATGACTGTCTAGCTAGATGATGACTGTCTAGCTAGATGATGACTGTCTAGCTAGATGATGACTGTCTAGCTAGATGATGACTGTCTGGCTAGATGATGACTGGTTAGATGACTGGTTAGATGATGACTGGTTAGATGACTGGTTAGATGATGACTGGCTGGATGATGACTGGCTGGATGATGACTGGCTGGATGATGACTGGCTAGATGATGACTGGCTAGATGATGACTGGCTAGATGATGACTGGCTAGATGATGACTGGCTAGATGACGACTGGCTAAATGATAACTGGCTAGGTGATGACTATCTAGCTAGATGACTGTCTGGCTAGATGATGACTGTCTGGCTAGATGATGACTGTCTGGCTAGATGATGACTGTCTGGCTAGATGATGACTGTCTGGCTAGATGATGACTGGCTAGATGATGACTGTCTGGCTAGATGATGACTGTCTGGCTAGATGATGACTGTCTAGTTAGATGACTGTTAAGCTAGATGATGACTGTCTGGCTAGATGATGACTACCTCCCTAGATGATGACTGCCTCCCTAGATGATGACTGCCTCCCTAGATGATGACTGCCTCCCTGGATGATGACTGCCTCCCTGGATGATGACTGCCTCCCTAGATGATGACTGCCTCCCTAGATGATGACTGCCTCCCTAGATGATGGCTGCCTCCCTAGATGATGGCTGCCTCCCTAGATGAGCTGCCTCCCTAGATGATGGCTGCCTCCCTAGATGATGACTGCCTCCCTAGATGATGACTGCCTTCCCTAGATGATGATCCTGGCTTCCCTAGATGATGACTGCCTCCCTAGATTGATGCTGTCCCTGATGAGCTGCCTCCCTAGATGATGACTGCCTCCCTAGATGATGGCTGCCTCCCTAGATGATGACTGCCTCCCTAGATGATGACTGCCTCCCTAGATGATGACTGCCTCCCTAGATGATGACTGCCTCCCTAGATGATGATGACTGTCTAGCTAGGTTATATCCGCCGTCAGGCTGATAGTTAAAGTCATTACGTTAATCCACGGATGATCTAATTCAAAAATAATACAAGTGACCACAGTAGCGTCACCTGGTCATGGGTTATCGTTGCTTTGGTTCACCACAGATACAAAATATAAAACATAAAATTTACCATTTACAAAAATACTGCAGCAATCACACAAGTTTCGCCCATATATTTCTAAAACTTGATTACTACACTGTTATATATATTCTTATATAGAAATGGGTCAGTATTATATGGGGCAAAGGGGCAAGGCAAGATATATATGTCTGGACTCATACTCGCAATATACTCTCCCAGTTCCTTGCTAGTGTTGTAGTTCACGTGTCTTCCAGGCTGTCTCCAGCTCTCGAGACAATCTCCTCTCTTGCTATTCTTTGCTTTCTTAAAAACTCTGCTGCTCCATCCTCAGCTAAAAGTAACTAATCATATGCGTCCTGATAAGAATATTAGTTTTTGAACAAAAATATTTACTTAAGAGAGTCTTCTAAAACTCCAGGTCACCACTTCTTAATAGGGTGTGACTTAGACGTACCTAGCATGGACCAGTGGGCCTGCTGCAACGCTCCTTCTTTCTTAATGTTCTTATGTTAGCAGGTCTTCATAGCTGAGACGATAAGGTGAGCTTTAAGAACAGCTGCGTCCTCCTTCATTAGCCCAGCAGATATTGAGTGAGATTTAAATTGATTTACACACTACACAGATTATGAAGCTTACACACTTATACACCACCCTAAGTGTATGATGGGGCTGGGACATCACACTGTCTAGGTAGATAGTGTCTCTAGGTAATTGATTGCTGACAAGGTAGATTATGGTTCAAGGTAGATAACTGTCTATTTAGATATTGACTGTCTTAATGTAATAACACCAAGGACAGAACATTTAACAATACCAGGGCCCAACATCTGATTAATTCAGGACCCAGCATTTGATAATCTCAGGGCCCAGCATTTGATAATCCCGGGGCTCAGCATTTAATAATCCCGGGGCCCAACATTTAATAATCCGGGGCCCAGCATTTAATAATCCCGGGGCCCAGCATTTAATAATCCCGGAGCCCAGCATTCGAGAATTTCGTGGTTGACACCTCATTCTTTCGTATGCCATTACTTGTATTAAAAATTTTCAGAATGTAAAAGGTAGCATTGACATGAGCAATTTAGCCGTGGAAACACTTGGTGAAAGTTATATGTCCATAAACGCTTCCACCAAAACCAATAACAATATTTCTCCATTCGGTTTGATAACCCCAAACTGTGAAATTTGGGGACAGTAACGAATATGGGTTTTGCAATAAAAAAATAACTGATGCGAAGCTCCTGTGAGTCGCGTTTATTTAAATAACTGATGTGAAGCTCCAGTGTGTCGTGTTTATTTAAATATGTAATGTGTAAAAGGGCAGCTACTGTGGTGTTTTAAATGGAGATGCATGTAAACAAGACAACAAGGTCCAAATTTAAATTTGATTCAAGACTGGTATTTTAGTTTTTAAAGTTTACTACAGGAATTTCGTTACGACTGTGTCGCCGGTACACCATCGGTCAACATCACTTAGATCTTAATATTAAGCGTTAAAATAAGCTCTGGGTGTATATATTTTGAGATATATACACACCACCTGTAATGGACGCATTGGTCCATTGTGGTTCGTCAAGAGGATGGTTCAGAACTTTTTTCAACAAGAACTTTAGAAGACCATCATACCGGCTCACTCTAGGATTTTCGAAGGATGGGGAGCATCATAACCCATACTACTATTAAGGGAAGGCGAGACGTAGAACGAGTAGATTCAATCCTCTGGGAATAAGACACACATGATTACTCAAGACACTAAAGGGGATTTTTCACCATTTGTGTCCTATTCCCACACTCTATTGCTATTAGAATACTTGCACTTGCATAATGCTTTCAGTCATTTTAAAGCCAGAGATTGTTTTCTCCATAGAATTTCACTGATGGTGCTGGTGCTAAGTGGAGCGCCGAGGGAAGTGCTGCCAATGGGATTAATGACTTGCACTACTGCAAGACAGCTCTTGCTCTGTGGTGGGTTTGCTGGAGCACACTTGTACGCGTTGGGAGAGGCTCGGGGAGAGGCCTTCACTCCCACCCTGTTCTTTGATTTTTCTAATGTTCTCTGAGAATCTGTGGTTCCCGACTGAATGCAATGACCTACGAACCAGATGTGATCACCGGGGGCTGGTTCCTCAGTGACTTGTTGACTAAAAGAAGAAAGAGAGGCAGGGAGAGGTCATCAAGCTGAATATCTTAGATCGAGTTTTACGTGCTCCACCAAGATAAGATTTGATCCAGTGTGGTTGAACGGATAAAGGGAAGGGAAACGTAGATAAATAACGACTTTTAAAACAGATATCTTTTGACTGAATTGAAGGCATTAGCAAAGTTCAATTTAATTGTATATATATATATGCAATAAAATCACAATAAGCAGGTGATATCACAAGATCCAAAATAACCACTATTAAAAAAAATCGCGAATTTCCAAGAGCTTTCGTGATTTCTCACATTATTAATGCACTGTAAATATAGGACAACAGAAGGCTTATAAGGCTGAGATGTCACATATGTGAGGTGACATCTCAACATTATAAGCCTTCCGCTGTCCGTTTATTTTAACAGTTCGCTGATGATGTGAGAAATCACGAAAGCACTTGGGAAATTCACTAAATTTTATATATATATATATATATATATAAAATATATATATATATATATATATAAAACACGCTAAGATAACAGGGATATCTTGCTAAATCCTACTTACACTTGTCACACTTCACAGAACGCACATGCATATTTTATATATATACATACATCTAGGTTTTTCTCCTTTTTCTAAATAGCTCTTGTTCTTTTTATTTCTTCTATTGTCCATGGGGAAGTGGAAAAGAATCTTTCCTCCGTTAAGCATGCTGTCGTATGAGGCGACTAAAATGCCGGGAGCAATGGGCTAGTAACCCTTCTCCTGTATACAATTACTAAAAAAGAGAAGAAGAAAAAACTTTTATAAAACTTGGGTTGCTTAAATGTGCGTGGATGTAGTGCGGATGACAAGAAACAGATGATTGCTGATGTTATGAATGAAAAGAAGTTGGATGTCCTGGCCCTAAGCGAAACAAAGCTGAAGGGGTAGGAGAGTTTTTAGTGGGGGAAATAAATGGGATTAAATCTGGAGTATCTGAGAGAGTTAGAGCAAAGGAAGGGGTAACAGTAATGTTAAAAAGATCAGTTATGGAAGGAGAAAAGAGAATATGAATGTGTAAATTCAAGAATTATGTGGATTAAAGTAAAGGTTGGATGCGAGAAGTGGGTCATAATAAGCGTGTATGCACCTGGAGAAGAGAGGAATGCAGAGGAGAGAGAGAGATTTTGGGAGATGTTAAGTGAATGTATAGGAGCCTTTGAACCAAGTGAGAGAGTAATTTGTGGTAGGGGATTGAATGCTAAAAATAGGAGAAACTTTTAGAGAGGGTGTGGTAGGAAGTTTGGGGTGCCAGGTGTAAATGATAATGGGAGCCCTTTGATTGAACTTTGTATAGAAAGGGGTTTAGTTATAGGTAATACATATTTTAAGAAAAGAGGATAAATAAGTATACACGATATGATTTTAGGGCGAAATGACAGTAGTTTGTTGGATTATGTATTTGGGAGATAAAAGACTGTTGAGTAGACTTCAGGATGTACATGTTTATGAGGGGCCACAGATATATCAGATCACTTTCTAGTTGTAGCTACACTGAGAGTAAAAGGTAGATGGGATACAAGGAGAATAGAAGCATCAGGGAAGAGAGAGGTGAAGGTTTATAAACTAAAAGAGGAGGCAGTTAGGGTAAGATATAAACAGCTATTGGAGGATAGATGGGCTAATGAGAGCATAGGCAATGGGGTCGAAGAGGTATGGGGTAGGTTTTAAAAATGTAGTGTTAGAGTGTTCAGCAGAAGTTTGTGGTTACAGGAAAGTGGGTGCAGGAGGGGAAGAGGAGCGATTGGTGGAATGATGATGTAAAGAGAGTAGTAAGGGAGAAAAAGTTAGCATATGAGAAGTTTTTACAAAGTAGAAGTGATGCAAGGAGGGAAGAGTATATGGAGAAAAAGAGAGAAGTTAAGAGAGTGGTGAAGCAATGTAAAAAGAGAGCAAATGAGAGAGTGGGTGAGATGTTATCAACAAATTTTGTTGAAAATAAGAAAAAGTTTTGGAGTGAGATTAACAAGTTAAGAAAGCCTAGAGAACAAATGGATTTGTCAGTTAAAAATAGGAGAGGAGAGTTATTAAATGGAGAGTTAGAGGTATTGGGAAGATGGAAGGAATATTTTGAGGAATTGTTAAATGTTGATGAAGATAGGGAAGCTGTGATTTCGTGTATAGGGCAAGGAGGAATAACATCTTGTAGGAGTGAGGAAGAGCCAGTTGTGAGTGTGGGGGAAGTTCGTGAGGCAGTAGGTAAAATGAAAGGGGGTAAGGCAGCCGGGATTGATGGGATAAAGATAGAAATGTTAAAAGCAGGTGGGGATATAGTTTTGGAGGGGTTGGTGCAATTTATTTAATAAATGTATGGAAGAGGGTAAGGTACCTAGGGATTGGCAGAGAGCATGCATAGTTCCTTTGTATAAAGGCAAAGGGGATAAAAGAGAGTGCAAAAATTATAGGGGGATAAGTCTGTTGAGTGTACCTGGTAAAGTGTATGGTAGTTATAATTGAAAGAATTAAGAGTAAGACGGAGAATAGGATAGCAGATGAACAAGGAGGCTTTAGGAAAGGTAGGGGGTGTGTGGACCAGGTGTTTACAGTGAAACATATAAGTGAACAGTATTTAGATAAGGCTAAAGAGGTCTTTGTGGCATTTATGGATTTGGAAAAGGCGTATGACAGGGTGGATAGGGGGGCAATGTGGCAGATGTTGCAAGTGTATGGTGTAGGAGGTAGGTTACTGAAAGCAGTGAAGAGTTTTTACGAGGATAGTGAGGCTCAAGTTAGAGTATGTAGAAAGAGGGAAATTTTTTCCCAGTAAAAGTAGGCCTTAGACAAGGATGTGTGATGTCACCGTGGTTGTTTAATATATTTATAGATGGGGTTGTAAGAGAAGTAAATGCGAGGGTCTTGGCAAGAGGCGTGGAGTTAAAAGATAAAGAATCACACACAAAGTGGGAGTTGTCACAGCTGCTCTTTGCTGATGACACTGTGCTCTTGGGAGATTCTGAAGAGAAGTTGCAGAGATTGGTGGATGAATTTGGTAGGGTGTGCAAAAGAAGAAAATTAAAGGTGAATACAGGAAAGAGTAAGGTTATGAGGATAACAAAAAGATTAGGTGATGAAAGATTGAATATCAGATTGGAGGGAGAGAGTATGGAGGAGGTGAACGTATTCAGATATTTGGGAGTGGACGTGTCAGCGGATGGGTCTATGAAAGATGAGGTGAATCATAGAATTGATGAGGGAAAAGAGTGAGTGGTGCACTTAGGAGTCTGTGGAGACAAAGAACTTTGTCCTTGGAGGCAAAGAGGGGAATGTATGAGAGTATAGTTTTACCAACGCTCTTATATGGGTGTGAAGCGTGGGTGATGAATGTTGCAGCGAGGAGAAGGCTGGAGGCAGTGGAGATGTCATGTCTGAGGGCAATGTTGTGGTGTGAATATAATGCAGAGAATTCGTAGTTTTGGAAGTTAGGAGGAGGTGCGGGATTACCAAAAACTGTTGTCCAGAGGGCTGAGGAAGGGTTGTTGAGGTGGTTCGGACATGTAGAGAGAATGGAGCAAAACAGAATGACTTCAAGAGTGTATCAGTCTGTAGTGGAAGGAAGGCGGGGTAGGGGTCGGCCTAGGAAGGGTTGGAGGGAGGGGGTAAAGGAGGTTTTGTGTGCGAGGGGCTTGGACTTCCAGCAGGCATGCGTGAGCGTGTTTGATAGGAGTGAATGGAGACAAATGGTTTTTAATACTTGACGTGCTGTTGGAGTGTGAGCAAAGTAACATTTATGAAGGGATTCAGGGAAACCGGCAGGCCGGACTTGAGTCCTGGAGATGGGAAGTACAGTGCCTGCACTCTGAAGGAGGGGTTGTTAATGTTGCAGTTTAAAAACTGTAGTGTAAAGCACCCTTCTGGCAAGACAGTGATGGAGTGAGTGATGGTGGAAGTTTTTCTTTTTCGGGCCACCCTGCCTTGGTGGGAATCGGCCGGTGTGATAATAAATAAAATATATATATATATATATATATATATATATATATATATATATATATTATATATATATATATATATATAATATTTAGTGTGTTAAGATGCCTTGTTCGTGGAACACGCAAGATCCGGATCCTTTTAGGAATTAGTGTTTGTAGTGAGAGGGCAGCAATATTTCACGTGGCTTCAAGGTGTCGTCCTCTGGGACCGGTGCTGAGTATTGATCACTCCAGCCTCGCACAACACTCGCCTTCACCTCTGGAAAATCTCCAGTGTTGTCCGATTAAAAATGTGGTATGACGGGTTGGTTATGTTGCCTAAGCGTTGTCCCGATATGTCTTCCATTCGTAAATAAAAGAATTAATCAGAGCTAATATTTTTTTCCTATTCGCCACAGAGGTTATTTTAATTTTTACCTTGTGTACGTCACTCCGTCCGTATATATACCCGTTCGTACATGTATATGGCGGTATATACGTCAGTTCAAGTATGTCTAGTTAGGCTTCTAAAATTACGTCCACTAATTATTACCTTCAACCCTTAAATACTTGTTAACAATATCAAGCTGGAACACTAGTTTTTCAAGCTGGAACACTAGTTTTTCAAGCTGGAACACTAGTTTTTCGAGCTGGAACACTAGTTTTGTAAGCTGGTAAATCAGTTTTGCTTGTGGGGTTAACCTCTGACATTTTTTCTTCCTGAACTTTTTCCATTCAATCTATTGGGACACAGTCAAACCTTCATCACTCAAAATAGATCATGTTTTCGTTTGACTGATTGAGATTGATTTAATTTATATTTAGTACATACCAAGAATGTTTGTGTGTGTGTTACATTTACGAGACGTTGTTGTGATTATTGTTGCTGTCTTAGGTGTGATGACGTCTGCATACTGCGTAATATTTTTGTCTTGCCTGTGGCGAAGTTACAGGTAACACAGAGAAGCTCATTATTTTAGACGACGTTTCGCTCGGAAGCCCCTCAAGGGAGGTTTCTTGACGCTGGTGAAGGGCTCTTGATCTAGGGAATTGGATCTGTGCTCCAGCTCCCTGAATTGAGCCTGAATACCTTCCATCCCTCTCCCACGTGAGCTGTATAATCCTACAGGTTTAGCTCTCCCCCATGATTATCATAATTCGCTCGGAAGTCAGCTTTATTTTCTGACGGTAATTTCTGAGCGAAACGTCGTTCTAAAATATTTTTGCACTTCGTTATGTGCTATTACAGTGACTTGTCGACTTGTTGCTCAATTTATCATGCAGAATCGACTTTATTATCGCTTATTCTTCGTCACACCAATTACTGAACATGTTAGGAAATTGAAATAAAACTCGTGAGCGTAATTATACGAAAATAAAAGAAAATCTGTCTAGGAGGGCCCCACTTCGGCGTCCTTGCAGCTCGATCGCTAGCGCGCGCACCTCACACAAGAGGTCCGGAGTTCGAATCTCCTCCAGTACGGCTGGAAAACGTTAAGACACCTGCTGTCCCGGTTCCCCCATCAGTATAAAATGGGTACCTGGGTGTTAGTGGACTGGTGTGGGTCGCATCCTGGGACAAAACTGACCTAATTTGCCCGAAATGATCTGCATAACAAGTGGCTTTCTATATAGCAGTATATCATTGATGTCAGCTATGGTCTGTATACCTTACCTGGAGGTTACCTGGAGGTTATTCCGGGAATCAACGCCCCCGCGGCCCGGTCCATGACCAGGCCTCCCGATGGATCAGGGCCTGATCAACTAGGCTGTTACTGCTGGCCGCACGCAGTCCAACGTACGAGCCACAGCCCGGCTGATCCGGCACTGACTTTAGGTATCTGTCCAGCTCTCTCTTGAAGGCAGCCAGGGGTTTATTGGCAATTCTCCTAATGCTTGATGGGAGGCTGTTGAACAGTCTTGGGCCCCGGACACTTATGGTGTTTTCTCTTAGTGTACCAATGGCGCCCCTACTTTTTATTGGCGGCATTTTGCATCGCCTGCCCAGTCTTTTACTTTCGTAGGGAGTGATTTCTGTGTGACTTGCACATGTAATTGTAGTAAATCAAATTATTATTATTATTATTATTATTATTATTATTATTATTATTATTATACAGCAGGTTAGGCTCTGAATACCACTGTAAAACTAAAATAAAATCGCTGTAAAGTGAAACATAGCCCTTTTTTATCACTTTCAAATGCAGATGAAATCTTGATAGGTTTACACAATCATTTATTAAGTGAGCAGAGCTAGGCCTAAAAAAAAAATGCATATACAGTATACACATTGCTTACCTTAAAATATTTTCTTCCTTAGTTTATAGTGAGTGGTGAATTTATTTATTATAGGAAGTCTGAATAGCTTAAGAATTGGGTATAATTGACAACCACTGTGTTAGTGAGGCGCCGTAAAGCGGGCCCACCAGTAAGATAAGATAAGATAAGATTTCGTTCGGATTTTTAACCCCAGAGGGTTAGCCACCCAGGATAACCCAAGAAAGTCAGTGCGTCATCGAGGACTGTCTAACTTATTTCCATTGGGGTCCTTAATCTTGTCCCCCAGGATGCGACCCAGACTAGTCGACTAACACCCAGGTACCTATTTGCTGCTAGGTGAACAGGACAACAGGTGTAAGGAAACGTGTCGAAATGTTTCCGCCCGCCGGGAATCGAACCCGGGACCTCCGTGTGTGAAGCGGGAGCTTTAGCCACCAGGCCACCGGGCCAGTATATACTTGAGCACTTCCGTACATATACAAACACATCATCGGTAAAATACAACAGCTTTATAAGAGAGAGGTTACTGCATACTGTATTTGAAACTCGAGGGGATTTACACTTAACCAGTCTTTTTTTTTTTCTTGTAACAAGTTTTGTCTATAAAGTTTGAGAGAGACTGACCAGCACAACTCTTGACGTTTAACACAGTGTCTGGTGCTACAATCATCTCACCACCATTTGCCGCCATTTTTTTCCATTTAAGGTCATATTACATTTATTCAAGCCTAATTCATCCCATCCATATATACATATATATATATATATATATATATATATATATAATATATATATATATATATATATATATATATATGTATATATATAATATATATATATATATTTTTTTTTTTATTTTTTATCACACCGGCCGATTCCCACCAAGGCAGGGTGGCCCGAAAAAGAAAAACTTTCACCATCATTCCTCCATCACTGTCTTGCCAGAAGGTGCTTTACACTACAGTTTTTAAACTGCAACATTAACACCCCTCCTTCAGAGTGCAGGCACTGTACTTCCCATATCCAGGACTCAAGTCCGGCCTGCCGGTTTCCCTGAATCCCTTCATAAATGTTACTTTGCTCACACTCCAACAGCACGTCAAGTATTAAAAACCATTTGTCTCCATTCACTCCTATCAAACACGCTCACGCATGCCTGCTGGAAGTCCAAGCCCCTCGCACACACAAACCTCCTTTACCCCCTCCCTCCAACCCTTCCTAGGCCGACCCCTACCCCGCCTTCCTTCCACTACAGACTGATACACTCTTGAAGTCATTCTGTTTCGCTCCATTCTCTCTACATGTCCGAACCACCTCAACAACCCTTCCTCAGCCCTCTGGACAACAGTTTTGGTAATCCCGCACCTCCTCCTAACTTCCAAACTACGAATTCTCTGCATTATATTCACACCACACATTGCCCTCAGACATGACATCTCCACTGCCTCCAGCCTTCTCCTCGCTGCAACATTCATCACCCACGCTTCACACCCATATAAGAGCGTTGGTAAAACTATACTCTCATACATTCCCCTCTTGCCTCCAAGGACAAAGTTCTTTGTCTCCACAGACTCCTAAGTGCACCACTCACTCTTTTTCCCTCATCAATTCTATGATTCACCTCATCTTTCATAGACCCATCCGCTGACACGTCCACTCCCAAATATCTGAATACGTTCACCTCCTCCATACTCTCTCCCTCCAATCTGATATTCAATCTTTCATCACCTAATCTTTTTGTTATCCTCATAACCTACTCTTTCCTGTATTCACCTTTAATTTCTTCTTTTGCACACCCTACCAAATTCATCCACCAATCTCTGCAACTTCTCTTCAGAATCTCCCAAGAGCACAGTGTCATCAGCAAAGAGCAGCTGTGACAACTCCCACTTTGTGTGTGATTCTTTATCTTTTAACTCCACGCCTCTTGCCAAGACCCTCGCATTTACTTCTCTTACAACCCCATCTATAAATATATAAACAACCACGGTGACATCACACATCCTTGTCTAAGGCCTACTTTTACTGGGAAAAAATTCCCCTCTTTCCTACATACTCTAACTTGAGCCTCACTATCCTCGTAAAAACTCTTCACTGCTTTCAGTAACCTACCTCCTACACCATACACTTGCAACATCTGCCACATTGCCCCCTATCCACCCTGTCATACGCCTTTTCCAAATCCATAAATGCCACAAAGACCTCTTTAGCCTTATCTAAATACTGTTCACTTATATGTTTCACTGTAAACACCTGGTCCACACACCCCCTACCTTTCCTAAAGCCTCCTTGTTCATCTGCTATCCTATTCTCCGTCTTACTCTTAATTCTTTCAATTATAACTCTACCATACATTTTACCAGGTACACTCAACAGACTTATCCCCCTATAATTTTTGCACTCTCTTTTATCCCCTTTGCCTTTATACAAAGGAACTATGCATGCTCTCTGCCAATCCCTAGTACCTTACCCCTTCCATACTTTTATTAAATAATTTGGCACCAACCACTCCAAAACTAATCCCCACCTGCTTTTAACATTTCTATCTTTATCCCATCAATCCCGGCTGCCTTACCCCCTTTCATTTTACCTCCCTGCTCACGAAATTCCCCCACACTCACAACTGACTCTTCCTCACTCCTACAAGATGTTATTCCTCCTTGCCCTATACACGAAATCACAGCTTCCCTATCTTCATCAACATTTAAACAATTCCTCAAAATATTCCTTCCATCTTCCCCAATACCTCTAACTCTCCATTTAATAACTCTCCTCTCCTATTTTTAACTGACAAATCCATTTGTTCTCTAGGCTTTCTTAACTTGTTAATCTCACTCCAAAACTTTTTCTTATTTTCAACAAAATTTGTTGATAACATCTCACCCACTCTCTCATTTGCTCTCTTTTTACATTGCTTCACCACTCTCTTAACTTCTCTCTTTTTCTCCATATACTCTTCCCTCCTTGCATCACTTCTACTTTGTAAAAACTTCTCATATGCTAACTTTTTCTCCCTTACTACTCTCTTTACAATCATCATTCCACCAATCGCTCCTCTCCCTCCTGCACCCACTTTCCTGTAACCACAAACTTCTGCTGAACACTCTAACACTACATTTTTAAACCTACCCCATACCTCTTCGACCCCATTGCCTATGCTCTCATTAGCCCATCTATCCTCCAATAGCTGTTTATATCTTACCCTAACTGCCTCCTCTTTTAGTTTATAAACCTTTACCTCTCTCTTCCCTGATGCTTCTATTCTCCTTGTATCCCATCTACCTTTTACTCTCAGTGTAGCTACAACTAGAAAGTGATCTGATATATCTGTGGCCCCTCTATAAAATGTACATCCTGAAGTCTACTCAACAGTCTTTTATCTACCAATACATAATCCAACAAACTACTGTCATTTCGCCCTACATCATATCGTGTATACTTATTTATCCTCTTTTTCTTAAAATATGTATTACCTATAACTAAACCCCTTTCTATACAAAGTTCAATCAAAGGGCTCCCATTATCATTTACACCTGGCACCCCCAAACTTACCTACCACACCCTCTCTAAAAGTTTCTCCTACTTTAGCATTCAAGTCCCCTACCACAATTACTCTCTCACTTGGTTCAAAGGCTCCTATACATTCACTTAACATCTCCCAAAATCTCTCTCTCTTCCCTCTGCATTCCTCTCTTCTCCAGGTGCATACACGCTTATTATGACCCACTTCTCGCATCCAACCTTTACTTTAATCCACATAATTCTTGAATTTACACATTCATATTCTCTTTTCTCCTTCCATAACTGATCATTTAACATTACTGCTACCCCTTCCTTTGCTCTAACTCTCTCAGATACTCCAGATTTAATCCCATTTATTTCCCCCCACTGAAACTCTCCTACCCCCTTCAGCTTTGTTTCGCTTAGGGCCAGGACATCCAACTTCTTTTCATTCATAACATCAGCAATCATCTGTTTCTTGTCATCCGCACTACATCCACGCACATTTAAGCAACCCAGTTTTATAAAGTTTTTCTTCTTCTCTTTTTTAGTAATTGTATACAGGAGAAGGGGTTTACTAGCCCATTGCTCCCGGCATTTTAGTCGCCTCATACGCCTCATATATATAATATATAATATATATATATATATATATATATATATATATATATTATTAATGTCGTGCCGAATATGTAAAACTGGTCAATTAGCAAGAACTCATTTAAAATCAAGTCCTTTCTAAAATTTTCTCTTGTACGTTTAAAGATATATTTTTTTCATTAATGTTGATGTAAAAAATTATAATTTTGCACCAAAAAGAACTTAGAAAACTTACCTAACCTTATTATAACAAGAATAATTTATTTTAGCCTAACCCAACTAAATATATTTTAGATTTGTTTACAATAATTTAATACTAAACAAACAGTGAAATATATTTTTTTCGTTAGGTTCAGAATGATTTTGGCGAAATTATTGCATACACAAATTTTCACTTGTCCTATATGGCAAGATAAGCGTTGCTATTTAAGCCAAGATCGCAAGTTCTGCCTATTCGGCACGACATTATATATATATATATATATATAATATATATATATATAATATATATATAATATATATATATATATATATATATATATATATATATATATATATATAAAATGTGTGTGTAATGTTTATCATATTTCCGTACTTTTGAGTTTGGGTTATTTGTCTGTATTACTCTGAGTGAATTAGTGAGCTAACGAGCGAAAATCGGATTACATAAACGTGCTGGAAATGGTGACATCTAGGAAAGCCTAGAACGTGAAAAGCAAGACGTTCTTCACGTACTGAATATACAGCGTGTCTTGCAGCCTATATTAGACAGTGCGCAGTAGTAGTAGTGGTGGTGTGATGCTGCGTCCTGTGTCTCTCAGAACACATCTCACAAGTTGTTTTAAGTAGGACGTAATTGTGGCAATATATTCTCCCAGGCCTGGCATATTTCGAAGCAGCTGGAGGAAGGCGAGCATCAGGGCAAAGAGGATCAACAGAAATACGTGAAGGATCACGGGACCACCAAAAAGATAAGGAGGAGAAGCAAGAGGATGAGGAAAAATGAGAGATGGATCAGAAAGACCACTGAGAGCATCAAAACCAAGAGGATCAGGAAAATAAGAGAAGGATCAAGAAGACCACTGAGAGCGTCAGGAGGCCCAAGAGGATCAGGAGAAGGAGCATGAAAATACGAGAAGAATCGGGAGGACCAACAAGAGGATCAGAAGGACCAAGATTTAGACATACGAGAAGAATCAAGTGGACCAAGAGGATCGGAATAAATTCGAAAAGGATCAGGAGGAGAACCAAAGGCATCAGGAAAATGCGAGGAGGATCAGGAACACCACCCCGAGAATTATGAAGTCCCAGAAAATAATTACCAAGAGCATCAGGATTATTATTATTATTAATATTAAATTCATTGGTAATAGCTCTGAATTTATAGGGGTCATATAGCGACTGGGGAGTGAAAGGTAATCCGGTTTGATTCATGGAAGGGGAGTGTAACTTTGATGCCTTGGATTAGGAGCCTCTCACCAGCATCAAGGCACGCCTCTCGAAGGGAAGAAAGATCAGATTGACTAAGAGGACTGGAAACACTAGGAGAATCAATTTAGAGAATCGAAGGATTAGGAAAATTACCAGGAGGATTTGGAGGGGAAGGATTAGAAGGTCCAGTAGGACTAGTAGGATCAGGAGAAGGTCCAAGTGGATCAAGATGAAGAGGGTCAGGAGAATGAAAAGTAGGATCACGAAGACCAGGAGTATTAAGAGGGATCTCTAGGAGGGTGAGGATCACGAGGAGGACAAAGAGGATCGGGAAGGGTGAGGATCACAAGGACAAAGAAGCCCAGGAGGAGAAGGACCTCGACTAAATCTGGCTGTTGTAAAAAGGATGAGAGAGTGTAGGTGTCTGGGGAGACGAGAGAGTTAGGAAGGCAACTAGAGGCAGCAAGATAAGAGTAATGCACTGCCTCACATCAGGAGCGAGCCTCTTGCACGCCTCTCTCCCCTCGCCCCGTCACACCTCTTGCTTCCTCTCACTTCCCAAGATGACCTTATCTCTCTCTCTCTCTCTCTCTCTCTCTCCTGGAGAGGATTTTTGTTACTTTAACACTTTTGGAGATGACCTTGTTGTGTGTCCACACACACTTCTGGAGATGATTTGCTATCACTGTGTCCTACACACTTCACTCTTCCTCAAATGGCCTGCGTGTTTTGCGCCCTACATTCATCTGAAGATAACTTGTTAATTGTCTTTCCGAACACTGGCCTTTCTCAAACTTCTTAACATACTCGAGTGTTGGTCTAGCCTGGTGCTGCATAACCTGCCGTAACTATACACAGTTCCAAAAGATCCTTTGTTAAGGTCCTAAGTGTCATTGTTTCGTTTGATACGCATGCATACGCTGCCGACGCTGTTGATATGCGTCTCGATATACGTGCCCTGTACAGTGCTCGCCTCAGGATCTTCCTTGCTCGTAGATTACAGCCAGTCCCTGAAGTATGTACTGTCCCTTCCAGTATATACTTCAGCACATGTCTGTCTTCATCCTCATTTATTAGTGCTTTTCACTCGCGGCTGAATTTCAGTAACTATTTGTCTGATCATCCCTGGTTGTCCACTTAGTCTTTCTATGCATATATTAGTTATTATATCTTCATTAATTTTATATCATGGATAAGTAGCGGTACATAGGATTCTTCTTGGGCATAACGTTCACGTATGAGGAACAATACTGACACTGTGGGAACCCTCACGTCACATGCAATCCATTAAAGTATTTTTTCCCTTCATATTTGCCTGCTCTTCGGTTTCAGGAGGATTAGTATAGGAATGTACAGCTCGATCACCCTATCTTTCCTACATTATCACTGTTCCCATCGTCACCGTCACTCCCTTGACTACTGTGCTTGGGTGTCCACTTACTAAGGAATATGAAGATAGTATAATAACTTGTGTATGTCAAGGTATCTTGTTTGTAAAAATGAAGTGCTAGATATTTTAAAATAATATCCTAAATTTGATTGCAACAGATGTAGGTATATATCTAGGCATACTCTTGGTATGATGTACTTCCGTTAACCCTTATATGTGTTAGGTAAGACACATATGCAACAGTTAGGTATGTGTCTTACCTAACAATCTGTCGGTATTTTATACAATTTTAATGTCTCAACCCTTATATGATCTGATTCCTATGTCTTATGTGCATCCATATGGTCTTACGCTGCCATCTATAGGATGGCTATAAAGTGCACAACTCTCCCTTCACCGGCAGAATCTAGATTCTGTGGTAATACTCCAGATAGTTCGTAAGAAATTAATCTTCTTTAAATTCTTGATCGTCTTTTATGAATACAACGTTTTTCATGTGTTCAACCATTCAAGGGGATGGAAGGTACCTTGATGCTGGAGCTTTTTTTCGGTTTAACACTATCTCCTATTACCCAAATGCTCTATGATCTTTGCGGATTTAACGCTACCCTCTTATAATGACTGTTATCCATTACCATATTACATATACACATCTGAAGAGCGATTCTCAGTATAGCAATGTGTATTTTCCCCTTTGAATATTGAGTCTACTGTCCATGTTTTCCCATCGATTTTACCGTTGCTAAGGTAACAGTGAGGTATTAAAAGTTGCCGCTGGCAGCTCACATTCTGCGTAATTTGTCAGAAATCACTGTCATATATTTTTAAGGTAAACATTGATTTTGATGAGTCGGGTTTTTCATTGTGTATTATCACCCGTTTGTGATTACAGGAGCCGAGTCTCTGCTTCTGACCCTCCTTACCTGGCTGTTCCCGGGTTCATTTTCTCCTGACCTGGTGGGCCCTATCATACCTCTTATTAATGCTCAGTTACCTTTGTGACTCGTCTGTTTAAGCCTTTTAACAGTGCCCTTATCCCGTTGCCCGTGTCTCGAATACGTAGAAGTATGTATGGACCTGCCTAGTATGGGCCAGTAGGCCTTCTGCAGTGCCTCATCTTATGCTCTTGTGTGTGTGTGTGTGTGTGTGTGTGTGTGTGTGTGTGTGTGTGTGTGTGTGTGTGTGTGTGTGTTTGAGAGAGAAATGGGTAGGGGGAGTGTTTGTGTTGTGTATGTGCCTGCTTGGCCTTGTGTGTCATTCATTAGTGGTGCTCGTGACTGGTATGAACTTATGTAACCCACAGCAAGTGTTTCATAGCTTGCTGTACACAGTGTTGACCCTCACTCGTCATCCTTGCTCAGGCTGCTACACACAACTAACTGTTAAGCCTTTACCTCTAAAAGTGTGCAACGTGTCTTGCACAGAACTGTACTGCTGTCAAGAACAGCGAAGAACACACTTTTATTGAGACAACGTTTCGCTCAGTATGGAGCTTTATCTAAGTCGTCTGTAGAAAAAACGTAAGGTACTAAAAAGGCAAATGATTGCCGACAACTTAAGGTGGTACGAACACAAATTTATTAGTGTCCAGAATGAATACATTGTCGCAGTGAAAACATGCTCTGCAAGGTGTCTTGAGAGAGTCGTCCATAAGTTTGTCACTTATGGACGACTTGTGTGCATTCCTGTATGAAGGAGATTGCTTCATACAAGAATGCACAGTAAACATATGCAGATGCATACATGTATATAAACGAATGAATATACACGCGTGTGTATGTACATATTACATTCATGAAAACCTCTAAATTCGTCAGTTATACAACGTCTGGGGAATGGAGAGTAGTCAGGGTTGATCCGAGGAAGGGGAGGTGTAGGTACAACGTCGTGTTGACTATTTTTTTTCTCTCTTGTGACACATTATCAGATTTACTCAGTCTTGTATACTGTGGCACCTTCATTAAGTGTCGCAATTTTTGAACAGTGCGACACGTCTCTAACACTGGAACTTTTTTTTTTTTTGGGGGGGGGGATGTGGCACTGCTTTGAACAGCGTGGTACTGTTTTGAACAGCGTGGTACTGTTTTGAACAGCGTGGTACTCTTTTGAACAGCGTGGTACTGTTTTGAACAGCGTGGTACTGTTTTGAACAGCGTGGTACTCTTTTGAACAGCGTGGTACTGTCTTGAACAGCGTGGTACTGTCTTGAACAGCGTGGTACTGTCTTGAACAGCGTGGTACTGTCTTGAACAGCGTGGTACTGTCTTGAACAGCGTGGTACTGTCTTGAACAGCGTGGTACTGTCTTGAACAGCGTGGCACTGTCTTGAACAGCGTGGCACTGTCTTGAACAGCGTGGCACTGTCTTGAACAGCGTGGCACTGTCTTGAACAGCGTGGTACTGTCTTGAACAGCGTGGTACTGTCTTGAACAGCGTGGACTGTTCTTGAACAGCGTGGTACTGTCTTGAACAGGTGGTACTGTCTTGAACAGGTGGTACTGTCTTGAACAGCGTGGCACTGTCTTGAACAGCGTGGCACTGTCTTGAACAGCGTGGCACTGTCTTGAACAGCGTGGCACTGTCTTGAACAGCGTGGCAACTGTCTTGATGAACAGCGTGGCACTGTCTTGAACAGCGTGGCACTGTCTTGAACAGCGTGGCACTGTCTTGAACAGCGTGGCACTGTCTTGAACAGCGTGGCACTGTCTTGAACAGCGTGGCACTGTCTTGAACAGCGTGGCACTGTCTTGAACAGCGTGGCACTGTCTTGAACAGCGTGGCACTGTCTTGAACAGCGTGGCACTGTCTTGAACACGTGGCACTGTCTTGAACAGCGTGGCACTGTCTTGAACAGCGTGGCACTGTCTTGAACAGCGTGGCACTGTCTTGACGAGTGTGGCACTGTCTTGACGAGTGTGGCACTGTCCTGAAGGGAGTGGCACTGTCTTGAACAGCGTGGCACTGTCTTGAACAGCGTGGCACTGTCTTGAACAGCGTGGCACTGTCTTGAACAGCGTGGCACTGTCTTGAACAGCGTGGCACTGTCTTGAAGAGCGTGGCACTGTCTTGACGAGTGTGGCACTGTCTTGAACGAGTGTGGCACTGTCTTGACGAGTGTGGCACTGTCTTGACGGTGTGGCACTGTCTTGAAGGATGTGGCACGCTGACGAGATGTGGCACTGTCATTGAACAGTGTGCACTGTCTTGAAGGGTGTGGCACAAGTCTGAAGGTGTGCACTGTCTACGAGTAGGCATGTCTTGAAGGGTGTGGCATTTCTGTCTGAGAGTGTGCACTGTCTTGAAGGGTGTGGCACTATCTTGAACAGCGTGCCACAGATAACGTAGATGGTTGCAGCACATCATCTGAAACAGCTCCCGGCACTGTCTTCCACACAACTGTAATATTTACAATAAAAGGCGGAGGATGGTTGCGTTCCATTTTTATAATTAAAACGTAATGGTACTGAACTAACTTACATGACGTTTTACTCTAATTGCTATTCTCAAGCTCCAGTTTCCTTATTCTCGTCCTCACCCACTTTTTCTCTGTCATATATATATATATATATATATATATATATATATATATATATATATTATATATATTTTATATAATATATATATATATATAATATTATTTTTTTTATTATCACACCGGCCGATTCCCACCAAGGCAGGGTGGCCCGAAAAAGAAAAACTTTCACCATCATTTCACTCCATCACTGTCTTGCCAGAAGGGTGCTTTACACTACATTTTTTAAAACTGCAACATTAACACCCCTCCTTCAGAGTGCAGGCACTGTACTTCCATCTCCAGACTCAAGTCCGGCCTGCCGGTTTCCCTGAATCCCTTCATAAATGTTACTTTGCTCACACTCCAACAGCACGTCAAGAAATTAAAAACCATTTGTCTCCATTCACTCCTATCAAACACGCTCACGCATGCCTGCTGGAAGCCCAAAGCCCCTCGCACACAAAACCTCCTTTACCCCCTCCCTCCAACCCTTCCTAGGCCGACCCCTACCCCGCCTTCCTTCCACTACAGACTGATACACCTTGAAGTCATTCTTTTTTCGTTTCCATTCTCTCTACATGTCCGAACACCTCAACAACCCTTCCTCAGCCCTCTGGACAACAGTTTTGGTAATCCCGCACCTCCTCCTAAACTTCCAAACTACGAATTCTCTGCTTTTATATTCACACCACACATTGCCCTCAGACATGACATCTCCACTCCCTCCAGCCTTCTCCTCCCCTGCAACATTCATCACCCACGCTTCACACCCATATAAGAGCGTTGGTAAAACTATCCTCTACATTCCCCTCTTTGCCTCCAAGGACAAAGTTCTTTGTCTCCACAGACTCCTAAGTGCACCACTCACTCTTTTTCCCTCATCAATTCTATGATTCACCTCATCTTTCATAGCCCCATCCGCTGACACGTCCCACTCCCAAATATCTGAATACGTTCACTCCTCCATACTCTCTCCCCAATCTGATATTCAATCTTTCATCACCTAATCTTTTTGTTATCCTCATAACCTTACTCTTCCTGTATTCACCTTTAATTTTCTTCTTTGCACACCCTACCAAATTCATCCACCAATCTCTGCAACTTCTCTTCAGAATCTCCCAAGAGCACAGTGTCATCAGCAAAGAGCAGCTGTGACAACTCCCACTTTGTGTGTGGATTCTTTATCTTTTAACTCCACGCCTCTTGCAAAGACCCTCGCATTTACTTCTCTTACAACCCCTTCTATAAATTATTTAAACAACCCGGTGACATCACACATCTTGTCTAAGGCCTACTTTTACGTGTGGAAAAATTCCTCTTTCCTACATACTCTAAGTGAGCGCACTATCCTCGTAAGAACTCTTCACTGCTTTCAGTAACTACTCTCCTACACCATACATTGCAACTCTGCCACATTGCCCCTATCCACCCGTCAAAAACGCTATTTCCAATCCAAAATGCCCACAAAGACTCTTCACCTTATCTTAAATACAGGTTCACTTATATTTTTACTTAAACACCTGGTACACACAACCCCTACCTTTACCTAAAGCCTCCAATGTTCATCTGCTATCCTATTCTCGCCCTTACCTTAATTTCTTTCAATTATATATATATATATATATATAATATATATATATATATATAATATATAATATATATATATATATATCCTGAGCACTTGTGCTGACACATGTATCTTCATAGAAATAGGAAGAAGAGGCAGGAGAAGCACATCTTAAATATTTGTGTGTATATATGTTGTATATATGTATGCATGTATGTTTATAACTCATAGTTAGTATGACAAAGTTTCGAGATGCAACTCTTGTCATGTTTAACACAGAGGAAATCATACATAATTATAAAGTTGTATTCACTGGAAGTTCAAACACTTTAGATTTTTTTACTCAGTGATGATTTTAAAAAGAATATGTGCAGTATATAATTGAGCATGTTATTAATAATGTAGGAGTTGGTTGCTGGAGCTGTGGTGAGTGCTGACACTCTGTTGAAGATGGTAAGAAAGTTTCTGTAATGTTGGTAGAATTACCGACGATATGCAAAGTAAAAGGACACAAAGCTCCTGGAGAGCGAAACGTTGCCACAATGAAATGTCACATTAGTTGCACTTGTGTCCTTTTACTTTGCATACGAGAAAGCTTCTGTCTACCTTAGAACAATGAAGAGCAACTGGCTGACACTTTGAAAGATGTCAACATTTTTAATTCATACGACTGGCGGTTAGTAATTGATGCTGGCCATTTTAAGTTGGCATAATAGTATTTAAATTAAAAAAAGGCACAATACCGTGACTGGAACGATACATAAGTATGACTTTGTAAATGATCCAAATCGGACCGAAACGTCGTCGTAAGCTCTTCTCTTCTATATGTGGGTTATTTGTGTATAATAGTATTTATTTGTGCTCTATATTTGTTTCTTTTATTTTGTGTTATATGTTTTATGTTCGTGAATGCTAAGTGACCTATGCTACCAAAGTCTACCATAAATCACTAACTACCTTACTCATGGGGTGATCCTTCATATGTGTACATTACAGAATAGTAGAAAATTGTGTTGGTCAGATAACTCAGGACACGAACTGCTGAACACCTGAGTAAATATTAAAACAGGGTAATTGGTTCGTAAGTCATTAATTTCCAATATGGTTTTGCCTTTTGCCGGTGATATTTACCCCTTCACAACCAACAGTATGTGAGACTGTACGTCTCAGACATGGAAATAAATGGTATAAAATACTGACACAATGGAAATATAAACACATATGCAGTATAATGAGATCCTTTAATGACAATGTTTCGCCCACACATTGTGCTTTTTCAAGATCTGTTTGACTTGAAAAAGCCCACTGTATGGGCGAAACGTTGTCAATAAAGGATCACATTATACTGCATACGTGTTTATATTTCCACGTCTCAGACATTTTGCCCATGTCTGACATGTTGGACGTATCTTCCTAACATTTTGCCGATATCTCACTGACATGTTGGCCATATCTCGCTGACCTCCTGAGTTCAGTTATTCTCGGCCAGTCTCTCCTCTCTATACCAAATCACATTAGTTGCAAGGTATTGTATATACACCCAGTGTGTGTGGTGACAAGGCTTCAGCAGTTTTTGGAAAGTTACCAATATTATTTCGTTAGAAAGAAATAAACTATATTAAGTCTTTGCTCTTCTCTGCGATGCCTTCCATTGGTATCACTAAATTCTTACTTGCCGTTCTCTTTCTGCTGATTATGATTATCTGCTGAGACTCCATAAAAATAACTTTTATTTGTCATTTTTCTAGTCTTGACGTCACTCGTAAGTGGCACATGGTAGCATTTTCCATATGAGGATTACTCCCTTAGACACCGCAGTACTATACAGAACCAGAAGTCCAATTTCCCTCCATTTTCTTGCATAAATTTGACTACAGTCGTTCATATATATATATATATATATATATATATATATATATATATATATATATATATATATATATATATATATATATATATATATATAATATAAAATATATAATATATATATATATATAATATATATATATATATACATACACAATTTCCTTTGGTATAAAAAAAACAGTTCCCTGAGAAATGCTCCCTTTTCACCAGCGAGCAATAACGTCCGCTGAAAAGTCCAGGAATGGTCGTTCGAGAAGTTTTCCTGAAAAAGTCTATAAAATAATTTCCTTCAGGCACTTCCGGACGAAGAAACCCACGGGTACAAATCCTTGAGATAGGTTCGTCGGGGGCTAATCCCTTGGGGGAGTTCCCTCAGGGAAATCCCTTTGGCCAGAATCCTACTATCAGGATTTGGGGAGTGACTCTATGAAGGAAATCATTGTTGTTTGAGAAGCCTGAGAGTTTTCAGAGAAGACAGCCATGTTGGCTTGATGGACCTCCAACCTATTTTCTAATTTTTTTTTCTTTTAGTGAGAAGCACATTTAGGTTAATATTTCATCTACTGAATATTTTGGTAATGTTTCGTGTTTTTTTTTTTTTTTTTTTTTTTTTTTTTTTTTTTTTTTTTTTTTTTTGTGTGTGTGTGTGTGTACCTGTTATCCTTCCTGTTGTACCTGTTGTGTCTTGATGTACCGTTGGTGGCCTTGTTGATGAAACTTTTAGTATCTTTGTTCAGTTTACCTTTGATATCTTGGGTATTAATCTCTGTTGTGGTGATTATTTACATATCCTTCAAGTCTTTGTTTTCCTTTGTTAGGAGGCATTAAGATGCCAGACTTGAAGAGCAATTTGACCTGTGACGTCACCCAGTGATCTCATATATATATATATATATATATATATATATATATATATATATATATATATATGTATATATATATATATATATATGTATATATATATATGTATATATATATGTATTTTGTCTTTAAATAAAATATATATAAAATATAGGGGGTGGTAGGAGAAAATTCTCAAACAGCTTCAGGAGAACCTTGAGTTTTCCCTGAAGCAAGTTATTCTTTTCTCTGAGGATGAGGGTCCCTAGGACAGTTCTAGAGGTGGTACATGCCTATAATATAATATATATATATATATATATATAATATATATATATATATATAATATATATATATATATATATATATATATATATATCTAAAATGTATATATGTATATGTCGTGCCGAATAGGTAAAGCTGGTCAATTAGGAACAATTCATTTAAAATTAAGTCTTTTATAAAAAATTCTTGTACATTTAAAGATATATTTTTTTTTATTTATG